>BTPG01000006.1:92253290-92666608 GCA_036245525.1 Semisulcospira habei
GAGGGGAAGCTGGCGATTCCACCTCGTCGCAAAAGGTTAATCATGGGGGTCTCCCATTCCTTGCAGATCATCAGAAAGATGTCCGGCCGGAGCGCCCACTCGGTGTGGAAAAGCTGGCTGCCCCGCGAGAGGGAGTTGGCGAGGACATTCAGATGGCCCGGGATGTGTCTCGCTCGGAGAGAGATGCCGCGATCTTCACACCACCAGAGCACCTGGTAGAGGAGGATGCAGAGGGAGGGGAAGTGCGTCCCGCCCTACTTCTGGATGTAGGAGACAACCGTGGAGTTCTCCGAGAGGATGAGAAGCTCCTGGTGACGCAGACGTGACTCCCACGCAATGAGGGCTTGCCAGACCGCCTTCAGCTCTAACCAGTTGATGTGCTGGGCCACGAGGTCCGGGGGCCAGATGCCGGAGGCTGTGAACATCGGTAGCAGGTGCGCGCCCCAGCCGGAGAGACTTGCATTGATGCAGAGGGACAGCTGGGATGGGAGCGAGTAGAGGGGAACTCAAGTCGTGAGCCACATTCCCTCTGCGAATGAAGATAACTAGCGGCTAATCTCTCTGTTTGTTTGTCTATTTTGACAAAGGGTATTCAGGCCCACACTCTGGCGGAGACTGCCTCCACTTGAGACAGCTGTCGTGAGGGGGTGGGGCCAGGGAGCGGGCGGGAGCGGCCAAAGGCCGGGGCTCGGGGGGGGGGGGGGGGGGGGGGGGGGGGGGGGGGGGGAGGAGATGGCCTTGAACGGTGAACATGCGAGTGGAGGGTCTGCCGGTCCGCAGGGCGCGACCCATGGCCTTGCAGGCTGCCTGAGAGCGGGCGGGTAGTGGGGCAGCTGGGCCAAATGTCCTTGTTCTCGGCCTTCACTGCCTGCCAAGTGGGGCTGAAAAGGAGCGAATCGCCGAGCGGTGCCTGCCATAGCTGCTTCTTCAAGTTGGTCGGAAGGTCGCAGTTGCGCAGTAAGGCTTCCTGACGCATCAGGTCACAATTAGAGGCGGTGGCTATGGCGTTGACGGAGGTGTGGTACGCCGCGCGTTTGGCAGAGACCGCCAGAACCAGGACGTCCCCCTACAGCGGTGAGAGCGAAGGGTGCCAGGCCTCCTCAACGTGTCGAACAATAGCTTGCGTGACCAGGTCCAGAAATCGCGCCGAGGCGAGGGCATTGCGTATCAGGGTAGCAGTCCTGTCCACGCCGAAGGGAAGGTGACGCAGTCGAGAAGTACCCGTCAGTGACAGCGCCAGGGTATCCACCGCCGGGAGTGGGCAGGCGAAAGCTTGCGAGTGACCGGCATACCACTGCTGGCGGAGGGCAATGTCCAAGTCCGCAGGCCACTTGGAGTCGGCGAAGAATCCCCCGTCACCTAAGGCGCCCTGCCACAGATGCGCGGAAAAGGCGTCGCACAGGTCCCTGAATCCAGGTGGCTGGGAAAGACACTTAAAACGCTTGGTCTGCCGCGCGGCATTAATGAAGGCCGACACTTTCCTCTTGAATGGGGGGAAAGGCGGGCAGTCCTCCAGGGGAAGACACGCAGCGATGAGACGCGCCGCCTCATCCAGGGCCCGGAGTGTCTCCATCCTATGGCCCGCGGCAGCCAGCTGTGACGTTGAGTCATCCAGAGAGGGCGAGCGCCTGAAGGCTGCTGGACCGTCATCACCGAGAAGCGCCGAAACTGAATCTTACGGGGCCAGGCTGAGGGCATCAACATCGTCAGGGCGTGCGGGAGAGCGTCCTGCCAAGGTACCACCGTGTCGTAGAGGCGAAGCCCCTCAGCACCCAGTGGTAGATCCCACCTACAAAATACGCCAAGCTCGCACCGTGAACAAAGTAATCCCGGGAAGCACTGCACACGGTAAGCAAGTCCACAGTCACCAGCACGAGTCCGGCGGAAGATAATCCAAGCTAGCACAGTGAACAGAGTAACTCAGGCTAGCACAGTGCATATGGGATCAAACCAAAGTCACAGATGACCGGTCACACCATACACAGCCCAGGCACAGAAGAGTAGGTACACAACCGTCCAAGGCTAGCTAAGAAAACAGACTGGCGGGAATCTGTTGGGCACGTGACCAGATAGGAACGGATGGGAGGCTATTCAGGGTACTAGGTTACGGCGCCCCTAGGTTGCCTTCCCTGTTGTGTAGGTACACAACCAAATTTTGCCTGAAATTATGCTAGCTAAGATGCATTCCTAATAGTCCCCTACAGAACGTAAAGTTAGGTAAGTTACATACTCTGTTTCGGATTCACAAATTGAAAAACAAGATGGGATTTCATCCCAAAGTCTACCGTATTGTTTGGAGCTCACATGCATTTAACTTTTAGGAACATTCAGAGTTGTTCATATTTTAGGCTTATTATGCTGATCCATTTCCCTTCTCTCTAAGCCAACCTCTGCTCAACACACACGTCGGCACACACAAATAAAGAGGGGCACACGGCGCTTCCCGCCATTTGTATGCTCTGTGGGTTCGTGTAGTGACAGGAATACATCTCTTTCTACTGTAAACCACACTCTGATCCACACACACTGGCACACAGAAATAAATATGGACACATGGCGATTCCCACAATTCGTAAGCTCTGTGGTCTGGCATAGCATAGCTATTCTGAAGAAGAGCAGCAAAATGACGTCACTTCAAGCTTCATGTCATGGCATCATTAGTTCCACGACGCCATATTCATAGTGACCACTTGATGTTATATCTCGACTCAATGTTATACGTCACTCATCGCAGTACTAACATTTGACGTATTAGAGGATCAAACTTTGCAATTTTCTTGCTAATTTTCACACCTAGGGTTTACAGGTCACAATTTGACCTAATCCTAAACCAGAGCCAGGACAAACAGCAGGCTTATGCAAACACTGTTTATGAAAAATCATGCGGGTATTAATGAGAAGATAGTTTTTTTTTTCGTAAAATAAAAATTAAAGTTATGTTAGCAGTTTTATAAATGACTTGAAAAAGTGGTGCAGAAAATTGTCTGATTTTCACACCTAGGGTATACAGGTCACAACTGACATAATTGTAATTGTACCCAACAGCCGAGACAAACTGTAGGCTTATGTAAATACCATATATATGAGAAATCATGCGATTATTAATGTGAAGATTATTTTTTTCATAAAAGACTCAATTGTTTTAAGATTAATCCCAAATAATTTGTGAAATTAATCCCAAAAACGTGAAAATATATATTTTTTAAATATTTAATTATCACTCATAATGCTGGTTAACAAACTCATTCAATATCTCCCTTTTATCTAGCTATATGCAAAATATATAGTAAAAATTAAAAAAAATTAAGGACTCCAGTGTGGATCAACCGGATATTGTGAAGCGGTCATTTTCCCGCCAATGAGCATCTTAATAAAAAAAATAACAAAAAGAACTACCTCGAGATTATTCTTTTAGAGACAATATCATACAATTTCAAGCTTGTCCATCCTCAAACGCAGGCTCCAGTTGCTGTCACATACACACACACAGCGTTTTGGCGCAAAAGACGTTTTCTAGCAAGGTTTGCATAGCTAGACGTGACGTCATTTTTATCTTGTTACTTCTTCACCAGAATTTCTGCCCCACATATAATAATAATGATGATTTCTATGGCGCCTACCCCTCAGAGCTCTAGGTGCCTTACAAATTTCAAAAATACAATTACAAAAACTGTATACAATATTACACGCACGCACACGCACGCACATGCACGCACACACACACATTCCAGGCACCATAACAAAACTACAACAGAATCCTCAGCAGTCAATGATTAATCAGTGGGATAATAGAGTTGGAAAAGGTGTGTTTTTAGCGTAGATTTAAAAACGTCTTTTGAATCAATAGGAGGGGAGTTCGTTCCAGTACAGCACCCAAGATATGAAAAAGACCGCTAGCCAAAAGACTTGGTACAGACAAAAGGTACACGCAAAATGCGGCTGTCAGCAGAGGATCTGAGTTGTCTTGATGGAATGTACAGCTGCAGGAGAGAGGACAGGTACGGGGGCTTGATGTGGAAATGCAGCTGAAGCAGACAGAAGAAAGTTTATACTGAATTCTTGCAGCCACAGGGAGCCAGTGGAGGGATTTAATTATAGGTGTAATATGATCAGTTTTGCGCTTTTTGGTGACAAGCCTCACAGCAGAATTCTGAACTTTTTGAAGCCTGTCAATCTGATATTTGGGACAACCTGCATACAGTGAATTACAGTAGTCCAGCTTGGAAAGAACAAATGCACAGATGAGGGTTTTTGTGGCTTCGATGGTCAAATAGTGTCTGATAGAAGAAATGCGACGGAGCTCCATGTAGGCTGTGCGACAGGTGTTGACAATCTGTTGGTTCATGGACAGTGTTTCGTCCAGGTTTACTCCAAGATTCTTGGTGGTGTGTGAGAAATTGATGATGCTGGTTCCTATGGCCATGGACGTGGGGAGGGAAAGTGAACTGGTCAATCTGGGGGGTCTGGGGGGGGGGGGGGGGGGTCCTGATAATAAGAGACTCAGTTTTATCATCATTAAGTTGAAGTTTGTTTGATGACATCCACTCTTTGACATCACAGATCTATATAGTTCTGAAGGCTTAGGATGGCGCTAGGGACTTGGTCGTGAGTAGTGTGTTTGTACAGCTGGGAGTCATCAGCAAAGCCATGGTGGGAAACCGAGAATCTCTCAGTTACACTGAAAAGGGGCTGGATGTAGAGAATGAAGAGAATGGGGCCTAGGACTGCGCCCTGGGGGACCCCAAAGCGCAGTAGAGAAGGACTCGACCGGTAGCTGTTAATGACAACAGTCTGGTGATGATCAGTCAGGTAAGATCTTAACCAGGACAGGACACTACCCATGATGCCAAACGTGGAATAAAGTCGATGCAGAAGGATCTTCTGGTCTATTGTATCGAAGGCGGCTGTCAGATTGAGCAAGGCTAGAACAGTGACATGTCCATCATCAATTGTCCTAAGCATGTCATTCACAATCTTGAGGAGAGCAGTCTCAGTGGAATGCCTGGGCCGATACGCTGACTGGCAAAGAGGAAGAAGACTGTGAGCATTCACATGGTCAAGGAGCTGGGAGAGAACAATCATTTCAATGAGCTTGGATAGGAAGGGTAGATTTGAGACAGGCCTGAAGTTTTTCAGATTTTCAGGGTCAAGACTGGGCTTTTTAAGCAGGGGTTTGACGATGGCTGATTTGTAAACAGCAGGGAAAATACCAGAGGACAAAGGGAAGTGATGGTAGGGAGGACTATGTCAGTACAATCAAAGAGAAGTTGGGTAGGGATGGGATCCAGGTCACACGTCTTAGCAGCGCACTTTGTCATGATCTTGCGAACATCATCTTCAGACAAACTCTTGAAGGTATGAAAGACTTGTCCAGCAAAGGGCACATCATGACTGTGAGGTGACACTGATGACTGGGAATCCAGTTTGTCTCAAAAAGACTCTACTTTCTGAGTGAAAAAGTCACAGAACTTCTCAGGTAACTAAATGGGAGGAACAGATTTTGGCAGAGGAGACACAGTCTTTTATGCCAGAAGTTTATTTGTCACAAAAACGTCATATGCATTCTCTGGAATGCGCTCCGACCAGCCCCATTTCAAAGTCTACCGAATTTTTTGTTTCACAGCACAGATGGTTGAGACAGCCAAAAGGCAAACAAGATGAGGATTTCATCCCAAAGTCTACCGTATTGTTTGGAGCTCACAGGAATTTTTCTTTTAGGAACATTCAGAGTTGTTCATATTTTAGGCTTCTTATGCTGATCCATTCCCCTTCTCTCTAAGCCAACCTCTGATCAACACACGTCAGCACACACAAATAAAGACGGGCACACGGCGCTTCCCGCCATTTGTATGCTCTGTGGGTTCATGTAGCGACAGGAATACATCTCCTTCTACTGTAACCCACACTCTGATCCACACACACTGGCACACAGAAATAAAGATGGACACATGGCGATTCACACGATTCGTAAGCTCTGTGGTCCATTCCCCTTCTCTCTAAGCCAAACTCTGATCAACACACACGCCGGCGCACACAAATAAAGACGGACACACAGCGCTTCCCACCATTAGTCTGCTCTGTGGGCTCGTGTAGTGACAGCAATTCTGAAGAAGAAGAATAGCACAAGCAGCAAAATGACATCACTATGAAAAAATATGAAAAATTATTAATGCGAAGATTTCTTTTTTCATAAAAAAGATTCAATTGTTTTAAGATTAATCCAAAATAATTATGGAAATTAATCCCAAAAATGTGAAAATATCATTTTCCAAAAATATTTAATTATCACTCAAAAAGTTCTAGAGGTACAATGCTGGTTAATGAACTCATTCAATATCTTCCTTTTATCTAGCTATATGCAAAATATCTGGTAAAAATAAGAAAAATTACAGACTCCAGTGTTTTTGTGAAACAGCCATTTTCTCACCAATGAGCATCTTAATCAAAAAAAATTTTTTAAATACCTCGTGATTATTCTTTTAGGGACAATATCATACAATTTCAAGCTTGTCAGTCCTCAAATGCAGGCTCTAGTAGCTGTCACATACACACACACACACACACACACACACACACACACACACACACACACACACACAGCGCTAAAAAGACATTCTCTAGCAAGGTTTGCATAGCTAGACATGGCGCCATTTTTATCTTGTTACTTCTTTGCCAGAATTCGTGGCCTGCCTGCTCAGCACATCATGGGCATTCTCCAGAATGCGCTCCATTTCAAAGTCTACCGTATTTTCAATACAGTAGACAAAAAACTTGAAATAAGTGATGTCCATTGATATGTCTGCTTGTTTGACACAAGCGATGTACCTTGAAGTTGAATCTTCTGCTCAATACCTCTACAATTGTTTTTTGTTTTGCTTTTTCTTCCTCTACAAAACAGGTCCGTCAAGTGAACTGAGACAACTTTTTTTTTTGGGGGGGTGGGGGTGGGGGGAGGGGCCGATGATGGTCGACTTCAGCCCAATGGCTGCTTGTCTACTGGGTAGCTGATTGTTACCTCAAGTAGACCTTGCTGCCCAGCTCG
The DNA here is from genome assembly GCA_036245525.1 of Semisulcospira habei. Lineage (NCBI taxonomy): Eukaryota > Metazoa > Mollusca > Gastropoda > Semisulcospiridae > Semisulcospira > Semisulcospira habei. The sequence continues at coordinate 92,260,333 of BTPG01000006.1, forward strand.
TTGATAATATAGCGAGCCTGCTGTAACACCAACAGCACCTTGTCCACCAGAAACAGCACAGGTCGTGTTGGGTTCAAGCTCAGCATGTAGCTCAAGGTCATCATGGCTGCCAGGGTCTTCCCAGTACCTGGCACAGCATCAACACATCTCATAAGAAAGGTCTAGATTGTACAGTAAGTGTATTGGATTTTTAAACCATTTAGCCCCGAGTCCCTACAGCAGAAGATGGATTGACCATGGTAATTCAAGGGTAGTGCCAGATTAGCTTGGCACCTGAAGGCGCTAAGCTAATCAGGCACTACCCTTGAATTATCATGATCAATCCATCTCCTGCAACTGGTACATAGTCGTTAGGCAACACCTCCAAAATCTGAGAAATGGGACCTTGGGGCTAAAGGGTTAACCTTCACTGCCTCAGAAAAAGCAAACACAAACAAACTGTAAAAGGCATAGAACCTCATGAGCCCCTGCAGTTGGGGGTGGGGGGGGGGGGTGCCATGGTTCTATGCCTCTTGCATGTCTCATCTCACAACATCCTGACAGCGTTCCCCATACTTTCAATTCAAAGGGTCATATTCATAATGACTTCCTATACCTACTCCAAAATTGTTCATTCTGCTATTTTCAAGGGTCACGTTCTGAAACCAGTGGTGGGTGAAGTCAAAGTGCATCAAAGTTATGCAAAAGGGCACGACCTGATTCCTGTTCTTATGATTTCCATCTGCCAAAACTAGCAAGAGACGCTACTCTGCCATGCCGACAAATCACACTGTTTTAGCAGAGCAAAAAACAAAAATTGCTGAAATGTGCGTCGCTGTGATGCACAGATTGTATTTTTCTGCGTCATTTTAGAGTTTTTGTGTATAATTTATGTGCTACAGTGCATTATGGGGAGCACTGACCTTGAGGATGAATTTTCAATTTTGTTAGATATCCTCTGGGGTCTACATCACAGTTCTGGAGACAGATCGACCATGATAGTTCAAGGGTGGTGTTAGAATAGCTTGGCGCCAACATGGATGATCCACATCATGTCATGGTATGTCAGGCCATTATCGGTTACCCATGAAAACTTTGCTTTTGCTCCGTTGAAAGTCTTCAATCTTGTAAATTATGAAGAGGACAAACTAAAACAAACTAGAAATCAGTTGAGTCTTACCTGTGGGCAAGTAGACAACAGTAGAGTCACTGGCCATGGCTTTACACATCAGCTCCACCTGATAAGTGCGTGGAATTGATTTTCCCAGGCAGTTGTACGCCTGCTCCAAAGTCACCATACACGACTTGACCAGAGACTCGGAGCTCTTGTCTGGTGCACACACAGTGGCTGCCTTCATTTGATGCTTCAGGCCGTTCATGTGCTTCTCATAATCCTCCTTCGTGTTCATAGGCTGCTGACACAACTTGCAACCATAGCGAAACCCTGGGAACACACCCTTTCCTGGCTGACGCTGGTTGATGTCTGGTATACTGCCGTAAGAGGGTGGTGGTCCTGCATTATCTGTACTGAGGTAGGGGTCCAGATTGTTAGCAGAGGTGCTGGCTAGAGAAACCTGTGCATGCTCTGAAGCTGTAGAGGAAAAGTGCTGGGTGCCGGAGTCAACTGTGCTCATTGTGTCAGACTCGTATGGCTGATAACCCGTGTCGTCAGGTGGCCGGTCTACGTAGGAGCTTGACGATGTCGGCGCCAATCTCTGTGCACTCGCATCATCCTCATCATCCGATTCATACTTGCCATCAGGACGAACGACCATGCCAGATCTGCTGGTGCCACCCCCACCCTTACTGCCCCAGGCATTATGCTTGGCCATGTTCAGCCCCTCCATATCCTGCCTGCTGCCTTGTCTCCATGTACCAATGTCATTTGCTGAGCTGTTAGTCAGGCTGGTATCTTGCCCTCTGGCCACTCCACCACCCAGTGACCCCAGGGAGCTGTTCATGCCATGCCCTCCTGCACCCCCTCCCCACCCACCACCACTGTTACTGGCAGCTGAACTTGAGCCTGGCCCAAAGTAAAGTGTGCAACCAGGGGCCATAGACTGTGATCCAATGTTGCCTGCATTGCTGTGTGAGTTACTTGCAGTGCTATGAATGTTACCAGAATTAGTCCTGGAGTACAGTGCTGCTCCACTACCATCAAAAGTTTGAAAGTTACCACCACCAGCTTGGCTGTTGTGTGCCCCTCCACTAGGGTCTGATCCCTGGGGACCAGTACCAAGAATGGCTCGAGTGTAATCTCCTCCGGATGTGACTTGCAGTAGACCCGATCTCAAAATAGATGCAGCACTACTCTGCGTGCATGCTGGCACCTCCTGGGCAGGTGAAAAGATTCCAGGTGTGCGAGTGACCATGGGAGGCTGTATGATCAGGTGATCATAATTCACTTCTGGAGCAGGAGATGCTTCTCTCGTGGCTGGTGTGCTAAAGTCTGCAGTCACACCTGCCCCTTGGCTGGGGACACTACCTGGATAAGACATCTCGGGTGCAGATGACAGATCACTGACAGATTCTGCACCACGCAAGCCAGAATGTTCTGACTTCTGTGCCTTCTCTACCTCCTTGTTGTGGCGCGGGCTGCGCAGGTGAATCTTCATCTGGTCCAGCGTGTTGAGCGGACACTTGCACACCTCACACACGTACCACACCTGTCCATCCTGCATCACAATCAGTGCCCCAGTCTCTGCATCCTTCCTGCCTGTGGCTGCACCAGCAGCCAACATAGCCTTCTTCTTGTGTTTTTCTGAGGCATAGTGCTGAGCAGCACTCTCTTGGCCAGTGAACGGCTTGTGGCAGGTGTCACAGTACAGCGGATACACAGAGCCCTCCCCCTCCTGCATCCAACGCTCCAGAGCTGCCTGGTGCCTTCTGCCTGCCAGGTGCTGGTTCGCATGTTGCGCAGAGGTGAGGTCAATCTTGCATGCAAAGCAGAAGCCACGGTCACCATCAAATCTATACCCCTTGGGAGCCGGTGGGGCACTGGTGCTAGGGAGGGTTGAAATTGCCACATTTGGCTTAGGCACAGAACTGATTATGTCAGCACCTCCTGGGTAAAAAGGATTCACAGAGGCAAATGCGTTTCCTGCAGAGGGGTTCACACCAGACACACCCTGCGAAGGACTCCATCTCTGTTTGGCTTTTTGGTGTTTGGACCCTGCAAGGTGAGACTCTGCATGTGCTCTGGAGGTAAAGGTCACATTGCAGACATGACAAAGCCCACGATCACCATCAAACACATATTCACGAACAGTGGGCTGCTGTGAAACTTCCTCCATTCTCACAGCAGCTGCATCTCCACCATACACCGATGGGAGAATGTTAAAGTGGGTCATGGGTACAGTTGGACGCGAGTCCTCGTTCAGCTGGTTAAATCCCTCGCTGTCATCACTGGCAACATTATTGGGGAGAGATGCTGGAAAAGCTGACTTCACCTGTGTCAGGGAATCATCTGCTGCATAGGAATGAGCTTGGGAACCCCCTGAGGAACTCACACCAAGCTTTTGAAATGCCTCTTCAAAATCAGCTACGTTAGACATATAGTGACTACGCTCTGATGATGTCATGGTATTAGTTGCCGTGACCTCCACAGCAGCTAATGGCATGTTGTTTTTTGGTGTAATGTTAACCTGCCTATTGGACAAGAATACTTGATTTTTGTGTGATTCACTGTTGAAGTGTTGCTTGGCACTGGCGCAGCCAGAAAACTTGACCCTACAGACCTCACAGCTTTCTCTGTTGGCTTCGTCTTCCTTCTGCCTGTGCTCTTCGCTCTTCAGATGCTCAGCAGCCTCATCATGAGATCTGACCTGGTGGTCACAAAATCCACACCAACCGCCATTTGATGACCACTCAAACCTCAGCTGTTCGCGAGTGCTGTGTGTGCTCTCAGTTGCAGTGAGTCCACGGATGTTACTGTTCAGTGGTGCAGCACTTTGCATAGGTCTGGGAACAACTGGCTCTGCAGCCGGGTACCTGCTAATGGATGAAATTGAAGACAGCTCTGCAAACCCTGCGGTTGAAGATGATGGAACATCAAAAGGCGTCCAACCGCGACCAGCACCAGATGGACCAGGTGCTTGATTACCATACAAGCCATAAAATGCTGCACCAGAATTGAGCCCAAGTGGACCTTGCAGTGCCAAACTGGACTGGACATATGGCACTGGTCCTGTTGGTACAGGTGCTACACTGACCGAGGGTACAACTGTGACACCGGTGACAGAGGTCTGCTGGCCCTGTTGTTCAGCCAGGCGTTTGCGGTGACGTTCGCTGCTGAAGTGTTGTTGCACGTTAAGCTCACCCGACAGTGGCACCTCACAGATGGCACACATCATCACACCTGCTGGCACCCCAGTCTGTCCCGCCCGCTTCTTGTGGTTCCTGCCCTCCACGTGCTGTGCCTTGTGCTGGGGGGAAGTCAGCTCAATGTTGCATACATAGCAGTGCCCACGACCGTTCTCAAAGAAAATGCCCCCCTCTTGCCGAGCAATGTTCATGGGAGACGCTCGACTCCCACCAGCCCAGGGGAAACCAGCCATGTTGTCTGTATAAAAAGGAACAAGCTGTCTACGCAAACCTCCCTCTTCGTCTGTTTCCCCACTCTCCTCGCTGTACAGCCGCCGTGGCCCTACAACCCCTGAAGTCACAGTTTCGTCAGGTTCACCCCCACTGTCAATCCCATTCTGCACATTTGTCAGTGCCTGTTGCTGCCTGATGATGTCATTCTGTCTCACCATGTGCTGGTGACGCGGTGAGTCACGGTGTGTCAGCAGCTGCTGGATGGAGTTACACTGCAGGCGACAGACAGCGCAGTACAAGTGGTGAGATCCCTGCTGTTTCTCCTGCTGCACTTTGTGGATGTGGGATGCACTCAGAAGGTGTTGCTGAGCCGGAACCTCTCCACTGAACCGCTTGTTGCACGTTTCACATCTGATAACAAAGAAGCAGACACTGTGGAAATAGACAATTTAGAAAAGGTCAAAGTTGCATTTGTTTTGAAGAAAACAGTGAACTTAAAGACTGGACAAACATGTGATATCGCATGTTGGTGCAGGCTTTCAGTCCAATGTTTTTGTCGCAACAATGCAATTGTGACCTACCTTTGACTTCCTAACATACGTCTGTTCAAAAGAAATAACCAACAAATAAAGAAACATGCATCTTTCTTCGTTTCTGTCTAAATTTCACATGACTGCTACTAACCAATTTGGTCTGGATTTCGTACAAGTTACAGATAACTGATCCTGCAAATCTATGAAAGGAACATGACTAAAATCACTATGGGAGTCTGCTTTTTAACCCTTTTCACCCTGATACACTATTACGAGAAGTAATTTGACCATGATAGTTCAAGGGTGTGCCAGAACAGCTTGGCACTTAAGGCGCCAAGCTATTCTGGCACCACCCTTGAACCAACATGGTTTTTTTTTTTTTATTTTTTTTTTATATTTGGGAAATCAGTCAAGATGGGCGACAAATGCCCCAGTTAGAAGGTGTCCAATCTTTCTTTCTTTCTTTCTTTTTTTTTTTTTTTTTTTTTTTTTTTGTTTATTTGCTTCCTTCTGACATCATATTTCCCTTATTTTTATTTTATTTCAAGGATAGATTTTATTTACTCAACTATATTACAGTGGAGCAATTATCACACTAGATATGACAACAGTTTACGTTGTACTCTCAAAAGGTGATTTGATGGACAGTTTGTTTTAGTTCGTTATAATGGACACATTTCATTCACAAAATCGGTATAGTACAAAGTACAGCCACAAGTTGTTAACATAGATCAGGTATGTGGCAATGTATAAGCATGTACATCACATCTACACGTACAGAAGCGCAGACTGAGAGGGCGCTCTTGTATGCCTGTGAGTTCGTGAGCGTGTATGTGTGTATGTATGTGTGTGCGAGAGAGAGAAAGAGAGAGAGAGAGAGAGAGAGAGAGAGAGAGAGAGAGAGAGAGAGAGAGAGAGAGAGAGAGAGAGAGAGAAAGAGAGAGAGAGAGAAAGAGAGAAAGAGATTACAATTAGTTTCACAGTTACTGTAATTCGAGATGTGAGTCGCGTGCAACTATTACGTGAATCTCCGGGAAACAATATTGTCTCTACCACAGAAACTTTCTTATTCTAAGTTCAGATTCAAACAAAAATATGATATCTATTGGTGTACCATATTTGTACTTGCTAATACACAGCTTAGCTACTAAGGAGACGTGGTTAATAAATGCAATTTCTGCTGCTCCTAACACGTTATCACGGTATCCCAATAAGGCTTGGGCAGGGGTTATACGTATCTGAACATTGCATTTTCCTGAACAAAGTTGTTCAACTCTTTTCCAGATTCGAGATATTGAATCACAGAAGTAGAAAAAAATGCTCAATAAAGTCAACTTCATGAGGACAAAACCTGCAGTATCTATTATTAACGACGCCCATTTTAGACAATAAAATATTGGTTGGGTAAATATTGTGTAGAATTTTCCACTGCAGTTCTCGCAACCTCACTTCCTTTGTTGCTCTATTCACAATACCCCAATGCCATTCACCTAACTGGACATCAAACTTCATCGCCCAGAAATGAAGGGCATAAGGGGGACTGTATTTCTGCTGCACAATTGTTATCCTAAAATCCTTTGCTGAAGTTGGCGTTATACTCTCTGACATGGAGTCAGCGTTGTTATTAAGGCATCGCATGTACGAGGTAAGGACACTTCTCACAACGTTGTATTCCAGCAACCTCCCAGGGGAATCTCCAACAATGCGACAGACATTTTCAAACGACATAATCTCGCCATCTTTCTTCACATCCTCCACTCGATAGACGCCTGCGCGGACCCAGTCTTTAAAAAACAGAACGTTAGACTTGTACATTAATACCTTGCTATTCCACAGGACCGTAGTGGGTTTGTTTTTTACAGTATCCAACCATGACATTATGACGTCTCTCCAGAAGGTCGACTTAATATTTTCAAGCCCTTTACATTTTTTGGAATTGATATTAAATTCAAAGCATATCATAACAAATCAGCCTCTGAATCTAATGGGTTAAAAGAAAAGAAACTGATGTTTACAAGTATGTATGTGAATCTATTTTCTGTGCTTCTCGAACCGCCTCAATTCTCTCTGAAGCGTAAACTAATGATACACTGATACAGACACTGTAAACCGGTCACAGTAAGTCTTACACTATCCCATGCACCGTCCTTGTCAGCGTCATGTTTGACAAGGAACCGTCGTCCTGGTGTAGTCCGTTCCTTAATCAGCCTGCATAAGAGTTCACCATTACCCAAATTTCCCCCGCATCGGAAACCTGTCCCGGGAATTTCCCGCATTATGCTTTCAGTTCCACAGAAATCTTACTTTCGTTTTCTGACAATTGTGACAGATACAACAAAATGTCCTCGAGGGAAACAAAGACAACGCAATAAATGTACACATGCACATACCTCCTCTGTTGCCGACGGGCTAAACATAGAACACGCGCACGATGTGTATAATAAAGAAGAAATATTGGAGCACGTCTTGCAAAGGTTAGGGAGTACGGTCATGTCATAGGACATAGGAAATGCATGCATACAGAGCTAGCGTACAATAACTATGTAAACTAGAAATACATAGCTAACACACGAATAAATCATACAAGAAAATTTATATCAATCTTGTGAAATATTTTGTATGCATGAATGATTAAGATTTATTTTATGCGAAATCTACAATGTAGCTCTGTATAGATTATTGTAGCAACGTCCAAGATGGCGGCAAGCGAGAGGGTATTGCAGGTGCGCTTCTCATCGTGTATGAGCGAGCAGGTGCGTTCTCATTATTTTGTCGTGTTTGTATGGCAAGTCGTACTTGGTTACTTATTTTTTATTTTGTCACTCGTATAGTTTAAATCTAGAGATGTACAGCGAATTTTTAATATTGCTTAATGTTTTTCGAGGGGACGTAAGAAGCTTGGATGATAGGATGGTTTTCACTGCGCATGTTGGTAGATGCATCCAAGTGGAATAAGCTTCTTTATGAGCATATTGTGGAAGTTGCCTCTGTTGGTTTTACAACAGTTGGGCTGTTGTCTACTGTGTATTGTTCATGGTGCGATTATGCACACAGGTTGATCAGATTACTGGGCACAGAGCCATGTCGATCATGATCACGCCATGGGCAAAACTCGATCAAACAAGCCCTTTCCATAAGTTCTTCAGCCATATTCACACATCTGCAAGAGACATAGATTCTCATGAGCCCCTGCAGCCGCAGGGGCTAATGAGAATTAATGCCACTTGCTCTTTGCAATTGCAGTCATATACAGATATATGATTTGCCATCAGGATTGAAGTCTGTACATATTGACTTCTTGTTTGTTGCGAAATTCTCTGAAGGCATGTTTTGGGCAAGACCTTTGTCTTAAATTATTTGTTACATGTAATACTTTTCCCCTGCTTTGACATTGAACAAAATGATTTTTTTTTTTAATGTAATCTGCTCCGTACATACATGCAATTTAATTGTGATTGTATTTGTCGTTATCAGTTTGGTTAATGCCAAGATCAAGAATGTGAATGGCTGGCATGTCATTTGCAAGAAATTTATTTAATGATAAGACTTGTTTATCAAACGCAAGGACAAAACAGGTCAAATGTCCAGGTTCCAAAATAGCAGACAGCTTGTCCCTTCAGAAATCCAGCATTACAAAATAAATAATTACTGTTGGTGATTGTTAACTCTTTTGCTGTGCATAGTGCTTTTTGTTAAGGTGATTCCAATAGGAATCACCTTGACAAAATGCTCTATGGACAGCCACACATCCAAATATTCCCAAATTAGGAGTTTCCTGTGAAAATCACATTACCCGTGAAAAGACAGATTGACCATGATAGTCCAAGAGTGGTGCTGGGCTGGAATAGCTTTGGTGCCAAGCTATTCCACCCTAGCAGTAATGCCATGGTCTGTACTGTCATGTTGTATTGTGTCAGGTTTAACGCATTTAGCCCTGGGACCCTGCAGCTGGAGATGGATTGATCGTGATAATTCAAGGGTAGTGCCAGATGAGCTTGGCGCCTAAAGGCGCCAAGCTCATATGGCACTACCCTTGAATTATCATGATCAACCCATGATCAATGACATGGGGACATAGCTTAGTGGATAAGACACTGCGCTGGCAGTCGTAAGATCCCGGGTTCGAATCCCCTGGTGGGCATGAATGGGATGTGGATTTTTCCTCTTTCCCATTGAGTCAAATTTACTTACACACTCAGATTACGGTTGCCTGTCTCACCTTCGTGTGTACAGCACACATAATCATCAAGTGCGCACGTTAAAAATCCCATTACCACTATTCGAAAAGAGAAGGCCCTGTAGGGCCGGTGAAATGGAAACAGAAATATATCACATGCACCGAAGTTAATAGTAGGGTGGAGGTTTGCACATAAAGTAGCGCTTAGTAGCAGCAGGCTTTCAAAACTTCAGCTTCCATCCCTACGGCGCCTTGAGCATCTTTAATTAGATGGATATTTGTGCCTCGGAGACACCATACCATAATATACCAACCCATTTGTTACGTTGTTAGAGTACGCCTCTGGAAGTTTGGAAATGCGGCCATGTGGTTAAAAGGGTTAATGTGTTAACAAAACACGAGGACAAAACAATTTACTGGACGTGCAGGTCACAGCAAAAGAAACAGTACAAGACAGTAACAGGTACCTTATCTCTTCAGAAATTCAGCAGCATAGTAAATGATGTTGATGGATTTGTGTTAAGCCATTGGCATTTGGTAACTTTTTTGTTTGTTTGTTTCTGTCACGATGATTACTGCTGAAATCTTCATGACGAACAATGTTACTGACAGCCAAAGGTGTTAACAGATTCAGGCTGCAAGCTTGTAATTCATTGATTTGAGACTTGCCCTCAGAAGAATAATTGCAGTTCAACCGTAGTATAGCTCAAGGGTAGTGTCAGAGTAGCTTGGTGCCTCTGACCGTGACAGTTCAAGGGTAGTGCCAGGGTAGTTCTGACACCACCTTTAGACTTTAGTGGTCAGTCTTACCTCATTCAGGGTGCCCAGCATTAATAGCGGCGGAAGAGTGGTATAGCGCTGCTGCCGGCAACACTATACAACATTTTCGCAGTTGTTGAGTTTGATGTAGTGTGTCAGTGCTAAAAAGGTTCAACCACTTCTGAATGACATTGCAGGTTGTCGATGAAATTTTGGTGCAGAGGCGGATCAAAAAGGACAAGGAAGTAGAGGAACTGTACTTGGCAGAAAGGTCAGAAAACTGTTGTTATTTGTATATTACTTTGTTTTCTCTTGCGTTTTTCTTTGTACCAGCATCAGTGTCAAAGGTCCCCGGTGATCAAGGAACATGGATACAGAGTGGTGTCAGCAATAGGCAAGAGATATAGATCCTCATGAACCCCTGCAACTGCGGGGGCTCATGAGGAACTATACCTCTTGTAGTTGGGAGGTGTTCTTTTAATTCTTTTTTCTTTTCTTTTCTTTTTTTTTTTTCTTTTTTCTTTTTTTTTTTTTTTTGGGGGGGGGGTGGGGTGGCAGTGAAGGGGCTAAAGAATGAATACTATGCTGAGAACTAGACAGAAGATGAATCATATAATATAATACAATATATGTCACTATAAGCAAAGTTTGCTGATTGTCCACACACTGCACATAAAGAACAGTAGAATTTGTTCTTTACAGTTTTTGTTGCAGTAAACTGGCTCAGTTAAATCTGATTAAAACTGGTAAGCAGATGGTGTGCATTTATTTGGCATGTTTGCGATTTGTTTCATTTACATATTTAATTATTACTGCCAAAGAAAAAGTGAACGTGACCCAACTGCAAGAGACACAGATATCCTCGCAGTCTTGGGGGCTCATGAGGATCTATGTCTAGGGTGGGGGTGTTGGCATGTGAGGACCTTATCAACCTGGACAACAACAACAAAAATCCAACAGCAGTGGAGTTGGGAGGGGGGGGGGGGGAGCGGTGTTCGCACTCTTCAAGGGAGTTTCCACTGTCCACATTTTCCAGACTCAAAAAAAGAAAAGAAGGGAAAAGTACCTAGCATTTTAATATTTTTCCATGAGCCCTGGAACCCCAGCCCCCTCAATCCACTCCTGCAAAGGGAATGTCTTACCTGCATATCAAAGCTATCAGTCTTTTCTCTTTGATCTTGTCCGTGTTCCCGTTCCACCAAATGAGTCACATTTTAGAAATGTTTCTTCTGTTTTCAAGAGGGTTGACAGACATCCATGACTTGAAAAGATTCCGATACTTGAAGAAGCTGTGGCTGAATGGAAATAAGGTAACACAATTTTTTTTTATGATAAATTTTATATATACATGTGCATTCTCTATTCCCAACTATCTTTATCACAACATCAGTTTCTTGACCCTTATCATTCGGAATACACTGCAGTGTGTAAAATAAGTTTGACTAAAATAGTTCAAGGGTAGTGCAAGAATAGCTTGGCGCCTCTATGTGCCAAGCTATTCTAGCACCACCCTTAAACTAGAGCCATTGGTATATATCCATATCTGTAAGTACAATAATGTAGCTTGCATATGGCAGGGTAAAAATTCGAAGCTTTTAGCCTCAGTATGATATGGGCTAATTCACCAGGTATCTTTAGATTTTGTTTTATTTGTTCGTTATTTTGTGTTTGTTGTTGTTTTACATTTTTAATGTGAAGAATACATTCTTTACACAGAGGTTACCAATGCACAACAGGCCCTCAGGCCAACGTTGGGTGCAGTTTGCCCACACACGGCCAAGCATGGGCCAACATCAGTCAACACTGGCTCGATGGCCTATTGTGCATAGGGTTACCACCCTCGATCTGCTACATGTAGTATGTAGAGGGAGGTAACAAGCGTGGTCTCTACCTTTTGCAGCTTCGGCGCATTTCATGTCTGGGAACAAACTTTCGTTTAACGGAGCTGTACCTCCAGGATAATGAGTTGACAGAAATATCAGGCACCGTAGGTCACTTGACCTGTCTGCAAGTGCTGTTCCTTCACAACAACCAGCTGACCAAGCTGGACAAGGTCACACGGGAATTCCAGAAAATGCAGAGTCTTCACACACTTAGTGAGTGTCTATTTTGCTCTTCCAAATCAAGTGTTCATTAACCCTTTTAGCCCCAAGGTCCCATTTCTCAAATTTTTTAGGTGTTGCCTAATGACTATGTACCAGTGGCAGGAGATATGATGAAGGCGCCAAGCTAATCTGGCACTACCCTTCAATTATCATGGTCAAGCCATCTCCTGCTGTAGGGATCCGGGGCTAAAAGAGTCAACTGCAGTGGTGTGTGTGTGTGTATTGTTGTGTACACACACATACACACACACACACTTCTTAAGTTTTCTCAACATGAACTATGACACATGGTTATGTCAGCCTTAATCAGATACTGAATGGACAGTGAATTCACTAGTGATGTCCATACCTTGCAAATCCACTTCAGAAGGAGCTGTACGTGTGTATACCCATACCCTTTGTGGGAGTACTCCCTGGAAAGAGCCACTCGGGGAGTAAAACCACAAGTACACTTCTGCTCAAATGCGATGCTCAACATCTCATTTGCATAGTGTGTCAATTACAGATTTATTTGACAACCCCATAGCCCAGGAGCCTGAGTACCGACTGTTTGTCATTCAGAGTGTAACTTCTGTTCAGCTGCTCGACAGGCAAGGTAAGCTGTGATGCTTCTTCTCTATGTCGTATACGTATATTTGCTGTTTAACCCTTATCAATCGGAATACACCAGTGTGTGAAATATTTTGACTAAAATAGTTCAAGGATAGTGCCAGAATAGCTTGGCGCCTCTAGGCGCCAAGCTATTCTGGCACTACCCTTGAACTAAAGCCATTGGTCTATATCCTTATCTGTAAGTACTATAATGTAGCTTGCATATGGCAGTGTACAAATTTGAAGCTTCTAGCCTCAGGATGATATGGGTGAACACATTCCTCCTCATCCCATCACTGCCAAGAAAAAATTAACATAATCTAGCTGCAAGAGACCTAGATCCTCTTGAGCCCCCGCAGTCGCGGGGGCTGATGAGGATCTGTGTCTCTTGCTGGCACCACTTTGTATCCATGTTCCTTGGAAGGATCTGGAAAAAGATTTCAGAAACACAATCTGCACGCAGCGGCAAGGAAAAGTTTAGTACATTTTGTATTTATACAGCAGCGGGAGATGGTTTGGCCTTGGCCTTTCAAGAGTGGTGCCAGATTAGCTTGGCGCCTACCAAGGCGCCAAGCTAATCTGGCACTCCCCTTGAACAATGTTAGTAGATGCTGGCACTACTCTTGAACAATTTTGGACAACCCATCTCACACTGTTGTGATAGAGACCTTCCTAAGCTGAGAAAGTAGTTTGTAGGTGTTTGTGAGTTGACCCAGTTAACCAATTAAGCCCTGAGGACAGAATTATCAAATTTTGCTGACATCTTCTAAAGTCTACATCACAGTCATAGAGACAGATCAACCATATGATAGTTCAAGGCGGTGTTAGAACAGCTTGGCACCTTCGTGAAGGCGGCAAGCTATTCTGCCACCACCCTTGAACTGTCATGGTCAATCCGCATCCTGTTGTAACGTGCGGGGGCTTTATGGGCCGAACAGTGTCTTTTCTGAGAGACTTTGCCTGTGTACGCATAATGCTGTTTTCTGATCTTCTGTTCGTACAAATTCTGCATCCTGAAGAAAATACAAATGTTTACAGCTGCGGGTGCTTTGTCTTGCAAATTGTCTTATAAAATTTGAAATATTTTCTTTCTTCTTCGTCCTGAAGTGTTGTGACTGCTTCTTCATGAGGTTATTGCTTCTGTTTGTGACAGAGGTGACTAAGCAAGAGAAAGACATTGCTCGCAGGATCTATGATCACAGTCAGGAGAAGGTGCGGGAGAAGGTCGCCTTTGGGCGCAGGTCAGAAGGACCCCCGTCATTGTACTTTCCTGGCACTCCATGTCGACCCACAACAGTCAAAGGCGCAGGCGAGTCCGTAATCCATTTAACTCTAAGATCATATTTCCCATTTGGAGGTGTCACCAAATGACTATGTACCAGTTGCAGGTGATGAATCGACCACGTTGATTCAAGGGTAGTGCCAGATTAGCTTGGCGCCTGATTTGGCACTTCCCTTGAATTATCGTGTTGTTCCATCTTGTGCTGTAGTGTGTTAAGGCTAAGTGGGATAATTTAGGTGACTGTCCTTTCACCACCAAAGCTCATGACTCATGTTTCACAACAGCAAAATCATCCTTACTGCTGAGCACTGAAACTAGTGAATTCCCCTCCCCCCCCCCCCCCCCCCTGCCCCCCCAAAAAATGTAAATAAAAAAATATATATATATAAATAATATAATAAAAATAATAATAAACAAAAATGAATAAATAAAATATAATAATAAAATAATAATTAGCAGGACGTAGGCATGCGCATATTTAATTTTTCTTCTGGTTGGTTTCGCCCAGTTTCTATTGACGAAAACTGTTTGTCGAGTATTTTATTGCATATTGCAACAACATTTGATTGTCATACTCCAGTGTGAAGACAACTATGTTTGTACATGGTGTTATATGTTTTACTACTATTGAAACAAGTATTAGTCGGTGTGGTGAATCATGCAGATGTAGTGCATTTTGGTTTTTATTATCTATTATGTATTATACAATGTTTCAGCTGCAAAAGAAGTTGCCAACAATTACTTGAAGAACAAGTAAGTAACAGTGTGTCAGTGTCACAATATGTATGTATGTGTGTGTTTGTGTGTCTGTGTATGGGGAGTTGGGGGAGGGTGCAAGTGCATGTTACAGAAAGCAATGTGCCTATACACTAGCGTAACAGTAGAACTAGAGGTCAGGAAAAAATTAAAATGTTTATGGGTACATTTTTTTCTCAGGAATCTGCAGGAATACATTTCGTAAATTATATGTTTACAAGAAGAAACAGTCGTTTTTTTCCACATTGTCTTGTTTACTTCTCTCTCTTAACCATTATCATTCGGAATACACCATGCAATGTGTGAAATAAGTTTGACTAAAATAGTTCAAGGGTATAGTGCCAGAATAGCTTGGCGCCTCTAGGCGCCAAGCTATTCTGGCACTACCCTTGAACTAAAGCCATTGGTCTATATCCTTATCTGTAAGTACTATAATGTAGTTTGCATATGGCAGTGTACAAATTGGAAGCTTTTAGCCTCAGTATGATATGGGTTAAGAGTACACCACTGTTTCAGGCCCGTGTTTGATGATCCTGAGGAAGCTGTCAACAGTCGCCGTCTAAAGAAATCTCTGACAATGTACTCCAGCTTTGACTGGGGAAAAGTGCCACGTATAGAGCAGCGCAGAACCTCAGATCAACCATTCGGCAGTCCAGAAATCATCACACGTGTCTATCGTTAGTTTTATTGCACTGATGTTCTTGAAAACTCTGGGACCAGTGAAGAAAGTCTTAACAAAGGAACACTTGGAAAAGACAATCACAGCACAGTTGTGTTGTAACTGTCTCTCCTTAGCGTGTTTCTTTCTTTTGTTCTTGGGAATTTCTTTATTTCTGTGCATTTTACATGCTTCCCAGTCACTTTTTGGGTCTGGACTTTCTGCTTACAGTAATTTTAAAAAGGGGCAGCTTTGGAGTTTTTGTTTAACCCCTTTGCAGCATGCAGTGATCACGAATTTCGTGTCTGAAAGCACTGCACACTGAGCAACACTCACGTTAAGATTGCAGTATAACTGGGATGAAGAACAGGACTAACAATTAGATATAAATCCTCATGAGCCCCCGCAATTGCGGGGACTCATGAGGGTTTATGTCTCTTTCAGATGGATGGCATTTGCTGTGCCCTGGCAATTAAAGGATTAAACCATGTGCGCACACAGCCACTGGTATTGCTCACAGTACCAGCAGCTGTATACATAAAGGGATTAACCCCATCACTGCCAGGGAAATGCTAACATCACACAACTGCAAGATGCAGAAGATAGTATGACCCTCTGCAAAGACTGAGGTTCCTTGCCTCTTGCTGACAATATATATCTGAGTTCCTTGGACTGATGGGATTATCTCATGTTGAATTTGCAGTGCTTTTTATTGACATAATGTTTGTGTCCACTGGCAGTGATGAGGTTAACTTTGAATACCTGGTAAGCTTGCACAAGCAATACCATTCTCTTTGTTTCAGTCTAGCGCCAGATGTGCGCTGGTCTGGAGTTTTCGACCTTGTGGCTTAAGGCCATGATGTTCCCAATGACAGAACAGCACACTGCATTCAAGTGGCTTAATTAAGATTGCTAGGCGTTGATAGCTTCACGTGTGTTCCTAATAAATTTGCAGCTTGGGAATCCTTCAAGCCAGTGAGGCATTAAGTGTCATGGTCAAGCGACGGGAAGAACTATACTGACTATACTTAAGTGTTTCTGACGATTCACAAAATGTTGCATTTCTTTTGCTCATCAGTGTATATTGAAAATTATTGTACAGATGAACATGGGAGCAGATACCCAATGAAGGAAAGGTCGATCCTTACCTGTACTTTGATACAAAGATCTTTTGCGAGCACCTTACAGCTTCGGATACTTGTAGCACTCTAACTGCTGTTGTGAAACCGGTGACATGTTTCCATGCTGTGGGATAAGTAGACAGTATTATTTTGAATGAGGCTGACACATGTTGCTAAATGCTTAAGAGTGGTGTTGCAGTTATGTGTTTTTATGTTGAGATTTGCGATAACGTTTATGGACACATTCTGCGTAGTATTTATTCCTTATATATTTTTCACGACACTCTTGCATGTAAAGCTGATTGTGACCAGCATTTTAACATGTTTCACTTGGAGAGACCATACCCGGTGCTTTGATTTTCACACTCTGTTATACATGCACTGCAATTAATTAATCATCAGGGGCCAGTTGCCTGAATGAGCTTTACTCTGGACAAGCCACTAAGCAAGGTGCTCCGCTATAGCGGAGCACCTTGCTTAGTGGCTTGCGCAGGGACAAAGGTCACTCATGCAGCTGGCCTTTGTACTGGTCTGTGGTATTGGATCTTACAGCCTAGGGCCGTAAGGTCCAGAATTGCAGACCAGCACACATATATATAATACAGTGTTACTACAGCTCATTTTCAGTGTACAAGCATTTCAAGATCGTTGATACCATCAATGCCTTATTATAAGCTGCTCACACATAAAGTCATTATGTTTTACATAGGTCTGTACCAGCATTTGATTTTGAATTTGACGTGCAAAGATATGCATTTGATTTGAATCACCTTTGCCTTCATTTCCTTGCAATGTAATTTGAATAATTGTAATTACTGTTCAGCTAAAACAATTCATGTTATCTGTACATATTTGAATGTCATGGAAAATCATAATAGTGATTTGTAAACTTGAAGTAATTAAATTGATGAAGGTGAAATCAGTTGTACCCACTGTGGTGTGAGAAGGTACTTGTATCAGAGATGGGGGAGGTGGCGAGTGAGAGATTGAAATGGTGTGGATTGAATGCTTCGTGTTTAGCCCTTTATCTGTCAGTAGCACATTTTCTGGAGGCGATTCCTGTATGAATCACCTCCACAAAATGCACTACCAACAGTCAGATTGTTAAATAGACTGTTGACATGTAGTAAAGGACTGTGTGCCAAGTATAATGCATTCCTTTGTGATCTCTTTAGTTCAGGAAGGTATTGTGCATTTAAATACTGCTGCAATATTTCGTTTATATCTAGATGTGAGGTGCATTTATGCCTTGTAAAGATTGCACACGACATACAAAGAGCACGTTTTTGAGTGGTACATGTCTCCTGTTTGTTTGTCAGTCAGAAGTGTTTTCTTTTTGAGATTCTTAAACTCTTTGTGTGTCGGCAGCAGTTTTTGTCACAATTCCAGTAGGAATCATGGTGACAAAAACCGCTACCAACACACAAAGGGTTAACTTGATGTTGCTGCATGGCCATTATGAGGTACATGTCTCCTGTTCTGTTTGTCAGTCAGAAGTGTTTACCTTTTGAGATTCTTTAACTCTTGGCGTCAGCTGCAGTTTTTGTCTCGATGATTGCTACTGGAATCATGGTGACAAACACCACTACTGACACACAAAGGGTTAACTTGATGTTGCTGCATGGCCATTATGAGGTACATCTCTTGTTGGTCTGTTGCTTACCCTTGTCTCATGAACACAGCATTACCGTATATGCAGCCACTGTCAGTTATGGAGTGCTTCCAAGTTCTCACTGCTTGTACATATACAGCTACACTGGGCTGGTTTCAGATTTTAGGTGTATGGTCCAAACTCACAGACCAGTTCACAATTATCTCTACATCAGTATTTCCAAGCCCCCCCCCCCCCCCCCCCCCCCCAAAAAAAAAAAAAAAAAAAAAAGTTTCAGGCTTGTTTTTCTTTCGCAGGCAACATAATTACTAGTTTTGGAAGCACGTTTACTTTTTGCACAACTTATCATGAGCTTTTGTCGAGCTGTTTTGTTTAGCCAAAAAGGTGGAATTGTACTTATCTCCAGAGAGTCATCCACACTGCTGCAGAAAAGAAGAAAAGTGTGATTAGATGTTTTTCAGAAATCAGAACCATGTTAAAATGTAATGTGTTTTGAAGAAAACAGATTAACCCATTCAGCCCTGACGCACTACAGCAGGAGATGGGTCAAACATGATAATTCAAGGGTAGTGCCAGATTAGCTTGGCGCTGACAGGCGCCAGGCTAATCTGACACTGCTCTTGAAATGTCATGGTCGATCCATCTCCTGAAACTGGTGCAGTCATTAGATGACGCCTCCAAAATTTAGGAAATACAGCCGTCGGGCTGAACGAGTTAAAAGCTCTGACAACCATGCGATATGGCACGTTAGTCTGGACTTTAAATCCACTGTTTGTATCAAAACACGTCTAGTTTTGACCTGCTTCTGATTTCCAAACGCTTGTTGAGAATGAATGATGGGAGTGTGATGTTCAGTTGTGCCTGTGGGGCACTTTGTAGGGCTTGCATGTACGAGTTATTTCAATGAAGTCCAGATGTGCCGATATAAACTGTGGGTGCGCTGTCACTTGCACATGTATTTATTTGTCATTTTAAAACACACTAGGGAGATGTGAGAATAAAAGGGACAGGTTTATTAACCCTTTGGCTGTCAGTAGCATGTTTAGTCGAGGCGATTCCTTTAGGAATCACTTCGACCAAACATGCTACTGACAGCCAAAGGGTTTTAAACCACCGAATTGTGTGTACTGGTCTGCTGCCTGGATCTGTAAGGTCCAAAGTCACAGACCAGTGTGAAATGAAGTACACCTCATTTAAACTTTGATTTTGCTTTTAAGAACACGTTTTATAAATGGCAGAAATCATATGGCAACGGAATGTACCAGCAATTAATCAAATAAAATAATCCAGTGAGCAGTTGTTTTATGCTTCTTTCATGTTACCACCGTCATCTGTGATGAAGGTCAGTAATAAGTTATTAGAGGTAAAAGCGAGCAACTTTCATACTACTGTACTAAAACAAAATGAATTTTTCTCAAAAATGTATTTTTTCGAAAAATAATTATCGATGACATTACCGATAGGAATGGTGTCCTAGCTAGCATAATTTTAGCCAAAATTGTTGTGTGCCTACATACATGTTAGGGGAGGCAACAAGCGTAGCCCGTAACCCGAGTAGCCTCCCTTCCATCCCCATCCGGTCACGCGCCCACTGGATTCCCGCCAGTCTGTTTGCTTAGCTGACCAGCGGGGCAGGTGGGAGGGTCATCTGAGTAATGTCATCGGTAAGTATTTTTCGAAAAAATACATTTCAGAGAAAAATTCATTTATTTCCTCAAAATACATTACCGATGACATTACTGATGTGAAGAATAGCGAAGAGGAGGTGGGTGCCGCCAATAACGCCCCCAGGCCATAATACACCTATGAGACCCGCCCTCCCTGGAGCAACCTCCCGATAATTTTAGCTAAGATACCTACGGCACCTGTGGTGCCGGGAGGGAGTGTTGCGCCGCTGCAATGTCTCCCACCAGCGACAGGTTCTCACGCTGGCTGTAGAGGTCCCTCAGGTAAAATCGGACGAAGGTTGACTCTGCTCGCCAGCCCACAATGTCTTTGACAGCGCCGTTGAGGTCGAATGCGAGGCTTGCGGCCATGGCTCTGATCTCGTGCACCCTGATGTTCATTCATTTGGCTGCATCAGGGGCGAGATCCTGGTAGGCGGAGCGCATCACCCATCGGAGCCAGGAGGAAATCGTCTGGGCTGAGATGTCATTTCTACCTGAGGACAGAGGAAGGAATAGGCGGGTACGTCCCCTGCATAGCAGCTTGGTCTGGCTCAGGTATACCCGTAAGGCTCTCACCGGGTCCTGCTATCTGGTCTCTCGAGTAGAGCCTGAATCCCTCAAGGGTCGAATGGTGACCATCTGTGGGGTGGTCAACAGAGACCGGGTCTTGGCTA
This sequence comes from Semisulcospira habei, assembly GCA_036245525.1. Lineage (NCBI taxonomy): Eukaryota > Metazoa > Mollusca > Gastropoda > Semisulcospiridae > Semisulcospira > Semisulcospira habei. The sequence continues at coordinate 92,280,783 of BTPG01000006.1, forward strand.
GGAAAGCCGGGTCGGGCAGCAGTTGTATGGAGCCGTCCATCCAAAACTGCAAGCATGAGGGGCGTGCTGATCGAGCGCACAGTTCACCGCCCCTGGAAGCAGTCGCGAGGGTCAGCAGGAAGCAGGTCTTCCACATCACGTCGGGTAACCGCGCCAACTGGAGTGGTTCGAAGCGGTCCCAGTTCAGCCACGGAAGCACGCAGCACGGCAGTTTAGCCTATGCTCTTTAGTTTTCAGCTGGCTGCCCGCCGGCGCGCGCCAGCACACTTAGAGATTGGCTTCGCGGGAGCACTGAGATAGCGAGGCAGCCTCCTTCCCCTTACTATCAGCGCGCTAAATACCATCACTGATAAGACGCCAGCTATGCGGTCTCGCTTCCGCTGAGGATGCGAATAGCGCAGCAGCCGTCTTTGTTTACAGTACTACTGCGCTTGACCCCGATTATCTCTTAGCCTCTGCTGCATACATCGGCGAATAAGCTGTAAATTACAGATGTTGTCTGTAAACCGGAATTAATTCACCTGCAGTTGTGAGTGACTATTTGAACATACGTCGTCTTTTAGAGGAGAAATTGTACTATCTTTGGACACCAAACATGCTGGGGTAATCTGCGTGGATGTGTGTCAAGCACTGGCTCAAAGTATCACTAGGAGACGGACTAGATGCAGCCTTCCGTTAGTTTATCAAACTTTTTATCACATCACTGCTCATAAACAAAAGTTTTTTGAAAGTTCAGAAAAAGTCAGTGATGTCAACAGATGTCTTAACTGGCATATCCCATGCTAAAAACTTCAATCAACATACCTGAGTCCTGTTACAGACGGTTTGGTGGGCCAAGTGAAAACGGTAATCCATTCAAAGCACGCCGACATGAAGTAGGCAAATTTACCGATTCAGTCAATGTTTTTAACAATATCACAATTTTAACACAGTTTAAAAACAATACACAAAGCAGAGGTTCAACTATTTCCTGTTCAGAGATTCAGTTCCGGCTAAATGTCATTAAAATGGCTTAAAATGAGTGTGTCTAAAGGGTCACTATGATCCTGCGTCTAAACTTGATAGGCCGATCAGTGTCATTTTTTGGACGTGTAACGGTCTTCTACCACAAAGTCTACACAAAGAATTCACGGCCTCCAAATGTCTTGGAAAGGAATGTTCATTCTCCATGGCTTTAACACACGATACTTTACTGACATAAATGCATCAGATAAAGGCACATACACATACTGACATAGTGATACATCCGGCACTGAAACCCAGTTTTTTTTTACACACTCGCACTGTCTGCCGCGGAAGGAAAGTTCCTCGAACTACACACATTTTAATCACGTAATAACCACAGAAGTCAAAGCTGATTACAAAAGAAACTTACATGAGCTTGAAGAGGACATTTTCAAGCATAGTATTACATAATGATATTTACAATTGAAACTTTTTAGCCACGGTAATAATAAGTTATTAACAGGCTAAACTGGTCACATGCCTGACAGCCTTCAACAGGAAACAAAGAGCGCTACGCTTCCCGCCTGCAGCTCGGCTGAGCCTGCAGTGACTCGCGCGCACTTATCAGTGAAGTGGGTCACGGCCGGGTCAGAGCCAAACTAAAGAGAGCGATTTCCAGAAGGGTAAACTGCCGTGGCAGGGTTGGTCCCATCGAGGCACTAGCAAGCGAAGGGCCGGACATTCCAGACCACAGTGGCCATCAGATCGGTGAGGTCTTTGCAGCCACCAGGGTCGGGTCGGCCCAAATGCCGGTACGTGTCGGCGATCATGGCCAGGTAGCCCCGAATGGTGATTGGTGCCAAAGCTGGTCGGTGAAGAGCCATAGGAAGAACTCTTCCGTGGGGGAGAGGAGGTTGTCGTCACACCAGTCGCACAGGACTCGCCACTTTCCCTCTTAAACTCGTCTGGTCGAGGGTCTGCAGGCAGTAGCGATAGCTTCCACCGCTGCACTAGAGAAGCCTCTAGCGCGAGGGCTTGCTGCACAACCTCCAGGCGTGGAGGAGTCGCTCGGGGCACGGATGGTACAGCGCCCGCCGCGGTTGCTTGAGCATCATGCGTGGGGGGGAGAGCCACAGAGGAGGACCGGTGGCGAGGTTCAGGAGGTCGGTGGTCCATGACTTGGTCCAGCAGAACGGGGCCACCAGGAACAGGACCGTGTTGCAACCTCTGAGCTTGAGCAGGACCAGGACCTTGTTGATGAGCACCGTCGGCGGGTAGGCGTACGCGATGAGGCCGTCCCATAGGATGGAGGGAGTGTCAACTGCCCAGGCGAGTGGGTCTGGAATTGGGGAGACGAAGAGAGGTAGCTGGCGATTCCGCCTCGTCGCAAAAAGACTTGTGCGACATTTTCGCATGACATTTTTATGGCATAAGACCGTTCTTTTAGTCTGGCTGACCAGATTTTAACCCATCCCGCCGTGAGATGGCCTTAGTCACCTGCTCGGCATTAACCCAAATAACTAACACCTCATCGTGAAGAGGTCGGCCAAGGGAGCCTCCCATTTGCGCCAATCATCTGGAAGATGTCCGGGCAAAGCACCTATTTGGTGTGGAGAAGCTGGCCACGTCGCGAGAGGGAGTCGGCCAGAATGTTCAGATGTCCCGGGAAGTATCTCACGCGAAGTATATCTTTGCATCGGAGCACCTGGTAGAGGAGGATGCAGAGGGAGGGGGAGTGGGTCCCGCCCTGCTTCTGGATGTAGGCGACGACTGTGGAGTTGTCTGAGAGGACTAGAAGCTCCTGGTGTCGCAGCCGAGACTCCCACGCCATGAGGGCTTGCCAAACAGCTCTCAGCTTTAACCAGTTGAAGTGTCGGGTCACGAGGTCTGGGGGCCATACGCCGGAGGCTGTGGAGAACATCGGTAGCAGGTGTGCGCCCCAGCCAGAGAGGCTTGTGTTGACGCAAAGGGACAGCTGGGGAGGAGACGAGTAGAGGGGAACTCCCGCCGCTAGCCAGTCGGGATCTCCCCAGCGAAGAAGGTGAGGACGGAGCATCGGCAGCACCGGAACCTGAGAGTCGAGGTCATCCTGCGAGGGTCACTAGTGGAGAAGCAGGTGCAGCTGAAGCAGACCGGGGTAGAGACGTCCTAGGGGAAGTAGATCCGCTGCCGCATTCATCAGGCCCAGGAGCTGAAGCCACACTCCGGCGAGGATAGCCTCCTCTTGAGACACCTGCCGCGCTAAGTTCGCCAACTTCTGAATACGCTTCTCCGTAGCCGGACTTCATTGAGGTCAGTGCGAAACTCCATCGATAGGTGGCCAAAGTGGCGAGACGGCGTGCGGTCAGACTTGCCCGTGTTGACCAGGAAGCCGAGTCTGTCGAGCAGATCTAGGAGCTTTTCTTGGTCTTTCTCCAAGGTCTCTGACTGATTCCGCAAGAGACGATCGTCCAGATAGTTTGACGTGGGGCTGGAAGCCGTCCACCTGGCCCTGGCTACTACGGCGTCCAGATGTGGGTGAAGACCCAAGGGCTGAGGTTGAGGCCGAAAGGAAGCGTGCGGAACTGGTAGACCACGCCGCCGAAGGCAAAGCGGAGGTAGCGTCTGGCCGTGGGGTGCATGGGGACGTGTAGATATGCATCTGACAGGTCTAAGCTGAAGGCAAGGTCCATAGGTTGCACCACGGCGCGAAGGGCTCGGGCGGTCTCCATGCGGAAGGACGGGGCGACGAACTTGTTCTGCCCGCATAGGTTGATGACGGGGCGCCACTTGCCGCCCGGCTTGGGAACCACGAAGAGGAGGCTGTAGAAGGCTGGGGAGTCGTGCCGCGTCACCACCTCTGACGAAAGATGATGTCCAAGTCCGCCAGCCACCTGGCATCAGAGAAGAAACCCGCGTCACCCAAGTAGCCCTGCAGGAGATGAGTGGAGAACGCGTTGCGCAGGTCCCAGAATCCAGGGGAAGAGACTTGAAACGCTTGTTCTGTCGCTCCGCATCCATGAAGGCCGACGCTTTCCTCTTGAGTGCCGGGGCGGTCCGTGGCGCAGTGGTTAAGGCGCCTGCCACCAATGCCAAAGGTGCGAGGTTCGATAACAGGTTCAGGCGTTGGACTTTTCTCCTCTGATGTCACCGTTAATTGGGCGGACCGTCAGGGGTTCTTTCTCCGGGTACTCCGGTTCTTCCACCCCCCACCCATCCCCCCACCCCCCACGCTTTGGTACCTGTTTCAGGCCACTTTACAAATTTCAAATACAAGCGATCAAAAATCTCTAACTTCAGTAGCTGAACTGGCCCGGCCCTTCGTCTGTCTTGTACTGTGTTTGTCTTAAATGGCGTAAATCCGTGTCTGTTACGTGAGTGTCCGTGTTGGGTTTCAGTTCACGGCGCTTTGAGTCGATTTGACCAAAAATTGAGAAAAAGCACCTATATAATAACGGTATTATAGTCAACATCGATAGGCGATCGAGCGTGCCCCCCCCCCCCCCCCCCCCCCCCCCCCCCCCCCCGAGAACCCACAAACTAGTATACGTGTGTAGCCCGAGACTCCGCGACGACGAGAGACGAGACTCGGCCAATTGCACGGCGTGTGCTGATGCCCAGTGCTCCTTTCCCTTCCCCTGAGCGCCGGTCATGGGCAGTAACCGAGGTTTTACCTTGTCATAACAGGAAGTGTAGCGAACCCACGAAGGTCGAAGAGACCAACCAAGATGCAGATGCGAAGCCCCACCAAGTCCGCCATAGTCTCGACAAAGCCCCCAGGTAAATCCACACGAAGGCACAGCCGGAAATCCGAGAGGAAGCTTCCAAGCTAGCACAGAGTAACACAGAAGCTAGCACAGTTCCCAGAAGTCACCACGACCGGTCGAAGCCCCACCAAACCGCCGTAGGCTCGACAAGTCCAAGGTAATTCCATACAAAAGCATAGCCGGTAATCCGCGAGGTAAGCTTCCAAGCTAACACAGTAGCCAGCACAGTTCCTAGAAGACGAGAAGTAAGTCTAAGGCACACGACGACCGGTCACCATACACAGCCGAAGAGAGACGTATAGGAACACAACCATCCACATGCTAGCGAAAAAACAGACTGGCGGAAATCCGGTGGGCGCATGACCGGATGGGGATGGATGGGAGGCTACTCGGGTTACAAGCTATGCTATAGCGCCCCTTGTTGCTTCCCCTACCATGTATGAAGGTACACAACAATTTTGGCTAAAATTATGCTAGCTAGGACACCATTACTATCAATAATGTCATTGGTAATGTATTAATTTTGAGGAAATAGTCGCACACACACATGCATGCGCGCACACACATACATATGCATGTACACATTCAAATATACACACATACAATTCAATTTTACTATCAGTTTATACCATAGCAACTTTCCATCAATACTTTTTTAAAAACAAGATGAATGACTGACAGAATGCAAAACTGGTATATTTGCTGATAAATTATAAGCCAAACTGTCAGCGTAGCTCAGGCCATAAGTTTTTTGTTTGTGGACATCCTGGAAACGGCCGACTGATGATTCAATATACATAATGAAATGGTGTATGCAGGTGGCTGGAAAACACTTTAATAATCATGCCCCCGAATCCTAGAAATTTAGATGACATCTGAAGGTGCTGGAAGTTACACAGTAACCAAAAGAAGGACTGAAATGAGATAAAATGAATTTAGTTCCCTGCTACGACCCAAGCAGGACTAAAGTTTTCCATTTATCAGTTCTACTTTTAAGTCTTGCCACTGAAATGTCTAGTTTAAACTAATTCAAGGCGCCTCCCATTAATAGCGCTGCCAGTGGCAAAGCTATATGACACATCCGCAGCTATTAATGCGAGGCGCCTTGACTGAATTAACACATTTTTTGGTGTTTTTTTTGACAGTTACAACACAATTTATTAATATTCGGGTAAATACCCTTTGTCGAAATAGACAAACAAACAGACAGAGAGTTAACAAATGTTGTCATGCAAGACATAGACAAGAGCTCAGAGTTCCTGTGTAACTGAGCCTTGCCTCACACTGGTGATCGGACGCTGTGTAAAAATGATATCAGTGTAATGTACTACTGATGATAGTGCATAAGACGAAAGTAATTATGATACACAATTGCACAACATTCACTCAGGGCAAACTATCTAATGCCTTGCACATGAACTCTGATCCCAGGAAGCAAAGGCTAACGGGCTGAAGCCAGCCGCGGTGGGCCTGTGCACAGCTCTATATGGACCCACTGAGGCCGGTGCTGGCCTGAAAACGTTAACTGTTTAGTCCACCATGGAGGCGATTTAAATTTTGACCCCACCGAGCTTCAAACCCATGATTTTAATTTCGAGAGTCAGACACTACCACCTGAGTCGCCCTGGTCCCTCGATTGCAGGCCTGTGGGTCTTTTGCTTACTGGAATACCTACACCAGAAACAATATACCAGTGTGTTGTGCTGCGCTGCTGCTGCTGATAGTAAACACGAGTGTGGCTGAATTTGTGATCTGTGATTTTGGACCTTATGGACCAAGTCCATAAGGTCCAAAATCACAGACCAGCACAATTCTGATTTTTAAAAAAATGTACACAATTTATTCACAGCATTCACACAACTTTCAGTCATTGTAACTGTCGTCGAGTGTTTGGTTGATGGCCCACCAGTCCTTCAGGACCTTCTTCACGGACTCGCGCTCTCGCTTCATGTTGGGCTTCTTCTTCTGTCGCGCTAGGCCCAGCTTGCGATACTCCTCATGCAGCTGAAAGAAAACAAATCATAGTGTTCAGCACTTGACATGGGCACTTTACAAACAGAATTAAAAATAACTGCCTCCAAGTGCTGCTGCCACAAGTTCAACCGATGTGCAATTCCTAACTCAGCAGCAAAACATCTTCGAGCCCACAACGGACTCAGTGGGCCCGTGCACAGTCATGTGCAGGCCCACTGGGGCTGTTTCAGGTCTGAGGACCTTTGCTTACTGGGTGTGCAGTACATGCAGTCATTCACCAACTGAACACACGCACAATACTACTGATAAAGGCAAGAAAGTGTGTTTCCATTTTGAATTTATTAAAACTTTAGATACAATAATTATAAGGTAGCACAATCAACATACAAGGAAATTCATAATCTGTGTGTAGTACTTTACTCAAAGATAGCAGCTCTTTTTCATCATAGGACAGAATAAAACTGGTGCACTGAAGTCTACTTACTTCAGTGTCAAGAACACTGTCCATCTTTACGATTCTAAAATAACCATAGCAGTGCAAATCACAACAGAGCAGTCCTAAATCTGAAATAACCCCTGCACAAAAGAGTCAATCTTTAACCCATTTAACCCCAAGGCCACTCTTCCAAATTTTGAGGGTGTCACCTAATGACCAGTTTCAGGAGCTGGCTTGACCATGATAATTCAAGGGTGGTGCCAGATTAGCCTGACGCCATCTTGGGCTGGGGGAAGGGGGATAAGCTGGAATGAGAGGTACCGGTATGAAAAAAAACTGCCAGACTTTGCCTCTAACTGAAACAGAAAGTCAGGTACCTTGGCGTCACATTCATCAAACTTTTTCCACAGCTGCTGGCGCGCCTGCTGTTCCTTGGCTTTCTTCAGCAGCTCCTTCATGTGGCGCACTTTCCACTGCAGCACGGGCTTCAGCTCCGCCTGTGCTCGCCTCAATTCCTGCAGGATTTCATCATTAGGGTCGTCTTCTACCTCCTCCTCCGGCTCCAAAATGCCTGCAACCATAATGACATTTATACTAGTCTGAGATAACAAGAAATAAATAACCAGCAAATAAATAAATAACCAACAATGAGAGTGAAATGCTAACAATAGACGATTTCCGGAAATCAGAATTAGGTCAAAATTACATATTTCGACGGAAAAAATGGATTAAAAAATCTGGACAAACATGCGATATCATTTGAGTTAAGTAACACATTGTCCCTCTTGTTCATTTGTCTTTTGCTGTAAATAAGTATTACCTTGAAAATTTAGTAAACTTTCAAAGCGCACTTCCAATGTAACAAAGGTTAGACATAACAAACCCTGCTCCTCCAGCTCTCGCTGTATGCGGCGTTCTAAGGTTGCCGGGTTGCCGATGTTGAGCTGCTTGGCCAGCATGCGGGGAGAAATGGCTGGAGCTTCTTCTGCATTCTCTGTTCACACAGCAGAAAAAAAACATCATGTATTCACTGATAAGCCCATTGCAAAGAAATTCATGTCACATGCATACAGTTTCAGAATTAGAAAAAAATCTTTTCTATGACTAGTTTCATTATTATCATGTTGTCTCATAACTTATTATTAAATTAGTTTAAAGTACCATTACGCATAAATCTGAAGACACCTTTCAGCAATAATTGTGTTTGTTATGCTTTGTTGACACACGTAATAAACTTTAACAGCAGTCTGGATATGCAGCAAAAGCGCCCGCGCAATTGCACTTATTCATTCTGTGCTGCCGTTACTGTGTCAGTCTATTTTTAGCTGTTTCTCGCACTGATAGCATATTTCTAAAACGGAGTGGAGTCATTGTCAGGTTACTTGACATAAAGACGACGGGTGCTGAACTGGATTGTCCTGTGTTGCTAAACCTGTACATAGCGTTTCATAACCATCTGTTACAGATGTGCATCTCTGAAATTTACAGCCGTAGTGAGCCTTCAAGTACTGATTTTTTTCTTGCCTTTGTGACATATTTTGGCGTCGCGTTCCCAATGGATAACAATACATGAAACTTGTCTGTATTATAAAAACTTATGTCTCAAGACTGCACACTTCTTCCACAGGCTTATTTCACCCATGCCATGTCTACATTTCTGAGCGATTCAGATTTCTCTGTATGTGCGCTTGTCTGGATACTGGCACTTACAGTTCGAAGCTGTCAGGCACGAATCACAGACCAGACCAGTCAGTGATTTAAAATAAATTCTGTACGTGTTTGGGGTTTGTGGTTTCACAGACCAGCACACAAACAATTGCTCATCCGGTCTGTACTGTTTATAATGAAATTAAGACAGTCACCTCCAAGATCGGTCATTATGTCGTCCATGGGTGTCATGAGGTTTTCCTCCAGTAACGCAGACACCAGGCGCTGAGTCAGTGGGCCAAACGGGGACTCCTCCATGCTGAAACGTCATAACTGAACTCATCAACATCAGTCGTGCAGTGGTTAAGGCAGGCATGAGTTACCTTGTCAAAACCCATCCATTATTAGAGCACATGTAACCCAGCCTGACAGTCAAAGAAATCAGAATTCAGAAAAGAACTAAAATGCAGACTATGGCATAAAGTACTACAAAAAGAAATATACTGCACAGAGCATGTGTAAACAACCACAACAATTTATTGACAAAAATATAATGAATTACCAATTGTTTTTTTTTAAGTGTGTAACAATCTAACTCCTATTTAAGTGACTCACTCAAAAACCCCAATATTCACTCTAACAAACTAAACTGATTAACCCTTTTAGCCCCTAGATCCCATTTCTCAAACTTTGGAGTTGTTGCCTAACGACTATGTACCAGTTGTAAGAGATGGATTGATGATGATAATTCAAGGGTAGCGACAGATGAGCTTGGAACCTTCAGGCGCCAAGTTCATCTGGTACTACCCTTGAATTATCATCATCAATCCATCTCCTGCTGCAGGGTCCCGGGGCTAAAAGGGTTAATCCTTTTTCTAAGGCACTTTGTCAAATTGAAAGCTTTCTGAGATGTAAGCCAAGGTTGTTGGGCTGACGTCGTCCACTATGGGCCCGCGCACATCCATGCGCAGGCCCAATGCAGCAAACAGCGAGGGTCTTTCATTTACTGGGAATCATGGTTGAAGGGTGATGTCCCATGAATCTGGCACCTTCAAAGTTCCAAGCTCATCCAGCACTACCCTTCCATTATCATTGTTGACCCAACTCTCCCCTATACATTTTCTGGGCCCAAAAGGTTAAGGTGTAGGTAAAAAGAAAAAAATGTAGATGTATGTGTAAAAAAATTCAGATACCTGTTTTCTGCTTTCTTTAACAAGGACGAGGCTTCAATCGTGCCATTCCCAGTCTGGTTTGTGTGATTTGAATGATTAGTGTGTCGCTTACGGTCATTGACTTTAGCACCTGCACAACAGAAAACAAATACACAAATATTCACAGTGGAAATAACAGTTATCTAATAATAATAATAATTACGGTATTTATAATGCGCTTATCTTATAATAATTATAACTCTAAGCTAGTTGGTACGTCGTAGGTATACGTGTAGGGCGCACACAGGGTCCTGTTGCCTGGTCTCCCAGGGAAAGCTTGCATCTTTCAGCGGCCGTATGGTGATCACCTGGGGCGCAGTCAAGGGAGACCTGGTCTTGAAGAGGAAGGCAGGGTCTGTGAGTAGCTGTACAAAACCGTCTGCCCGGAACTGGAGGCAGGCAGAGCTTGCTGACAGCGCATGTAGCTCGCTTACTCTAGCCGCGGTGGCCAGGGCCAACAGGAAACATGTCTTTCGTGTCACATCCGAGAACCGAGCCAGGGAAAGCGGTTCGAACCTGTCCGAGTTCAGCCACGTCAGTACCCAAGGTAGGTCCCATCGAGGAATCAGTGAGCGGGGAACCGGACGCTGCAGGCCAAAATGCGCCATCAGGTCTGCAAGGTCTTTGCTTTTGCCAGGCTCTGGGTGGCCTAGGTGACGGTAAGCGTCAGCAATCATGGACAGGTATCCTTGGATCGTGATGGGGACTAGGCCTTGGTCTCCAAAGAGCCAGAGGAAGAAGTCAGCGAGCTGTGGAGTAGTCAATTTAGTGGGGGGGAGTTGTCAGTCAGCGCACCAGGACTGGAACACTCGCCACTTTCCCTCATAAACGCATCTTCTTCTTCTTCTTCTCGAACGCCGTCACACTTGGAGTTTGGCTCTCAAAATGAAATCTGTGGTCTTCTGTAGTGCCTCCACAGGCCCGTACAGTTTCTCTTGTAGAGTGGCGGGCTTCGGCCATATCTCCTCCCTCAGCGGCTGGTGGTTCCCACAGTCCTGGAGGATGTGCTCTGTGGTCTGCTCTGCTTCTCCACAAGGGCACAGGGGAGATGTCACGAGATGGAAGCGTCTGTGCAGGTGGAAATTGAGTCGGTTGTGCCCGGTCCTCAGACAAAAGATGGTCACCTGCTCTTGTCTGGACAGCTGATGGTAACTGTCTATGGGCCGTTGTGGTGGTCTGTACACAGACTTAATGATGGTCTTCATCTCTGTGAAGCTGACTCCATTTTCATCTTGTTCTTTCTCTGCGCCCGCTTTTGCCATTCTGTCAGCTTCTTCATTGCCGTAGATGCCACAGTGTGAAGGGATCCACTGCAGCACCAGTCTGGTGCACTTGATGTTTTGCAGTGCCTCTTGTAGACGTGGCAGTTTGCTTGCTGTTGCTGCCTCAAGGACAGACATGGCATCAGTAAGGAAGACAATCTGGGCATCAGGGTCTGCAGTGCCACTAAGGGTGTTAGCTGCGTGGACCAGGGCTTCCACCTCAGCTCTGTAATTTGTGCAGTGAAGGCCTGTTGGTATTGCCTCTGCCTGCCATTTTCCGTTTGGGTACTGAATGTACACCCCAGCCCCTCCATCCTGAACTGCATCTGTGGCTGATCCATCGGTGTATGCCCGTATCCATGCTTCCTGGGGATATAAACGCATCTGGTCGAGGGTCTACGGGCTAAAGCAATAGCTGCCACTGCTGCACTCGAGAAGCCTCTTGCGGTGAGGGCTTGCCGCACAATCTCCAGGCGTGAAGGAGAAACCGCTCCGGGCATGGGTGGAAAAGCGGCTGGCGGGGCTGCTTGAGCATCGTCCTTGAGGTGGGGAGACGAAGTGGGGGGCCTGTGGCGAGACTGAGTAGATCGGTGGTCCAAGACCTGTTCCAGGAGAATGGGATGACCAGAAACATGACCGCATTGCAAACTCTGAGCTTGAGTAGGACTTTGGGAACGAGGACTGTCGGGGGTAAGCGTACGCGATGAGCCTGTCCCACGGAATGGAGAGTGCATCCACTGCCCAAGCTAGAGGATCTGGAATCGGGCAGAAGAAGAGGGAGAGCTGGCGATTCCACCTCGTGGCAAATAGGTCGATCATGGGAGTCTCCCAGTGAGCCCAGATCATCTGAAAGATGTCTGGGTGTAGGTCCATTTCGAGCGGAGTAGTTGGCCGCGCCGAGATAGGGAGTCTGCCAACACGTTCAAGTGTCCTTGCACCAGCGCATCAGTCGGTAGAGGAGAATGCACAGTTCGGATGAGTGCATACCGCCCTGCTTCTGAATGTAAGAAACGACTGTGGCGTTGTCCGAAAGGACGAGGATCTCCTGGTGGCGAAGGCGCATTTCCCACTCGATGAGGGCTTGCCAAACTGCTTGCAGCTCTAGCCAGTTGATGTGTCTGTATGCTAGGTCCGGAGACCAAAGGCCGGACGTCAAGAGGAAACTCGGTAGCAGGTGTGCACCCCAGCCGGCGAGACTTGCATCCACGCAGAGCGAGAGCTGAGGGGGCAGTGAGGCTAGAGGAACTCCCGAAGTGAGATCTAAGTTGCAGGAGGACGGATGCCAATGAAGCAGGAGGTGTAGTTGGAGTGGCCGGGAGTAAAGATGACCGAGGGGAAGGAGATCCGCTGCTGCATTCATCAAGCCGAGCAGTTGAAGCCAAACTCTGGCAGGGACTGACTCCGCCTGTGCTACCTGGGTGGCCAAGGAGGCTAGCTTGTGTATCCGAGGCTCCGGCAAACTCACTCTGTTGAGGTCGGTCGCAAATTCCATGCCGAGATGAATAAACCGGCGAGATGGGGTGAGGTCCGACTTGCCCGTGTTGACCAGGAACCCCAAACGCGACAGCAACAGGAGCAGGGAATCCCTGTCCATCCTCAGGGCGGTCTCTGACTGATTCCTCAGGAAGAGGTCATCCAAGTAGTTGGAGGTTGGACTGGATGACGACTGCCTGGCCTTGGCGACGACAGCATCCATTATGCGAGTAAAAGGCTGATGTTGAGACCGAACGGGAGGGCCCAAAACTGGTAGATCACCCCGTCGAACACGAAGCGGAGATACCTCCTGCAGGCCAGGTGCATGAGGACATGGAGATACGCATCGGAGAGGTCCAGGCTGACCGCGAAGTCCATCGGTTGCACGGCGGCCCGGAGGGTCCTGGCGGTTTCCATGCGAAAGGTCGGAGCCACGATAAACTTGTTTAGGGCTGAGAGATTGATAACAGGACGCCACTTGCCGCCCGGCTTGGGAACCACAAATAGGCGGCTGTAAAATGCTGGGGAATCGGTATGAGACACTACCTCTGTGGCAGCCTTCTGTAGAAGCGAGTCGACCTCTCTGCGCAGTGCGATGGCTTTCAGCTCGTCCGACAGAATCTCGGTCCACAAGGGTGAGCGTCTCAGCGGCGCAGACAAACGAAAGGAAATCGAGAGGCCCCGAGTGATGGTGGTGAGTACCCAGGGGTCGTCCGGCAGCAGAAAAGGGTGAGCCTCCCGCCGACAGGAGACCCCGGAGCAGTCGGCGGGGGCTGGAGCGGGATCGAGTCAGGGGGCCCGCCCGCGTCCACGGCGGCGGGCAGACCTGGGCCAGGCGGGGGCAGAGGTCCTAACGGGTCTAGCGTGGCCGAAGGCGGGGGCCCCCCAGGGCACCTTGGCAGGAGCTGGAGTGAAGGACGAAGCGGGTCTGGAGGTCCGCAGGGCGTGACCCACGGCCTTGCAGGCTGCTTGAAAGCGAGCGGTGGTTACTCAGCTGGGCCAGCGGTCCGAATTCCCGTTCTTCACCTTCTGCCAGGTCTCACCAAAGAGAAGGGGGCCACCAAGGGGAGCACGATGCAGCTGGGTCTTAAGACCCGGGGGGCATACCACGACAGGCGAGTAGTACGGCATCTCGATGCATGAGGTCACAGTTGGAAGCGGCCGCCATCGCGTTGACCGATGAGTGATACGCTGTCTGGTTTGCCGCAACCGCGAGGGCGAGTAGGTCACCAAGGAGGGGCGTAAGCGAAGGTTGCCAAGCGTCCTCGATGCGACGGATGAAACCTTGAGTGAGAAGCTCGAGGAAACCAGCGCAGGCCAAGGTGTTCCGTACTAGCGACGCCGTCTTATCCAAACCGCGAGGGAGGGCGTGTCTCAGCTGAGTGGTACTGCCAAGCTGGGTTATCGATTGAGGGTCCAACGATGGAAGCTGACAGCTGAAAGACTGGGAATGTCCCGCATACCAGGATTGGCAGAAAAAAAAGTACTCCTGGGAATCGGCCTGGAGACAAGCTGAGAAGGAATCCCTTAGATCCTTAAAGCCAGGGGTCTGAGGCAGAGACTTGAACCTCTTCTGCTGACGGCCCGAGTCGACAAAGGCGGACACCTTCCTCTTGAGCAGGGGGGACTGGGGACACGCGTCCTCAGGCAGTGCGGTCGCGATCAGACGAGCTGCTTCATCAATCCCAAGAAGCGTTTCCGCACGCAACGTCGAAGGAGTCCTAGGCGATGCAGTATCATCCGACACAGCAGAGCGAGATGAGGGGGAGGGGCTGTCCACGCCAAGCAGGGCCGAAACCGAATCCTCCGGGAGAAGACTGAGAGTCTCCTCCTCCCGTGTAGGGAGCGACGTCCGGTGAGGGGGGCAGCTGGCGGAGATCGCGTTAGCCACGTCCCGACGAGAGAAGGTAGCAGCCGGTGAGCGTCATGTCCTCTGGTGCAGGTGAGGTGGGGGTGGGGGCAAAGCGCGACCAGGAGACGGGGACCTGGAGCGAGCCATGCGCCTGCCACGGGGGGAGCGACTGCGAAGACAGGAGCGGCTGCGATGACGGAAGCGACTGTGACGCCGATCCCTGACGGACGAACTCCTCCTATAAGGCCCGAGCGAAAAAGACGACGGGCGACGTAACATGCGAGAAGCAGAGCGCGTGTCTGAAGCTCGCGAAGTAGACGAACGCGACGAGGACGAGGCGGGCCGGGGGCTGTGACAGCCGTCGCGTAGAGCATCATGATGCTTCCTCCGATCGTCGGTAGACGCACTATAGCGTCTAAAGTTGTTGGCCGAGTGAGAGTTGTGAGGACTGTCAGTAGTCCGTGGATGTTTGGACACGGGTCTCTGCTGACCTGCCTCCGTAAGTCATTCACTCTGCCCTTGTGCTGTCTCTCCATAAGAGTCAGCAGGCTTATCCTGGCGAGACCTCTCAGGACTGTCAGTGGACAAATGACGGCACGGAGCGCATCTCTGCAGGCCTGCCTCCGTAAGGCAGGCACTCTGCCCTAGCACTGTCTCTCCGTAAGAGTCAGCGGGCTTAGTCCGGGCGGGAGTCACAGAAGATGCAGTCCTGTGTGAAAAGCTGGGTTCATGTGTCCAACGTGTTGTCCGTTCCCCAAGGTCAGAGCGAACACGTCTGGGTAAAGCTCCAGGCATGGAGGGGGGGCTCCAAGAAGGACGAACGGTCAGTTGCCGGCGTCGGGCGCTCGCGCCGGTAAAACCCCCACAGTTGCGACCAACATTGTTCCGGGTGGGCTACGCAGATATCACAGGAGTGGTCAGACGCGCATCCAGTACAGGGAAGGCAGAACTTATGCGTATATCGCTCGGCCACTGGAAGTCGCCGCACTGCTGGCAAGTAAGCACTTGGCTACTGCAACATAATCCAGACATGACGAGCGACCGGGCGCAGGCACTACGAAGCCCCGCCAACGAAAAACGAGAGATCAGTGCGAAGCTATACGTCGAAGCGAAGCCACAAACCGAAGCAGGCACCCGGTCCGGGGGCCAGCCAAGGGCTAGGGCCGATATGTTACCTCTCCTGAGTTGCTGGGATGGGAAAAGAAACATCCATGGCGCCCACAGCACGCAACGGCGGGAAGAAGTCCCGAGCGGGTCCGCGCCTAACAGTCTACACACAACCACGGAAGAACCACAGAGAGAAGCGCCAGTACAAAAAACACCCAGCTACCGACAAGAAGAAGGTGGTTTGGTAGTCCAGTAGTGCTGCACGAAGTCCAGAGAACAACCGCAAACCAAAGCGACCGGCCCTTTAAGAACCAGTTCGAACCAGTACAAGGTCCTGTAGGCTAAAAACGTCTGCACAGCTTGAGCTAAGCAGCAACGTCTGAATGCTCACACCATGTGGCACGTGACCGGATGGGCAGGGGCGGGAGACAACTCTCGGCCCTAGGCAGGGTTCCCTGAGTGCCTCCCGGGTTGTGTATCAACACAACAGGTTCTTAGGCTGAAATTGAGTAAGTAGTAGACACTTCCAGACAGTAATGTCATCGGTAATGTTTTTGAGGAAACAAATGTATTCATAAACTTTATGATAAAGGGTTTTATTCCTTGTAAACACTGGATGATCTACTTTTGCAGTAAGAAAATACTTCTTTACAAAAAATCTTGAATCCATGAACCAGTTGAAGTGAGGGGAGAGAAATAGAGAAACATAATACAAATTTAATGTTGCAAATTGCATGAGAATAGTGGCATTTTTGTCAAAGGCTGCAGTATTACATAATGCAGCAGCAGGCAGATCAACCATGATAATTCAAGCGTAGTGGCAGATTAGCTTGTCGCCCAATGGCGCCAAGCTAATCTGCCACTACCTTTGAATTATCCTGGTTGATCCATCTCCTGCAACTGGTACATAGTCACTAGGCGACACCTCCAACATTTAGGAATTTTGACCTTGGAGGTAAATGGGTTAAAACAGATGATATCTGACCTTCCGTCATTTCCTCCATTAAGTCCTCTTCTGCCCAGACTTCACGGTAATGGCGGCCAAGCGGCGGGATTTTGAAGTAGGTGGCGTCCTCATCGTCATGTTTGCGTAACTGCTCCTCCAAAAACTTGATGTCTTCATCTGTGATAGGTCGACTGTAGGCCTCCATGGCCTGCCAGAAACGGTCCACACACTCGTTCTTCACCACTCGAGGCAGCTCTGCTGGTGAACTGGCAGACTCGCCATCTTTTGTCTGCATGGCAAATTTAATCAAATAGGTTGTGCTGAGTGATGAGGACGCAAGCTATAAGTTGTATTACTGCAATGTATATTGTAAGTAACTTATCAGTTGTCTCAAACTGAAAAATGTGAACTGAACTCACAATTTTGAGATGCCTCAATAGCCAGGGTAGCTACTAGGATAGATGAGGCAATGCCCGAGTTAACCTATTACATCCTGAGGCTGATTTTTTTAAAATTTGCTTATTGTCCTATGAGGGCTACATCACAGATTAGGAGACAGATCAACCATTTTAGTTTAAGGGTGGTGCCAGAATAGCTTGGCGCCACAGGCGCCAAGCTATTCTGGCACCACCTTTGATGTATGATAGTCAAACTAATTTCAAGCAGTAGTGTATCAGGATGAAATGGGTTAAGCTCAGACATCACAGTAGCAATGACACCAATGTGACAGCTGTGTGAGCTCTGCTCATCTATTGCAGTAGCTGCCATTCTGCATAAGTGCCTGAGCTCAACTCAAAGACCTCTGCGTGTGACCATGACTCACATACTGTACAATGACACACACATACATGGGTTCACTGCAACAGGAGGTGGACGGACTGACTTAAGGGTTGTGCCTGAATATATGGGTTTCTGCTCTCTGAGTATGGTGCAAAGAAGTACCTCACACTAGCTGTCTCTCACGACTTGCTACAGCTGGTCTCCAGAACAGTTACCCCCCAAATTGACAGAATCAGAGAAAATCAATCATTAACATGTTGGTAGCGGTTTTTGTCGTGATGATTCCTGTAGAAATCATCATGACAAAAAACATTACTGACACGCAAATGCCAGTTAAAGATCTGGGCTGTATTCATGCATAATATTGCATGTTTTAACATTATTGTGGGTCTGCCTACCACAAACCAGTTATCTAAATATGCGACTGCGGTTAGCAAAATTCTTCCAGAGATCAATGAATGTGAACTGATGGAGACAACCAGTGTGTAAGAACTTGTGAAAGATGAGGAATACCTGTGGGTTTTTGCTCTTTGAGCGTGGTGATGGTGAGGCTGCCCTAGAGGACGGCTGACTGATCTTCCCGCTGCTCTCCTTAAACTTCTTGCTTGGCCGCTCTTCAGGGGTACTTGACCCTCCTTTGCCTCTCTTTCCATGAATGGCCTCAGGCTGCTGACGGGAATCACAAGTAAGAGGAGAGGCAAAAAAGATGACAACTGTTTAACCCATATCATACTGAGGCTAAAGGCTTCAAATTTGTACACTGCCATATATGCAAGCTACATTATAGTACTTGCAGATAAGGATATAGGCCAACGGCTTTAGTTCAAGGGTAGTGCCAGGATAGCTTGGCACCTAGAGGCGCCAAGCTATTCTGGCACTACCCTTGAACTATTTTAGTCAAACTTATTTCACACACTGGTGTATTCCGAAAGATAAGGGTTAAATCAAACTGACAAATTCATCAGTATTGTAGAATAACCCATTGGCTGTCCACAATGGTTTTTATCAGTGTGTGTGTGTGTGTGTGTGAGTTTTCTGCTTCTTGTAAATCAAAGTATGTTTGTTGTTTTGTTGTTGTTATATGTGTATGTTTTTGTATTTTGCTTTGTGTTTCATTACTGTGATTGTAAAGCGCCTAGAGCACCTTGGTGATTAGGCGCTATACAAATTACTTTATTATTATCATTATTATTATCCCTGCCCCATTTCGCTGTCTGTGATACTTTTTGTTGAGGTGATTCCGGCTGGAATCATCCCAACAAAAAACATTACCAACAGCCAACGAGTTAATCTACAATACTGATGAGTTTGTCACACCAAAAATGCCAAAGGGTAAAGACAACCTTCTCCAGGCTGTAAAGGCTTAATAGTTTGCAATGCATGCATCTCCTTAATAAACGTGCTTGGTATGACTTCTGATAAAACTGTACAAAAGGACTAACTTAACCCTTTGTGTGTTGGAGTGGTTCTAGTCGTGATGATTCCTGTAGGGATCATTGCGCCTGAAACCGCTGACACACAAAATATTAATCCTTTGTCTGTCTGTAGCATTTTCTGTCGTGATGATTCCTGCAGGAATCACTGTAACAGAAAATGCTACAGACAGCCAAAGGGTTAACTCATTCATGGCCAGCCGCACCTGGATGCGCGGCATAAGCCGCGCAACCTGGTGCAGCTGGCAGCGAACGAGTTAATTTTGAAATGTAAGATGTCGTAAAGTGAATGACTTGTGTGCTCCTCGTCCTTTCTTTGTTACCTACGAGACTTCCCACATCACGCATCTCTCATTCTCTGTTATATGTGCTGACTCACACTGATTGTGAAAAACAGTGTAGATAAGTCTCAGCGGAAGCAAGACTACGGTGAGAACCAGCTGTATTACTATTAGCAAATTTGAGCACTCAAAGCCTGCAGGCGCCAAGCTAATCTGGCACTACCCTTGAATTATCATGGTCCATCCATCACCTGCAGCCAGTATATATATTGTTAAGTGACACCTACAAAATTAGGAAATGTGGCCTTGGGGCTAAATGGGTTTAAAACTTGTGAATGGATGCAACTATTGTACTGAGTTATATAAGAGTTATGGGTTATTTAATTATTTCAATGAGTGAATGATGATGCCATGTGTTGTATAGGCAGACAGTGAATTTCCCCATGAGGGATTAATAAAGTATTACTGTATTGTATTGTACTGCAGCTGTGAACAATGGATGAAGCACTGACCACTTTGCCTGTGACTGTGATGGCAGGTTTCTTGTCTTTCTTGTCCTGCCAGTTGACCAGAACTTGGTTCTCCGACTCCAGCAAGTGGTGCCTCTTGCCCACTGACGCCAGAAGTTTCTCCAGGTCAGCCTGCAGAACATCTAGCTCCTCGACGCCGACTGAGTCCTCTGCTGAACGGCCCAGCACTAGAGTGGACAGAAAACATTTAACGTATTACATCCTGAGGCATATTTTTTTTTTTTTTTACAAATTTGCTTATTGTCCTATGAAGGCTACATCACAGATTAGGAGATAGATCAGCTGTTTTAGTTCCATGGTGGTGCCAGAACAGCTTGGCGCCTCAGGCATCAAGCTATTCTGGCACCAACCTTGAACTATCTTAGTCAAATTTATGTGAAGCAAAGGATGTATTAGAATGAAAAGGGTTGAACACTAGCAGTACTATCTAGAGGTCTGACTTAAAATATATCACATTCACTGCAGCCATTGAAACACGACAAACATTTAGTGTCACCATAACCCCTTCCCTGCCACTGGATGGAGACTGTGCTTCTAAAAGCTTTATCTCATTACATCCTGAAGATGAAATTATCAAATGTTGTTAGATCTATCCTTTGTGGTCTACATCACAATTCTGGTGACAGATCTACCATCATAGTTCAAGGGTGGTGCCAGAATAGCTTGGCAGCCTGTGCCAAGCAATTCTGATGCCACCCTTGAACTATCATGGTTGATCCACATCCCATCAGAACATGTCAGGGCTTTATGGGTTAATTAACAGTTATCATTTGGAATACACCAGTGTGTGAAATAAGTTTGATTAAAATAGTTAAAGGGTAGTGCCAGAATAGCTTAGTGCCTCTAGGCGCCAAGCTATTTTGGCACTACCCTTGAACTAAAGCCATTGGTCTATATATCCTTATAGCAGTGTACAAATTTGAAGCTTTTACATTTTTAGCCTCAGTATGATATGGGTTAAATTACATGTAAACTTTCACCAACAAACACAACTATTTAGATGACCATGTTTCACAACTGCTAATACTAATAGTCATCTTTTAACCCATTACATCCTGAGGCTGATTTTTTAACATTTGCTTATTGTCCTATGAAGGCTATGTTACAAATTAGGACTAGGACTAGGAGACTGATCAATCATTTCTTTAGTTCAAGAGACTGATCAACCATTTTAGTTCATGTGTGGTGCCAGAATAGTTTGGTGCCTAATGTGCCAAGCTATTCTGGCACCAGCCTTAAACTATCAGAGTCAAATTAATTTCCAACAGCTGTGTATCAGGATGAAATGGATTAAAACAGCAACAGCTAGCCAAATCAGATAAAAATGGTGTACAGACTGCAACACTGCAAGCACTTAATTTCCCATCTTCTTTTATCAGTTCAGGTATGAGGCGAATTTCTGACTCTACAGTGTGTGATAATACCCATGTTTTTTTGGATTTTTTTCCCCACTAACCAGTGGTGTACTTAGGGCACTCTTTAGTGTGATCGCATGCTGTGAGGTCTGGAAACTGCAAGGGGCAGTCCTTGTCCTGTTGTGGGGCTTTTCCTTTCCCCTTCATCTCCTCTGTATTACGTCACACAGCTCAATCACTGTGCACTCTGCAAGCAAACCATGTCAGAAAATTGAACATAAACAAGAACAGTAATAGGGCTGGATATTGCTGTATGATGTTACAATCTTTGCTAATAATTTTACGTTTTGACTGAAAATTGACCATGAAGAAGTCCAGTTTCTGAGAGGTTTAATAATGCATTTAATGTTTAGTGTGCGTAAAAATAAACTTTTGTTGATGCTGAAGGTATGTATACTACAATTTATTACCTAAAAAATAAGCAATCCAGACCAAAAAGGTGACTCTGTTTGTCTATTTTGACAATTATATTATGTCTCTGTTTGTTTGTCTATTTTGACAAAGGGTATTTACCCGAAATATTAATAAATTGTGTTGTACCGTTTTTTCTAAGCGTGTTTCTTTCTCCGTTGGGTACTTCTTTGAATTTATTACCTGAAACCATGCGTTTGTTCTTATCAGTTCACTACAAAACTGAAAGCATTTTCCTGATCGTGCCGTGTTACGTTGTTACCGTTGTCCTGTTGTGTCCTCTTGCGTACATTCACATAGATACTCATCTGCAGCTTATTCATTCATCTTGGTTTCAACAAGATAAACTACCTCAAATTTATAGACAAAGTAAAGTAATAACGCTCCAAATGAAATCCAAAACATGCATCAAAGTTACAAACTGAAACACAAATCCCGTTCTAATTTTAAACAATCCAGACCAAAAAGGTGACTGCCATTCTAATTTTAGCATTAGCGTTTAGTCCAATCATTACTTAGATGACAAACTGTCAACCAATTGATTGGCGTTTTGTTCTGAGAGTCGGGTGAAACTTCCGGCTAATGGCGTCGCTATGCTTGCGTTACAAAGTGGTGGCCAAGTTTGCGCTGCAATCTCGGTTTATTGTTACTGTTATACAGGTAATTATAGACGCAAACATAGAATATTAAAGTATATTTAAAATAATAATATCTGCTGTCCAAAATGGTGAACAACGTACGAGATTTTACATTGTATGCTCTGTTGTGCTACGTCGTCTGCTATAGAGAACGAACTGATCAGGTATGGAATGGTCTACCGGAAAGGGCTGAACTTTCTGACCCCAAGTAACGTCATTATAGACACGCGCAATGCACTGGGGAAAAAAATCTTTTATTTTCCATTATTCCACAGCATAGTGAGATAGTAAATTAACAGCTTGTTGATTTTGATCGCGCTATGAAAGAAGATATGTTCAAGGATGGGCAAACTACTTTTGAAAAGTAGTCCACTACACTACAGTTACATTTGTAAAAATAGTAGTTCGCTACTTTACAATTACATTTTGAAGAAATGTAGTTCGCTACTTTTACGCTACTTTAAAAAAAGTAGCTGACTACTTTTCAAACTACTTAAAAAAAAAAAACTGTAATCACAACTGGAACTGATAAGTATTTTGAAGTTGAAGTAAATAATCAACTTTAAAGTCAAAAATAGGAGAGAAAAAAGCAGCTTATATTATACACTGACGGTGATGTCTAGTATAAAACATAAATACAGCCACAAGGTTGTATAGGCAGTTGAGAATAAATGGGCCAAAGAAGTTAATTGATCATTCAATGATTCATGAAAACACTGACACTTCCTTATAAACCTTTCTTGGAGTTGTACTTAACCAACACTTTTGCCTCAAAGTTAGAATCAGTAACTCTGGCTCTAATCTTTGTTAAAATAAGTCCAGCCTGACTAACCAGACGCTGGGACAACAACTCCCCTATTAAATCTGTTTTAACTTTTATACTATACAGAAAAATCAGCATTTTATTTCCAATTCACATTCAATAGCCTATCCCTAACAATGAAATGAAGTATTTCCCAGTCCGTAATGTGGTTCAGCGACACGGGTGCCTTTTCTTAAATATACAATATCTTTAGTATTATTTCAAATTATTATAATCATAGCTATCAATACTTAGGCCTACCTATTTTTTTCATCATTATGATTATATTTATTATTATTATCATTATTATTATTTTTCTTTTGATTTTCCCTCCTTTGTTTTGTTCATAAATTTGTAACATACAAAGGTGTAGCAAATATTTTTATTCCCACTTACCCCCTTCCAAGACCATCCATACTCAACTTGGTCTAAACGTTTTATCACAATGTCAGAACGTAAATTAAAAAATTGTGTTAAAAAAGACAGCTAAATAAAATAAATAAATGCAAAAAAAAAAAAATGAAGTATGCCAGGCATTGCCAACATCATGCATTTATTCTAGGCTTTTCTGTAATATAGATTAATTCCGAAGCTTTGTGTTCTGTTCTGTATAAAAAAAAGTACAGTGATCGAAGGGCATGATTGATGATTCACCTGTTGTGTTCCCAGCCATTCTAATAATTCTAATACTAGTAATAGATGACAATAGATCGGCATTCACTCGGACAACTCCCCTACTAAATTTAAAACCGATTTATACGGAAAAGCCGCCATTACGTTTTATAGGCTATATCCTGTTTAGCACTCCAAACAAGAAAATGGAATTCTTTCAGTAAATGAAAATAAATTAATATAGCTTTTGTCATCCCAGGTGAATGCCAACAGAATAAAACCGGACGCATTTCGCAATGTAAGAAAATCAAAATAGGAAAACTCAAAAAGTGAGATGAAGCCTAAGATTGGATGCTGTCGTCTTGCTCGCTGAATACTCTTTGCATCCTTACTTGCATTTGAATATAAATGCATTGTCCTTTTCTTCTTTGAGATGAAAAAATTCTAGATACGGTTCAAACAAAGTGGGAAGTTTCTTTCTGCGGTCAAAAATTTGTGCGTTCTGTGCTTAATTTGAAGAACAAAGAGATGACTGACGTGCGCTTTTGAAAGTCACGTGGCTTGTTATTGCTATCAGCTAATCACAGGACAGTCATGCTTCCCTTCGCTGAGCGAGCGATCAATCTCGCGCGAGACAGCAATTTCGCCACTCGCTTCGGCTTGGCTGAAAGGGATAGGCAAGTCACACGGCAAGGAAAGTAGCATAGCGAAAGATATATTTTTGCTACTTTGCTACTGACAAATTAGTAGTTCGCTGCTTTACAACTACTTTTTTAAAATATGTAGTTTGGATCGTTACAAACTACTCCAAATAGTAGCGAAACTACAAAATGTAGTCGCTACTCTCGCTACTTGCCCATCCTTGGATATGTTGGCATAATATTGGTTCCTCTTTATTTTTGTACTGAAGTATTCTTCTTCAACAGTTTCTTGCTAACATCCTGATCCCAGACCACGATGCTGGTGTCTTCAATCCACCGCTTACCAACCAACAAAGTGTCACATGGCTGGACAGTGTCATCAGCACCATCTTTGGGGGTTTTCGAAGGTGGGATGCACTCTACTTTCTTCACATTGCTGAACATGGCTACACATATGAAAATTGTGTGGCATTTTTCCCCTTGTATCCAACCATTGTGTCTTTGGCAAAAGCAGTAAGCAGCATATGCCCAGTATTGTCCATCTCAGTCAGTCTTCTCCTGTTTGGTGTGGCCTTCAATATTGTTACATTTATTGCTTCATCGTTACTTCTGTTGCATCTTGGAGAAAAACTGCTTCAAGATGATTGGCTGGCGTATTATGCTGCATTGCTGTTCTGCATAAACCCAGCCAGCATCTTCATGACAGCGCCATACACAGAGACACTATTTGTATGCCTGTCTTTAGGAGGAATGCTGTGTGTGGCTTGTAACAGACTGCTTCTGGCGGCCTTGCTGTTTGGAGCCTCATCCCTTGCTAGATCCAATGGAGTGGTCTCAGTAGGATTCATTCTTCACAGTCTAGCTATGCAATATGTGGCAACACTGGCTTCAGTTTGGAGGTTTCATCAGCAGCAGAAACTGTTACTGATAAAAGAAACTGTGCAAGAGACCTTGCTTCTGTTTTTCAAGGGGTTGTTCCTGGTTATGATTATCCTCATACCCTTTGCCCTGTACCAGTACTACATCTATACACTGTTCTGCTTCCCAGAGAAGCAAGAGAGCATGAAGACTTTGATGCCAGGCAGTGTATCAAGTTATGGGCGCCTTCAGGGATACAAACTGTTGGGGGACAAGCCAGCGTCCCCCTGGTGTTGGGATCGTCTTCCCCTGTCTTACTCCTACATCCAGACCCAGCACTGGGGTGTTGGCTTCCTGGCATACTACCAGCTCAAGCAGATCCCACGTTTCATCCTGTCCTCACCCATCTTTACTCTGAGTGTGTGTGCGTGCTGGAGTTACTACCAGAGACAACCTGAAGCTTGTAAAGCTCTAGGTCTGATTAAAACACAGGGTGCAGCCATCAAATCTCTCAGCTCCAAGAAACATGACGATGACAACAGAGACCCAAGAAGCAAGAGATTTGGCTGGGACAGCGAGAAGCTTGTGGTTTATGTCCTGCACCTTGTGTTTCTCACTGCATTTGGCTCACTCTTCATGCACATTGAGGTAGGAATCTTAACCCTTTTAGCCCCAGATCCCAACAGCAGGAGATGGCTTGACCATGATAATTCAAGGGTAGTGCCAGATTAGCTTGGCACCTGAAGGCACCAAGCTAAAATGGCAGTGCCCTTGAATTATCATGGTCGTCATCTCCTGCAACTGGTACATAGTTGTTAGGTAACACCTCCAACATTTGAGAAATGCAACTTTGAGGCTAAAATGGTTAACCCATTTACCCAAGTAGCAACAAGTCCTTGGGCCCACAATGGCTGCACTGGGCCCGCGCACAGCCGTAGACCTTTGCTTACTGACGCAATACAGGAGATGGATTGACCAAGATAGTTGAAGGTTAGTGCCAGATTAGCTTGACACTGATGGGCAAAGCTAATTGGCACTGACCTTAAATTATCATGGTCAATCCACCTCTTGCAACTGGCACATAGTTGTTAGGTGACGCCTAAAAAAATGTGAGAATGTGGCTATGGGGTCAGATACACGTCAACCACTGCATCACTTGCACTATAGACTGTATAGTTCCCCATGACCTTTGAGAGGGTGCTTGCTATCGTCTTGTAGTGGCATGAATAGTCTCTAAGAAAATGCCGTTCACCATTGATGATGGACAAAAATATAAAAATATTTTAGCATGAATAATGTATATTACTTTTATTCTACTCTTGACAGTCAGGGACAGGCTTAAGTGGTTGAGCGTCAAACTCTCAACTGAAAGATTGTTGGGTTCAAACCCCAGTGGGGTCAAAATTGTAAAACCATTTTGTGCCCTGTCTTTGAATCACCTTCATGGTTGCAAAATACGTAAAGCCCTAAACAACTATTTTCTCGACAAAGTCATGAAGAGAGAGTTTAATATTTGGACAAATATGAAGATATATACTCAAAAACACCACTCTTGCAGTGAACATGTAGTACAGTGAAGGTTAACTCATTCAGCCGGGCGCACATTTTTCCCCAATTTTGGAGGCGTCATCTAACGACTATGCACCTGTTCAAGGGCACTAACTTGGCGCCAAGCCAATCTGGCACTACCCTTGAATTATCATGGTCGACATCTTCTGCTGTAGCTGTGTAGGACCAAAAAGGTGACTGCCAAGTGTGTAGAATACAGAGAAGAACCCAATGAAGAATGCAACACGCTTAGATGGTTGTACATTGCTTAACGTCCCGACAGCAACAACACTTTCTCAGGACGTGCCTGCACTGCTTGTGAAAAAAAAAATAAACAGAATATTGAATTATGTCGCCAGCCAGTCTAATACGCTAAATAAAGCTAAGACCATTTAGCAACCAACACACATTCAATATCAAGAGCTACAGGCAGCGCAGACAGTAGGGAGAGTTTAAAAAAAAAGAAAAATACAGGCGAATGGACCAAGGGTAGACAGAAACACATGCCCCAGAATAGAGGGGAAAACTCACCCTATGGGGCTGACCCTGGGAACTAAAAATTAGTTAATCCCACCCAAGTCCCCCAGGGCAGAGCCGGGTGGGGGGAAACACGCTTAGAAAAGACAGTTACAACTGTCTTCTCTAAGCGTGTTTCTTTCTTCGTTGGTTTTGTCTCTGTAGTGTAGGGTGCACTGCTGGTTAGTAACGACAAATTCAGTTACCTTCCAGGCAGTCGATGATCAAGTCACATTTTGACTAGAACTGTAGGTACGGAACATTCAGAATAAATTCTGAGAACTGATGAATTAGACTCCTGCAAGTTATATGATGTACTACTTCTCTTACTTGTCTGTGATCACAGGTGCTGACACGTTTTCTGTGCTCAGCTTCCCCCATCATCTACTGGTATGCTGCTCATCTTGTTGTGGGACGCAGCCCTGAAGCGTCATCTCGCAAGTACTACAGCTACATCAGTGCTGAGCGACAAGGCGTAAACGTTGCATCCTGTCTCCTGCAGGATTATAAACACTCCAGCGTTTGTGGCAAACTTGTTGTGGGATTTTTCTTGTCATATTCTCTAATAGGGACGATTGCGTTTTCAAATTTTCTGCCATGGACATGACCTTTTATGGACAATGTGTGATGAAACACATGGGCGACAGTGCCAAAAATTTAATTGACTGAAAGCACTCCATGGACTAAACTATGCCCCATGATACATGGCCAGCAAGAGATGTATGAAGGAGATATGAAATAACCCTTTATTGCCTGGTCACTTTAACCCTTTGTGTGTCAGTAGCAGTTTTTGTCTTGATTCCAGTAGGAATCATCGCAACAAGAACTGCTACCAGACCTGCCAACACCTACACAGCTATGGTAGTAGAATTTTGGAAAAGTGGTAATAGAGAGAGAAATAATGAGAGAATTGAAACAGCATTAACACAATGACTGAGTTAACCCCCTTAATTATTACTTTTTGAAACCTCATCAACCATGTTCCCCGCACAGAGTAAATACCATCAGAATTTACCCCCTAAAACATTGTTTTTTTAACAGTCACCATTTTATGTACCTCCCCGCTTAGTAATACCAACAGGGGTTAACACCTGAGTTTATTGATCTATCAATTATGTTAGTGTGTACATTACTCAGGAATGTACACGCCAACTCAGTCAACGACCGCCGCTGTTTAATCGACTACCGCTATCAGCTGAGTCACGCGACACACTCAGCACACGCGCGTGCTGCTGTTGTCAATTGCCCATGACAACAGACATGTTGACTTCTGCCAAACATTCAACCGGTCGTCCTTTCCATTACGCTGTGTATGTGAGACGGGTGTGTTTTTCACCGACGGACTATCCCAGACTTAATATTCTGTAATCCAGAATTGCCACATTCCTTCTGCCAATGAAGATAAGTAGCGGCTAATCTCTCTGTTTGTTTGAAAAGAAAAGGGGAGACTGCACATTTCTCTCCCCTGACAGTGCTATAACCTACTTTACTTTGTAACCTCTCTGTTTGTTTGTTTATTTTGACCAAGGGTATTTACCCGAAATATTAATAAATTGTGTTGTACCCATCTTTTCTAAGCGTGTTTCTTTCTCCATTGGGTACTTCTTTTAATATTCTTTGTTTTTGCTAAATCTTGCAAAATATATATACTACGGTAAGATCAGTAAGTGACCGTTTTAAATTTGTGATATTTATAAACAAGAAAAGGCCTCATAGTTTATACTGAGTACATTACAAATATTTGCGACTGCCTACAAGACACGACAGGTATAAAAGACGTTTAAATAACAGTTTGTTACACGCATTTAAAAAATGAATTGGTCTGCGGAAGATGTGTTGATCTTACGATCACATGGCGAATACCATGAAAAAATGACGTCTTTCCTTCATTCTGTTTTGACAAAAGCTCCGGAATTTTGGTTGGAAAAACCACTCGGAAATTTGGGTAATATACTCAAAGATGGTTCAAAAAAGAAAAAGGCTAGTAATCCGAAAGAACTTGATTTGTACTTTTTAAAAAATCTTTCTGATGGCAAGCCGGCTGAGTGTAGTAGAGTAGACCAGTGTGATTTGTCTACATTTACTTTAGACACCTTTAAAAAAAATTTAGAAGACGGCTACAGATTACTTTAGCGTACCAAACACCTAAACATGTCAGCTTCAATCCACTATGGAGAGTGGCTCATTGAAGGAGCCAAAATTCACAGAAAGAGAAAAAATTCGAAGAGAAACTAACTTGAAGTGGAAAGATTGGTTAAACGTACACGTCAAAATTTCTGACTCTTATTCTCATCAGTTACATGATTTAGCCAAGCTGTTACATGGGTATCCAAAATTTCATTTTCTTGCACTGTCTTTTCGGAAGGTATATGGTTTGTGGAAGCAAATTGAAGAAATGCTAAAAGAAAAAGAAATAGCCGATTTTTGGAAAACACCTAACGCTGGTCCGTAACCTTGTTTTTTGTTTGTTTGTACAAAGGTTCTAATGCGTCTTAACGACCCTGTTTGAATCACATCTGAGACATTTTATCACTTTCGTTTTGATAACTGACTAAGTCCGTGTGTGATCTATCACCGAGCAGGCCACAAACAAGGAAAATGAAAAAGTGTAACTATAAGTCCGTGTGTGTGATCTATCACCGAGCAGGCCACAAACAAGGAAAATGAAAATGTGTAACTGTAGTCTGAGTAAAAAATTACTGAGCAGATCACAAACATTACAAATAAAAATGTGTGTGACTGTAATTCCATGTGTGATCTATCACCGAGCAGATCACAAACAAGACAAATGAAAATGTGTGACTGTAAGTCTTAGAGTGAGAAATCACAGAACATACCACAAAAAGAGGCTGTAGTCTTAGAGTGAGAAATCACAGAACATACCACAAAAAAACAAAAACATAAAAAGGCTGTAAGTCTGAGAGCGTGAGAAAATCATCGGACAGGTTACACGTAAAAAGTGGCATTAAGACTGAGAGTGAGAAAATCATTGGGCAGGTCATAAAATGGATGGAGTGAGATTTTGTCTGATGTGTGTCAATTACCATAATCACCAAGTCACACCAGAAGCTCATGTTTGTTTGTATTGTCTCGTCCTAAATGTTGTGGACCAAGTGTGAGGTGTTTTCACCGCAACTCATAAGTAGCTTGCTTTGTTACACTATTGACGCGTGCTTCCACATTCGGCATCTGGATGTAGTTTCCGGGTCACGTACCGTATGGTCGGCGTCTGTATTAACTACCAGACACGCGGGGAACCCTAATCAAGATAACGGGCTGGCCCTCCGGAACTGTTACTATATGGTAAATGGATGGCATCTAATTAACGGGACCGTCGGCACGGGGGGACGCCCTAATCACGTAACGGGACCGGCCCTAAACGAGGGGCTGGCCCTAAGTGGGAAGATGATTGATAAAGGCAAGGGTATATACATACTGGGAACACACAACGAGAGACAGAAAGAGACACAAAGAGAGAGGGACAGAGAGGGAACGAGAGAGAGACAGAGAGTGAGAGAGATGGACGAAAGTAGAAGAGAGAGCGACTAGTGAGAGAACGACCGAATCAGTTGTAGTCTGTGGTTGGTCTTGCCCAACCCCAGACAATGCTCTTTAGACTGAAATAAACACGAGAGAAAACCATCACTGGACTTCAGTTGTTTTACGTGTCCATAGTGCAACACGTAACAACCAATTTTGGTGCCGCGTGGCCAGGATGTCAGAACGGGTTTAGCATAACCATCGCAGGATGTCAGAACGAGATGGAAGACAGAACAATCGCAGATTCCAGAACGAGATGGAAGACAGAACTATCGCAGAGGATGGCAGAACGACGCTACGTCAAAAGTATGACAACGCCGAGAGGCTGAAGACGCAATGAGAGGCACACAGAAGATCGTGAAACGAGACTGAGAAGGAGCCGGCCGCAGACGAAAACGACCTCGGGCCACAACCACCGTCACCAACGCTGGACAAACAGGTGAGTGACCTTTTTGTGTCATCGCTACAGTTTTGAGTAAGGGCCAGCAATATTTTGTATTTGTAGTGACAATGGCAGAAGAAGATGTAGGAAGACCACACCCACTTAACCCGGTGTTGGCCGCACTTAGGTAGTCAGATAGAGAGGTTGTCATCCTTAGTTAATTTACAAACCATTTCAAAGCTGATCGCCACCTTCAATGGAGATCAGCAACAGTCTGCAAAAGAAGTGGATCACTCTAGAGATAGGGCGTGTTTTCGGTGCAGTTCACACGCCACAAGTCACTCGATTGCAAGGCTAGGCGGATCAACGCAGTTGGTCAGCAAAAGTCGTCTTTGTCACAGCAAAGGTATCAACACGCGCGGTGTTGGCGATGTGGGGGTTACGGCCACCGACAAAGAGAATGTAGGGCTAGGATAGGACAGGAGCGACAGGGAAACTAGAACGTTCTGCACCACGAGAAGCCGGTGAGCAGAACGGGGGAAACAGTAGATCCTTTAGCATCAACTTAGCGGGGAGTCCAAAATGCATAGTCTTTAAGGTAGGAAGTCAAAAGTTTAGAAGTCTCATAGATACAGGGGCGGAAGTATCGTTGATTAGCAAGAAGTCGTATGAAAAATTGCAGAACAAGCCAAGGCTAGAGAAAAGAAGTGTATCGCTGCACTTCAGTCAGTGGAGAAGCGCTAGGAGTTGTGGGCAGTATAGAACTGGACTTCAAAATTGAAAAGCAGTCGTTCAAACATTGTTTTTATGTAGTGAAAGAGATGAATAGAAATTTCATTTTGGGAAACGATTGGCTCGATAAGAATGGAGCACGCATTTATTTTGATTTGAGAAAGGTTAGGATCGGGAATGCGTATGTACCTTACGAACAAGACATGCACATATCCTCATTAGTCAGAGCACACAAGACAAAAGTATTGAAACCACATACAGCGGAGATTTGTCAGGTTAGAATAAAGAGTACACAGTACTTCAGTAAAGAAGAATGTTTAGAAGTCTCTACGACAGATAGGGGTTCGTTGCAGAAGAGCCATCTGTGATGAGCGGGGTAGTGAGAAACAAAGGTAGGACATTTCCTTTGTTAGTTGTGAATCACACCAACAAAACGTTCAGGCTAAAAAGGGGATGTGTGGTAGGCAGGGCAAACAGCGTAAGTCAGGTAGAGTCAGTGTCTAACAGAACGGAAGAACGAGAAGTCGCTTCCATTGATCTGACAGCAATCGATGCGCCTGACGCAATCAGGTCCACAGTCACTAAACTGGTATCGGAGCATTCCAATTTGTTCGCGAGTAGCGATCTGGACTTAGGGCGCACCAACACTGTCAAAATGAGCATAGACACTGGAGACCACGCTCCATTAAGGGTGAAACCTTACCGCGTCCCCTTGCAGGATAGAGAGATAGTAGACCAAGCAGTAGATGAGATGTTAGAGGCAGGGATCATCAGAAGATCAATGTCGCCATGTTCTTTCAGTTTAGTAGTAGTGACCAAAAAAGATGGTTCAAAGAAGTTGTGCGTTTACGTTCGAAAGTTAAACGAGATTACTAAGAAGTCGTCGTATCCACTACCGCTCATAGACGATATTTTGTCCTTGCTGGGGAAGGCAAAATATTTCACAAGGTTAGATATGAAATCGGGATACTGGCAGGTAGAGATGGTGGATCAAGAGAGTAGTGAGAAAACGGCTTTCGCTTGTCACAAGGGACTTTTTGAGTTTGCAGTCATGCCGTTTGGGGCTTTGCCAGGCACCCAGTGTGTTCATGCTGTTGATAAACACAGTGTTGATGGGGTTAGAAGCATTTTGTTCGGCATATATGGATGATATTCTTATCTTTTCCGAAACAAAGGAACAGCATTATCAGCATCTAAAGGATGTGTTCGGTAGGCTCAGACAGCATAAACTCAAGTTGAAACTGAAGAAATGTCAGTTCTTCGCCGAGGAAACACAGTACTTAGGGTTTGTGATAGGGAAGAAAGGAGTCAAACCAGACCCAGAAAAGGTGTCAGCAATTCGGACATTGCCGAATCCAACATGTATAAGGGAGTGTCGCAGTGTCATTGGAATGATGTCATACTATCGCAGGTTCATACCCAACTTTTCTGAGATAGCCGAACCCATCATTAACTTGACAAGGAAATTTGCCAGATTCAAATGGTCTGATCAGTGTCAACAGGCGTTTGATTTTCTCAAACAAAGTTTGTCAGTAGTTCCTTTGTTGGTATATCCGGACACGAGACGTCCATATGTATTGTACACGGATGCTAGTGACGCATGTATCGGGGCGTGTCTGACGCAAGAAAGTGAGGACAGCACAGGACTCAAGACAGAAAAACCTATTTACTTTCTGTCCCATAGGTTGAGCCAGAGCCAGAAGAAGTGGTCTACCATAGAAAAGGAAGCATTTGCAATCCATTATGCATTACAGAAGTTAGATCACTATTTGCACAATGCGCAATTCGTTGTTCGCACAGATCACAAACCGTTAAGTGTCTCTTAGAGTCACCCATGCAGAATAAGAAGATTCAAATGTGGGCGCTAGGGATCGCAGGGTACAACTGCACTATAGAGTACATTCCAGGGCCACAGAATGTGTTGGCTGATTTGTTGTCTAGAGTGCCGCAAATAGACGGAAAGGAGTTAGTATCAGAAGAGACGGAAGAAATAGTTACAGAAGTGAGCGACAATGCGTTCCCGATAGGGGTGATTAATTCTAGTCAGTTTAGACCAAAGCAGTTTGCAAGTTGTCAGACGGATGATCCGAGAGAAACTTTAGAAAAGGTAGAGGTGACAGGGTTCGATATGATCACGGAGCAAGACAAGGATCCAGACATCGTTAAGTTGAAAGATCAGCTACTGAACGAGGAAGCACCGGCCAGTGTAAAAAGGAGGTATTTGTTCATAGAAGATGTCTTGCGAGCTTTTGCCCTCTGGCCGGTAGTTCCGTGCTTTGAAAGCCAGAGCCTCTCGATTCAGGTGCAGTTTCTTTCCAGAAGCTGTCCTCAGTACAGCACCATCCATGGAACGTGATTCCATGATTTGTGACATATGACTTACTTACGCCTGTCACCCCTACCCGGGTATAGGCCGTCGACGAGAGACCTCCAGCAACTCCTGTCCTGTGCTTCTCCTTCGATTCTACTCCAGGTGGTTCCCAGTCTCTTGATGTCTGCTTGGAGGTCTCGACGCCAGGAGTTTCTCGGCCTACCTCTTTTCCTCTTTCCCTGGGGGTTCCATGACAATGCCTGCCTAGTGATACTGGAAGCTGGCTTTCTCAGACTGTGACCGATCCATCCCCATCTTCTTCGCCCAATTTCATTCTCTGCTGTTACCTGCTCTGTTCTCTCCCAGAGTCTGACGTTGCTGATCTTCTCTGGCCAGTGGATTTTCAAACTTCTTCTAAGGCAACTGTTCATGAAGGTCTGTACTCTGTTGACTGTGGTTTTTGTCAATCTCCAAGTCTCTGCTCCATATAGAACTGCTTTTACATTGGAGTTGAAAATCCGGACTTTGGTGTGTTGTGACAGCTCTCTGGAACTCCACACTTTTTTCAACTGGAGAAAGGCTGCTCTGGCTTTACCGATTCGTGCTCTGACATCTGCATCAGTGCCACCTTTTTTGTCTATGATGCTCCCGAGATAGGTGAAGGACTCCACCTCCTCCAACGGGGTGCCAGCAAGCAAGACTGGTTCCTCCCTGGTTGCGTTCAGCCTCATTGTGTGAGGCCCACTTGGGACGAGATGTCAGCAAGCCTCGTGGTCTTGTCCTGCATTTGTTGATGAGTGGGACAGTAATGCCAAGTCGTCTGCAAAATCGAGGTCGTCAAGCTGTGTCCACAGTGTCCACTGTATTCCACTTCGTCTGTGCTCTGTGGTCATCTTCATGACCCAGTCTATGGCCAGTAGGAAGAGGAACGGAGACAGCAGACATCCCTGCCTGACACCAGTTCTGACCTGGAGCTCCATGGTGAACTGCCCTTCGTGGATCACGCGACATGTCTTGCCATCGTAGCTGCTCTTGATCAGGCGGACGAGCTTTGTGGGTACACCGTAGTGTCGTAGGAGTTTCCACAGAGTCTCTCGGTCCACACTGTTAAATGCTTTCTCATAATCCACAAAGTTGACGTACAGCGGGGAGCTCCACTCCAGAGACTGTTCCACGATGATGCGGAGAGTGGCGATCTGGTCTGTACATGATCGGTTCTTCCTGAATTCTGCTTGCTGGTCTCTCAGCTGGGGGTCAACGGAGCTCTTCATTCTCTCCAGGATGATCCTGTTGAAGACCTTTCCTGGTACTGACAGCAAGGTGATTCCTCTGTAGTTGGAACACTTGCTGAGGTCGCCTTTCTTGGGAAGCTTGATTAGGTACCCCTCCTTCCAGTCAGCCGGCATCACCTCCTCTTCCCAGATCTTTCCAAACAGTGGGTACAGCATCTCCACTGTTGTCTCTAGGTCTGCTTTCAGAGACTCCGCTGGGATGCCATCTGGGCCTGCTGCTTTGCCGTTCTTCAAGAATGCCACTGCTCTTCTGATCTCTTCCCGGCTGGGTCTGTCACAGCTGATGGGTAGGTCGGTCTCTGCCAGCTGGATGTCTGGGGGGTCGGGTGGGCTAGGTCTGTTCAGTAACTCTTCAAAATACTCGGCCCATCTGTCGAGTTGGTCTGCTCTGTCCGCCATAGGCTTGCCTTCTTTGTCTTTTACTGGTCTTTCTGTATGGCCATACTTGCCTGACAATCTTCTGGTAATGTCGTAGAGCCGTTTCATGTTGCCGCTGCCTGCTGCCTTTTCTGCCAGGCTGTCTGTGTAGGCCCTCTTGTCTGCCCTGATACTACTCTTCACGTCGCAGTTGGCTTCCGAGTATTCCCCCTGTGCCCTTACTTTGGCTGCTCTTGTGCGACTGTTGTTGACAGCTGCTTTCTTCTGCTTCCTCACTTCTATCTTCAAGGTCTGTGCCGACAGCCAGTCCTTGTGATGGTGTTTCCTGAACCCTACAGTGTCTTTGCAGGTTGAGTTCAGCGCCTCTCTAACTGCCTTCCACTGCTGCTCTGTGGTGACCGCCTCCTCTTTATTTACTAGCTCCTGTAGCGCTTGAAACCGGTTGGACAGCACCAGTTTGAACTCTTCTCCAACTCCAGTTTCTCTCAGGAGGCATACATTATAGCGCTGTCTTCTTGTTGTCACTGTGCGACTTTTCTTTAGCTTGAGCTTCATTCTTAAAGTAAGCAGATGGTGGTCGAAGGCGACATTTGCTCCCCTCCTCACTCGAACATCTTGAAGGGATCTTCTAAATTTCTTGCTAATGTGGTCTATTTGGTTCTCTGTTGTATGGTCAGGTGAGACCCAAGTTGCTTTGTGTATTCTTCTGTGTGGGAAGATGCTGCCTCCAATGACAAGTCGGTTTAGAGCACAAAAGTCTACAAACCTCTCCCCGTTCTCACTCATCTCCGAGCCTAGTCCCTGTCTCCCCATCACCTCTTCGTATCCGGTGTTGTCCTCCCCTATTTTGGCATTAAAATCGCCCATGACGATGGTGATGTCTCGCTCCGCACATTTGTCCAATGCACTCTGGAGTCGGTCGTAGAACTCTTGTTTCTCTTCCTCGTCACCGTCATTAGTGGGCGCATAACACTGGATGACGTTTAGCTTGATCTTTTCCTTGGTTCTAAAGGCTGCTGTGATCATTCTTGGCCCAAGAGGTTCCCAGCCCATCAGCGCTCTCTGTGCCACTGGTGACAGCATGAATGCTACACCTTCTGTATGGGGGGCATTCTCCTCTTCATGACCTGAATACAGAATCATCTCCCCGCTTAACAGCCTTTTCTGGCCAGACTGCGTCCATCTGGCTTCACTGATACCTAGCAGGGAAAGGTTGTACTTTTGCATTTCCGCTGCTGTCTGGGCGGCCTTGCCGCTCTGGTACATGGTCTTGACGTTCCATGTGCCCATGGTTGTATCCCTGGATAGAGAGAGGCGGCTCGGTCCTGTGGCTTCCGGCTTTCACCACAGGACGTCATAAGTCTTCTGGTAGAAGAACCTTCCTCCTCCAGGAATGGAATTACTGTTGGTCTTTTCGTCGGCGTTTTTGTAGCTATTTCCTTTTTTGCAGGGTGGGGAAGCTACCCCCATGCCCAACCCCCTTACTAGGATTGATTGATTGATTGTACATTGCTTAACGTCCCGACAGCAACAAGGCTTTCTCAGGACGTGCCTGCACTGCTTGTGAAAAAAAAAAACTAAACAGAACATTGAATGTATGTCGCCAGCCGGTCAAATACATTAAATAAACCTAACACATGAGGCCTAAATAAAACTAAGACCATTTAGCAACACACATCCAATATCAAGAGCTACAGGCAGTGCAGACAGTAGGGAGAGTTTTAAAAAGGCAAATACAGGTGAATGGACAAAGGGTAGACAGAAACACATGCCCCAGAATAGAGAGAAAAACTCACCCTGTGGGGCTGACCAGGGTGACCCTGAGAACTAAAAAGTACCTAACCCCACCCAAGTCCCCCAGGGCAGACCCGGGTGGGGGACCCCTTACTAGGAGGACCAGGGGTTTTCTGTCGGGGTCACCTTCCCTTAGACCATGTTGGTTCACGGCACCTTATTTCATTCGGTGCACCCCTCTCACGAGGGATCCCCTATCCACCACCCAGGGGACGCGCCTCAACGCCATATGGTCCCAGCGCGAGGAATTTCTCAATAGAACACAACGTTATTGTCTGTTGAGTCAAAGCAACAGAAATTTGCCTTATATATAGCGATCTGAGCTTTGGCTGGCTGGTACAAACTTTCTTCTTTTCAGGTGGTGCGCTTTTCAATTCGGGTTCCTTTCTCTTCAGCATGGTTCAGACCGTTGTTTTAGGTCATATTACATATTCACATTGGGCAGTTCAGGCAGTGTAAGGACGGTGTGTTTAAAAATAATTTTTGCCTTGTTTGAAAATTTGTAATAAGACTGAATGTTGGAATTTGCTGGAAATTTCTGGTTAGATGAGAGGAGACGTGTTTGGCGCCAATCATACCATCCTGAGCTTATCCAGTGGACAATTGTGGGCCTGTGTTGAGTTGCCGTAGTGATTTGAGGGGCACGCTGATTTCAACTGTGCTTGGGCGTGGGTTGGTAAGGAATCGGGTTCATAGCCAAGAAATGAGACCGTCAATGTGCTGTTTTGTTTGGTATTTTGTGCATGGCAAATGTGCAGCTGGTGGGCGGTAGAGGTTTTTAGGGGATTGAAAAGTTAGGGGATGACAGGGACCGCCTATGGCTTACTTAGAGGCTGGACAGTCCAGAAATGGCACTGTGTTCTTTGGCCTTTTATCTGACGCACTTTGTGAATGAAATGATGCACGCTGGGAAAACCGGAAGTTCACTCCGCTCGTTCTCACTGGCCCCAAACCACATGCTCTTACCGACTACAAACCGAAAACAAACACCAAAAAAGATTTTGGTATATTTTTCCTTCAGCATAGAATTTCATTAATGATCGTAGTAGTGTAGTATTGGGAACGTTGGTGAAGGATATATGGCGAAATCGAAGTGGTTGGCAGGTCTGTGCTACTGACAGGCAAAGGGTAAATCTATTTTTCTGCAGCGACTCAACGTTTCATATGCAAGTATTTTCTTCCGCTCAATAGTCATTCTGCGGTGGCAAGACAATTTTTGCTGTGTATGATTATTTTCTATCACAGCAACAATAAAGTCATTTTGAATCTCTCTTGAATTCTTCTTCTTCAAAAAAAAAAAGAAAACAGCAAGAAAACATGCACATTTATTTATGGTAATGTGACAACTTCGAGTAAATAATGTCTTCTTGCCAGTTTTGTACAAATGGATCAGTATGATCTTTGTTTCACATGTGGATGTACATCATGCATCACAACCTTCCAGTCCCAGTAAATCAATGTCTGCTGCTGTGTGTGGTTTGTGATTCTGGACCTCACAACCCACAGCCGAAAAGTAAAAAAAAGCCACAGACCAGCAAAAATGCGGGTTTTTTGCTTACAATTGGCAACATTAAATGTTGTAATACATAGGCATAAATGATTGATTGATTGTACATTGCTTAACGTCCCGACAGCAACAAGGCTTTCTCAGGACGTGCCTGCACTGCTTGTGAAAAAAAAATAAACAGAACATTGAATGTATGTCGCCAGCCGGTCAAATACGTTAAATAAACCTACATGGGGCCTAAATAAAGCTAAGACCATTTAGCAACACACATCCAATATCAAGAGCTACAGGCAGTGCAGACAGTTGGGAGAGTTTTAAAAAGACAAATACAGGTAAATGGACCAAGGGTAGACAGAAACACATGCCCCAGAATAGAAAGGAAACCCACCCTGTGGGGCTGACCAGGGTGACCCTGGGAACTAAAAAGTACCTAACCCCACCCAAGTCCCCCAGGGCAGACCCGGGTGGGGGCATAGGCATAAATGACTGGGAATGGACACTACTTAGGAACCCTGTCAACGGTGCATTCACAACAATACAAAAGGAAGGTGAGATTGCATATCGTGATTCTTGCTGCATACACAAGCAAGCACCAATGGCTGTACATGAGTACCAGTCAAGCAGAGACACATCATTTTACAATTTATTCTTTTTAAGCACAAAAAATAAAATGTATATGGAAAAGAAAGTGCATTCAGTTCATGATTTGTTGTTTTGCGTTAACGCAGGATGAACACCCACACCTCAGACTTTCACAAAGCAGGCAAGCCAAATGTACAATACACCTATAAAAAAAGGTAACACAGACGACCCATTTCATCTTTCCAGTCCACTGCCGAGAAACACTGAACTCAATCTAACTGCAAAAGATATATAGGGCCTCATGGTTTCAGCAAGAAGCATAAATCCTCATGGGCCCCCAGTTGCGGGGGCCCCATGAGGATTTATGCTTCTTGCTGAAACCAGTTTGTACCCGCGTTCCTTTGACAGCTTAGCCATTACATTTACAAAATTCATAAATGCAGTCCGCGTCTACTGACAGTGATAAAAACTGGCCCCCCATTTACAGTGACATTTTGCAGCGATAGAAACTGGCCCCCATTTACAGTGACATTTTGAGGGAGTCATCTGGTTTCAACTCTTTGGCTTTTGAGCGTGTTTTTGTGTGCGAGTCCTGCAGGAATCGCCTCGACACAAGAAAGGTGACCAACAGCCAGAGGGTCAAGTATGTGACTGAGAAACACATGTATGAGTGATGCCCTGCAGATGCCACAGCTGGTGATGACTTGGCCATTGTGGTTCAAGGATAGTGCCCCGATTTGCTTGGCGCCGGAGAGAAGCCTTGAACCATTACAGCTGATCCTATCACGGCTGATCCATCTCCTCAAATGATGCAGTCCTATTGGAGGTGGCACGTAACAACTATGTACCAGTTGCAGGAGAAGATCAACCATGATAATTCAAGGGTAGTGGCAGGTTAGCTTGGCACCATCAGGCGCCAAGCTAATCTGGCACTTCCCTTAAATTACCATGATCCATCCACTGTAGTGCGTGAGGGCTAAATGGGTTAGTAAATGTCTCCTAGGGAGTTACTCCTTTTTATCACATACAACCCTGGGCAATATTGACCACACGCATCCTTTCAGATGACACAACAGGCGCTCAAGTTTCCAAAAACATTCATGCACACTGATCACAAGACAACACATGCAAACTCAACAGGAACCCCTCCAAAAATACAGTGCATGTCACTGAACTTCAATAAGTTATCACCTCCATTTGTGTACAGCAACTGGCAGGCAAACGAGGTACAGCTGCTGTTACCATTTTATGGTATCAACACTTTCAGTTTCACAATACACCAACTTTCACGATAATTCAACTTTCATGAATAACCTGAACACTTCTGACCAAGCATAAAGTAGACGTTACCCATCCAACTTTTATTGTTTTTCCTTCCACCAAGCTGTTCTCTGGTGTCCGACTTCACGATAGCAAATCAAATGCTTTTTTGAGGCAAAAGTTGGTGATAAGGCACATTATCGCAGAATACATGTTGTCCCTCGTTCACCCTTTGGATGTTGGTAGCAATTTTGGTCGATATGATTCCTGCAGGAATCACCTCAAACAAAATCACTACTGACACCCAAAGGGCTAATACCAGGAAGCTTGTTATCAATTAACTCTTAATCACCTATAACGCCCGTAAACGCCCTCCGGGTCTTTACCTAAAGCGCCCATAGACGCCCGTCCTCGGTACTAAATTTAGAAGTCATGTGATACGTTGGTGGGTTCTTCTGTGAAGAAGGTGAGATTGCATACCGTAGGTGGCAAGGTCAAACTAACTTTAGACACTGGGCATGCGCTCTAAGCCACTGTGTGTGTCGAATTGGGAGAGTTTTACCGTGCACCTAGCTGCTCGCTAATGCACGTGTTTGCAAACATGGCGACATACACGACAATGACCCAGAGTTTACCGCTATTTCGGAGTAAATTGGCAATTATCCAGTTTCAGAGCCAGAGGGAAGTGACATAAGTGTGTCTAGTGTACATCTAGTGTACATACTAGCGATCTGTCGGACTGGGATGACGAAAATACCGGAGTATTTCAGCAGTGTTTACCGAAGCGACGACTGCAAGATGGCGGCGGCGATGCTATCTGGCATCAGCGGCCAATTTCAGACTTTTTTGCAGCCTTTCACGCGATATGTGGGCCCAACAACTCCACTTGAGTTGGAAGCGACACCACTTGATTATTTTTTAATCAGTATTTCCCTGCTGAAATGTTCAAAATTTTCGCCCAACAGACGAACTTGGCGATCAATTTGTAGCAACATCCGCCGACGGGGATACGTGCACTTCGATTACCTGAAGGATTATCAGTGGATTGCCTGGTAATAGTGATCACTAATGTAAAATTATCTCACTCCACTATCACACACTTTCATATTTTTGCCCACCGACACATTTTTCAGTTTTACATCTTTTGTTTGTCATATCAAAATAATCAAGGTGCATTTTTTTCAGTTAATTTACCTGTAATTAATTACAGTAAATAATATAAACAGGTATCAAATTACACTCCACCACAACATAAAATACTATCCATCTATATGTCAGCTAAGAAAAAAAAACCAGACTTAAATATCTGTCTATTCAAAAAAGTTATAGACGCTTTGGTGAAGTAACCCATTTTCTCAGTAATTTTCTTACTATCTTCTAGGTACAGGAGAATAGACAGTGTATGTTCTTATAGGTGATTAAGAGTTAAATGGGTTTAAGAAATTGTAATGTACAGCATAGCTCACTATTTTTTTGGTACACAAAACTTCTAGCCCCAAATCTAGACATTTAATTTAACCCTCCAACTCCCAGGACTAAATGAATTGCATTCTGTCGAACACAAGTCTTTTTAATTTCTGAGAATTTAAGAGCTA
The DNA here is from genome assembly GCA_036245525.1 of Semisulcospira habei. Taxonomy (NCBI): domain Eukaryota; kingdom Metazoa; phylum Mollusca; class Gastropoda; family Semisulcospiridae; genus Semisulcospira; species Semisulcospira habei. Next base: position 92,323,220 of record BTPG01000006.1, read on the forward strand.
AAGAATAACTACTGAGCTACAAAAAAGTCCAACCACCTTGTGTAAGTGAATGTTTTCTATTTTTTTCTTCTAGCATAGTGCTTTGGACACACTGATCTATAATACAAGCAATGCAATGTATTCAAGTTTCAACTCAACTCCTCACAAGAAAATTAATGACCAACTTCTACTTTAAAACCAAGCCTAGTTGCCCAATCTGCATGGACAAAGGTGTATAAAAACTGAAGATAGAAATTCATAATGCATGTCAATTCAAGCAAGCGAGTGTTCGTACCAAGAACCAAAGGCAGACATTCCTGACTAACTACTGAACCATGATCAAAACAAGGCCCATGTCACTTCAAGTCATGCCTGCTCAGTTCATGCTACATTTTCCCTCCCCACTAAATCCTGCCACGGCCTTGGATCTTATGCACCTACGACATGCATTGTTTGACCCAGCCCAGAGCACAGTCACTGTCGGTAGTTTGACCAATCCCCTTATGAAATGTGCGCTGCATCAAATGTATTTTTCATCAGACTGCACAAGAAACCTAATACAGATGTTCTGCATGTTATGATGTTGCTGATTTTGCACGTCCTGAGCCAGATTTTGACGAGAGAAGACGTTCAACCATGGTGCGTGCGTACCGCAGCCTGCTGGCCAGATCCTTGGTGCAGCCATACTGCTCGATCAGATTCATCCTGAAGGTGCGGAACTCCCGCTTCTCATCAATGTAAGTGACGGCTGCCATCAACGGGCATAGGATGACCTTGGTGTGGTCCTGGAAAAAGTTGATCTGCAAACAAATTCAGACATGCATGAGTGAAAGTGAGATAAACTGAAATGATTGATTGATTGTACATTGCTTAACGTCCCGACAGCAACAAGGCTTTCTCAGGACGTGCCTGCACTGCTTGTGAAAAAAAAAAACAACCAACTAAACAGAACATTGAATGTATGTCGCCAGCCGGTCAAACACATTAAATAAACCTAACACATGGGGCCTAAATAAAGCTAAGACCATTTAGCAACACACATCCAATATCAAGAGCTACAGGCAGTGCAGACAGTAGGGAGAGTTTAAAAAAGGCAAATACAGGTGAATGGACCTCGGGTAGACAGAAACACATGCCCCAGAATAGAGAGAAAAACCCACCCTGTGGGGCTGACCAGGGTGACCCTGGGAACTAAAAAATACCTAACCCCACCCAAGTCCCCCAGGGCAGACCCGGGTGGGGTGATAAACTTAAATGACAAAACAGTCCATGGACTAACCATGCCCCATGATCCGTGGCCAGCAAGAGACAAAAATTCTCATGAGCCCCTGCATCTGGGATTCTGAAAGAGCTGAATCAGCCTCCAGGACTGAACAGTGTCACCCATGAGAATGGACACTTCATGGTTCTGGGTTAAGACTCAGTATACAACAGACTTGACTGACTGGAGAAATTTTCAACAAATTTCACCACTGTCATCAAAGTACGCTATGAAGACTGCACCATGTTGAAAATTACTACAGTCTGTACGCTCTGTTCTCTGTGTCCCATTGTGCAATGAAAGCGTTTATGATGTTATCAAAAGATACTCAAATTTGAGGCAGTAGGCGCCCCGCATCAATAGCTGCGGAAGTGTCATATAGCGCTGCTGTTGGCAAGTCTATTGATGCAGGCAGCCTTAAAGGAGTTAAAACCAGTGGAGAAACTGTGCAAACTAGCATATTCTTCTGGTACCCAATGCCCAATCAATACAATACAGAAAACAGACCAGAGTATTATACTGATGTTGAAAAAAAAATGCATTGTTTGGACCTGTAGTGTGCCATTGCTGAGATGAAGGACAATGGCGCTACGCGTGCGAAACCAGGTACGCAGGAATGGAAGTCTCATCATCTCATCCGAATCACGTGGAGTCATGTTTGCACCGGCCTGCAAACATAACGCAAAACTCAACATACAAGTAGGTGTTGGCCAGAAGTAAAATGTTTTAGTATCACTATCAGTCAGATTTTAAGCATCTGCTCTGAGATTTGTAAAGTAGTTACTACTACTACATCAGGGTTGCACGTCCTTGAAATGCAATGGGTTTTCAGAACCCCACTGACAGTTTTAGGGGGTTTTCATACCCTCTTTCGAAACTGTAGAGGGTTTTCATACCCACTAACTCTGACAGAGGGTACCACAGTGACTGATCATATGCAGTTTTATCGAGTTAAAATTACATTATTCAGTTACTTCAGTCATAAACATTATCTGTTTATTGCCTTGCACGTGTTGTGTTAAACATTTTTCATAAAAATTAATTTTTCTGTAAAATATATTTTTTCGAAAAATACTTACCGATGGTATTACTGATAGGAAGATACGCCTAGCTATCGATTTCAGCCCAAGTCTCTGTTGTGTCAGCAACAACCGGGGAGGCGTCGTTTTATATCTCCCAGAGTGACCTCCCCTCCCTTCCCATAAGGTCCTTTGGGCCTAGCGACCAGTCATACGCTAAGCGAACGTAGCTGGCGGCAAGCGGGGCAGGTGGGAGGGCCCTTAGAGTAATGCCATCAGTAAGCATCTTTCGAAAAAATATATTTTAGAGAAAAATTAATTTGTTTCCTCAAAAACATTACCGATGGCAATACTGATAGGAAGAAAAACGAAAAGGAGGAGGGTGCCGCCCACCATACCCCGTCCTGAGAACATGTTGGTTAACGAGGTGCCCTGGACGCAAACTCCTGACGATTTCAACTAAGCGTTACCTATGGCGCCGGGAGGGAGTGTTGCGGAGCCAAGACGTCCCCAACAAGGGCCAGATTCTCCCTCTGGCCCGAGAGGTCTCGTAGGTAGAAGCGGGCGAAGGTGGAACTCGTTCGCCACAATATCCCGCACTGCACAGTTGCGGTTGAGGGCAATACACCGATACGGCCCGAACCTCGTGCGCTCGAATGCGAAGTCTCTGTGCCATGTCCGGTGAGAGTTCTTCATAAACAGAGCGGATGATCCTGCGGATCCACGAGGATATAGTCTGTGCTGAAATATCGTCCCTGCTGCGTCGCAGGGAAAGAAAGAGTCGTTTCCGGCCCCCATCGGAAGGGCCGCGAATGACGCAGGTAGATCCGCAAGGCCCGTACAGGGTCTTGTCATCGGGATTCCCGGGAAAGGTCAAAACCCTTAAGCGGGCGGAGGGTCATGATCTGAGCTCCGGCCGAGGGAAGCCTATTCTTGGCGAGAAAGGAAGGGTTAGTCATTAACTGAACGGAGCCATCCGCACGAAACTGGAGGCATGCTGGGTCCACTGATAATGCATGCAGCTTGCTGACTCTGGCAGCCGAAGCGAGAGCGAGTAGGAAACAGGTCTTCCTGGTGACGTCAGCCATAGTGGCTAAGGGCAAAGGTTCGAAGGTTAGTTAGTTAGTTATTTGGGTTTAACGCCGAGCAGGCGACTAAGGCCATCTCACGGCGGGATGGGTAAAAATCTGGTCAGCCAGACTAAAAGCAAGGTCTTAAGACAAGATGTAAATATAGATTAAAAATCTCAGGCTAAAATGTCGCACATGTCTGGAAAAGAAACGTCTACAGACTCTCAAAAAGGGCAAATAAAAAAATTCACATAGTCTATGAATGCTCAGATCTTGTTAAAAATATTGCATTCTCTCAAAAAATTGAAGATTTTGTCCGGGGGAACATCCCGGAACAAAACCTTCAAGGAGTCTGCTGTGAAGTGTTTATATCTGGTGTCAATTAGGTCAGCACAATACAGCAAAAAGTGTCGAACAGAAAACTGCTCATCACAGGCAAAACACCATGGACGCTCATCCTGTTTAAGTAAGTAAGAGTACGTAACATATGTGTGCCCGATGTGGAGCCGAGCAAGGACAGTCTCCTCACGGCGGCTGCCGCAGCGGAAAGGTAGACTGTCAGACAACTTAGGAAGAGCTTCATGAAGCTTCTTCCCTTCCTCTTTGTCCCACTCGGACTGCCATTCGCGGGCTATGTACGCACTAATAACAGGTTTAAAATCACTATAGACAGTCTGTGTGTCAGGGACAGGGTCACTGCGGGCACTGTTGGCAGCAGAATCTGCGATTCTGTTGCCTTCGATGCCCACATGGCCTGGGACCCAAATAAAAATGATGTCATAATATTCCTTCATCAAGTCCGCGTAGAGCTCTCTAATCTGCACCAGCAGTGGATGGTCTGTTCCCGCGCCCTGAAGGGCCTGCAGGGCAGAAAGAGAGTCAGACAGAATCAGGAAGTTCCTTTCCCGAGACTGATAGGCATGCTTGAGTGCTAGCAGAATGGCCTGCAGTTCTGCACTAAATACAGAGGAATGGTCAGGGAGACGGAGCTTAAATGGGCGTCTAGGATGGCGAGAGGACACTGCAGCCGCAGCCACTCTTCCATCCTCAGACTTGGACCCATCCGTATAAAGACGACAATAGCCAGGAAAAATTGAAAGGAGTTCATTGAGGCTCTGTTGGTATATGGCTGGTGGAGTACAATCCTTCTTGTGGGCAGTCAAGTCCAGCAAGATGTCAGGAACTGGTAGTAGCCAGGGTGGAGTGACGTGTTGCAGAGATTCCGAAACTTTGTCCAGGTCCACTCCGGCCGCCTGCAGATGAGGTCGGACACGGAAGGAAAGTGGACAGACAGCTCCCGGATGGGCATCGTAAATCTCTGCAAACGACGGGTTAAAAACACAATCATAGGCAGGATTTTCTGGATGGGCCTTCAGCTTCAGAACGTAGCTGAGCATGAGGCGGATGCGGCGGAGCCTGAGAGAAGGCTCCCCTGCCTCTGCATACAGACTAGGAACTGGAGATGTCCTAAAGGCTCCCAGACATATGCGCAGACCTTGATGGTGAATTGTGTTCAGACGCTGCAGAACAGACTTGGAAGCCGAGCCATATACCACAGAGCCGTAATCCAGTTTGGACCGAACAAGGGCCCGGTACAGTCGAAGTAAGACGATGCGGTCTGCACCCCAGTCAGTACGACCAACGACACGAAGAATGTCGAGGGCCTTCCGACAAGAGGTTCTAAGGTAGTTAACATGGTTGCAGAAGGTCAATCTTTTGTCAAAGATGACCCCCAAAAACTTAGCCTCTTCAGCCACCTTAATTGGCACTCCAGCAATGCTCAGGCTAGGTTCTGGAAAAAAATTTCGTCTGGTTAGTAAAATGCACACAGGGGTCCGAATTAAGCCAAGTGAGGATCCAGGTCAGGTCCAAGCGCGGAAGTAGCGAACGCTGAACAGGTCGCTGTAACTTGAAGTAGGCAAGGATGTCGGCGAGGTCTTTGCATGCACCCGGATCCGGTCAGCCCAAATATCAGTAGGTATCTGCAACCATAGAGAGATATCCCCGGATGGTGATAGGGGCCAAGTTTTGTTCGTCAAAGAGCCACAAGAAGAACTCCGCTAAATGGGGTGTAGACAAGGCCGTTGGAGACAGGTGTCTGGAGAGGCACCAGGATTCTCCACTTGCCCTCGTATATTCTCTTGGTGGAAGCCCTGCGGGCCGACCGCACAACCTCCAGGAGTGTAATACTAATAGTAGCCGCTCCGGACACGGGTGGAAGAGAGCTTGTTGTGGTTGTTTCAGCATCGTGTGTGGTGTGGATAAGAGCAGGGGAGCGTCCGTGGCGAGGTTCACCAGGTCGGTCGTGCAGCTGCGTGCCCAGCTAAAGGGGGCTACGAGGAAGAGTATCGTGTTCGAGCCTCAGAGTTTGAGTAACACCATGGGAACAAGGACGACAGGGGGATAAGCATAGGCTATCAGGCCGTCCCAAGAGATCGACAGGGCCCAGGCGAGAGGGTCTGGAACAGGTGAGACAAAGAGGGGAAGCTGTGTGTTCCACCGTGTCGCGAAAAGGTCAACCATTGGTGTCTCCCAGTGGGTGCTGATCAGATGGAAGATCTCTGGTTTGAGGGTCCATTTGGTATGAAGCAGCTGGCCACAGCGAGAGAGAGAGTCTGCAAGCACGTTGAGGTGACCCGGAATGTGGAGAGATGTGTCGATCCCGGCACCAGAGGAACAGCTGGTAGAGAAGCATGCAGAGACAGAAGCGCGTCCCGCCTTTTCTGGATGTACAATACCACAGTGGAATTGTCGGACAGAATCAAGATCTTGTTGTGATGGAGTGGTGGGCAAGGGAGCCACAGGGGAGAGAGGGAGAGCTGGGCGACTCGAAAGCGGAACACGGAAGCAGAATCTGCAGGGTGTAGTCTAAGCACCCCGTCTCGATCCCCCCACAAGGATCCGCCAGGTGAGGGGGGGGGGGGGGATATCGGAACTCCATGGGCAGAGAGGGATCGAGCAGGCGCGACTGGAAAGCTAGAAGCGGGCACACGAACCGCTCTCAGGGCCGAAAGGCCCGAATGGTGGGGGGCAGAACGAGCGCTCACCTGAGAAGAAGATCGACAGGAAGAGGAATGGAGAGGCTTGATGGAGTTAGCCACACAGGCTGTGGTACGACATATTGAAGACTTCTGGGATTCTCCTTAGGCCTCTGGCCCTCTGAGTGATATGACTTGACGTTTGGGGGAGGAGCCACATGGAACAAAGTGGCGATGGTCCGGAGAACATGATTGCAGGGCATAGGATGCTAATCGGTCATCGACGCATACAAATTTGAAATGACACATTGCTCTGTCAGTGAGCCGGTCATATGATTTATTCATTTTTTAGACCGTCACTGATACCCGCGCTGAGTTAGTTGGCCTGTACGAGAGAGAGCGAGAGAGAGAGAGAAAGAGAGCTATGGCCAGCTAGCATGATGCTCTAGTGCACTGTAGGCATACAGTCAGTCTTCAGTGAACAGAGTGCATCCTAAAAATTGGGAAGGCAGGAGGCCAGCTGCCAACACAACAGTGATGGGTGATACTTGCCCCCTCTCTCGAGCAAATGTAAACAATACTGCAAGCATGGGCCCTGTACACGGTCCAACATGATGCAAAACGCTTTCCGCCTGTAAGAGGCATACATCCCCATCAGTCCCTAGGCTGCAGTAACTCCAAGTCTCTTGTTGGTCTCATTGACGCTGATTTTGATCCACGGAGTCGGTCTGAGGGTGCCGCAGCGGACTGGGTCTAGATGTCTGTTTTTTGTTTCACAAAGTTCAGCAGTTTACTTATTCATAATAGATGTGTATAGAAGCAAAGGCGATGGAATACTGTTGTCAGTGCTGCCGGTTCATAATTTTTGCAGAGATATAAGTATTTTTACATGATGTCCAAAATGTTGTAATGTAAGATGTTGAAATTGATGTACCAGTGGTCTCTCGTGATCACACATATTTATAACCTTTGTTCTTATTTCAGGGTTACACAATCAGTAACTCAATCTTGCTTATTTACGTCTTGTAGTTGAAGTCCACATCATGTAATTACTTGTATACCGACAACCACAATCTGTTTCTTGCTTTGTTTGTTGTTTTCTAGGAGAGGGCGGAGGTGTCTATGACAATTTGACAAAAATGTGTTGTGGTTGGTGTCCTGGGACACTAAAGCTTGAATCAGTTCTGTTTACTAAAAAAAAAGAGAGCATATTATATGTAATGGAAGTCATTGAACGCAAACCTGATTACATTAGATTGCAAAATAGCAAAAAAGAAATAAAAATCCGAAATTGCCAAATATACTTGCCTTTGGTATTTATACACCAAGTATAACACGTATAGTTGGCTGGGTGATGACTGTAACCAGTGCAAGAGTGAGTTTCTAAAGTCTGCAAGAGGCATAGACGTTCAAAAACCCCACCACCGAAGGGTCGTTATGAGAATCTATGTATATTGCTTGAGATTTTATCTGATAGTGTACGCAAACTGAGGAAGTAGATGCGGACTAAATAACGATTATAATACACATCTGCAAGAGGCACAGATCCTCATAAGTCGCCTCTGCCCGCAGGTTCATGAAAATCCTGAAAATAGCCTCGACTGTAACCAAATGGCAGGCAAGCACCGTGAAAACGTAAACAGTGAGAGTCTGTGGTAAACAGTGAGAGAATCTGTGTTACCAGATGTCTTGACAAGTTTGACAATTGAGCAGACTACTAGACCACGCCCACAAACGGCATGTGTGATTGAGGTAGAACTGTACATCGCAGTTGATAACTTGACAGTAGCCGTTCAGTAGATGCAGCGGCTGCGCTTCGCAAGCACCCAATCAATTTCAACCTTTTCTCGATTATGTATGTGTGGCTCGCAAAGCCGCTGTGCCTACTGAACAGGCGACAGGGTGACCAAGCGTGTGGCTGTGGGAAGATGAAATTAGTGCGTTAAAAGAGGGTGTACGTTATGCAAGTGTATTCTCTTCGTTCGTTGTACACTACTTTTGACTACGCCGACAACATCCGTTTTTTTTTTTTTTTTTTTTTTTAGCGGCCGACTTTTCAAAATCGAAAATGCAGAAAAGGTGATATTTTGTTGACTTATCGATTTTCAAAATGACCTATTGATTTAATGTTCCTCCGGTCGTATGACTTATTGACTGCAAAACTCAACCTAATCACTGTGATTGTAACGCGCTTGAGCAGGCGTCTCTGGAGTGAGGGCTGCGGCTGAAAGAACGACCGCGTAACGTCACTGTCCTAAGCGGACCAGCGGAGAAAAGTTGAGAAGGATGAGTGCGCCGTGTGCGATCATCCACGCAAGAGCGTCTGAAAAAAAAACAGTGAGGGAGTCACCTGCCGCCGGTGGCTGTAACGCCGGGCAGGAAGTGCTCGTACGAGTCAAGGGCCCCCGAGTTTTACTACTCATGGGGTGAGACTGGGGAGAGGTCACGGATGAGTGAGTCAAGGGCCCCAGAGTCTTACTACTCATGGGGTGCGACTCTTTTGAGGCCGCAGGTGGGACCCCATGCCACACCTGGGAATGCCTCTTATTTGGTGAAATGCCCCGGGTCCCCAGTGGGATAGAGGCAGTAGGGAGGGGCCATCCCGATCGCGGTAAAGTCCGACTCCCAGTAGAGTGGGAGGGGACTAGCGACGGGCGAGCGCTGAGGTCCGAGGTAGGAAATATCCGGTTCAAAGAAAAGCCCACAATATCCGACGGTGCTCGTTTGTGGGTTGCCGAATGGTCGGAAGTTATAGGAAGGGATGTCGCACTGGCGGCAGAGGGGCGCAAAGCAGCCGGCGAGCAGCAAAGTAAGCGAGGAGCCGCAGGACGGTCGCGATTATATTATAAAAATCCCTGAGTTGTGACCAACGTCGCTCTTTCCACGAAGAGCAGACATGTCACGGTCAGGAAGAAGAACATCCCCAGCATAGTAAACATAAAACATGTGAATCAGTCGGGTACTGAAAACCCAAGCAGCGCGGGCATGTACGTAATTGCTAACTGCAACGGAAACTGTGAAAAGATAGGCTGCTTCCCGTCCGTCTCATTTTTTGCCGTTAGTTGCATTAAAAGCAAAAACGGAAAACGACCAGGAGAGAACCCGAAAACAAAACAACAAAAGGCGGACGAGAAAATCAAAAGCAGCCTAACGCCGCCCTATGCGTGAAGAAAAAAACGTCGCCAAATGGGAACCGCTTCGAGTCAGATCGAAACCGTTAAAAAATGGCTGGCTCATGTATAACTATAATCCGAGACCTTACTTCATGTCCGCTATGAAAAGGGAAAAGATCGCCGTTCAACTCCCACCAGATGTCGTAAGGATAAGAATCAATGCAGGATGGATAATCGCACACATGAAGAAATCCAGAAAAACACAAACGAAGTCGAGAAAACACACGGAGAACACGAGATAAACATAAGCCGAAACCGGAACAGCCGTTCGCGTCGCAGCTAAGCGTATGACTGGTCGTTAGGCCCAAAGGGCCTTATGAAAAGGGAGGGGAGGTCACTCTGGGAGTTATATAAAACGACGACTCCCCCGAGTCGCCTCCCCGGTTGTGTTGCTGACACAATGGAGACTTAGGCTGAAATCGGTAGATAGACGTATCTTCCTATCAGTAATGCCATCGGTAATGTTTCTGAGGAAACAATAACATAAATGAAGTTTATTTTTAGTTGTTGAAATAAGCCGAGTCACTACTATTTGCAATAGCTATACTATCTATCGTGAAACCATCGCCACAAAATCATTTACATGATCAAATACTTGGTACCGATTTCTGTATGCATTCATACCCCACATACCAGTTCTAATAGTACTCTTACCCTTTTTCAGAATGTTTATTACGCGATTGAGCGCTCTAATATGCAATATGGCCCGTCTGTATGTGAATTGTGATGTGCGACCAATAGGTCATGTTCAATGCATAGTCAGTGTCTAGAAAGTTGAATATCTGTAAACACTACATACACTTTGTTCTTGGTGTGGTGGATCCCCAATTACTTATTTAAACTCATTCACGGCGTCCTGCATTAATAGCTGTGAAAGTGTTCATACGTCGCTTCCGCAGCTATTGATGCGGGGCACATTTGATCGAGTTAATAAATTGAACAGACCGACACATACATGCTTTCTGAGAACAAAAATTACGAATGGAAGCTGCTGGTTTATGCAGGCAACTGGCACAGATTCTCATGAGCCCCTGCAACAAAATGCCAACAGCAGGAGCTTGCTCAACAGACACAATATCAGGTGTCCTGGCTCACCTTCAAGAGATGCTCATTCATGTAGTTGCGGAAGTACTTGAGCAGCGTGACTTTCTTGTTGAGCATCTCAGGGTAAACTTTCAGTGTGTGGTAGTGCTCCTGCCCATCACGTTCTATATAGTGGATATTTCTGGGTGAAGACAAAATAATAAGCAAAAGTGTGAATCCACACAGCATGACCACCACCATGTATGACTCAGTGAAGGCTTGAATCCATCCAACTAATAACTCTGAACAGCCGGAGAACAAATCTACACTGCCAGTTAAAAAGGTCCTTGGGCCCACAATGGCTGCAGCCTGCCCAAATGCGTTTTGCTGCTGGGGTGGATAAGTTCCCACTTGGATAGAGTCACACTACGGTACATGTTCACTTGATACATTCACATTAGGTAGATTTACGACAGCAAAGCTGACCCCTTCCGCGTTAGTATTCCTACCAGCAGGAATGTCTCATCTTATAGCTTTTTGTGATATTTCATGAAGCAATCAAAATGGTCATATAACAAATGCTCGACTCTTTGGACCGAGTTGTTTACCCAAAAATACAACACATGTGGATTAAATGTTCGCTGTAAGAAACTCGCCCACGGAGAAATGTTGAGAAGGATGAGTGCGACGTGTGCGATCATCCACGCAAGAGCGTCTGAAAAATGTATTTTTCTTTAAAATAAATTTTTTTGAAAAATACTTACCGATGGTATTACTGAGAGGAAGATGTACTTAACTGACAATTTCAGTCTCCAAAAATTGTTGTGTGTTGCCACACAACCAGGGACGTACCTCTAGCAAGCAGTTACCTAATCCCCCGAGTGTCTCCCTATCCTTGGAGTAACCTCCCTTCCAAATCTCGCGAGAGGCCGTTATTTCCAGTTCTATTTGAGCTGACATGCGGCAAGCGGGGAAGGTGGGAGGGAAGTTTGAGTAATACCATCGGTAAGTATTTTTCGAAAAAATTTATTTTAAAGAAAAATACATTTATTTCTTCAAAATCGTTACCGATGGTATTACTGAGAGGAAGAATTAAAAAGAGGGGGAGGGTGCCGCTCTAGGGTCAAGACCCCCAGGTAACTGCTTAGCTAGACCCCTGGCCGGGGCACACTCCCGACAATTTCAGTCAAGTGTTACCTACGGCGCCGCCAGCGCCGGGAGGGAGTGTTGAGCCACGGCAACGTCAACCACCAGAGCCAGGTTGTGCCGCTGGCTGGAGAGGTCACGTAAGTAAAAACGGGCGAAAGTAGATTCGGCCCGCCAGCCCACAGCCGCCACAATGTCCTGCATGGCGCAGTTACGGTCGAAATCGACACTCGCGGAGAAAGCCCGGATCTCGTGTGCCCGAATCCGCAGCCTCGTCGCTCCCGCAGGCGAGAGGTAATTGTAAGCAGAACGGATAACTCCACGCAGCCAAGCGGAGATCGTTTGGGCGGATATATCGTGCCGGTTCGGAACCAAAGGCAAGAAAAGGCGGGAAATACCCCGCCGTAAGGGCTTTGACCGGCGGAGATAGATTTTTTAACGCCCGAACCGGATCCTGCTGTCTGTTGAACCGAGCCGTAAGCCCGGAGCTGTAGGCAAGACGGTAGTATGGAGAGAGCGTGGAGCTCACTCACGCGAGAAGATGTGGCTATGGCCCGCAGGAAGCAGGTCCTCCTCGTCAAGTCTGAGAACCGGGCCAAGTGCAGCGGTTCAAAAAACGAGCAGAGTTGAGCCATGTTATCACCCACGCAAGGTCCCAACGTGGGAGTAGTGATCGGGTCACTGGTCGCCGGAGATCAAAATGAGCCATGAGGTCAGCGAGGTCCTTGCAAGATCCCAGATCGGGTCGACCCAAATGGCGGTAAGTGGCAGCCACCATAGAAAGATAACCTCGAATGGTGATGGGTGGCAAGCCCTGATCCTCGAAGAGCCACAAGAAGAACTCCGCGAATTGGGGCATAGTCAGAGTTGTGGGGGAGAGGTGTCGCGGCCCACACCACGATAGAAAAACACGCCATATACCCGCATAAACTTTCCTGGTGGAAGGCCGTCGAGCTGAAGCGATAGCCGCCACTGCTGCATCCGAGAAACCTCGAGCGGTGAAGGTGCGCCGCACAATCGCCAAGCGTGTAAGAGGAGGCTCTCCAGGCAAGGTTGAAAAAGATCCTGCCAGGGTTGTTTCAGCAAAATGGTAAGCGTTGGAAGCCATAGCGGGGATCCATGGCGAGACTCAGGAGATCTGTGGTCCAGGTCTTGTTCCAAGAGAACGTTGCCACCAGAAACAGGACTGCAAGGCAGCCTCTGAGCTTGAGAAGAATCTTGGGTACCAGGACAGACGGAGGGTACGCATAGGCCAAGAGACCCTCCCAGGTGATAGAGAGAGCATCCACCGCCCATGCAAGAGAATCTGGAACAGGGGAGACGAAGAGGGGAAGTTGTGCGTTCCACCTCGTCGCAAACAGGTCGATCATGGGTGTCTCCCAGTGCCGGCAAATCATCCGAAAAAAAGGTCGGGGCGAAGAGCCCACTCGGGTATGGAGACACTGGCCATGAAGAGATAAGGAATCTGCCAGCACATTCGGCCGTCCCGGAATGTGATGTGCCTGTACATAGCGAAATGCCCCGATCCCGACACCACACCAGAATATGGAACAGAAGAATGCAAAGGGAGGGAGAACGGGTCCCGCCCTGCGTCTGAAGATAGGAGACAACCATCGTGTTGTCGGAGAGAACCAAGACTGCCTGGTTGGTCACGCGCGGTTCCCCAGAGATCAGGGCAAGCCACACTGCTTTGAGCTCCAACCAATTGATGTGTCTGCTCACCAAATCCGGTGACCAAACATCCACTGTCGTGTTGAAGTCATGGAGCAGGTGAGTGCCCCAACCGGAAAGACTGGCATCCGTGCAGATCGACAGGGAAGGAAGCGGGGATGCGAGGGGAACCCCCGACGCCAGCCACGCGGAATCCGTCCACCGAAGGAGATGCGGCCGAACTAAGTGCGACACCGGAACGCAAACCTCCAAATCTCCCGAAGACAGACGCCAAAGAAGGAGGAGATGAAGTTAAATTGGACGCGAGTAGAGCCGGCCAAGGGGAAGCAAGTCCGCCGCAGCACTGATGAGACCCAAAACTGTAACCACCGTCTCGCCGGAGCCGCGAAAGCAAGCTACATCCGACGGGCCAAAAGAACCAACTTGTCTAACCGAGCTTGGGGTAGGCGTACCAAGTTCAAGTCGGTCTGAAACTCCATTTCAAGGCGGAGAAAATGGCGAGATGGCGATAGGTCCGACTTGCCGAAGTGGGCTAGAAAACCGAGGCGATGGAGAAGGGAAAGCAGGGCGTCCCTGTCGGTGGTCAAGCAGGTCGCAACCTGATTCCGGAAAAGATCATCGAGGCAGTGGGAGGACGGACTGAGAGACGACCTCCGTGCGTGGGAAATCACCGCATCCATAATCCTGGTAAAAAACCCAGGGATTGAGAGTGAGGCCGAAGGGCATCGCCCGGAATGATACACCACTCCGTGGAAGACGAAGCAAAGGTATCGGTGGGCCGAAGGGTGTATAGGAACATGAAGGTATGTATCGGCAAGCTCCAGACCGACAGCCAAATCCATCGGTTGGACGGCGGCCCGCAGAGCGTGGGTCATTTCCATACGATAGGACGGAGCAGGCAAAAAAAAATTTTTTTTTTTTTTTTTTTTTTGAGAGCGGAAAGGTCTATCACCCCGTCCGACTTGGGGACGATGAAGAGACGACTGTAAAAAGCCAGAAAATCTTGTCGCCGGACGAATTCCGTGGCGGATGTGAGAAGCAAGGAAGCCACTTCGTCCTGTAAAGCCGCCACCCTGACGGGATCGTTCGGAACCCGAGTCCAAAGCGGGGAGCGGCGAAGAGGTGGAGGGCGAAGAAGCGAGAGTTGAAGACGCTCCGAAATGGTAGAAAGGAGCCATGGGTCGTCGGGAACAGTGAGACGAAAGATGGTGAGCCATGGGCCAGATGTCCGTATGCGTATCCTTCATGGCTTGCCAAGTGGAGCCAAACAGCAAAGTACCGCCGATGGGCGCCTGGCGGAGCTGAGCCTTGACTGTCGAAGAAAACCCAGAACAACCAGCAGGAACTGCATCACGTCTAAGTAAATCACAGTCGATGGCGGCAGCCATCGCATTTGCAGAAGCATGGTACGAAGCCCGATTAGCCACCACCGAAAGAGAATGTATCTCTCGCAGCGGCGCAGTAGAGTGTGGATCCCAATGGTCTTCAAGAGCGCATACCATCGCCTTGGTAGCGAGATCGCGGAAGCTGGAGCAGACCAGCGTGTTGCGGATTATGACAGCAGTTTTATCAAAACCGCGAGGGACCCGGGCAAAAGCGAAGCGGCGTTCACCCACCTGTAAATCCGCCGCATCATCGAGCTAAGGCAAAGGGCACGCAAAAGCCTGAGAGTGACCTGCGTACCAACGGTGGGGAAGCGAATGTCTACGCCTTCAGGCCACCGAGTATCAGAAAAGAAGAGAGGCTCTTTGAAAGTGCCAATAGGCAATTGCGCCGGGAACGCCTCCGCCAGATCTCGAAAGCCAGATGGTGGCGGAAGAGATCGGAAATGCTTAGGTTGAAGGGAAACATCCACCGAAGCTGACGCCTTTTGCTTCAGAGGAGGTGTAGGGAGGCAATTCGGCCCGTCAGCCCATAAATCCGCCGCATCTTCGGCGTCTGGGGGAAGAGAGCGAAGAATGAGGTCGGGGATCTCGTCCAATTAGTTATTTGGGTTTAACGCCGAGCAGGCGACTAAGGCCATCTCACGGCGGGATGGGTAAAAATCTGGTCAGCCAGACTAAAAGCAAGGTCTTAAGACAAGATGTAAATATAGATTAAAAATCTCAGGCTAAAATGTCGCACATGTCTTTAAAAGAAATGTCTACAGACTCTCAAAAAGGGCAAATAAAAAAGATTCACATAGTCTATGAATGCTCAAATCTTGTTAAAAATATTGCATGCTCGCAAGAAATTGAAGATTTTGTCCGGGGGAACATCCCGGAACAAAACCTTCAAGGAGTCTGCTGTAAAGTGTTTATATCTGATGTCAATTAGGTCAGCACAATACAGCAAAAAGTGTCGAACAGAGAACTGCTCATCACAGGCAAAACACCATGGACGCTCATCCTGTTTAAGTAAGTAAGAGTGCGTAACATACGTGTGCCCGATGTGGAGCCGAGCAAGGACAGTCTCCTCACGGCGGCTGCCGCAGCGGAAAGGTAGACTGTCAGACAACTTAGGAAGAGCTTCATGAAGCTTGTTCCCTTCCTCTTTGTCCCACTCGAACTGCCACTCGCGGGCCACGTACGCACTAATCACAGGTTTAAAATCACTATAGACAGTCTGTGTGTCAGGGACAGGGTCACTGCGGGCACTGTTGGCAGCAGAATCTGCGATTCTGTTGCCTTTGATGCCCACATGGCCTGGGACCCAAATAAAAATGATGTCATAATATTCCTTCATCAAGTCCGCGTAGAGCTCTCTAATCTGCACCAGCAGTGGATGGTCTGTTCCCGCGCCCTGAAGGGCCTGCAGGGCAGAAAGAGAGTCAGACAGAATCAGGAAGTTCCTTTCCCGAGACTGATAGGCATGCTTGAGTGCTAGCAGAATGGCCTGCAGTTCTGCACTAAATACAGAGGAATGGTCAGGGAGACGGAGCTTAAATGGGCGTCTAGGATGGCGAGAGGACACTGCAGCCGCAGCCACTCTTCCATCCTCAGACTTGGACCCATCCGTGTAAAGACGACAATAGCCAGGAAAAATTGAAAGGAGTTCATTGAGGCTCTGTTGGTATATGGCTGGTGGAGTACAATCCTTCTTTTGGGCAGTCAAGTCCAGCAAGATGTCAGGAACTGGTAGTAGCCAGGGTGGAGTGACGTGTTGCAGAGATTCCGAAACTTTGTCCAGGTCCACTCCGGCCGCCTGCAGATGAGGTCGGACACGGAAGGAAAGTGGACGGACAGCTCCCGGATGGGCATCGTAAATCTCTGCAAACGACAGGTTAAAAACACAATCATAGGCAGGATTTTCTGGATGGGCCTTCAGCTTCAGAACGTAGCTGAGCATGAGGCGGATGCGGCGGAGCCTGAGAGAAGGCTCCCCTGCCTCTGCATACAGACTAGGAACTGGAGATGTCCTGAAGGCTCCCAGACATATGCGCAGACCTTGATGGTGAATTGTGTTCAGACGCTGCAGAACAGACTTGGAAGCCGAGCCATATACCACAGAGCCGTAATCCAGTTTGGACCGAACAAGGGCCCGGTACAGTCGAAGTAAGACGATGCGGTCTGCACCCCAGTCAGTACGACCAACGACACGAAGAATGTCGAGGGCCTTCCAACAAGAGGTTCTAAGGTAGTTAACATGGTTGCAGAAGGTCAATCTTTTGTCAAAGATGACCCCCAAAAACTTTGCCTCTTCGGCCACCTTAATTGGCACACCAGCAATGCTCAGGCTAGGTTCTGGAAAAAATTTCGTCTGGTTAGTAAAATGCACACAGACTGTCTTGGAGGGCGAGAATCTGAATCCATTGAGAGACACCCACCCCTGGATTCGATCAACACACAGCTGCAAGCGCCTCTCAAGGGACGCAAGTCCTCGACCTCGTGCACACAAAGCAAAGTCATCCACAAACAAAGAGCATTCAGAATCATCCTTGACGGCCTTTACAATGTTATTTATTTTAATGCTAAATAAAACAGGAGATAGAATACTGCCCTGCGGGACACCCATCTCCTGTTCAAAGGAGTCGGAGAGGGTGGAGCCCACACGGACATGGAACGACCTGTTGGACAAAAAATTGTGAATAAAAACGGGCAGATGCCCTTTAAAACCCATGTCCGACAAATCAGACATTATACCATGCTTCCAGGTAGTGTCATATGCCTTTTCAAGATCAAAGAAAATTGCATAGACATGCTGCTTGTTGACAAAAGCATCTCGGATAAAAGACTCAAAGCGGACTAGATGGTCAGTTGTACTACGGAAGCGCCGGAAACCGCACTGTAGGTCTGTGATGAGTTTTGATTGATTGATTGTACATTGCTTAACGTCCCGACAGCAACAAGGCTTTCTCAGGACGTGCCTGCACTGCTTGTGAAAAAAAACAAAAACAAAAAAAAAACAGAACATTGAATGTATGTCGCCAGCCGGTCAAATACATTAAATAAACCTAACACATGGGGCCTAAATAAAGCTAAGACCATTTAGCAACACACATCCAATATCAAGAGCTACAGGCAGTGCAGACAGTAGGGAGAGTTTTAAAAAGGCAAATACAGGTGAATGGACAAAGGGTAGACAGAAACACATGCCCCAGAATAGAGAGAAACACCCACCCTGTGGGGCTGACCAGGGTGACCCTGGGAACTAAAAAATACCTAACCCCACCCAAGTCCCCCAGGGCAGACCCGGGTGGGGTTCTGTGATGAGACCCTGTGACTCAAGATGCCACACCAGTCGGGCGTTGACCAAGCGTTCCATAGTTTTACATAAACATGATGTCAAAGCTATTGGCCGGTAGTTGCCCGGGTCGGAAGGATCCTTACCCGGCTTGGGAATTGGCACAACCACAGCCTGGCGCCAAGATGGCGGAAAATGACCGGTTATCCAGATATGGTTAAAGGCCTTGAGAAGTACAAGGAGTGAATCCTCAGGCAGATGTGTTATGAGCTGATAATGGATGGTATCTAATCCAGCAGCAGAGTCAGTACATTTCTGCATGGCTTGCTGCAATTCTGAAAACGTAAAAGGGGCATTATAGTCTTCCAAGTTATCCGATATAAAATCACAATTCTGAAAACGTAAAAGGGGCATTATAGTCTTCCAAGTTATCCGATATAAAATCACAAGCACAAGATTCTCGCTTCTCCTTCTCTCTCTGGAAGAAAGGTGAATAATGCTCTGTTGAAGAATTATGGGCAATGGTGGAGGCAAGCAAATTGGCCACAGCCTTTTTATCTGTGACCAAACTGGCACCATCTCTAAGATGGCCAACAGAAGCCGAGCCACCCCTGCCCCTAATTCTTCGAACAGCCTTCCAGACTTTTTGGGACGGAGTCATAGAAGATAAAGATGAGACGAAGCGTCTCTAGGAAGCACGGCGTTCACGTTTAAAAATATAACGGGCTTTCGCCCGCTGTCTTTTAAAGGTTAAAATATTTGCTTGCGACGGATTACGAAATGCACGTTGCTGAGCAGATTTGCGCATTGTTTGGGCCTTGCGGCACTCTTCATTGAACCATGGTACTCTCGGCTTCCGAGGGAGTGATGTGGAAGTTCTAGGGATGGTTTCACCTGCAACCTCCAACAAAATAGAAGTAAAACAAGAAACAGGTTCTTCAGCTGACATGACCACCTCCTCTGTAAGACGAGACTGACAGAGAGAGGCAAACAGAGACCAGTTAGCTTTCTTGAGATTCCAGCGCCCCACCGGCGAATCCTCCTCACAGCTGACCGATGACAGGACTACTGGGAAGTGGTCACTACCACACAGGTCGTCGTGAACCTTCCAGTCAAAGTCCAGCATGAGAGAAGGATCACACACAGTGAGGTCTAGAACAGAACTAGATCCGGAACCTGAATTAGAGTATGTAGGTGAGCCATCGTTAAAGACACATAGGTTAAGTTGAGAAAAAACATCTTCTAACATCTGACCTCTGCCATCATAGTGGTCACTACCCCAAAGGTGAGCATGACCGTTAAAATCCCCCATGAGAATAAAGGGAGGGGGCAGTTGATCTACTAAGTGAAAAATATCATTGCTACAGACCCGCAGTGATGGTGGCAGGTAAATACTGCATATGGTTATGGTCTTTTTTAAGGTAACCCGAGCAGCGACAGCCTGAAGACAGGTGTCGATGCTAACGGGGCTACATAAAATTTGGCTACTAATGAGAAGAGCCGCTCCACCCGAGCGCCTCTCCGAATCAGAGCCTTTATGTATAACATTAAAACCATTAAAAGACACAGGGTCAGAAGTCTTCAGGTAAGTCTCCTGAAGAGATATGACTGAGGGGTTATAGAACTTGACTAAAAGACGTAATTCCTCAAAGTTAGCTCGAAAACCACGACAATTCCACTGAAGCAAAGAGTCCATGATTAAGTCTGATCTGGGGGTAAGGAGTTTTTCCCCCCTTTTTCCTTTACCTTGGAAGGAGTTGAAGAAACAGAGGGGGGCCGGCTCCCGGGCCTCCTCTGGTTCTTCGGAGAGGAAGGGGGTGGAGCTGCCGCAGCATCAGCAACAACAACTTCCACTCCCTCCATCCGCTCCTCCAGTGCAGCATATTTGTTTTGAAGGGGCACATCTGTGTTCCCCTTCTGGGCCCGTGCGCACAGCGGTCCCATAGATTTCTTAGACTTCTGGTCCTGGGCAGCGTTCCTGCCGCTAGAGTTAGCGGCCTTAGAAGGCTGACCAGAGCCAGAAGCCTTTGGAGTTGACTGACTAACAGGTTTGGGTGGGGGCTGAGGCTTAGGGGCAACAGAAGGCGGCACAACCGGACCGGCAGTGTCCGCCCTCTGCGTTCCCTGGCTCCTTGTCACCACCGGAGGAGGGTTACTCTCCAGGGGCGAGAGGAGCCGAGGCTCCGCCCCCAACCAAGAAGTTGGGGTCTGACATGAAAAGTCTTTGGTGGGGCGCTTGCCTGCCACCGCTGCACTAAAAGTATACACTGAGGTGTTAGAGGTTGGGGCAACCGCAGCTGCACCAGGGCCTTCAACCAGTTTTTTGGCATCCAGAAAGGACAGCCCCTTCTCCACACGCACCTGCTGAATCTTGCACTCGGATATCCAACGAGGGCATTTCTTATCCGAAGCCATATGCGCCCCCTGGCAATTCACACACAGCGGGGTGGCTGTGCAGGACTCAGCAGAGTGTCCGGGCCTAGTGCAACGGGCGCATGAAGCCTCTGCCTGACGGCAAGTCTTCTGCCCATGGCCATACTTTTGGCACTTAAAGCACCGGAGGGGAAGAGGGACGTACTTTTTCACTCTCAGGGAGTAGTAACCTCCCCAGATGGTAGTAGGAGGGGTGGGGGTGCCAAACGTCAGGATGATGGTAGGGAGACGGATCTCCCCACCACCTCGCTTGGAAGCGAAGCGCCTGACGCAAGTCACCCCCTGAGACTTAAGGTTCCTTACAAGTTCATCTTCTGACAGTTCTGCCAAAGCTTGATCTTTGATTACGCCTCTTGACGAATTCATAGTTTTGTGGGGTGTGACTTCCACAGGAGTGTCTCCGATGGAAGAGAGCCCCAGTAGCCCGCTGGAGTGTGCCCGAGTACGGCACTCCACCAGCAAGTCACCAGACCTGAGGCGCTGGGCGTCAGGCCTGCCAACACGGCTCCTGAGGGTCTCCCCCACCAGAAAAGGATGCAGCTTGGTAACTGGTTTCTCCTTCATCTTGCTATGGACAATGAGGAAGCGAGGCCATACGGCCGCCGCCTGAGGCGTCGCTTCCTCACAGTCTGAATCACTGTCATGTGCAATGTCGGTGTCTATGTGCCGTTTCTGTGCTAGTTTTGGTTTTTTGGTTTTATCCATATTATATTAGTAGAGATATTCATCCCCCGGGGGTCCCCGCCCGCCACCGAGCCCAACAAGGGAAAGTGCAACTGTCGGCGGGTCTCCAGCCGACGCACAATGGAGACTGCCCGAAAGATATACTCAAGGGGGTAAGCCCGATTGAACCGTTTGAGCCACCGCCTTCTATCACACCGTTGAATGCAGGGGAATACTGGCGTAAAGCACCTAATCAGCAGCAGAAGCTATAGCATGGTGCTCCGTATAGCAACCCGCATGTCAACAGTGGGATAGGGCTCAACGTGACAAGAGCCGATTGACTAGGCCGGTACGACTAGCCTCCCGTTTAGGTAGAAGTCAAGGCCGAAGTGGAGTGTTGGCACCAGTGAGCCGCAGCCCAAAGGGAACCTCAGCCACCAGGATCCTCTTCTCCCCCGACACGGGTCTCCAAGCACGGCAAACACTTGGGATCCAAAGGACCAAAAAGTCACGAGTATTTTTAAGGACCAATCCAACATGGTACGACCTAGGTTAGCACAGCTCCTTAAAAACCGGACCAGTGAAAAGGCTGAACAACATATCTGCTGACATCAAGTCCTAATCCTGGACAAAGATGGCACCCGTCCGCTAGCCCACTCAGTCAGGGACTGAGCGGACTACCCACCTACGCCACGTGGAGGCCGGTGCCGGGTAGGCGGATCTCGTCCAAGGACCGTAGAGTCTCGACACCCGGAGTGAAACAGTCCGAGGACGGAGAACAGCTGTGCGGAGAGTCCGCGGGTAAAGGACTCTAGACGGAGAAAGGTGCGGCAAAACCCCAAGGTCGAAAGCAGAATCCACCGGATGAAGGCGAAGAACATCCTCTTGAACCGGCGTTGCCAAGCGCCAGGGGAAACAGGACCCTTGGAAAGAGTAACGATCGCGCGGTGGCTGGAGAGAAGATCGCCGAGGGACGGATGAGGAGTCCAGGTGCCCAGTTCGCCGAGAACTCCTACAGTCATATGAAGAAGAATAAGAAGAACGACGCCGTAAGGAAGAGGGCAGATGCTGACAGCTCTCCGGCAAAAGCGGGCGACGAGCAGGAGAACGGGAACGGGACCAGGACTGTAGCACGATGAAGGTGGCGTCGACAGCACTGCGAAGGACGTTCGAAGCGAAAGGGATCCACCCGTCATCGAGAGGCGTGTCACGAGCGACGGGGGGCAGGAGAAACCCAGGGATCACGGTGACAGGGGACGGACGATGGTGTAGGATCCCGAAGGGAAACGTCTGCAATAGGAGAATAAAACCGACGGGAGGGGTGAGAAATACGCCGAGAGGACGTACCAAGTGTGGCACGAGTGCGCGGTGACTGGCTTTTAGCCAGGGCGCGAGGAGACAGTGGTTGAGACGAAGCGCCGAGCAACGAGTCGTGATGTGACGACAATTGTTGAAGTTGCGACGGAAAAGTGCAATTGGGTATAGTCACGTCTGGCTGGAGAGGGCACGCGCCAGGGACTGCCGATGGTCCTGTCTCCTCTCCCCAAAACGATGGGCTTGACTCCGTTGGAGACCCGTCTTAGAAGGCCGAGTCTGCGGAGCTGGCTGAGTGGCGCGGTGACTGGCTTTTAACCAGGGCGCGAGGAGACAGTGGTTGAGCCGAAGCGCCAAGCAACAAGTCGTGATGTGACGACAATTGTTGATTTTTTTTTTTTTTTTTTTTATTATTATTTTTTTTTTTTTTTTTATTTTGGGATGGAAAAGTGCAATTGAGTAAAGTCACGTCTGGCTGGAGAGGGCACGCGCCAGGGACTGCCGATGGTCGCTGTCTCCTCCCCCAAATGGGGTTGCCTCCGTTGGAGACCCGTCTTAGAAGTCCGGGTCTGCGGGGCTGGCTGCGAAATACGCTCATATGAGCGGGGGCGTACATTCTCACCTGGTGTAAAACCACCCGCAGCGGGAGGGAAGGTTTCCAACACCCGCGCCTGAGTGGCAAAGAGCTGCAGAGAAGAAACACCGATAGCGGCAGAGCTGGTGGTGATAGAGCAAAGAGGAGCTTCGTCGGACTGTACAGGGTGCTGACGACGGTAGAATTTCCACATTTCGGACCAGCGATCTTCTTCCCACGAAGCACAAAAATCACAAGTGTGGTCCGATGCACATCCCGAGCCAGGCAGGCAGCACGGATGTAAGTTACTAGGCCACTGGAAATTTTTACAGTTGGGGCACGTTTTTTTGTTTTTTTTTTAAGAAGAAAACTGCAACAGTGAACAGAGCGGAAATGAAACGCGCGTAGCCCAGAGGCTACGTAACCGAGCAGACGACCGTTAAAACCGACAATCGAAGACGAATTCGAAACGAACGGCAAAATGCCGCAAATCCACGGAAATTGCCCAATTCGCCACAATCATCGCGGGAGGCAATGTCCGAGGCCTTACCTGGCCTTGTTAAGACAAACAAGGCCGAAGAACGGACAAAAAAGACGATGATAACAGGAGACTGAGAAAGAAGGATCTAAACAAAATGGCAGTCAAGTATGAACTGGAAATAACGGCCTCTCGCGAGATTTGGAAGGGAGGTTACTCCAAGGATAGGGAGACACTCGGGGGATTAGGTAACTGCTTGCTAGAGGTACGTCCCTGGTTGTGTGGCAACACACAACAATTTTTGGAGACTGAAATTGTCAGTTAAGTACATCTTCCTCTCAGTAATACCATCGGTAACGATTTTGAAGAAATAAAAACAGTGAGGGAGTCACCCGCCGCCGGTGGCTGTAACGGCAGGCGGAAAGTGCTCGTACGAGTCAAGGGCCCCAGAGTTTTACTACTCATGGGGTGAGACTCGGGAGAGGTCACGGATGAGTGAGTCAAGGGCCCCAGAGTCTTATGGCAAAAATTGAACCCACAAGTGTTTTATTCTCTGGTAAATAACGTTATCATTAATATCATATCAGCTGAGCTTTACAAATACTGAAAGTGTCATAAACAGAGAAAGAAGTAATAATAATAAAAGAAATCAAATGTGTATCTTGACTAATGTGTATGCTAAGAGTATACATAGACTACTAAACAATAAAACATAGTTTATACCTGGCTTCCACAGGTTGTTTTAGCACAGGCTTGATACTGAACTGTATTTTTTAACCCCCTTTTGCATGCAGTCAATGGCACTGAAAATGTTACACTAAAACAGTACCCGTCGCTGAATGTTAATGCATTATGGCAGTTTACAAATTCACTTAGCAGTTGCACTAACTCCGTAACTAATCTACTTACTCCCCATTGGCCAAAAGTATAAGGCGCGTGGAGTCGTTAAAGAGGACACCGACACTGTTGTCACATAGCTGGTAGCCCAGGCCGTATTTGTCTGAGTAGTCCACCCACTTACTGACCCAGTAGATAGGGATGCCTGCTGGGTCTTCGGCTTCCTCTGCGCACAAAAAGATAGATATAAAACTCTAAGCCCTACAATCAAAATTTTAAGAGTCTGGAGTTGTCCACCTAAAAACTCTTAGAAATAGTTGATTTCAATAATTCAGAAGTAGGTCAAATCACACATGTAAAATATTTTTTATCATAAACAGCAGAATGGTATTTACATGTACTAATAATCAAATAATGCAAAGTAAAAGTTTAGTCATACAAAGTGAAACTTTACAACAGTCTATTCAATTTAGAGTCTTAGAAATTATTTGATGCATAAAAATTCTGCATGATCAACAGCTCAGCAAAAATGTAATAAGAAACAGGACTTTTGAAAAATAAAGGTAATTTGCAATGTAAAACAGCTCACGTGGCAAAAATGACTAAAATGTAAGTCGATTGTCATGGTGATCGACAGCAACTTTCAACAAAATCTAGCAACTACGGTAGCAGGGATGCAAGAGGATGATGGTGCACGGACAGCGATTAATGATGGTTAATTTGTAAACATGGATAACTACAGGAGTTTCACATCACATACAAATGAGGACAAATCATGCCCAGAATCCAGAAACAAACTAACAAAGTTGAGCCGAGAGATATGAGAGGACAGCCCAAGAGATAGAATTGTTGAGTTCGAGATATAAAACCCTTACAAATTTGCAGTGGGGTGTGTATGAAACCTTTGGGTTTTTTTTAGGACGTGAAACCCCGATGATGTTATGAAAAGAGCGCCATGCACTGGCCCCGATATAAATTTCTGCATCAATACTAGCTTAACTCATTCCGAGACATGCAGCCTCCGGATACGCAGCATAAGAGGCGGCACGCTTCGAATGAGTTAACACACAAACTAGCACCCAGGAAATAAAATATATCTAGCACAACTAACTGCAGCTGTAAAATGACACAATGGGAATCAACAGATGACAGGTTTTAGCAAAGCAGTCCGCTAGTTTACCATGCCAACGTGAGGATGAGAGCAGAGCTGTGTTGGCCACTTTGACATTCCCCAATAGCTCTTCTGTGATTGCAAAGGATAACATTGCAGTAAGCTGGACCGAGTTGCATGAGAAAGAATACATCTTGTACAAGCCACTAAGTAAGATGCTCCACTAAAGCTGGACACCCTGAAGTGGTGGCCCAGGTTTATGTGGTCTCAAGCAAACATGATCTGATCTGATCAAAATGTAAACCTGTCGGTCGGTAGTGGGTTTTCTGGTTGCAATGATTTCCACAGGAATCAAGTGACAAAAACTGCTACTGACAGCTAAAGGGTTAAAACAGTACTTCTCCAGTGCTGGTTACTTGGGGTATAATTGCTCTGATCTAGCTAGTCACGTAATCTATTACACCCGGTGTCAGTCTTTTGTTAGCAAGTCTTTTCAGGATGCATACGTGAAACAGGAGAAGCAGACAAATTCTCTTAAACTCCTTGATTCAGGAACTAAAAGTTCTGGGAGTTTAAGAGTTAAAATTCTGACTTGTGATATGTGTGCTTCATTGGAATGTGTGATGTGATCACAAGATACCCCAATTACACTCTGTGCTGCGTCCATCAAGGCCTTCAAGGGCTTGAAATTGTTCAATGACTGGGCTAGTCTGTTTCCAAAGGCCTTAACTCATTCAGCCCCGACACACAACAGCAAGACATGGATCAATCATGATAGTTCAAGCACCAAGCTATTTTGGCACCACTCTTGAACTATCATGCTTGATCTGTCTCTAGAATTGTAATACAATCCTTCAGAGGGCAACTTCTATATTTGGGGATTTCGGTTCTGGGGTAGAATGAGTTAAAGAATATTCATGTAAATCTGTTAGAATAAAACCATTGGCATTACTCATCCCTAGCATGTGAAAATACTACCCCTCAAAACAGTTGTCATATGCTGCAACATTTACCCCTGACAGTGCTTTTATATACTTTACTTTGTAATCTTTCTATAATATTAGCACTGGCAGTCTCCCCTTTTATTTTCATTTATTACTACAAAATCGACTGCAACCCCTTCCCCCCTTTTCGTAGGTTCTCTCTTAGTGTGCATGGAAATTTAGCTCTAGGTGGAGGCATGGAATGTACCCTGCAGACACCACAGTAAAATGTGGCTGTCTTTGCAGGTAGGCAAAAGGTCCTGCCTTCCACCAGTATGTCGAATGGTGTGCTGAGGAGGTCACGAAGACCGAAACAGCTGTCCACACTGGCTGGACCGCCCCCCTTTAAATTTCTATGCAGCAAGGGGCTGGAACAGTGGGATGTGCGGGGGGGGGGGGGGGGGGCGGGGCGGGCCTTCCATATGCATTGCGTCCAGTCGCTTGCTTATCGCACCCCTTCTTTCCTCAGAGATGTTTACCCCCCAAAAAAAATGGAGTAATGGGCTATGCCAGAAAGAGTAATCTTGGGTAAAAAGAGTAATGCTTTTCTGTCAGCACATTTGATCGTTCTCAAGCGCAATCTCACTCAACAAGTTCTTACAAAGCCTTGCAGTTTTTATTTGCACTCGAAATGAGATACAAGTGAAAAGAAAAAAAAATCACTGTGTTAATTCAGGCATGCCTACCCTCAATTTGAAGTTTCAGTATTAGCTATTTGAAATTTCAGTAATACTATTAAAATTTCAGTAATACTATTACTATTGTTACCTATTATTTCTGCACTGTTTTTTATATTGTGCCTTTTATATTAGCACGTGCGCAAAAATAAAAATGACACACACACACACATCACTGACCAGGACACATATAGTTTGCACATCTCTGTAATGGGTTAAATAATGGTTGGGCGCCCCCCCCCCCCTCCTCCACTTAATTTTTTTAATTTTTTGTTAAACTTGCACATTGCAAAATTTTCTGATCATTGCACTTAGGTCCAACCAAGGGAAAGCAGACTCTGACAGGTTGGTTTAAGGGACGTAATCGAGCAAATTGTCCTAGTGCGATTACTCCCCTTGTTATTGTTTTAATTTGAATAACTCCTACATTTACTTTATTTCTAGATTTAAAAGGCAACTAATATTAATGATAAATTAGGAAATCATATAAATTATTATTTTATGTACTAATGTTGGATCTGGTCATGGACCCAGTTATGTTTTGAAGTAGGATTTTGTTTGATCACTTTCTAAGAAAAAAAGCGGATTGGAATATGATTTCAAAAATCGTAGTTTTTGTTTTAAATAATCGTAATAGTGTGAAAAAAATCGTAGTGGCGTAATCTATGCCAAAAATCGTAAGAAATTACTCCAAAATCGTAAGGGTAAACATCTCTGGAATTTCCTACCCTTTTTATTGTGCTTTGACCAAAGTGGATCTATGATCGTTGGTCGGTCATGCACACTTCTCTCCCCTGACAGTGCTTTTTATCTACTTTACTTTACGTTTCTACTTAGCTAAAATTGGGTAAGTAATTTCCAGACAGTAATGTCATCGGTAATGTTTTTGAAGAAACAAAATCACTCGCCATTTTCAGGGCTGTCTCCCCTTTTCTTTTTATTTTTTGCTGCAACTTTAATTTATTCACAAGAAGATAATTTAAATCCTTTTGCTGGAGATCACAAATGATGAATTATTTTATTTATATGTGTGCAGCTCTCAGGGAGTCTCCAGATTTTGTTGGTTCTTCACCAGACAAGCAGTTTTTGACACTGTGCAAGTATGCCTAATGTAATGTTCCGAGTTCCACTTTATAGCATAAAATGTTATACACATTTCTTTATAGATCAGAGAAATTTTACATTTTGACCTCTTTTCTGCTTTTTAGTAACCGAAAGTGAATAACTCCAAGGTAATTAATGTTAGTATTACTATCTTCATATACATATGAGTGTATATTGCAGTCTTTAGCAGTCACTGAATAATCTAGACTGAACCAGTCAGAAATGCAGCAAAGGTAAGGAAAATGGTCTTAAGCACAAAGAAACATCAAGATAACTGAGGAGGAAAGGTAGGACTTGCAATCAGAAGACAAATAGTAGAAATTTACCGATTTGTGTTGTCAAACGTTCGGCAGGTTTGGAAGCTACAACCGCAGACAGCTGTCCGCACAGATCTGACAACCAGTAGTCTGAGGGCTCGTCACCTGAAAAACACGATCAGCAATGAAAATCAAAACGAAGTACTGGTAAACTACATTTCCTGCTGCTCGAATATTTTTCAATCTTGGCAGCGAGAATGGATTTTTTTTCACAATCTTATTGGTATTTTCTCTCAGAGAATACTAAATGTATGAACGAAATGTCCTAGAACAAGAAATACACAGTTGACCCGCATGTTTTAACCTATTTAATCCCATGCATTTCCAAATTTTGAAGGTGCCACCTAACTATGAACCAGCTGCAGATGTATCAACCATTTTAATTCAAGGGAAGGGTCAGATTATCTTGGTGCCTGATAGTGCCAGCACTACCCTTGAATTATCATGGTCAATCCACTTCCTGTGTAGTGAATAGGGGTGAAATGGGTTAGCATATATTTGAATTTACTACAACACTTTTGAATTTATCAGAAATCTGAACTTTCCATGAAGCAAACCCTCTGTTATCAACATGCACACATACACGAGAGAAGCAGCTGCAGCACCCAATTAATCTGGACATCATCAATATTTATCTCCTCCAAAAATGTGATGATTGAGTTCATTGAAAGTTTAGTTTTCCTGGGTAAAATTTTTACAGTATTTCATCACACATTTTAACAGATGTTCAGATTCATAAGATAATGAATCTTAGCCCTGTTCAATCTTAGAAAGATCAAACAAGACTGAGGTTTGTTTTCTTCTGAATATCTTAGTTTCAAGGATCATACCATAACAGAATGGTGCTTAATAGCATCTCAAAATGTTAACTCCTTCACTGCCGGTGGATTGTGTTTTTGAAATCATTGTAAATGCAATGTCAGAGATATCCAGTCATCCTAGGAAGATACAAAGTGGTTTCAGCAAGAGGCATAGATCCTCATGAGCCCCCACAACTGCAGGGGCTCATGAGGATCTATACCACTTGCAGTTGGATGGCGTTCAGCTTGTCTCACCCCATCTACATGCAGTTAGCAGTAGGTAAACTGATGGAAACTCACCAGCCCTGTGGCCAACATCAGGCTTCATGGCCTGGTCACCCATTTCCAGGCCGTCTTTCATCAGCTTCTTCTCAATGTCACGCTTCAGGGATTCTGCTGTCAAGGGTCGCTGAAGTCCATCTGAACAAAAGCATCACAATAAACAGTCATCTAAAATGTGTGCATTTATTCACGCAATTTTACTCATGCAACCTAAAAAATCAAAGCCTTGATTTGGCTTCTTTTACAATATTATCTTTTCAGCACTGAGCATTAACAATGTTTATCGATAGACACATGAATCCAACAATTTTAACCCTTTGACTGCTGGTAGCTTTGGTTTATTGTCATCTTCTTCTCGACCGCCATCACACTTGGACTTTGGCTCTCAAAATGAAATCTGTGGTCTTTTGTAGCGCCTCCACAGGTCCATACAATTTCTCTTGCAGAGTGGTGGGCTTCGACCATATCTCCTCCCTCAGCAGCTGGTGGTTCCCACAGTCCTGGAGGATGTGCTCTGTGGTCTGTTGTGCTTCTCCACAAGGGCACAGGGGAGATGGCACGAGGTGAAAGCGTCTGGGCAGGTGGAAATTGAGTAGGTTGTGTCCAGGGCAAGCTGCATCCTGTATGTAGCGGTTGTTGCATACGCTTCTGTGCAGAGTACCAGGTCATCTGCATACAGGGCTGCGCGGACTCCCTTTGGTACCTCTGGCACAAGGTTGTTGATGAAGAGTATGAACAGGGTTGGTGACAGGACTCCCCCCCCCTGTGGCACCCCTTGACGCAGCAGCACTTTTTGACCACAGTACCCATCCACTGTCACATGGGCTCTTCGATTGTGCAGGTATGTCTTGGTCCACCGGTACATGTTATATTGGATGTCACTGTGAAGGAGTTTCACAAGGAGAGCATCCTTCCACACCTTGTCGAAAGCCTTCTGTAGGTCAATAAAGGCAGCTAATGTCACCTTCTGATCTTGAAAGCCATTTTCTATGACCTGTGCAAGGTGTGTTGTCTGGTCTTCAGTACTCTTGTAGCTTCTGAAGCTGACTTGCTCTGGCACGATAATGCTCTCGGAGTGCAGGCGCTTGTTGATGATGCACTCCATGGTCTTGCACACACAACTTGTCAGGCTGATGGGGCGATAACTCAGGGGCTTTATTGTCATGATTCCTTTACGAATCACGGACAAAAAACCCACTACTGACAAGCAACAGTTAACTTTTTCATTAAAAAATAAGCCGACTTTATCCTACAAGTTTATGCTTTAGTAAAGTCTGAACGACCACATGCTACATATAAACTACAGCATGTTCATACAAGTTTATACCACCACCTGGAAGAGCACATAATACTAAGTTGTCAGCAAAGTTTATCAAATATGAACCCATTTTATCCAGAGGATGACATTATCTTTACATCCTCTGAGGTCTACATCACACTTCTGAACAGTTCAAGGATGGTGTTAGAATATCTTGGCGCCGCAGGCGCCAAGCAATTCCGACACCACCCTTGAACTATCATGGCCGATCCAGATCCTGTCTCGTCGAGTCAGAGCTTTATGGGCTAATTGTTAATTTCGACAACTTACCAGCCACATTGACATCCAGCAGAGGTCTGCGGGTCAGCGCTTCAGTCTTGGCCACAATTGTGTCAAACCTGGGTGCCATTGTCAAACAACTGGTCGGCAGTCTTGGAGGAAGGAATCCTGCAAAGTAAATAACCCATGGTAGTGCTTAGCAGAGAATTTGAACATGCAAGCCATTAGCACAGGTGACGGTGCCAAAATTGAAATGACTTACTTACTTACTTACTTACGCCTGTCACCCCTACCCGGGTATAGGCCGTCGACGAGAGACCTCCAGCAACTCCTGTCCTGTGCTTCTCCTTCGATTCTACTCCAGGTGGTTCCCAGTCTCTTGATGTCTGCTTGGAGGTCTCGACGCCAGGAGTTTCTCGGCCTACCTCTTTTCCTCTTTCCCTGAGGGTTCCATGACAATGCCTGCCTAGTGATACTGGAAGCTGGCTTTCTCAGACTGTGACCGATCCATCCCCATCTTCTTCGCCCAATTTCATTCTCTGCTGTTATCTGCTCTGTTCTCTCCCAGAGTCTGACGTTGCTGATCTTCTCTGGCCAGTGGATTTTCAAAATTCTTCTAAGGCAACTGTTCATGAAGGTCTGTACTCTGTTGACTGTGGTTTTTGTCAATCTCCATGTCTCTGCTCCATATAGGAGAACTGCTTTTACATTGGAGTTGAAAATCCGGACTTTGGTGTGTTGTGACAGCTCTCTGGAACTCCATACTTTTTTCAACTGGAGAAAGGCTGCTCTGGCTTTACCGATTCGTGCTCTGACATCTGCATCAGTGCCGCCTTTTTTGTCTATGATGCTCCCGAGATAGGTGAAGGACTCCACCTCCTCCAACGGGGTGCCAGCAAGCAAGACTGGTTCTTCCCTGGTTGCGTTCAGCCTCATTGTCTTTGTTTTCTGTTTGTGAATGGTGAGGCCCACTTGGGACGAGATGTCAGCAAGCCTCGTGGTCTTGTCCTGCATTTGTTGATGAGTGTGGGACAGTAATGCCAAGTCGTCTGCAAAATCGAGGTCGTCAAGCTGTGTCCACAGTGTCCACTGTATTCCACTTCGTCTGTGCTCTGTGGTCATCTTCATGACCCAGTCTATGGCCAGTAGGAAGAGGAACGGAGACAGCAGACACCCCTGCCTGACACCAGTTCTGACCTGGAGCTCTCTGGTGAACTGCCCTTCGTGGATCACGCGACATGTCATGCCATCATAGCTGCTCTTGATCAGGCGGACGAGCTTTGTGGGTACACCGTAGTGTCGTAGGAGTTTCCACAGAGTCTCTCGGTCCACACTGTCAAATGCTTTCTCATAATCCACAAAGTTGACGTACAGCGGGGAGCTCCACTCCAGAGACTGTTCCACGATGATGCGGAGAGTGGCGATCTGGTCTGTACATGATCGGTTCTTCCTGAATCCTGCTTGCTGGTCTCTCAGCTGGGGGTCAACGGAGCTCTTCATTCTTTCTAGGATGATCCTGTTGAAGACCTTTCCTGGTACTGACAGCAAGGTGATTCCTCTGTAGTTGGAACACTTGCTGAGGTCGCCTTTCTTGGGAAGCTTGATTAGGTACCCCTCCTTCCAGTCAGCCGGCATCACCTCCTCTTCCCAGATCTTTCCAAACAGTGGGTACAGCATCTCAACTGTCGTCTCTAGGTCTGCTTTCAGAGACTCCGCTGGGATGCCATCTGGCCCTGCTGCTTTGCCATTCTTCAAAAATGCCACTGCTTTTCTGATCTCTTCCCGGCTGGGTCTGTCACAGCTGATGGGTAGGTCAGTCTCTGCCGGCTGGATGTCGGGGGGGTCGGGTGGGCTAGGTCTGTTCAGTAACTCTTCAAAATACTCGGCCCATCTGTCGAGTTGGTCTGCTCTGTCTGCAATAGGCTTGCCTTCTTTGTCTTTTACTGGTCTTTCTGTATGGCCATACTTACCCGACAATCTTCTGGTAATGTCGTAGAGCTGTTTCATGTTGCCGCTGCCTGCTGCCTTTTCTGCCTCTGCTGCCAGGCTTTCTGTGTAGGCCCTCTTGTCTGCCCTGATACTCCTCTTCACCTCGCGGTTGGCTTCCGAGTATTCCCCCTGTGCCCTTACTTTGGCTGCTCTTGTGCGACTGTTGTTGACCGCTGCTTTCTTCTGCTTCCTCGCTTCTATCTTCTTCAAGGTCTGTGCCGACAGCCAGTCCTTGTGGTGGTGTTTCCTGAACCCTACAGTGTCTTTGCAGGTTGAGTTCAGTGCCTCTCTAACTGCCTTCCACTGCTGCTCTGTGGTGACCGCCTCCTCTTCATTTACTAGCTCCTGTAGCGCTTGAAACCGGTTGGACAGCACCAGTTTGAACTCTTCTCTAACTCCAGTTTCTCTCAGGAGGCCTACATTATAGCGCTGTCTTCTTGTTGTCTCTGTGCGGCTTTTCTTTAGCTTGAGCTTCATTCTTAAGGTAAGCAGATGGTGGTCGGAGGCGACATCTGCTCCCCTCCTCACTCGAACATCTTGAAGGGATCTTCTGAATTTCTTGCTAATGCAGATATGGTCTATTTGGTTCTCTGTTGTATGGTCAGGTGAGACCCAAGTTGCTTTGTGTATTCTTCTGTGTGGGAAGATGCTGCCTCCAATGACAAGTCGGTTTAGAGCACAAAAGTCTACAAACCTCTCCCCGTTCTCACTCATCTCCGAGCCTAGTCCCTGTCTCCCCATCACCTCTTCGTATCCGGTGTTGTCCTCCCCTATTTTGGCATTAAAATCGCCCATGACGATGGTGATGTCTCGCTCCGCACATTTGTCCACGGCACTCTGGAGTCGGTCGTAGAACTCTTGTTTCTCTTCCTCGTCACTGTCATTGGTGGGCGCATAACACTGGATGACGTTCAGCTTGAGCTTTTTCTTGGTTCTAAAGGCTGCTGTTATAATTCTTGGCCCAAGAGGTTCCCAGCCCATCAGCGCTCTCTGTGCCACTGGTGACAGCATGAGTGCTACTCCTTCTGTATGGGGGGCATTCTCCTCTTCATGACCTGAATACAGAATCATCTCCCCACTTAACAGCCTTTTCTGGCCAGACTGCGTCCATCTGGCTTCACTGATGCCTAGCACTTGTACTTTTGCATTTCCGCTGCTATCTGGGCGGCCTTGCCGCTCTGGTACATGGTCTTGACGTTCCATGTGCCCATGGTTGTATCCCTGGATAGAGAGAGGCGGCTCGGTCCTGTGGCTTCCGAAGACTTCCGGCTTTCACCACAGGACGTCATAAGTCTTCTAGTAGAAGAACCTTCCTCCTCCAGGAAAGGAATTACTGTTAGTCTTTTCGTCGGCGTTTTTGTAGCTATTTCCTTTTTTGCAGGGTGGGGAAGCTACCCCCACGCCCAACCCCCTTACTAGGAGGACCAGGGGTTTTCTGTCGGGGTCACCTTCCCTTAGACCATGTTGGTTCACGGCACCTTATTTCATTCAGTGCACCCCTCTCACGAGGGACCCCCTATCCACCACCCAGGGGACGCGCCTCAACGCCGTATGGTCCCAGCGCGAGGAAAATTGAAATGACAATGACAGAAAACGGTCCATGAACGAACAATGCCCTATGATCCACGGCCAGCAAAAGACAGGGGCTGATGAGAATTTATGCCGCTTGCAGATGAAAACAGGCTGGCTAAAGGGCTGTTGTCTGAACCAAAGAGCTGAAATTCAGCTTTCAGGGATTTTGAAAAAGCTGAATCAGTCTTTAGGACTGAAGACAGTCACCAATGCACTGGGGTTGATCTAATCTCCCAGTGTGTTCCGCACCCCCTGGCCTCCCCTTCACTGAAATCTTGTTTGATGATTTTACACCCAGCCAGCAAAGAAACATGGATACAAAGTGGCATTAGACTGTTACTGTGAGCAAGAGATAGATCCGCATGAGCCCCCGCAATTGTGGGGGCTCATAACGATCTATGCATCTTGTTGGATTCTGTTCACATTTTCTCAGCTGTGAAACATACCGCCACTGTAAATGACACTGTGTAAACAGTACCAATGGCTGCATGCACAAGAGGGACGAAGTACAACTGTACAGAAAATCACTAATGCTATTGACCTGATGTGAAGAATTCATCCTCAATGATCTGGTCCATGTTGGGGCGTTGACCTGGGTCTGCCTTTAAGAGCTTGGTGATGAGGTTTCGAGCCGGTGTGCTGATCTTGGACGGGATGTGATACTCGTTTTTCTTGATGCGTGTATATGTGTCCTTCAGGCACGATGTCTCAAACGGAGGTTTGCCAACAAGTAGTGTGTACCTACAAGGATAAATTTCAAGTGATGCACACACTGTCTATAGAACATCAAGATACTTTCTGCAGGTGTATCCTT
Source organism: Semisulcospira habei (assembly GCA_036245525.1). Classification (NCBI taxonomy): domain Eukaryota; kingdom Metazoa; phylum Mollusca; class Gastropoda; family Semisulcospiridae; genus Semisulcospira; species Semisulcospira habei. Next base: position 92,358,687 of record BTPG01000006.1, read on the forward strand.
ATACTCTTAACAAAAGTAATCATCACATTATAGACACAGCATACAAATGTAAGCATCACTGATCAAACACTCAAATATTTTCTCCCCTTGGCAATTACGGCACCTGAGGTTGATTGTACATTGCTTAACGTCCCGACAGCAACAAGGCTTTCTCAGGACGTGCCTGCACTGCTTGTGAAAAAAACTAAACAGAAAATTGAATGTATGTCGCCAGCCGGTCAAATACGTTAAATAAACCTACAACATGGGGCCTAAATAAAGCTAAGACCATTTAGCAACACACATCCAACATCAAGAGCTACAGGCAGTGCAGACAGTAGGGAGAGTTTTAAAAAGGCAAATACAGGTGAATGGACAAAGGGTAGCCAGAAACACATGCCCCAGAATAGAGAGAAAAACCCACCCTGTGGGGCTGACCAGGGTGACCCTGGGAACTAAAAAATACCTAACCCCACCCAAGTCCCCCAAGGCAGACCCGGGTGGGGAGGCACCTGAGGTGTCAAAGTTTTAATTGAAAATGCTGGCTAACAGTACTGTGCCCAACACATACCCAGTGAGACAGAAGAGTAACCCTTTCGTTCTCTATAGCACTTTTGTCCAGGTGATTTCCACAAGAATCACCACAGCATAAAGCACTACCAATGGCTAAAAGGTTAAACCGTGGGCCAGAGTATATTTTTTATTAGCCGCACAAAGGCCCAACACGCCATGCAAATACTAGCTGTCGGCATGCAAGTGCCATGCTTCCAGCACTGTTTGTGGTCATCCATCAGGAGTTTTAAAGCGATTCTCCCCAGGTTTAATCATCTCAACACAGTCGGAAAACTGTCTGCAACAGATACTGCTGACAGTATTATGTATGGGTCCTTTGTGTACTAACTTAGAACTTTATGATGTAAATACAATGCCAAATGTCGAAATTCATCGTTTGATGGGTGTGTTGTTTTTGTACCCAAGGGTGCAAATTATCGTCTGCATCGGCCTCGTTTTGAATTTGTGCATATTAACTAGCCTACGTCACAAGGCAGAACCCGATCAATCGATACTGCAGACGACGGAGGCGGTCATCGTTGTACGCGTCAGTGTAGACATGTACTGATGTTCTCCGGCATCCTTTTGACATAATTTTCCACGAGAATGTAAAATAAATTTTCCACTTATTCGCTATGCTGTCAAAATCAATGCGGGTTCCGCTTGACCTGCTGCCCTGAGTAACGGGCAAATCGTGCTGTGGGAGTGGCTTCAAGTTCTTCGACTCGGTCTCCGCGCCAAGCCGGCGACTGAGCCAGCGTCACGAAACAGAACTTGGTATTTCACCCACTTATACCCATTTCTGCATTGCAGTTTCACATCACACACATCGAAGTCTACGTAACTGAAAGCATCTCTGGAAACGACAAATGCACCATCGCAGCAGAAACACTACATCTGTGAAGCGAGTGAATGAGAGCCCGCACAGACAAAAACGTGTCACGACCATCGATGTCGGCAGCCAGTGCCGCAATTTTGACACATAGGCCGTAGTTGTCTGATCCTTGCAGCATAAAATCTGATGAACTAGCTCGTAACTTCATGATAAAACAGGTTTAAAATCTTGCAAAATCAGTAAGAGATAAATTCTACTGAAGATCATGAATTCTCAGTCTCTAGCGCTCGTGAAACTACAGGAAGATCGACAAAGATCGTAACCGGATTACTTACCGTTTCACATAGCAAGAAAGCGACAAATTCCGGATGGGCGGTCAAGCCAAGCTCTATATTCCCTTTTCCGATGTCAGTTCTACTTAGGGGTATCTTGTCTCTCTTTCTCTTTCTTCTCTTCAATTACGAGTCTGTCATTGTCGGCCGGCGCGAGTCGACTGATACTTTCTTTTTTTTTTCTTCGCTGGTTCATCCGACATCTTGTCTCTGATTGGTTATAATTATGCAGATGACCTAAGGTCATATAGAATAGTTATGACGTCAGCTTCCTGATCGTCTATCGGAAGCAATCTTTTGACCGGGTCCAGCCGCAAGATTCCGGTGGCCTCTTTCGCTTTGAACGGACGAAAGAAAGCATTTGGTGGGACAATAGGGTGGTCACTGTCTAAGTGGGTATGTATACTGAAGCCCAGTAAAAGCTTTTTGCGAACTGAAGCATTAAAAATTGTCGGTCGTGCCCCTTTAAAGGCCTCAAAAGTAAATGTACACTGTGAAAATGACCTTTACACACACGCTTGTACAGCCACAACCCATCAAATACCTCTTGCCCTCTTCACACACAGAAACATGTGATTTTAACCAATTTAGCTTCAACACAATACAGCAAGAGAGGAACTGACCATGATAATTCAAGGATAGCACCAGATTAGCTTGGCGCCAAGCTAATCTGGCACTACCCTTGAAGTATCATGGTTGATCCTTGTGCAACTGGTAAATAGTTGTGAGGTCACACCTCCGAAACTTGGGAATTGCTGCCGTGGCAGGGCTAGAAATTAACTTTTTTCTTTGGGGGCCACCGGGCCCCTTGATTGAAAAATTTGAGGGCCCACAAGCAACTTTCGGGGCCCAACTTTGAAAAATAATGCAAACAAAAAACAAAAGAATTATTGACAATATAATAAGTAGAAAGTACAATTTGTCTGATAATCTAAAATAAAAACAATTGAATTTCCAATTTTGCTGAGTGATGTCATTTTTATTTGCCTTTTCTTTCACTTTCAAACATTACCAACAAAAAAGGGGAAAAAAAAAACACACACACACATTCAGTGACACACATATTCCAGTGACTAGTGAGCCTGAAATGGCCATTAAACAAAATAGAAAAAAATCAAGTGAGTCTCTTGTATAATACTTTTCAGTTTTGTGACTGAGTATTGCACAATACACATCATTAAATTTTTAATATGAGTAACCTAACAAAAAATCTGACCTCAATGCACAAAAGTTCAAAACAAAACCATGAAAGGGAACTAAACTTAACAGTACTCTTCCTGATAAACTAAAGTTAAACAAACAGATTTTGCCTTTTTTTTTTTTTTTTTTTTCAATCATCTATTCATATTACACTTCTGTCCAAATTTAGGGCACCGGTGTGGGTTGCTTCCCTTGGCCCAAATACGAAACTGCCGAGTAGAGCTAGCTGTAGCAGACAAATTATTTTGCGGGCCAAGCGGGCCCTTCGTTTTTCAACTTTCCGAGCCCGAAATCAACTTTGCGGGTTTTTGGCCCCGGGCCCCCGCTAATTTCGAGCCCTGCGTGGGGTTAAATGGCTTAAGAAATTAGAATGGCCATAAAATGAGAAAATGTTAAGAGTAAGACTAAGAGTATACTTACACAATACAACCCATTGACCACACATCCACTTCAAAACTGTGTCCTTTCTTGGCTAGCACTTCAGGAGCAATGTAGTTGGGTGTCCCACACAATGTTCTGTATAAACAACAGAATAATTAGCAAATTTAAACTGTACCTCTTGAAAACCTGCAAACAGAAATCTTTACATATGCATCAAATCACAAAAACTGCTCATGTTTTAAAATTTTGAACACACCACTATGCATCTTCCATGTCTTTAGGTGCAGGGCTTCCGTTTTAGTGAGTCTGACACTAAAACTCAAAATCAAAAGGGGTAGTGAAACGCACTCAAATTTATTATTTAGTGCATTTGCGTCCGAGATGCATCATCCATGCCACCGTGCGTACCCTAACAAATGGCGGAGCAAAAGCAAAGGAAGCTGGAAATGGAATGCTTCCTAATTACCCCACCCGGGTCTGCCCTGGGGGACTTGGGTGGGGTTGGATATTTTTTAGTTCCCAGGGTCACCCTGGTCAGCCCCACAGGGTGGGTTTTTCTCTCTATTCTGGGGCATGTGTTTCTGTCTACCCTTTGTCCATTCACCTGTATTTGCCTTTTTAAAACTCTCCCTACTGTCTGCACTGCCTGTAGCTCTTGATATTGGATGTGTGTTGCTAAATGGTCTTAGCTTTATTTAGGCCCCATGTGTTAGGTTTATTTAACGTATTTGACCGGCTGGCGACATACATTCAATGTTCTGTTTAGTTGTTTTTTTTTCACAAGCAGTGCAGGCACGTCCTGAGAAAGCCTTGTTGCTGTCTGGACGTTAAGCAATGTACAATCAATCAATTAAAGCTTCCTAATTCTTCAATCCGGCACCATCTGATCTTAATAATCGCTTAGAAGAAAGTTCCAATCCGACACCGCCGTCTCCATCGACAATACCAGAAATGATACCCCAGGCCATGTGCTGTGTAGTTGTACTGCCTCTGCGACGGAGTTTCAAAGTTCACGGCTGTGTTATTTCCATGGCTAAAGCACGACGGCACACGGATGACATGCGCAATATGCATGGAGGCAAACTCGAAAAGCAAGTGCAGAAATTTGAACAAAAACCAGTTTGTCAGTTTGTTTTTTTTATCATGGTGGATCCATCTTCTGGTACATAGTTATTAGGCAAAAGCTCTAAAATTGGAGAAATATGTCTTTCAGGTTAAAACCAACTTTTAAGTACATCAGTTTCCACACACACAGACAGAGAGAGAGAGAGAGAGAGTGTGGGAGAGGGAGAGAGAGAGAGGGAGAGAGAGAGAGAAGGGAGAGAGAGGGAGAGAGAGAGGGAGAGAGAGTTTTTTTCTGTGTCTGAGAGAGACGGAGAGGGAGACAGGCTTTTGCATGATAGCTCAACAGTTAAAAAATCAGTATCATGGAAAGGACCCACACACACTGTCACAACAAATTTAAAGAGGAGAGAGCGAAATCAGTTAATTTATTTTAAAGAACATACAGTTCAGATGCGGTTTTTCTTAAATAAATTTGTGGACCCTCTATTATGCTCAGATGGGGGTCTGTGTACCCTCTAAAATTTATACCTGGGGGGTCTACAGACCCTTTAACCTGTTGTGAAAACAGAAGCCCTGAGATGACAACTTGTCCAATTCTTGCAGTTATCATCTTCATACAGTTTTCTTTCATATGCTGCCCATCACCTCTACAGTAATGACAAAGCAAAAAACTACCGCTATGCGTAAGGCTAAAGACAAATTCTGCATCATCTCTTTGCTATGCTTTGTTGATACACCTACTGAACTTCTAAGTTTGGATACGCAGTGAAAGTACACTTGTAATCATACTCATGTATTCTTAGCAGACATGTAAGGGACCACCTATTTAGCTCCAGACCTGTTTATCGCCAAATTTGGCAATGAGACCTGCTAAGATAAATGCTTAAACCTTTTTAGCCCCAAGGTCTCATTTCTCAATTTTTGGAGGTGTTGCCCAATGACTATGTACTAGTTGCAGAAGATGGCTTGACCATGATAATTCAAGGATAGTGCCAGATTAGCATGGCGCCTTCTCCTACTTTAGGGATACGGGGCTAAAAGGGTTAACAGGCATCAGAACTGTTCACCCAAAAAAAATCTGAAAACGGCGATTTTGAAAAATTGTAGAGTTATTTAAAGCCATTTCCTGGCACATAAGAAGTCAAAAGTGTTATTAAACAGGGGCCAGGAAAATCTGAAAATCGCCGAAAATCGGACAGTTCTGATGCCTGGGTTAACCGTTGCGTGTTGGTAGTGGCTTTTGTCATGACAAAAACCACTACCGACATCGTCAAGAGTACGACTGGGTGTCTAGTGGTAAAATCTACACCCTCCCTCACAAAACCTGCTACAAAATTATCAAAAGTGGTCAGATCAAACTAAGGCATACATCATATTGTAGGGAAATGGATAAGGTTTCCAGTGATACATGATTTGTAGGTGATCACAGAAGAATTTGGGACATTATCACAGTTTGTTTGACCAAATCTGAATTATAACTTGAGAACAAAACATGACACATTTTACACATGCTCCATGGAACTCAGATTTTCAAAGGCATGCTGCACTATGAACAATCACTGTTACTGTCACAAGATGTTTGCAGTGTTGGCCTAAATTACCATTGAGTTGGTGATTTTCTAGAGTGAGCTGCTTTTGCATAATTCACCATAATATAAGAGCCTGCTTGAACATAACACGTAAATTTTGTCAGCAGAAATCATACTACTAGTACTACAACACATTTTGACAAATGGTCAATTATTAAAACTTATGTTATTTTGTAGAGTAGAGTATGTACTTTGTTTTTATAATAATAAGCGCATTAAAGGCGCTTTATCCCAATTGAAAATCGGCTCAAAGCACCGCCGCGAACTGAACCCAACAAGCACGCTCACGTGAATCACGCGCATTCACTCACACACTGTACATAAACACAGAACATTCACGTGGTGCTAAGGGCAAGCTCAAGCGAGCTACTGTAGTTTTTGGAAATTCAAAATCGTTTGTATTTGAAATTTGATTAAGTGGGCTGAAACTGATACCAAATGATATAATGAAAGGTTTGTGGTTCTTACATGGAAAATCAAATGATCTAGTTTTGAAGATTTATACTCAGAATGGTGTAAATGTCGAGTTATGTTCAAACAGTTTAGGCACTTATTTATCTCTACTAATCTGTTGTTTTTGATGAAGACAACTGGTGTAGTTATTTATATCAAGGTTTTGAAGAGGATGCATGGGTGATAGATGAAAGAAACCCTTTACGAAGTTTATAGTATGCGTCCAAATTTTGGGTGTAAATTATGTTCAAGCAGTCCAGCAAACTTTATATTATTTTCTTTTCACTTATTCTGCAATAAATCTATAGTAGCACTATACTTATTTAGACAATACCTTGGCAGGCCCAAAAATACCTAGTTTTGTTCAGTTGTCATAATTTTATTGTATTTTTTTCTGCGTGCTGGTGTGTAAATGTTATGTTCAAACCAGTATGCACATTATTTTTGTTGAAGGGTAAATTTTGTTGCAAATCATATAGTAGATGATGCCAACACATAAAAATAGTTATGCACATGCTGGTACATAACACATTTGAAACTCTTTTAAATTTTTCCTCGTGAAAATAAATTGACACAACTGTGTGGGATGTAAAGTTACGTTCAAACATTTATCACCTAAAATCACTTTATATTAAAAACTACCAATAGCTGAAAAGATGCTGTTTACTTTTTTATAATAATAAAGCATCTGATACCTTCTAGGATAAACATTTCTGTGTTTTTTGTTTGTACATAACTTCTTTACACCATCAGTACATCACATGCATTGTGTAAAGTTATAAACAAACACCAATTTCATTTCTTTGACCGTCCTGCAATAAAGTAAGATAGATAACTAGATAAATCTAGAAAATATGAATTTCAAGACCTATAAAATTTTAGTGACTGCAAAACAAGTTAATGTCACAGCTATTTCTCATGAACATAACTCTACATTGTGTCATGTTACGTTCATGCAATGATTATTACATTTCCTGTTGTGCATTGAAATTTGTGCATTTCATAACTCTGCACCTTTACTTTTGTGCTTTAGAAAATGGTCCTGTGTTGTCTTGTTATGTTCAAACACACCATGTCATTATTTTTTACCTTTCTTTTTCATGTTTTTGTCATGAAATCATATTAGTGCAAACGTCATTCTTCTTTTGTACACTATAGGCAATCAACAAATTTCTAAATAATTCTACTTGTCAAGTTACAAGGCAAATGTGTGAATGTGACCATGTAAAGTTATGTTCATGCATCCTGTTTTCTGTCTTTTTGCTACTGTTTATGTAATTATCATGGACTAACAAATGAAATTTTACCAGAACAGTATGCACACTGCTTATATGTGAAAGCAGGCTCGATAATAGTGTCTTCTTTAGAGACTTTTCTTGAATAATCTTAAGATTTTTCCTGTGTGCAAGTCAGAAGGTGTAAAGTAATGTACAAACACTTCAAAAGTTGCAACAGCCCTTTTTGAAAATCACGTAAACATCACTAGTTTGGTATAATGGCTGTGCTTGTTAGTGGGATGGGTATGCATACTTATTTCTTACAGCTTGTGCTTGTTGTGAATTGTTAAATGTGTGACATTGTAAATCGTTATGTTCAAACTTTAAACTTCAAAGTTCAATAACAACCAAACTGCAAATAACATAAAAATTTTACTTAGTGTCAATGTTTATGTATGCAAAGGTACATCAGATTTATATGAAATATTAAAATTATTTTGCTTTTGAAAATGCAGGGTGCTTGTCACACCATTTGGACACCCAGTCGTACTCTTGACCACATGCAAAGGGTTAAGAATACAGCACAATTTTCCAGTATCTTGAACCCAAATATCTGCCCCCACTGTAATCACTGGATCTTTTAATGAAGTCACCTAGGCCTCAGGTTTCTAAAAGAAAGCTGGCAAGATTTTCTGCCTTGTCTTCCTTCTCTGTGAGAGTGTGGTACATCCATGTAGTACACTGTTGCCAAAGTTTTCTTTGAGCAGAAATTTATACAACGTACGACTTGCTCATGTGTGTTTACCGTTTGCGTTCACCATCGTAGTCAAGTCTGGTGGCCAGCCCAAAATCACCAATCTTGAGATCCATTTCATCATTGATGAAGAGATTGCCGAGCTTGAGGTCACGGTGGATGACTTTGTTGTTGTGAAGATACTGACATGCCATGATGACCTGCCGTACAAAGTACCGTGCCTCCGGCTCCGTGACAGCTTTTCTCCGCTTGTGCAGCTCCATCAAAGACTGCAAAAGTCAGACGCAAAGTTAAATACTGAACCAGTGTATGCTTGCAGGGCACATGCATTCCCTGCAACCAAAACCTATAAGGGATGCAACTAGACATTACCGCAGGTGGGTCAAGTGTCCTGGGTTTGCCAACATGAATACGACATATAAACTTTCTCAGCTATATTTACTTCCCCAGAAAAAAAGAAATTGCACGCAAACTTCATTGCCCTTCCTGGGGAAAAAAAGCATACCCAAGGAAGGAGTGTTGCCATGCAAATCAAACGTAAGTGGCCACAAAAGTGTTCAGCACTGCTGCAAACACAGTCATGAAATAGCTGAATTATCTGTTACAATGGGTTTGGGGGACATAGGAGAACGAATCAATCACAAAAATACTTACTCGACGTCTGCAAAGTTCCAAAAGTATGTAGACATTATCAGAGTCTTCAAAAAATGTGTGGAAATTGACGACATGTTTGTGACTTAGGCTGCGGTGAATGGCAATTTCCTGGGACATCTGCAAATAAGAAATATGTTACTTAGTTGAGCTACAAAGAGAAGAGGTGCAAAAAAAATCACGATTTCTTAATCGTTTTACTTAGCCCCCAATTTCCATTTCTCAAATTTTGGAGGTGCTGCCTAACGACTATGTACCAGTTGGAGGAGATAGCTTGACCATGATAATTTAAGGGCAGTGCCAGATTAGCTTGGCACCTTCAACCATAATTCAAGGGTAGTGCCTGATTAGCTTGGTGCCATGAAAGCCTGCACACATATTAATTATTAAGTCTTGTGAACAAGAAAAACGTTTCTTGGTTTTCTATAGAGCTCGTGATAAATGATATGGACATCACCTTGTCTTTCTGGTGCTGCTTCACCAACAAAGATTTGGAAACAATCTTTCCAGCAAAAATTTCTTTTGTTTCCAGATCTGTCAGCTCGAAGCATTTTGCAAATCCTCCCTGAAAAAACAAAAAAACAAATGATAGTAACAAAGCTATCAATATGCATGTCAGACATGAGACCAGGTTGAGATCAAATCCTACTAGGAAAGCAATGAGTCCAGGACTCGCAACCAGTATATTTTCATGTGGGGGAACTTCACAAAACACCTACATTCAACATGTAAACATGCACCATAATTCAAAAAAAATTCTCAACAAATTTGCACTGATCTAAAAAAATAACCAAAATGCAGGAAAAAAATGAATTTTTTTTTCTAAAATGTATTTTTTTGAAAAATACTTACCGATGGCATTACTATCTAGAATACACTCTATTGCCTATAGATTTCAGCAAAAGTTGTGTATAGCACACAACTGGGGAGGAGACACCGGGGATCCAAGCACTAGGACCCCGGGTGGCCTCCCCTTACTACCCTATCCCGGCGAGCACAGGGCGACCTCGTCAGTTTCACGCTTAGCCACAAGAGGCAAGCGGGGCAGGTGGGAGGGCCATCCGAGTAATGCCATCGGTAAGTATTTTTCAAAAAAATACATTTAGAAAAAAAATTCATTTGTTTTTTCAAAATACATTACCGATGGCATTACTATCTGGAAGAATGGCGAACAGGCGGAGGGTGCCGTACCTAAACCATAACCCAACCACTCCGCCGGCCCCATCGAGAGAGAACTCCCGACAATTTCAGCTATGACGTACCTAAGACGCCAGCGGCGCTCGGAGGGAGTGCTGGGCCGCGGAGATGTCGCCCACTCGTGCCAGGGAGTCACGTTGGCCGGATAGGTCTCTAAGGTAGAAGCGTGCAAAAGTGGAGTCTGAGCGCCAGCCACCCGCTGTCACAATATCTTTGACCGAGCAGTTGCGGTCCAGGGCTAGACTGGTGGCTACTCCTCTCACTTCATACGCCCGGATTTGTAAGAGCTCAGCGCCGCGTGGGGAGAGGTCCTGGTAGGCTGACCTAATCACCCACCGCAGCCAGGATGACACGGTCTGGGCCGAGATGTCGTGTCTGCCCGTGGACAAAGGTAGGAAGAGGCGCGAGTGCCCTCGGCGCTGCGGCTTAGAGCGGCGCAGGTAAATCCTTAGCGCCCGCACTGGGTCCTGTTGCCGCGATCCAGGGGAGAGGTCCGCTCCACGGAGGGGTCGTATAGTCAGCATCTGAGGGGCCGCCGCGGGGCGGCGGTTCTTGGCCAGGAAAGACGGATCGGGGAGCAGCTGTGCAGAGCCGTTGGACCGAAACTGCAAACAGGCTGGGAGCATCGAGAGCGCGTGAAGCTCGCTGACTCGGGACGCTGTAGCGAGAGCCAGAAGGAAACAGGTTTTCCGGGTCAAATCTGAGAACCGAGCCAAGGGGAGGGGTTCAAACCGGTCCGTATTCAACCACGTCAGTACCCAGGCAAGATCCCACCGGGGTACTAGGGAACGTGAAACCGGACGTCGGAGTTCAAAGTGAGCCAGTAAATCCGACAGATCCTTGCAGGCGCCTGGGTCCGGAAGACTCAGGTGGCGGTAGGTGTCCGCGATCATAGCGCGGTAGCCCTTGATGGTGACCGGGGCTAAGCCTTGGTCGTCGAAGAGCCACAGGAAGAACTCCGCCAGTTGGTGGGAGGCTAGGTTAGTGGGAGGGAGTCCATGGGAGGCGCACCAGGTCTGAAAGACCCTCCACTTGCCTTCGTACACCTTCCTTGTAGAGAGTCTGCGGGCTGCTGCAATTGCCGCCACTGCAGCATCCGAGAAACCTCTAGCGGCGAGGGCTTGCCAGACAACCTCCAAGCGTGTAGGCGGAGGCGTTCCGGGCACGGATGGAAGAGCTGCTGACGGGGCTGCTTGAGCATCGTGGGAGGGGTAGGAAGCTCCAGGGGAGGGTCCGTCGCAAGCGCGAGGAGGTCCGTGGTCCAGCTCTTGGTCCAGTTGAAGGGGGCCACCAGCAAGAGGACCGCCGAGCATCCTAGAAGCTTCCGCAGCACCTTCGGAACGAGGACTGACGGGGGGTAGGCGTAAGCAATCAGGCCGTCCCAAGGGATGGCGAGCGCGTCCACTGCCCAAGCGAGCGGATCCGGGACTGGAGAGACGTAGACCGGGAGCTGGTTGTTCCATCTGGTGGCAAACAGATCCACTAGCGGCGTTTCCCAGTGAGAGCAGATCAGGCGAAAAATATCCGGGCGTAGGGACCACTCCGTGTGGAGCAACTGTCCGCGTCGAGACAGGGCGTCCGCAATCACGTTGAGGTGGCCGGGGATGTGGCGGGCTCGTAGAGTAATGCCCCGATCCCTGCACCAGAGAAGAAGGTGGTACAGTAGAATGCAAAGGGAGGGCGAGTGAGTGCCCCCCTGATTCTGTATGTAAGCCACCCCCGTCGAGTTGTCGTAGAGCACGAGGACTTCCTGATTGGCCAAGGTCTCCTGCCAAACGTCGAGTGCCAACCCAACTGCCTTCAGCTCCAGCCAGTTGATGTGTTTCCCTAACAGCTCCCGAGGCCAAACGCCCGAGGCCGAGAGAAAATCCGGTAACAGGTGCGCGCCCCAGCCGGCCTGGCTCGCATCTGTACAGAGAGACCACCGTGGCGGAGGGGAGTGTAGGGGCACCCCCGAAGCCAGCCAAGCGAGGTCCGCCCACCTCTCGAGGTGAGGACGAGCCAGAGGAGTGACTGGTACTAGATCCGACAAGAGCGCCCGAGGAGGGTCGCCAGTGAAGGAGATGTAGCTGGAGAGGCCGAGCATAAAGTCTGCCCAAGGGAAGCAGGTCCGCGGCCGCACTGAGGAGGCCCAGGAGTTGAAGCCAGACCCTGGCGGTGAAGGAGGATCCCATCCCCATTGAAGTCGCTAAGTCGACGATCTTCTGCCGCCTGGCCAGAGGCAGGCGGACAAGGTTGAGGTCGGTCAGGAATTCCATCCCCAGATGTAGAAACCGTCGAGAGGGAGAAAGATCGGATTTCCCCAAATTGAGCAGGAAACCGAGACGACACAGAAGGGAAAGCAGGGCATCTCTGTCTGTCTGGAGTGCTGCGGAAACCAAGTTGCGCAGTAGAAGGTCATCCAAGTAATTGGAGGCCGGGCTCAGGGAGCGCAGACGGAAGTAGGCCATCACGGCGTCGAGCAGTCTCGTAAATACCCACGGACTGATGTTGAAGCCGAAAGGAAGGGCGCAGAACTGGTAGACGATCCCCCCAAAGGCAAACCAAAGAGACGACGGATGAATTGGGATGTGCAGTATAGGCGTCTGACAGATCGAGGCTGATCGCGAAGTCCATCGGACGGACGGCCGCACGGAGTGTCCTGGCCGTCTCCATCCTGAAACGAGGGGCCAAAATGAACTTGTTTAGCGCTGATAAGTCAATAACTGGACGCCACTTGCCGCCTGGTTTGGGGACTAGAAAGAGGCGGCTGTAGAACGCCGGAGAGTCCTGCTGCGAAACCACCTCTGTCGCCGCTTTGGTGAGGAGGGCTGCCACTTCCCCGCGCAGAGCATCTGCCTGTGTGCCGTCGAGCGGTTCCTGGGTCCACCTGGGTGACCTGCGAAGAGGCGGAGGAGACAGGAACGAAAGTTGCAGGCCTGAGGTAACCGTGGAAAGAATCCTGGGGTCGTCCGGGAACAGCGATCTCCAAAGATCGCTGAAGAGCGACAGCCGCCCGCCGACAGGAGACCCGAGGACGGGGGCGGTGGTGGGGGCGAGTCAATGAGCCTGACCGCGGCCCGATTTACGGGCGCCGCAGGGCCCAGAAGGGCAAGGGGCGGGGCCGGCCTGAGGAGCCTGGAATGGACGGGCCCGACCTCGCGAAGATCCGACTGGAAGAACGGAGGGCCTGAAAGACTGCCGGGCACGACCCCCGGCCGGGCGGGGGGCGCGAAAGCGGGTCGAGGCTGGGGTAGATGCCGGCTTGGGCCACAAGTCCTTGGAAGATTCCTTTACGGTTTGCCAAGTGTCGCCGAACAGCTGAGGACCACCTAAGGGGGCTTGACGGAGCTGGGTCTTCACTGACAAGGGAAGGTCCGAGCAGAGGCGCAAAAGGGTATCCCGCCTCCAGAGGTCGCAATTGGCAGCTGCTGCCATGGCGTTGGCGGAGGAATGGTAGGCGGCCCGGTTGGCCGCTATCAGGACGGACTGCACGTCACGGAGCGGGGACTGAACCTCCAGGTCCCAAGTATCCTGTAGGCACTGCAGGGCTGCCTGGGTAGCCAGTTCCAAGAATCCCGAACACGCCAGCGAGTTCCGCGCTAAGGAGGCGATCCTGTCGAGAGGCCGAGGCCAAGAGTTTTGGACAAGTCTGCGGCCGCCCGCCTGCACTAAGGCCGCCGCATCCACCGCTGGAAGAGGTATGGCGAAGGCTTGGGAGTGTCCAGCGTACCAGGCCTGGCGGAAGCTCAAGTTGATTCCCACAGGCCATCGAGCGGCAGTAAAGTATCCCGCGTCGCCGAAAGCGTCGTTTCGCAGCTGGGTGGAGAAAGCATCGGTGAGGTCCCGGAAGCCGGCTGGCTGCGGGAGGGACTTGCGGCGCTTGACTTGCCTCTGCGCGTCGACCATGGCCGAAGCCTGTCTCTTCGGAGGAGGCGAAGGCAGATAGAAGTCGGGAGGTAGGTACTTGGCGATAAGCCTGGATGCCTCACCCAGGGCGTGGACCGTCTGCGATCCGAGCGATGGGCCGGCGACGTCTGACGAGGCGGAGGCCGACGAGACAGCGGAAAGGCGGGACGGAGATCCAGCTGCCGAGTCATGCAAGAAGATCGCCGAGGCCGAGTCCGTCGGATGAAGGCTGAGGACGTCCGGTTCCAAAAACTGATCCTCTCGCGGAAAAGACGAAAGGGGCGAGCGGCTACGAGAGCGCCGCACCGCCGCGCGCGAGGTAGACGTAGCCGCCCGCGACGCACGCAGAGAGGGGCGCCGCGGCGACGGAGGGACCGTGGCAAAACGACGGTCCACCTCGAAGTCGGGATCCGCACGCGGAAGCCGACGTGAGTGACATAGCCGCGATCGGAATACCGACGAAGTGGTCTGGTCACCCCTGGGAGAACTGGTGCGGGAGGGGGGGGGGGGGGGACCACAAAGTGTCTCTCCTAGCCCGCTCAGGAAAAGCGGAGCGGGGAGGGGACGAATACCGGGCACGCGGCCCCCCGTCCGAAGCCTCGGAACGTGGAGGATGCGCGACGAAGTCACACCGGGCCCGCCTGGTCGATACGGAGGTGGGGGGGGGGAGAGTCTAGGGTCACGCCAAGCCCGCTCAGGAAAGGCTGAGCGGGGAGGGGACGATTTATGAGCAGAGCCCGCGGCCCCAGTTCCGAAGCCTCGGAGCGAGGGTCCGAGTCACACCGGGCCCGTCTGGTCGATACGAGACGGGGGGGGGGGGGGGGGGACAGTCTAAGGTCACGCCAAGCCCGCTCAGGCGAAGCGAAGAGGGGACAATTTATGAGCACGCGACCCCCGCTCCGACGCCTCGGAGCGTGGGGGGGCGAGAGTCAATCAACCTCACCCCGGGCCCGCCCAGGCGAGACGGGGCGGGCGGGGGGGGGGGGGGGGGGGGGGGGGGGGAAGAAAGCGAAGCATGCCGGGCCAGTTCGGAAAACACAGAGCGGGGAGGCAGCATTATTAACGGTCTCGAGTCACGTTCCGAAGCCTCGGTGCGTGAGCGAGAGCTTTTCTTATCACGTTTTCTCTCTTTCTTATGTTTGCGTTCAGTCACCCGCCCCCGCTCCGGAGACCTAGCCGGGGGTGGCCGACGAACGCTCAGCTCTCCCAGACCGCTCGCCCGAAGCAGAGAGGGGGGTGGGAAACGATATGGGGCTCAAGCCACGCGCTAACGAAACAGAGCGTGGGGAGCGTGACTCCGAAACTCGCCTACCCTGCTCCGAAGACTCGGAGAGTGGGAGAACCTGCGAGGTAACGGTACAGGAAGGGGACTTATCTGTGGGCCGGACAGCCCGAACGACGGAGCGGAGAGGAGCCCGAAGCGCCGAGGGAATGACGTCCACCCGTGGAGGATCCCGGGGAGACAGAAGCGGGCGAGGGGGCCGGTCACGTCTGTAGAAGTCCCACATACGCGACCACCGGTCTTCCGTCCAAGCGGCGCAAACGTCACACGTTCCGTCCGAAGAACAGCCCGAACACGGCAAGCAAGAGTCATGTGCATTGTCTGGCCACTAAGTCCCCGCAAAGGAGGCAAGTCTTCAGAACAGAAGAATCCATAAGGCCGAAAAACCCGTAGAACGGAGAAAGGCAAAAACTCGACCATCCCTGGTCGAGCTATGAGTGAAACTGACGAGGTCGCCCTGTGCTTGCCTGGATAGGGTAGTAAGGGGAGGCCACCCGGGGTCCTAGTGCTTGGATCCCCGGTGTCTCCTCCCCAGTTGTGTGCTATACACAACTTTTGCTGAAATCTATAGGCAATAGAGTGTATTCCAGATAGTAATGCCATCGGTAATGTATTTTGAAAAAACAAAATTCGGATTTCCGAACAAATTCGGAAAAGTCCCACGTCTGGCGAAGTGGCATGCATACAGCATGTGGTGAAGTGCACTGCCATGTAGGGACATACAGGGCCGAGCCTTTGCCCTGGGGCTCAGTTGCATGAGTGAGCTTATGGTAGTTTTGCGCCAGCCACTAAGCAAGGTTACTTACTTACGCCTGTCACCCCTACCCGGGTATAGGCCGTCGACGAGAGACCTCCAGCAACTCCTGTCCTGTGCTTCTCCTTCGATTCTACTCCAGGTGGTTCCCAGTCTCTTGATGCCTGACACTGGTTCTGACCTGGAGCTCCCTGGTGAACTGCCCTTCGTGGATCACGCGACATGTCATGCCATCGTAGCTGCTCTTGATCAGGCGGACGAGCTTTGTGGGTACACCGTAGTGTCGTAGGAGTTTCCACAGAGTCTCTCGATCCACACTGTCAAATTACTTACTTACTTACGCCTGTCACCCCTACCCGGGTATAGGCCGTCGACAAGAGACCTCCAGCAACTCCTGTCCTGTGCTTCTCCTTCGATTCTACTCCAGGTGGTTCCCAGTCTCTTGATGTCTGCTTGGAGGTCTCGACGCCAGGAGTTTCTCGGCCTACCTCTTTTCCTCTTTCCCTGGGGGTTCCATGACAATGCCTGCCTAGTGATACTGGAAGCTGGCTTTCTCAGGCTGTGACCGATCCATCCCCATCTTCTTCGCCCAATTTCATTCTCTGCTGTTATCTGCTCTGTTCTCTCCCAGAGTCTGACGTTGCTGATCTTCTCTGGCCAGTGGATTTTCAAAATTCTTCTAAGGCAACTGTTCATGAAGGTCTGTACTCTGTTGACTGTGGTTTTTGTCAATCTCCAAGTCTCTGCTCCATATAGGAGAACTGCTTTTACATTGGAGTTGAAAATCCGGACTTTGGTGTGTTGTGACAGCTCTCTGGAACTCCACACTTTTTTTAACTGGAGAAAGGCTGCTCTGGCTTTACCGATTCGTGCTCTGACATCTGCATCAGTGCCGCCTTTATTGTCTATGATGCTCCCGAGATAGTGAATGACTCCACCTCCTCCAACGGGGTGCCAGCAAGCAAGACTGGTTCTTCCCTGGTTGTGTTCAGCCTCATTGTCTTTGTTTTCTGTTTGTGAATGGTGAGGCCCACTTGGGACGAGATGTCAGCAAGCCTCGTGGTCTTGTCCTGCATTTGTTGATGAGTGTGGGACAGTAATGCAAAGTCGTCTGCAAAATCGAGGTCGTCAAGCTGTGTCCACAGTGTCCACTGTATTCCACTTCGTCTGTGCTCCGTGGTCATCTTCATGACCCAGTCTATGGCCAGTAGGAAGAGGAACGGAGACAGCAGACACCCCTGCCTGACACCAGTTCTGACCTGGAGCTCCCTGGTGAACTGCCCTTCGTGGATCACGCGACATGTCATGCCATCATAGCTGCTCTTGATCAGGCGGACGAGCTTTGTGGGTACACCGTAGTGTCGTAGGAGTTTCCACAGAGTCTCTCGGTCCACACTGTCAAATGCTTTCTCATAATCCACAAAGTTGACGTACAGCGGGGAGCTCCACTCCAGAGACTGTTCCACGATGATGCGGAGAGTGGCGATCTGGTCTGTACATGATCGGTTCTTCCGGAATCCTGCTTGCTGGTCTCTCAGCTGGGGGTCAACGGAGCTCTTCATTCTCTCTAGGATGATCCTGTTGAAGACCTTTCCTGGTACTGACAGCAAGGTGATTCCTCTGTAGTTGGAACACTTGCTCAGGTCGCCTTTCTTGGGAAGCTTGATTAGGTACCCCTCCTTCCAGTCAGCTGGCATCACCTCCTCTTCCCAGATCTTTCCAAACAGTGGGTACAGCATCTCCACTGTTGTCTCTAGGTCTGCTTTCAGAGACTCCGCTGGGATGCCATCTGGCCCTGCTGCTTTGCCGTTCTTCAAAAATGCCACTGCTCTTCTGATCTCTTCCCGGCTGGGTCTGTCACAGCTGATGGGTAGGTCAGTCTCTGCCGGCTGGATGTCAGGGGGTCGGGTGGGCTAGGTCTGTTCAGTAACTCTTCAAAATACTCGGCCCATCTGTCGAGTTGGTCTGCTCTGTCTGCAATAGGCTTGCCTTCTTGGTCTTTTACTGGTCTTTCTGTATGGCCATACTTACCCGACAATCTTCTGGCAATGTCGTAGAGCTGTTTCATGTTGCCGCTGCCTGCTGCCTTTTCTGCCAGGCTGTCTGTGTAGGCCCTCTTGTCTGCCCTGATACTCCTCTTCACCTCGCGGTTGGCTTCCGAGTATTCCTCCTGTGCCCTTACTTTGGCTGCTCTCGTGCGACTGTTGTTGACGACTGCTTTCTTCTGCTTCCTCACTGTATTTCATACAGATGGTTTTTATATGTGTGTGCGCGTGTGTGTGTGTGCTCGTGTTTGTTTGTGCGTGTGGATGTATGTGTGAGCGGCGCGCGTGCGTGCGTCTGTGCATGTGTGTGTGATGAGTATTATTATTTTTTCTGTATAAAATGATGCTATTGGGTTTTGTATGTACATATATGTTTTATAGTTTCCCTTCTTTTTTTATCCTGTAGATGTTAGCAACGGCAAGTTTGTAAAATGACGATTTGTTTTCTGTCAAAACTTTTTACTGTTGAAAAATAAAGTTTCATCATCATCATCATCATCACTTCTATCTTCTTCAAGGTCTGTGCCGACAGCCAGTCCTTGTGATGGTGTTTCCTGAACCCTACAGTGTCTTTGCAGGTTGAGTCCAGCACCTCTCTAACTGCCTTCCACTGCTACTCTGTGGTGACCGCCTCCTCTTCATTTACTAGCTCCTGTAGCGCTTGAGACCGGTTGGACAGCACCAGTTTGAACTCTTCTCTAACTCCAGTTTCTCTCAGGAGGCCTACATTATAGCGCTGTCTTCTTGTTGTCTCTGTGCGGCTTTTCTTTAGCTTGAGCTTCATTCTTAAGGTAAGCAGATGGTGGTCGGAGGCGATATCTGCTCCCCTCCTCACTCGAACATCTTGAAGGGATCTTCTAAATTTCTTGCTAATGCAGATATGGTCTATTTGGTTCTCTGTTGTATGGTCAGGTGAGACCCAAGTTGCTTTGTGTATTCTTCTGTGTGGGAAGATGCTGCCTCCAATGACAAGTCGGTTTAGAGCACAAAAGTCTACAAATCTCTCCCCGTTCTCACTCATCTCCGAGCCTAGTCCCTGTCTCCCCATCACCTCTTCGTATCCTGTGTTGTCCTCCCCTATTTTGGCATTAAAATCGCCCATGACGATGGTGATGTCTTGCTCCGCACATTTGTCCAAGGCACTCTGGAGTCGGTCGTAGAACTCTTGTTTCTCTTCCTCGTCACTGTCATTAGTGGGCGCATAACACTGGATGACGTTCAGCTTGAGCTTTTTCTTGGTTCTAAAGGCTGCTGTGATAATTCTTGGCCCAAGAGGTTCCCAGCCCATCAGCGCTCTCTGTGCCACTGGTGACAGCATGAATGCTACACCTTCTGTATGGGGGGCATTCTCCTCTTCATGACCTGAATACAGAATCATCTCCCCACTTAACAGCCTTTTCTGGCCAGACTGCGTCCATCTGGCTTCACTGATACCTAGCAGGGAAAGGTTGTACTTTTGCATTTCTGCTGCTATCTGGGCGGCCTTGCCGCTCTGGTACATGGTCTTGACGTTCCATGTGCCCATGGTTGTATCCCTGGATAGAGAGAGGCGGCTCGGTCCTGTGGCTTCCGACTTTCACCACAGGACGTCATAAGTCTTCTGGTAGAAGAACCTTCCTCCTCCAGGAATGGAATTACTGTTAGTCTTTTCGTCAGCGTTTTTTGTAGCTATTTCCTTTTTTGCAGGGTGGGGAAGCTACCCCCACGCCCTTACTAGGAGGACCAGGGGTTTTCTGTCGGGGTCACCTTCCCTTAGACCATGTTGGTTCACGGCACCTTATTTCATTCGGTGCACCCCTCTCACGAGGGACCCCCTATCCACCACCCAGGGGACGCGCCTCAACGCCATATGGTCCCAGCGCGAGGACTAAGCCTCTCTCTTGGCTTGACTTCGCGAACGAAGATTCTATAGGGCTTGCCCACGTCGTCTGCAGGCATTTTCGTGGCTGCGGAGGCCAATCCGGGACAGGCAGGTTCGACCGCAGTGGCTGCAGGGGAAGGTCTGGTCAGGGTTCTGAGTTACGACAGCTCTGTTTTTTCTTCTGAGCCGCTTGTCCTTAAGGTTAGCTCTGCGAGAGTCCTCAAAGGAGACGGCTGCCTTGTGAATGGTGGAGCGCCAGGTGTCACGGTCCGCGGCAAGCGAAGACCACTGGTGGTGGTCGATTTGGCAGGCACTAAGTGACTTCTTGAGACCGTCTTTGTATCTCTTCTTTGGTGCCCCTCTGTCTCGGTGTCCAGTGGCGAGCTCGCCGAACAGAGTGATCTTGGGTAGGCGATGATCCTCCATCCTGGAGACGTGCCCCGCCCAGCGAAGCTGTGTCCGCAGCAGCAAAGCCTCGATGCTCACAGTTTCCGCCTGTTCAAGGACCTCGACGTTGGTGACATAGTCACTCCAGTGAATGCCCAGGATGGTACGCAGGCAGCGCTGGTGAAAGCGTTCGAGGAGTCGTAGTTGGCTGCGGTAGAGGGCCCAGGACTCGGAACCGTACAGCAGGGTGGTGAGGACGACAGCTCTGTACACGCTGATCTTGGTGCCTTTTTTCAGCTGTTGATTGTGCCACACCCGCTTGAATAGTCGCCCGAAAGCACTGTTCGCTTTTGCCAGCCTGTTGTCCAGCTTGGCGTCTGACGTGATGATGCAGCCAAGGTAGGTAAACTGGTGTACAGACTTCAGTTCGGACTCGCCGATGGTGATGTGGGGAGGGCGATGCTCTTCCTTGGGTGCCGGCTGATGACTAAGCAAGGTGCTGGCATAAAACTAAGCTCACTCATGCAACTGTCCCCTGGTATTCTTACCAGTAAGTGTGATGCATTATTACTAATAATGAGATCATGCACACTCCTTTGTCTGGGTATTTTACTTTTGTTGCACTCCACCAAGTCTCCAAAATAACTGGACTAGTAATGGGCCTGGGGATGCCTTGTCTGAAATTTTGACTACAGTAAGCCCACAATGTCCCCTTGTCCTTGTGAGGAGGCTAGCTATGTACATGTATGTACACCAAAAGTAATGACAGAATGCTGATGGACATTGGAAGACAAAGCATACTGTCCTGTTTTTGTAGACAATCACACCATAATGACACCACTTACATCCAAAGGATGCTATCACTTTATCTCTGGAATGAGCCTTGATGACCACAATGCCCAGTGGTGTATATTTTTTTAAAAAAAACTTTCACCAAGATTCTAAGTAATAATAAATAATTACGGTATTTATAATGCGCTTATAAATCTTATAATAATAATAACTCTAAGCGTGCACTCACAACTCACGCACACATGCGCACGCTTAGACAACTGCTTGCATACCACAAAAAGTGAAATACATTCTCAATAGAAATGTACACTTACAAAAAAAGTCACATACTGACATAAGGGCCAAACAGACGCAAATCCTGGATTCTAATGACTGTAAAGGTGTAATGTGAAAAAAATACAGAATTTCTGAAGTCACACCTGTGGAACTATGTAATGTAGAGGCCCTGTCAGTGTCCTGGTTAAGATGACAAAACCAAAGCAAGCAAAATGATGTGCTTGCTATCAAATCAAACCAACCATGAAACCAACAAATCCCCATATGGAACAAAGATCATGACACTGTTGGGAAAATGTTTGTTGTTTTTAATTTAAATTGTTATAACTCAATAATGGAGAAAATCAAGTCTTGTCAGGGAGGGGGGGAGGGGTAATACTATAAAATGTACATCCCTACATGTAAGTTTGTGATACTAATACTATAGTAATGACGTTTACATTTTTACTATACAATACAGCTTTAAAAATGAATTTGTCTCTGGAGCTGCCTACAGTTGTCTTGAACTTGAGTGTCATACTCATAATCAGCACTCAGATTAATTTTTAAAATACGATTGCATAAGGGTACGTTATCTGGCCCTGGCAATTGTTACTGCCGATAAAATAAATTGTGTGTACGATTTTATCTCTGAAATTATGATTCTTCTTCTCTTTAATAGTATTACAGCAAATTTACAGATGTACGCCTAAATCACCAACGGATTTGGCCGGGTCAGCGTTACGCCAACGATGTGGCAAGTGCAGGCAGCTATTGACATGTTTTCGTTTTGTGCAGTGTACTGAAAAAACACCACAAAACAATACACATAATAATTATTAGCAAGGTAATATATCACGACAAGCCATTGGTCCGCCGTTGTGATCAAGACTGGACATGTTTGGTCAAGCTCTCACCTTCCCAAGAAATCGCCCTTTCAAATAGCGTTTCCCACTCGATGGATCGAGAATAATGTCTGGAATCACGTCTTTGGGTCGAGTTTCTTCTTTTTTTACGGCAGTCGTCATCTTGATAAAACGTCAGTGTGCATTTACTTTAGTCAGTGCGGTTGGAAATTCGTTCGTGTCACTGCTACACGTTTCCTGACAACACGATTCAAATTTAGCAGAAGGTGATGGTTCTGTTCGTAGCTTCAGTGATTGGCCAAATTCCAACTTTGCGGGCTGTGATTGGCTTAGCTGATAGCCACCTAGCGGACAAGGTTGTCAGCGCCCGGTGTATTGCGCACTTATGTTGCGCTCATTTACGCGTGTTTCGAAAGGCTGTCTGGCCAAAGGACCAGTCTTTCGCTACATAAAGGTCACAACCTTTAGCCTTTGAACTAATTTGCAACATGTGTCCTCATTGGATGAAACGTTTCGCAATGACCAACCAATAACTCCGTTAGTATTTATTACTCTACTTCCGACAGCATGGCGATGCTAGCAGAGCCTCGGCGTAAGCAGAAGTTTGGTTCTGACCCAAGAAATACCTTCTGGAGCAATGGTATTACTTTTTCAATGAATATGAACAGAGAGAAATGAACTTTTTGTACATACGCATCGTAACAACTTTATTCAATATGATAAATTTTATCAGCGCTGAATGCCATGACTTTCGGGCAGTTTCACCTCCCAGCGGTCCTGAGTGTTCATAATTTCCATCCACTGTTTTGTGTGTTTGTGTGTGTCTACTCATCAACAGACTGAGGACTATTGTCGAGATATAATTAAGTGTTTGTCTGTTTTCCAAACACACTGGCCATTATATTTCTTTCATTTCAAGGAGCGGAGATTTTTTAATATACGTTCATTCAAAACAAATACAAGTAATCCCAGACCCTCTTTGACCTCTCTCTCTCTCTCTCTCCCCCCCCCCCCCACCTACCCACCCACACACACACTGTCACACATGCACACCTTTTTTTTTTGTTAGTATTTTTTTACATATTTATTTTCTTATTAATCGCACCCTTTCTCAATCTTGGGATTACCAGATTAATATGATGATGTATAATATTTGCGCTGTGCAGTGCACGCGATTGTGTCAACTTCAACAGACTGATACAATACCGCATGTTCAGATGTTTGTGCTGTGCATGCGGATACTGTATAGGCGCCTTAATCAGTGGATGAAATTTTGACTCCATGGTAATGAAAATACTCACCCATTAGCCCACCAAGGAAGTTCATGTTATGGTTACACATTGCTGGTGACTGAGCTATGTCCCCATAAAAATTAAAAGTTTCATACATGAGTAATTCTCTACTGTTGATGACTGTTAATACGGGGACACTTGTTCTGATCTAGCTAGTCACGGACTTTGACCCAGTCACATACAATTTTATTGTCAGAATTTATTCTCAGGATGGCTACAGCAACAGCAGGACCAGATACATGTATTACAGATTTGACTATTGTTGTATGTGTACCTCATTAAAAATAAAATGTGTGAAAAATCATCCAAAAGTTGACACAAAAAAACGGAGAGAATTTTATACCTTGACCCATTTAGCCCCGAGTCCCTGCAGCAGGAGATTAACCATGATTATTCAAGGGTAGTGCCAGATTAGCTTGGCACCTTATCATGGTCAATCCACCTCCGGCAACTGGTACACAGTTCGTTCAGTAACACTTCCAAAATTTGGGAAAAGCACCCATGGAGCGAAAAGGGTTAGTTGTATCCAGGGTTGGAAGATTTAACGATTTAACAAATTAAATTTTTGGTTAAAGAAAATTTAACGCGTTAATGTTTTTAAAAAGTTAAAGAAAATTCAACGAATTAAAAAATAAAAGTAATGATTATCGATTTCTTTCGTTAAAAATTTCGTTACTTCAGTTCGTTTTTCCGCCACGAACAACATGTGCCTATGCGCAAAGCCGGTTTGACCCAGTTGCAGCCGGTTTGAGGCGGTTTGGAGGATCTATGCCTCTGGGTGAAAAACTTAACGGATCCCCTTTGCTTGAGAAGATCATGAGCGTAGATTATCCCAGGAAGAGGCATAGATCCTAACGAGCCCCCTGCAGTTGTGGGGGCTCATGAGGATCTATGCCTCTTTCAGTTGGGTGGTTTTCGTTTCAGGAGTGAGAAGGCAGATGGCACTCGTACAGCAAAGATTGGACAGGTGAAAAAAATTAACGGAGCCCCTTTGCTTGAGAAAATCACGAGCGTAGATTATCCCAGCAAGAGGCATAGATCCTTACAAGCCCCCGCAGTTGCGGGGGCTCATGAGGATCTATGCTTCTTTCAGTTGGGTGGTTTTCGTTTCAGGAGTAAAAAAGCAGATGGTACAGCAACGATTGGACAGGTGAAAAACTTAAGGGATCCACTTCGCTTGAGCGAAACAAGAGCGCAGATTATCCCAGCAAGAGGCATAGATCCTCATGAGCCCCCGCAGTTGCGGGGGCTCATGAGGATCTATGCCTCTTGCAGTTGGGTGGGTTTCGTTTCAGGAGTGAGAAGGCAGATGGTACAGCAATGATTGGACAGCACAGGTGAAAACCTGAAAGGGTGCATGCATACATAACCCACCACCCCCCCGCCCCCCCCCCCCCTCACCCAAGACTGCTGGGGTTCTTGAGGATCTATGGCTCTTGCACAGATGAGTGGATTTGTCAGCAGCGCGAAATAAGATGAAACAAGCTTGAATTGTTCCATTTTTAGCCGCATGACTTTTTCTTGCGCTGTGCAGTTTTCCGAGTTTTTTTTTTTTTCTTTCTTCCCCCTTCTCATAACTACTGCATGTAACTGGCCAGATAGTGTGTTAGCTAGTGGGTAGAGAAGGAAATCTGGTGGCGTGTCACTTTTCAACTGCATGCCACTTGTTTTGTCTGAGCTGAACAATAAATGATCATTCGTGTATTTAACGCAAATTTATTTCATTAAAAAGAAAAATTAAAGAAAATTTATTTCTTTAATTTTCAAAAAAAAGTAAAGAAAATTTATTTCTTTAACCTTTTACCAGAATTAAAGAAAAGTTATTTCATTAAAGAAAAAAAGTAATGACTATCAACCCTGGTTGTATCGTGTTGGAGGCCATCAAGGGTTTGAAGTTATTTACTCAATTACTGATTGGTCTATGATATACTGTGGTAGTCTGCTTTTGAAGATCCTGATAGATACATCTGTTTTCTTCTTCTTCTTCTTATTCTTGTCGTTCGCAGTGGGCTATACGGTCAGTCCAGCACCGGCGATGAATGACATCGTTTTCTCCAGGTCTTCTCGACTGCCGTAGAGTTTGGTCTGCAGTGGAGTTGGCGACGGCCACACTAATTTTCTTTCATCGTCCAGTAGGGGGCATCTCTGGAGAATGTGTTCTGCTGTTTGGTCTTCCTGACCACAGGCACAGGTTGGTGATGGCGCCAGCTTGAGCTTTCTGTTCATGTGAGCGTTCAGTCTGTTGTGGCCGGTACGCAGTCTGATCAGGACGACTTGCTGCTCTCTGGTCATTGTGTGGTAGTCGTCTCTGTTTGACCTCGGCCTCATCAATGCCTTGATGATTGTCTTTTGCTCACTATAGCTGACGCTGTTTTCTTGTTGATCTTTTGTGGCTCCTTCTTTTGCCAGCTCGTCTGCCCTTTCATTTCCTGGTACCCCACACTGGAGAACAACTCTTCTGGTTTGTCTGACCTTCTGCAAAGCTCTGGTCAGCTGGGGGAGCTTGTCGTTCTCAAGGGCCTGAAGGACTGAAAGGGCATCGGAGAAGAAGACGACTTGGTAGCATGGGTCTGTGGAATTCTGAACCATGGAGGCGGCCTGCATAAGTGCTTCAGTTTCTGCTTTGTAGTTTGTGATGTGTTTGCCGGTGGCTACACTGGATGTGGCTGTATGTCCTCCTGGGAACTGGATCAGGATGCCAGCACCTCCATTGGAAATGGCATTTGTTGCTGATCCATCAGTGTAGATGTGGATCCATGCCTCCTTTGGGTACTGTTCGTCGATCAGGGCTAGGGTGAGTGCCCATCGAACGGTGTCATCCTGACTGTCTCTTGAGGCAGCATGTGGGACACTGGTGCAGATCTGGATGTCTGGTTTGTCCACTGCCCAAGGGTTTTCCTCTTCTTCTGTGATCAGAGGTAGAGTGCTCTGTGGAAGGACTTCTCTGTACTGTCGAGAAAGTCGCATGCTCTCATGGACAAAGCTGCTTCTTTTGAGCCGGTTCTTGGTGAGGTTGCTCAGTCTGTGCTTCATAGGGTGGTCAGGCAAGCACCTGAGCTTCTCCGCCTGTACCATGGTTTTGGCTTCTCTCCTCTGGCTGAGAGGCTGCATTGTGGTCAGCTTCTCCATTTCCTTGATTGGTGTGGATTTCATTGCACCAGTGATGAGTCGAAGAGCCTGGTTTTGCACTCGGTCGAGGGTCTGCAGGTTCGTCTTGGCTGAGGTTGACCACGCTGTGGAGCCGTACTCGAGGTGGGGCCTGACTGTTCCCTGGTATACTGTCTTCAGTATCTTCTCGTTCGCTCCCCAGGTGGTGCCTGCCAGTTTCCTGAGTATGGCCAGCTCGCGCCGGGCCTTCGCTTCTGCCTGTGCAATGTGTGGTTTCCAGGTCTGACGTCTGTCGAAGGTGACACCAAGGTAGGTAGCTTCTTCATCCTCTCTCAGAGGGGTTCCACCAAGCTTGATGGTTCCGGCTTTCTGCTTTGGGGACAGTGTGAAGAGGGTGGTGGAGGATTTCTCCTTGTTGACGGAGATGCACCAGTCTTCTGCCCATGCGTTCAGCTTGTCTGCCGCTAGCTGCATTCTGTAGGTGGCAGTACTTGCATGCTCCTCCTTGCACCAGATCACAAGGTCGTCTGCGTATAGTGCAGCTTTGATTCCCTTGGGCATCTCAGACACCAGATCGTCGATGAAGAGAAGGAAGAGGGTAGGGGAGAGGACTCCGCCTTGCGGGACGCCATGACAGAGGAGGAATTTCTTGCTTTTGGTCTGGTCGACGCTGACTCTTGCCCTGCGGTTGAAGAGGTAGGAGCGTATCCACTGGAACATGTTACTGGACACGCCTTTTCTCAGCAGTTTGACAAGCAGCCCATCTTTCCAGACCTTGTCAAAAGCCTTCTGAAGATCAATCCAGGTTACAAAGACCAGCTTCTGCTCCTGGAAGGCATCTTCAACTTCCTGCGCCAAGTAAGTGACCTGGTCTTCGGTGCTGCGGAACTATCGGAAGCCAGCTTGTTCAGGGGCGAGGAGGTTCCTGGATTCCAGGTAACACCTGAGGCGCTCGTTCACAATTCTCTCCAAGGTCTTCACAACACAGCTGGTGAAGCTGATTGGGTGATAGCTGGTGGCCTTCTTTGGATCCTTCCCTTTCTTTAGAATGGGGATCAAGATCGCTTCTCACCAGAGTTGTGGTAGCGATCCTTCTTGCCAGCTCCTGTTGAGGACCTCAAGTAGCTTGTTTTCTGCTGCACTACCAAGGTGGGTTAGCATCTCGTTGGTGATGCCATCTGGACCAGGAGACTTCTTCGCCTTCAATTTTTTGAGAGCTATATGAAGCTCTTTGTGTGTAAGTGGTTGATTCATGGCGTCCGCTGTTGCTTGTTTGGCAGGTCTCTCTCTTTGCTCTCTTCTTGCTTCTCTCTGCTTTTTGGGGCTAACATGGAGATTGCTCTCAGCTGCATAGCTTTCAGCAAATTGGTTGGCAGCATGCTTTCCTGTTAGTATCTTCCCATTTTCTTCTAAGGTGATGTTTCCTTTGCTCGTGTTCTCATCGTTCAACTGCTTGGTCAGTTTCCAGAGCTTTCTGCCGTCCTTCTCAAGGTTCAGGGAGCTTGTTTTCTCTTGCGAGCTCCTGCGTCTTGCATGTAGCTTCTTCTTGAGAAATTTGGCTTTGGCTTCCTGGAGGCGGATGTTGTTTGCCTGTGATGGGTTAACTTCTGCTTCCCTTCTGGCATCTGCTAGATCATCATCCAGTTCCTGCAGTTCATTGCTCCAGTAGGGCTTATAGTCTTTTCTAGCACCTCTGGGTATGGACTCGCGCGCTGCTCTGAGGATGCTCATGTTGAGGTCCTTCACCACCATGTTGATGTCTCGACCTTCGATTCGAATGTCTTTGGTGAGTTCGCTTGTGCGGTGTCTAAAGAGGAACCAGTTCGCTCTTTTGTAGTTCACCGTGGGAAGGTTGCATCAGTGTAGGACTCCGTGCCCATGGTAAAAAAGACTGGCTGATGGTCACTTCCACCTAGCTGTTCTCCGACCTCTGCTGGCTTGCTTGTGCATGTCTTCTGTGCAGAAGGCTAGGTCAGGAGTCGATGTAGTGTGCCATCTTCTGGAGTAGAACGTGGGGCAGTCAATGGGACTGTTCAACAGAATGAGATCATTGTCGTCCTGCCAGTTCTCCACCTCTTCTCCTCTCCGATCCAAGTGGTCGTATCCCCAACTTTGTGAGTGACTGTTGAAGTCGCCCACCACAATGAAGTTGGAGGCCTTAGTGGGGATCGTGTCAGGGATGAGTGGTCTGTCGTTGGGGCAGTAGAAGTTGACCAGCTGGAAATCTGCTGTCTTGGTCTGGATCCGAATCACTTGGTACTCGGAGTTTTCCATGTGCGTATCGATCAAACAGGCGTTGATGTTGTTCCTGATCAGGGTCAGGATTCCTCCCTTGCTTCGATCTGTTCTGTCGGACCTGAAACACTGGTAGCCTCTCACTTTGAAGGACTTTTGGGGTGTCAAGTGCGTCTCCTGAATACAGCAGATGTTGATGTTCTTCTCATGCAGGATATGCTCCAACTCGGTCTTCTTGTTCAGAATGCTTTCTGCGTTCCAGTGCATGACCTGAAAAGGTCGCTGCTGACTGGGATTCTTCCTGGTTGTGGTGGTGCCAGTAGCTCTCCTCCCGCGTCCCCTGGCACGACAAGACGGACGTGAGGGACCTCCAGTAGCTGAGGGTCCCTTAGAGGCATGGGACCCGACGCTGCTCCACCCTGGAGGGTCTTCAGTGGGCAAGCGCCATTATCGTCAATGGTAGTTGGCCATATAGTCATGATTGCGTGTTTGCGTGGATCCATGGTTTATCAGAATGCGCCGTGCAGCCTGGGTCCTCCGTCTTCAGCATTCGAGGTTTCTGTCGGGGTTACCTCACCCTTAGCTCCTGGTATGCGACCTTCCCTGGGAACACAGGGTGGCTAGAGCTTTATGCGGCTCTTGATTGCATGATAAACCTGTCGTTGGACACATGGGGAATTGCAGTGGAGGTACAGTGCCACCTGCTACCCCGCCCCGTCCTGGTAAGCTCATCGCCATTTGGTCCACGACTGCTTGCGCAGCTAGCCTCCATATCTGAAGGCCGTTCCCCTATCCGCCACCCGGGGACGCGCTAGGTTGGGGATGGTCGCCCCACTGAAAATCCCACACTGGGTTAAGGAAGTTCAGCATGTCCTTGACATCTGTTTTAAAATACCCATTAAATTAAAGGTCCTTTTCTAAAATTTAGAAACACTGCCCCTAAAAAAAAGTGTAATGTGCATTACACGTGGTGTCACACTCGCACATTGCAACATTACTTATTACAAGAATATAATAATATACAGTTATAATCCTTTCTGCTTCAGATAACGCTGCCTCACAGTCATCATCATCATCATCAGTCCCTTGCCCGAACTGGGCGTTGGGGGGACTGAAAGGCAGCAGCAACAGACAGTGCTCTCCACTGAGTTCTATTTTGGGCGGTGGCAAGCAAGTCTGGCATCTCGAGTTCGGTCCATTCTTTTATGTTTGCGACCCAACTCTTTCTCTGACGACCTCGCCGACGACTTCCTTCGAGAGTGCCTTGGAGGATAGTCTTGGACAAGGTGTTGTGTCGGGTCACGTGGCCAAACCAAGCAAGCTTGCGCCGTTTCACAGTTGCCAGAAGGGGTTCATGTGGGCCCACCAGGGAAGTGACGATGCTCCGTACATATTCCTTGGTCTTGTGCTCGCGGTACGAGATGCGGAGCAACTTCCTCAGGCACTTGTTCTCAAAGGCCTGGATTTTCTTTTCTGAGTCTGCAAGCAGTGTCCAAGTCTCACAGCCGTAGAGTAGAATAGACACTACGAGGGACTTGTAAAGCCTGTACTTGATGGTGAAGCTGATGGAGTTACTTCGCCATATCCTGTCCAGCCTGGCCATTGCGGATGTTGCTGTACCTATCCTGATACGGATCTCTGCTATGCAACTACCGTCTTTGGACAGGGTGGCTCCCAAGTACTTGAAGCTATTGACCTCTTCTAGCTTCTGGCCATTCATGTGAATATTGCTGCTGCTGTCGCTTGTGGTGTTGATCATCACTTTGCTTTTATCCGTACTGATCTCCATGCCATAAAACCCTGCGCTACTTGAAAGTTTGTCTGTCAGGTTTTGGAGCTCACTATTGCTGCCTGCCATGAGGTCAATGTCGTCTGCGAATCGAAGATTGCACAGGGATCTGCCACCAATAGAGATTGAAGTATGGTGGTCGTGGAGGGTTTCCTGCATGATCTTCTCCAGGAATATGTTGAAAAGGACAGGAGAGAGCAGGCATCCTTGACGGACACCGATCGTCGTCCTGAAGAACTCGCCTGACTGATTGTTAAGTAGAACCGCGCTGCAGGCGTTCTTGTAAAGCGCTTCTATCATTTGGATCAGTCCCTCCTCTATGTTGAACGATCTCATGACTTGCCAGAGTCCGTCGTGCCAGACGCGATCAAATGCTTTCCTGAAATCAATGAAGTTGTGGTAGAGTTCGCGCTGATGCTGCAGATGTTTCTCGATCAGGGCGCGGCAGTTGAAAATCTGCTCTACAGTGCTTCTTCCAACTCTGAAGCCAGCCTGTTCTTCTGCCAGCAGTTCCTCGGCGAAAGTTTTGAGGCGGTTGAGAATGATTCTAAGCATTACTTTGCTAGGGTGACTTATCAGACTGATAGTTCTGTAGTTCTGGCACTGTTTCAGGTTTCCTTTCTTGGGGAGCGGGATCACTAGAGACTGTGTCCATTCTACTGGCCATTTCTTTTGCTCCCAGATCTTTTGACAGAGTGTAGTGAGGACCTTCGTTGTTACTTCTCCTCCATGTTTCAACAGTTCAGCAGGTACGTTGTCTATACCTGGAGACTTTCCTCCCTTCAGGCCGCGTACGGCTGCTTCCACCTCTTCAGCTAACACTGGCAGGTCTTCAGCCTTCCTGGCCCCAGCCTGGTTGTTTTGGAGGATGCTGGTGTCTGGCTCAGCCTTGTAATTATACAAGTCTCGGCAGTACTCAGTCCATCTGTTTAGTACAGCAGTGTTTTCCGTAAGGAGTTGGCCGCTGCTGTCTTCGATGACTGTGGCTGTTCGCTGTTGAGTCTTGGTGAGGGTCCTTAGCGTTTCATAAGCCTTCTTGCTGTTGCCGTTTGCCATGGCAAACGGCCTCACAGTAATACACATGTATACAAGTCTGTCTCTTAAGTTTTTGTTGGTTTGTCACCAAACACTAAAGTGATGGTGTCACATTGTAACATGTTTTAAGGTTTTTGCACCAAGCAAGTATGCTTGAATTAACATTAAAAT
Organism: Semisulcospira habei; assembly: GCA_036245525.1. Classification (NCBI taxonomy): domain Eukaryota; kingdom Metazoa; phylum Mollusca; class Gastropoda; family Semisulcospiridae; genus Semisulcospira; species Semisulcospira habei. Next base: position 92,390,652 of record BTPG01000006.1, read on the forward strand.
TCATTTTACACAAGAACAGTAGGCCCTACTGCTTTTAATGTAAAGTTGAAGTAACTTTATGGCATGATGAACACACATTTCTGTACAGATCAGACACATTTTTACTTTGTAGCTCTACCTCTTTTCCACTTTTTAGCCACCAACAGTGGAGAGTACAGCGTATTCATGTAAAGTCATTTTCAGATGAGAGCAAGTTTGGCCAGCGCATGTTGGAGCGGATGGGCTGGAGTAAAGGGAAGGGACTAGGAGCCAGTGAATCTGGTCGTACAGAACACATCACACCTTCTTTCAGGCAGAAAGATGACCCCAGAGGTAAGCAGCTTTCTCAGCCGGGTTGTCCTCAGCTAATAAATTACTCAGCATTATTAACCCATTTAGCCTTGGAACCCTGCAGCAGGAGATGAATTGATCATGATAATTCAAGGGTAGTGCCTGAAGGCGCCAAGCTCATCATACACTACCCTTGAATTATCACGATCAATCCATCTACTACAACTGGTACACAGTTGTTAGTTCAGAAATGTTGCCCATTCAGCCCCGACACCCTAAAGCAGGAGTTTGGATGGACCATGGTAATTCAAGGGTAGTGCCAAATTGGCTTGGTACCGTTATGTATGCCCAAAGTTAGCTTGAAGTTTACTATGTGAAGTCACTCGGCAGTATGAAGGTACCACTTCAAGAAGCTGACCAAAGTAGACTATGATTGCTGTCGCTCAGTTGCAACTTGCATAACCCATTCAATACCAGCTGACGCAGCCTGTTTCTGTAATCTTGGATAATTCAACACCCAAAAAAACCCTTGCTGTTCCAGGAACATGGATTCAAAGTGGTGTCAGCAAGAGGCATAGATCCTCATGAGCCCCCGCAGTTGTGGGGGCTCATGAGGATCTATACCTCTTGCAGGTTGGGTGGTGTTCAAATTTTCTCATCACTGGTCAGGTTACAGATCATAATTGATGGATGAAACTAAGCTTTTGGGGACAGTAGTATAGTTACAGTTCCTCACTCATTTTGTCTCCCCGTCTGCAGGTGTAGGATGCAGCAAGAACCATGCAGACAACTGGTTGGCTCACCAAGATGACTTCAACTCATTGCTGGAATCACTGAACACTGAGCAGGACTCTGCTGCTGTTTCAAGCACAAAAGACTCAAACCCCAAAGGCGTAGCCAGCCTGGAGGAGAAGTCCAAGTCCTCGCGTAGCCGAGTTCAGTAAGTAATGAGTAACGCAAGGTGTGGCTGGAGAAAAACGGAATGAGAAGCTAAATTGAGGGGGAATATTTCAAAATTTCTCTGTTGTCTGTTAGCTCCTTCACTTCCGAGGAAAAGAGGCTTGCAAATCCTCAGGAGCCGTGTCACTATCAAACTAAGCACTGATTCAGGCTGTACCCTTGAACTGTTATGATAAAAAAAAAATCACCAGCAATTCTTAGTAATCGGGCAAGATGGCGGCCATGCAACACCACCTGGCCGCCCGCTCCGGCAGAAATGGTCGCCACCGGCAGTATTCTAGCAGATATTGTACCTTCGTTTGATATACGATGTCAGGCCCTGAAATGCTGCATCACAACCGGTATTTCTTTTCGATGACTTTTGGTAATTTGATGTGCTGTGACTGTTAATTGGGATTTTATATTTTTCTCCGCTGTGCCGCTATGCTGGGAGTTGATACACGCTGATTCTTGTTGTACCAAGCGGATATCAGAAGAACAGCGCGCGCTATGCTGTGGCAATATAACCAATGTGCTTTCCTCCCCTTTCATCATCTCATCTCAGTGGCTCTTCCGGCACACAACGCTCAACATCACTGCCTGCACTAGTGCACTCAACGAAGCTTCAGGCCCCACATTCCAGCCGAATGATGTAATGACACACACCTCCCAGACGCAGTGACTGTGTTTCTTACTGAACATCCGCGTGTGTACTCTTTAGAAACCATTAATTTTGGACTGCTTTTCATGTTAATGATGTAGTTCTACTACTTTTGCTTTTAAAATGACTATGAAGTTATATACTAGTTAAGTTCAGTATAATTAAGGTGGTGACTGTTTATGCCGGAGCGACTGTCTAATCACCGGCGCTGTACTATGGCGGTGACGGGCCCCCAGGTGCTGTTTGACCGTTCAGTTTTATGTAACCTAGATGGAGATCATCTCTGTATCGACGCGGGTATTTTGTTTTCTATTGTTAACTTGTTTTATGTACTAGTTTTTTAGCCAAGTAGGAACTTAATAAAGAACATTATAATAGTGTGTTCAGGAGACATAGGGCTGTCTTAGTTTTCCGTTTTTGTCAAGGAGTTTCGGGTCGGGATGAGGCCACTGGCGCTGGCCATTAGATGCCTTGGCAACGGGCTTCACCCGTCCCGAGTCATTGTCCATTTTGTGGCTCTGTTATTGTAATCTGTGGAATGAGCGAGTGATATCTGTATCACCACACTCCCCACCCCAAGTTGACTGTCGTAATGTATTTCACTTTTTGTGGTTCGCGAGCCGTTGTCTAAGCGTGCGCATGCGTGCGTGAGTTGTGAGTGTGTGCTTAGAGTTATAATTATTATAAGATAAGCGCATTATAAATACCGTAATTATTATTTATTATTATTAGTGAATGAATGTAAGCAGCACCTGTGGTGGCAAAAAATGTGAATTTCCCCATGAGGGATTAATAAAGTAGTATTGTATTGTATTGTATTGTATTAGTGGCAGAGGATCATCCTGCTGTATTGGTGTATATTTACCATATTCCCACCCGGGTCTGCCCTGGGGGACTTGGGTGGGGTTAACTACTTTTTAGTTCCCAGGGTCACCCTGGTCAGCCCCACAGGGTGAGTTTTCCCCTCTATTCTGAGGCATGTGTTTCTGTCTACCCTTGGTCCATTCACCTGTATTATCATTTTTTAAACTCTCCCTACTGTCTGCGCTGCCTGTAGCTCTTAATATTGGATGTGTGTTGCTAAATGGTCTTGGCTTTATTTAGGCCCCATGTCGTAGGTTTATTTAACGTATTGGACCGGCTGGTGACATACATTCAATATTCTGTTTAGTTTTTTTTCACAAGCAGTGCAGGCACGTCCTGAGAAAGTCTTGTTGCTGTCGGGACATTAAGCACTGTACAATCAATCAATCATAGTTACCATAACTCCTTCATAGAGACAGAACAACCACAATAGATCAAGAGTGGTGACAATAGCTTGGCGCCATGAAGGTGCCAAGCTATTCTGGCATCACCTTTAAACTATCGTGGCTGTTCTGTCTCCTAAATTGGCTGTGCTTTGCGGTGTTCAGAGGACACGGCCTAGTTTGGACCTCGGGGCTCATCGTAAATAAAATAACCACTGGTGTATATAATACAGTGGGCCTCAATTTGATCAGTCAGTCGAGGATGCTGTGTTGGTAGCCCTGACAGCGTCATTGTAAAGAAGTACCCAACGGAGAAAGAAACACGCTTAGAAAAAACGGTACAACACAATTTATTAATATTTCGGGTAAATACCCTTTGTCAAAATAGACAAACAGAGACATTAGCCGCTACTTATCGCAAGATAAGTAGCGGCTAATGTCTCTGTTTGTGTGTCTATTTTGACAAAGGGTATTTACCCGAAATATTAATAAATTGTGTTGTACCGTTTTTTCTAAGCGTGTTTCTTTCTCCGTTGGGTACTTCTTTGCATTTCACACGCTTGGCAGTCACCTTTTTGGTCTGGATTGCTTAGCGTCATTGTAGCCTTCACTGATCATTTCTCATGTATGACGTTAGATTCATGCCATTTGCAACATGTTAACCCTTTTAGCCCCAAGGTCCCATTTCTCAAATTTTGGAGGTGTTGCCTAACGACTATGTACCGGTGGCAAGGGATGGGTTGACCATGATAATTCAAGGGTAGTGCCAGATGAGCTTGGCACCTGAAGGCGCTACACTAATCTGGCACCAGCCTTGAATTGTCAAGGTCAATCAATCTCCTGCTGTAGCGACTCAGGGGGTAAATGGGTTAAGGGAACATTCTGTCTGTCTGCAGCTATCACAAGTTTACTCGCGGCAAGGACTTGTCATCACGATCTGTGGAAGATCTTAACTGTATCTTCGGCAAACGTGTGAAAGGGCAAACCTCTGAATCCAACACTCCTTTGAGACAGTCAGAGGTACGTCTGTAAAAAAATGTGGCATACTTAACTTATTTAAGGCATCCCACGTCAAAAGCTGCAGAATTGTCATTGTCAGCCACGGATGTTCAGTTTTTCTGCAAACCCACCCATTTAGTTAGGGAGTGCCGCACTAGCTTATCAGGTGGCGAGGTGACCTAGTTACAGCGCATTCCGATGGGCATCTGGTACCCCTTGACAGTAGGCCTTTTATACGCTTACTATTTTATGTGGGCAGAGTGCCAAATTTGTGCTGTGTTTAAAGCTTTACTGTGCTTTCCAAAAAAATACTTTGCCCCACCTCCTCCCCCACACCTCCTCCCCCACACCCTTCTTGTTGTTTTTTTTGCTCACATGCAAAGCAATTTAAGTGAGTATATGTTCTGGGCCAGTGGTCTTTCGTCCGGTGGCGTCCGTGGTAAACTTTAATGTTGGTATTTTCTCTGAGACTATTCAAGCTACAGTCTTCAAACTTGGCCCAAGGATACTTTGTGGCAAGACCTTTCTAAACATACCAATTTCAGTGACCTCTCACAAAGGTCAAGGTCATATGGGATCAAGAAATCTATTAAAAAAAAATAGCTATATTTTGACATAATTTAATCATAATAATTCTTTCAAATACTATTCACAACTTCAAACCCAAACTTGGTACTAAGATACCTGATGGTAAAACCTTTCTATGCATTTTAATTTGGTTGATCCTTCGGAAAGGTCAAGGGTCACAAGAACTCAGGAAATAGGTCCAAAATAGGCATATTTTGACAAAAGATGTTTTTCTCAAATACTATTCACAACTTCAAACTCAAGCTTCTGAAGGAGATACCTGATGGCAAGACCTGTCTATGCATACTACTTTGGATGACCCCTCAGAAAGGTCAAGGGGCACAAGAGCTCAGGAAATAGGTTAAAAATAGCCATATTTGACAAGAAATGTTTTTTCTCAATTACAATTCACAATTTCAAACCCAAACTTGGTACAGAGATACCTGATGGTAAGACCTATTTATGCATACTAGTTTGGATGACCCATTGGAAAAGGTCAAGGGTCACGAGGTCAGCAAATGTGTATAAAATGCCAATTTTTGATAGAATTATAGTTATTATCAACATTTTTGCAAAATTTTCAATCAAAGTTGGTACAAAGGTAGCTAATGATAAGACCTTATTATGTATACTAATTTAGTCGACACATCGCAAAGGTCAAGGGGGTTTGACAGATGTGTGAAAACTGATAAAATTTTGAGAAAATATGGATTTTGTTGGTGCAGAGGCCATCCCTTTTCTTATTATCACATGTGTGGATCAGTCATACACGTGAGCCATAAGGCCTTTGCCTTTCTTGTTTGTTGTTGTTGTTGTTGTCCCCTTTTTACCAGCTGGCGTAACATTGGCAGAGCAAATGACGCTCAAATTGTAGCATTTGACAGGCCCGTATGAACCCTTCAGGGTCTGTACGGTCTGTGAACATTTGTGAAAGTTTTTAAAAAATGACTAGACTTTTTCAGGGCCCTGGAAAGTCTGTCAATTTCAGTACTTTTCCTTAAAGTCTGTGAAAGTTTGTAAAAAATGACAAAGTGCTGATAAACTTTTGTCTAATTCTTTTTTTTTTTCTCCCCCAATTTGTGACTATTCCATTGCGAACGATCATGCTGACGCTTGTTGCAAGTGATCTATATTTAGCTCTGATCATAAAGTGACTGCATGGCCTTTCTGTCGAACATTCTGATTGGTTGTTTACGCTTCTGCCGAGCTCCGCCATTCGCTAAGCGTTCTTTTATTTTGGTATCTCTTCATGCATTAGGCACGAAAGCTTCAAATGAGCTGCTGATACAGAGTGATCTAATTAAAGTGTGTAAACCTTCAGGCTTCAGTTTGTGAAACGTTTATGAAAAGTTTGTGAACTTCGTCTCTGCTTTTCTGTACAGACCCTGCCCTTTGCATGTTGGTAGCAGTGTTTCTCTTGACGATTCCTGCAGGAATCGACATGACAAAAACTGCTACATGACTGTGCACAGGCCCACTGAGCGTCGTGGGCCTGAAGACGTTTTGCTACTGGGTTATTAACCCTTTGACTGTTGGTAGTGCTGTTTGTCACAATGATTCCTGCAGGACAACAAGCACTACCATCAGCCAAAGGGCTATTGTTGTGACATTGTTTTATTATGTGCATGTCTTCACTTTCAGTCCAATTCTGATGAGGACAGCAACAAAGAAGCTGCTTTATCACCAAGCCCTGACAGTGAGGAAGTGGGCAGCAACGCTACCACCAGCGACGATGTCCACACTCACGGCATCAAGACCATCACCAGCAGCTCCAGCATCCAGGAGTATTTTGCGCAGAAAATGGCTGAACTGAAAAAGCGACAGGCAGAAGCCCCCGACAGTCCACGAGACAGTGATGAAGGTTGTTCAGGTGCCGACGGTCCACGCCGACAGGAGGGTGCGGGGCATAGTTCTGCAGATGCAGATTCCTCACAGTGGAAAAGGAAGGCGAAGAAGAAGAGAAAGTCAGAGGAACATGACCAGCAGCAGAGTGTGGACAGTGTATCGATGAATGAAGAGAAGTTGCTGTTTTGTGAAACTAGTGGAGAGTCTGTGCTTGCAAGCAAGAAAATCAAGAAAAAGAACAAAAACCAAAATGCAGGTGAACATGAAAAACAGCAGGAGTTTGCAGAAAACACAACTGATGAAAAGGCATCAGAAAAGAAGAAAAAGAAAAATAAGAAAAACAAAAGGAAGTCTGCTGATTGTGATTTTGATGATAGTAAGGTTGAGAAAGATGTCCAGATCACATTGGACGAAGGCTGCACAAAGAAAAGCAAGAAAAAGAGCAAAGCAACCGATGAGACCACACTTGAGAAAGAGGAGGTGAATCAGTCTGCTGTGGTTCCCAAAAAGAAGAAGTCGGTGAGGTTTTCCCTTGGGGGTGATGACTTGTTTGTTCCCGGGGTGGAGGAGAGTGTCACAAGCAATGGTATTCAGTCAAATACTGGGGCAGAGTTCAAAGGTAAAACAACAAAGAAAAGGAAGAATGAATCCGGTGACACAGTGGATGCAAAGAAGAGCAAGATGGATGATATAGAGTCTAAAAATGTTGACTCTGCACAAGCTAGTGGCCATCAATCACAACCTGTTTCTGTGCAGAGTGTGTCATCCAGTTGTGGGGCTCCTAGTGGCCAGAACAACAATAAAAAGAAGAATAAGAAAAAGAAGAAGCCTGCTAGGAAAGTTAATGAATGTTTTCACGGCTCCAACCTTTCTCACGTGAAGGGTTATGGAAATTTGTAATGTTGGTAGTTTTACCCCATTGTGCATGAAGCCACTTGTACCACAGGCAGTACCAGTGCAGTGCATTGTGCATGAAGCCATTTGTACCGCAGGCAGTACCAGTGCAGTGGCTGCATGCATAATGGGGTTAAACCAAATTCAGATTGCCTTCAGCATACTGGGAAGCTTAGTGGATGGGTGACAATTTTCAGTCCTTGAGGCCGATTCAGCTTTCTCAGCAGCCTAAAAAGCTGAATTACAGCATTTTGGTTCAGATGGCACAGTCCTTCAGACAGCCTGTTGTTTGCAAGAGGCATATATTCTCACGAGCCCTTGCATCTGCAGGGGCTCATGAGAATTTATGTCTCTTGCTGGTCATGTTTCATAGTCTGTATGTGGACTGTTTTCAGCCATTTCTATTTTTGTCACCATCACCCACATTAGCAATATCTAATGAAATCATGTATGGAGTGGGCCCATTTTAGCATGAGCATTGCTTACCGATGTCTACTTTGTCTGCTTTCCACAATTTATGATATACAGAGGGAAAATTTGCCTGTGATTACGAAGTTGACAACAGGGGCATGCAAATACTATTTTTATTGAATTGTGTTCACAATGCTTTGACTTCCTTTGTTGTGTAAAGTGTTTGTGTGAGAGTGAACAATGAACAATGAACCTTTATTTTCCAACGGTAGAAGTTATTGGTAACAGGACCAGTTTTCAAACTTGCCGTTGCTACATCTACTACATAAATGACATAGACATGTAAACATACACATACCACACACTGACGCATGTATGCACTCGCTCACGCACGCACGCACATATGCACGCACACGCACGCTCACACACACACACACAAACATGCACACGCACGCACTTAGACACACACGCACACATATATACACACGCACTCCAGACATACGTACGCGCATAACGCGTACGCACAAAAATATAAAATGAGTAAAAATGCAAAGTAAAGCAATACACAGAAAATCATTAAGTACATTAGAATTCATACAGCAAAGGCAAATATGTATATGTGCTCTCTCTCTCTCTCTGTCTCGCACACACACACACAGGCAAAAATTCCATTGGGGCACAGCCATACACACACCGTGTTATGGTGCCAGTGGCACAGCGACGCACTCGCAGTGTTATGGTACTAGTGGCACAGTGATGCACACAGTGTTATGGTGCCAGCGGCACAGCGATACACTCATGTCATGGTGCCAGTGGCAGAGAACCCTGTGTGCATACCATGTTGGTCGCTTCAGGTGTACTGTGCATCAAACACAGACAAAAAAACAACAAAAATATGGTGACAACATTTATTTTTCATCTAGCTCAACACAATGTGTCTGATCAACAGATTGTAAAATCAGTTATCACATACATGCTACAAAGTGGACTAAATACCGGTAGGTCACTACCCAGTGCAACTGCAGTACTGTTACATACAGGTTTAGATCTACATGCACAATATCCAGCTAGAGTATCTACAGAACTACTACGAACTAACATGCACTGGTCTATACTGTGTCACCTTGGACTTTGTTGTGAGAAAAAAATACCATATGAAAACTTCAAAAGTGACAAATGCCTAAATACTCTGCCTCTATTCGTGAACAATTGTTTCTTTTTGTCAAAGAAAATAAATGCAGTTAACTCATTTGAGATGTGCCGCCTCCGGATATGTGGCTTATGCTACAACAAAGAACTGAAGCAGTAGTAACTGTTACAGATGTGACAACGACTCGGTTTATTCAGCACAACCATGTCTGTTGGCTGTTGGTATGGCTGATTCAAGCAGGAATCATCACAACAACAAAAATGTTACCAATTTTAGTGGTTGATTCAAGCAGGAATCGTCACAACAATTTTTTTTACCAACAGTCAAAAGCTTAAGAGTTGTGTTCTGAAAAACCATTTCTCAATGGATAAATAAAATCTTTCACCCAAATATCCATTGAAAGTAACAAGGAATGTCTGGAGGTGCAAGTCAGAAAGAACCTGCTGAAAACAATAGGAAGTTTTTAACCCTTTGCATGTTGGTAGCTGTTTTAGTCACCATGATTCCTACAGGAATCATCACAACAAAAACCGCTTCCGACACGAAAAGGGCTAAAAACTAAAGCTGCAGCAGGTCTGAAGCAAATCTACCCCTTTTACCAGCAGGCTCGAAATGAAAACAAAAAGTCAAGACCATGAGTGCTCCTACTAGCGAAAACATACACAATCAACGTCTAAGCATTATGTTGAATTGTGTCAACTCGTGATTCTAAACAGCACCACGCCATAAGTATTGCAGACACAATGTAAAACGAATCGACCGACGATTTCTGAAAATCAGCAGTAGGTCAAAATTTGCAGGTGTCTTGATGAAAACGGTGGATCAAAAGCCTGGACAAACATGCAATATATCTACTTTTGATCCACTGTTTTCATTTTATAAGACACCTGCAAATTTTGACCTACTTCTGATTTTCTAACAACTATTTTCAGTTTGGACCGTAAAGTATTTCTGTATTGTGTTCAGTGTTTGGACATCATGTATCAGGAATTACACTCGACAGCAAATGTACAAATTCTCTCCAACATCTTCAAGACTAGATCCTTGCCAATTCAGCCTAACATACACACTTGCACATGTACAGCCATTGAAAACTGGAAGATCTATTGAAAAAAAACCACCAATGCACACACACAGCTGTTCATCAGCAAGAGTAAATGAAAACCATACTAAAATTACATCTTTGGAATGACTTGTTACTAGTCGAGCACACATACTCGTTTTTAAATTTCTAACCCTTGTCTGTCGGTAGCGCTTTTTGTCGAGGCGATTCCCGCAGGAATCACCTCGACAAAAAGCACTACTGACAGCTAATGGGCTAAAAATGAGTAGACGGATCAAAATAAGAGTGCAGCGCAGGTAACGTCTCTGCCCCTCTTCTCCTGATTTCATTTCGACAAGCACCGCGTGTACTGCTCGTTTGTCAGATTTCCAAACCTGCACAACTGTGCCATACTGCAAGTTACGGTGCATCCTGGTGGTGCGGACAGGTAATGACTGCATGTATCTTTACCATCAGTAAAAAGGAAATGGGGGGAGAGAATTGGACAATGGATGATTTCTGGAGATCAGACGCAGGTTGAAAACTGCATCTTGACGCGAAGCACCCTGAAGCGGAGCGTATCGCATATTGACTAGATTTCCAGCCCCTTAATGCATGGAAATTTAGATCTAGGTCCACCAAGGGGGGGGGGGGGGGGGTCCAGATTGTTTTGCTGGTGTGGACAGCTGTTTTGGTCTTGGCGACCTTGTCAGCACACCATTTGGCATACTGGTGGAAGGCAGTAACTTTTGCCTAACTGCAAAGACAGCCATATATTGTGATATTGCATTTCAATCCACTGTGCCAAACACGTGCACAATTTTGACCTACTTTTGATTACCAACGCCTGTTCATATATTATGTAAGTTAGTGGGGACCGAGTCATTCAAGAAATATAAAACAGGAGTCTGTGATGGAAGTTACTTCGTTATTGGGGTTTAATGCTGAGCAGACAGCTAAGGCCATCTCACGGTGGTATGAGGGAAACAACAGAACGGTATGTTCTGAGATCTGTGATGATGCAGTGGCATAAAAACTTCTTACTTAAGTGAGAAAAAAACATAAACTGAACCCCATGGGCTCATTTCCCAAATTTCGGAAGTGTCGCCTAACGACTATTAATCGCAGGAGATGGATCAACCATGATAATTCAAGGGTAGTGCCAGATTAGTTTGGTACCTTCAGGTGCCAAGGTAGTCTGGCACTACCCTTAAATTATAATGGTCAATCCATCTACTACTGTAGTGCTTTGGGGATAAAATAATGGGTTAAAGGTTTATTTCTCTTGAGAGGATGATAGTTTCGAATTTTCTTCAGGTAACTCGGTCACATAGTAACCACCCATTGAACTTTCTTGTTTAGATCCAGTATGGTCCATTTGATCATTCTTATCACAGGTGCTATATCATCAGTTTGTACTCTAGAACCGAACAACATTGCCTCATGCATTCGATTCACATGATTCCTGGAGTATTATTTCTTGTCAAGGTGATTCCTGCAGGAATCGCTTTCTAATTCTGAATTATTCAAGAGATGTGCCAGATCAGTGTGGTTTGTGTGAAGGTGCCATGCTAACCTGGCATTACTCTTCAACTATCATGAAGAGTTTATTTTTCTAAAAATAGGCTGTAAGCCAATTGGCCCATTCAGTCAAAATTCAATGGGCCAATTTCAATCATTCATCGCAAAGGTGATCGGCCAGAAAAACTGTAAAAATAAAAAAAAAGACAACATACCCAGGGATTATGTAATTTAACTGCTCTCTCTCTCTCTCTCTCTTAGGTCGGCTTATAGAACGATGGTTCTCACTGGTCGAATAGTTATTGAGTGAACCAGTTGCAGGCTATAATCTATGTTGAGTAGACTGATGACCCTTGACACATTCCTACAGAGATCACAGCGAATGGACCGATCAAATTATCAGGGTACCTTTCTCAGTTTTAGTCTAAGCCAGTTGTGGTTAGCTGGTTTGTTTCAAGCATCGATTATAGAGTTGTGCAAGAAATAAACACATGGCTGGCTCGCGTGCACATAAAAAACGATGCGCCTGATATCGCGCACCCTGGAAAAGCAATGGGCCAACATGACACTATATGCGTCAATTGGCATGGGGCGCATTCCAAAAATGAACCCTGTATCATGGTCAATCCATCTCCCACTACCGGTACAGTCTTTACACATGCCTCCGAAGTATAAGAAAAAGTTCTTATTAACCCTTTGCGTGTTGGTAGCGGTTTTAGTCATGAAGATTCCTGACCAAAAACCGCTACCAACACGCAAAGGATCAAGTGTGAATGGTTTGTGATTTCTGTGTTTGTGCTCACTGTGTAAATGTGACAAGAGGTGTACAATGGGTTTGTGTCACGTTTTGGTGTTTAAGGAATCACCTCGACAAAATGTGCTACCAACAGCCAAAGAATTCACATTTCACTTCTAAAAAACCCAAACCCAATAAATGGTAGCAGTATTATGAACATTATTTCACTGGTATTACCAGTACAAACATACACCAGAAACTGTCTCAGACAAACATGTAACAAAACGTTACTTTACAAAACATGTTAGCCAACGAGATTGAGAAGATTTAGTTCGGCTCTCATCACAGATACAGCTGAGTATTTTTAACACAATGGTTGGCTTCAGTAAACACCGTTCACATGATGGAGGAGTCGAGGGTGGACAGAAGCCACACCTATGAACAGCTCTATGTATCAATGTCAAAATGTGCGTGGGCCTGAAGCCGCCATTTCCAAACTCACACACCAACACACAGGTACCTAACCAAAACACAAATTACCACGGTAAAACACGAACGGCTCCAACATTAAACTTCACCTGTTGAAGGTGTTGATGCAGAGCCATACACCCCAAAAAATGTATGTGTGATAATCTGTGTTTGAGGACCTTACGGTTCTAGGCCACCGGGTCCAAAATCACACACCAGCACGATGTACTTTCACACAGTCAATGAAGGTCTGGATGTGTCTGATTAACTCAACCCCTTCGCTGCCAGTGGACGTAAAATCATAACATAGGGCAAATTCAACACCGAGTAATCGCAGATATGAATAGGATCAGCAAGAGTCAAAGAACCTTATGAGCCCCCACATCTGCGGGGGTTCATGAGGTTCTTTGTCTTCTAGAGTTGGGTGGTGTTCGCTTTTTTCTGGCAGTGAAGGCATTACCCGCTACTGACAATACCGTTCCAACACAAAAAACGCATAACTACGCATCTAAAGCCAAAAAGACATCATCAGTAGCAGAGAAGGGGATCAACTACAACAGGCATTAGAACTTCCATGAGAACAACGCAAAATCGGTCAAGTTCCTGGGCCTGTCGTGCAATCAATCATGGTGGCTGAAATCTTAAGCTAACCAGACGCACTGCAGCACACTTTGTACTCTATCAGAACTGTGCAGTTTGTTGAACACACTCAGAAAATCAATTCCAGACTTTTGCTGTTTAAAAGAAATTGTTTTTCCGTGGAAAGAAAACTGCCCTTCCACGAAAAATCCATCAACAATGATGATGCCCGAGTTGGATCAAAGTTTGGGCTCTTTCAGTTTAACATCACAGAAATATAAATAGCATTATCAAAAAACTTACATCACTGTGCAAGATTTGTCAAATGAAAATGCACAAGCCCACTGCCGGTACTCTGCAAAACATCAATGTGAAATCTTGAGTCTCGCGCAAAGAAAATGCTTCATGAACCATGAATACGCAAAGGTGTACACACACAGTAAAAAGCACCAGTGACACACAAAACTACAAATGTAATGACAAAACATAACACACCTATCTACTGTAAAAGTAATGCTGTGTCTACATGCCCTCTCTGTACCTTTACAAAGACAGTGATGCGTTAACCCTTCACTGTCAGTGGACTCGGATTGTGTTTTCAAAATCTTACCAATGTCAATGATCTTCCCTCATCATAGGATCATGGTGTCAGCAACAGGCATAGACCCTCATGAGCCCCCGCAACTGTTGCTGACAGCATGATCCTATGATGAGGGAAGATCATTGACATCGGTAAGCTTTTGAAAACACGATCTGAGTGGTGTGCCATTTTTTTCAGCAGTGAAAGGGGTGGCGGGGGGGGGGGGGGGGGGGGGGGGGGGAGGGGGGGGATCATTTTTTAAAAATAATAATTTACTCTGACATCTATTACAATCCTGTTGGGGAAACAATCAACAGAGTTTTCTGGAACAATATCACACCACCACTAACTACGGGTGCATTCATAAATAAGACTGTGTTCCCCAATACCTCTCCGGGCATCATGTACATGCCTTAAATATCATAACACATTAGGAATGAGATTGCCATTCTGAAACAGTATTAAGATATGTCAGTTTGTCTCGCTGCTACACATGAACACTGGCAAACGACATAAACATACACATCTACTGTATCCCTAAATTAAGTACATGCATTCTCCCTAAATGCAATAAAATGCAATTACAACATGGTTTTCTATATAAACAGCAAACAATGATATGGTGTCCATAAATATGCACTGATGATAACACGGAACAATAGCCCTCTTACTTTCATCTACACGGCTCATTTTACAATGACATGGCATGGATGAAAGCCGTCACTACAACTCAAGCTAATGCTAGATAAGCCTGCCACCTGACAAGAACTAATTATTGCGGTGTGACCTACAGTAAGATCCAAAATCAGAGACAAGCACCCACGTTGGACAATTCACTAATCTAATCAAATCAAAACTGTTTTTATCAAACATATCTTGATCCATGTGCATCACAAATCTGACAGCAAACATGCCGTACAAATCAAACTTCTCTTATGCTTTAGTCGTGCAGTTGGTAGTTAACCCTTTTAGCTGCGAGGTCCCATTTTTTAAATTTTGGAGGTGTTGCCTAATGTATATGTACCAGTTGCAGGAGATGGATTGACCATGATAATTCAAGGGTAGTGCCAGATTAGCTTGGCGCCTTTAGGCGCCAAGCTTATCTGACACTACCCTTGAATCAATCAATCTCCTGCTGTAGGAACTTGGGGCTAAAAGGGTTAAGCAGGCAACACAAAGTCATGCTATGACTGAGAATGAAGACCTGCAGGAGTGACAATGGAAAACAAGCCGTACTGTTCGTGAGCGTACTCCTCAGACAGACCCCACTTGGGGAATAACCTCAAGTTCATGTATATTCAAATGAGATGCAAAGCATCTCATTTGAATAGAAGTGAACTTGAGGTTACTGCCGAAGTGTACTCCCCGAGAGGGTCTATCTGTGAAGTACACATTGTAGTGGTATACATACATGTATAATAAATATGTAACACTGTCAGCATCTTGTAAGGTTGTGATTATTTCTGAAATCCAACATGCATATATAAACTCTAGCACAGTCTCAAAAAGAAAAGCTCCTATGACTGACAAAAGTTATGTGCAACTTATTACGTCACTGCACAGTCAAACTGAGCAAATTTTTGTGACTAAGTTTCACTTTGTGATGACGGTGCTGGTCTGCGTGGTATGGGCGGAGGACCCCCAGGGCGGCTGGGAACTAGTGGGGCAGACTCCCCAAGCTCAGGTCGTGACGGGACAGGAGGAGGGAGGTTGGGGGGTGGCCCAGAGGGTGGGTCAGATGAAGGAAGGTTCCGGCGTGGAGGAGGCGGGGGTGGGGCAGCAGACAAAGGTGGCGGAGGTGCTGTGTTGGAGGGTGGTGGTGGGGGAGGCTCACTAGGGCAGGAGGGAGGGGGTGTTGGAGGGGGGCTGCTGTCCGGGCAAGGAGTCGAATCGTTGATGTTCAAGCGGAGACTGTCATGAAATGCAGACTGGACCGACGTGAACCCTGACCGCAATGCGCTAGTGTCAAAGGGATCGATAGATGACGTTTGAAAACCCTGAGACCCTGAACTGAACACTGCACTTGTGTCGAATGGATCTGGTCCAGACTTACTCACTCCTTGCTGCAGGCTGGAGCTGAAAGCACTGGTGTTGAACGGATCACTGGCTTGGTGCGAGATGAACGGTTTATGCACCCGGGTCGTATCGAAGGGGTCAGAAACATCGTGACTGGGGGAGTTGGGAGTGTCCAGCAAGCTAACAGAAGAGGGAGCAGGTGCACGACTAGGAACAGCTGGCGGGAGGGAGGAAGGAACAGCCGGCTGACCCTCCAACCCCCACGCCGCGTGTAGACTAGGGCGGGAGCTGGGTAGGGGTGGGGGGATGCCTGATGGCGCTACACTGTCTGGAGGTCGTTCTGACTTAGGTGCTGGGGTGCCCAAGTCAGAATGACCACCAGACAGGGCAGCACCTACAGGAAAGACGGCCACGCCACCTGCCGGCCCTTCTCTTCGGCTGACCGGCCGCGGACGGGCCTGGGGGGCAGTGGCAGCCATTTCCCCCTCTACGTTTGATGTTAACGCATCCTCTGGCTGGTCGAGTAGGTTATCTACACTGCGCTGCCGAGGTGTGGGCGTGGGTTTCCTGACAGGAACATCTGGTGTTCCAATCTTCTCTTTATTGTTGTCATCAATGTCGTGAGATGTGCGGCTTCGTGGCATGGGCTTTGGAACAGCACCAAGTCTCTCCGACTCTTTTTCTAAACAGAAAAGTATTCAGTAACATTGCATCTCTTGTAAGCAGATTTTATGCAGTAAACTTCAGACATAAAAATGACAGAAGACCCAACATTTTTTGTTGCAATATCTAAAGTTTGTGTTAAGGAAATAATTTACGTAGAAAACGTGCAGTCAGGGCCTGTAAAAAAGCTGTATCATATCCAACTTTTCTTATATCCAAATTTGTTACAAAGCAAAGTACACTGTACTTTTTTCTGTTATGTTCAGACTACATACTCAAATAATAATATCCCAACAAAGAAATAAACATGTTTAGAAAAGTGTTAGGTGGTAGTCATTGTCGTTGTATGATACAATCACACCAGACGCACGCACGTAGGGTTCTTGTAAAGAAACTTCACTCAGCTGCAACTAGTCACACGTGGCACAAGGTTGTAGACCACACTGGAGTAACAGTTTTATACTCACGATGCACTCTCCGCACAATGCGTGCACAAATTGCACCAACACTGATACACTGTCTCCTCTACAATGCATCAACACTTTTGACACACTGCGTCACTCAAACAATGTACCAACACTGATACACTGTCTCCTCTACAATGCATCAACAATTCTGACACATACAATGTACACACATAATTCGTTAAAAGCCCCTTTTATACTATTACAGATTTCCAGAATAATCTTATAAACTATACAACTCAACCAGTCAGGGAAAAAAACCGTAACCAAAACTCATTAATATTCATGAAAAAGAATACTAGATCTGCCTACAACTTTCTACAAACTTCAACTAATTCCGGAAAATCCGTGATTTCTGTAATTGTTGTTAACTGTAGCGAATAACACAAAATTTGACATCATATTTGAGGTCATTAGAAAGGTCGCGACCCTGCCCGAACTTTCCAGTCTAATGTAGGTCGGACTGCAACAATGTAGCGAAAACATTATGCAACATTCTAGCTACACCAAAAGTCGATCACAATTCTCCGTGCAAAAGAAAATGAATCTTGCTAAAAAGGTACGTAATTCTTATCCAAAATAACTCAAATGAATATCGGATCTTTCCTATGATCAGCACACACATGCTCTCAAAAGAATAACACAACCAAAAACGTAACAAAAAGACGATACAAAATAATTTATATGTATTTTCAAAACAGACGAACAATGAAGTTGCCACGTAGCTCTTCACCAGACAAGATAATTATTGAGTTGTATACTTGTTTGTCTGGTTTTATTTTTAAAAAGGCTTTTTACCTGAATTATTAATATAGGAAAACTGTGCTTTAACTCATTCTACCCCAGACACACCACAGCAAGCTAAGGATCGTCCATGATAGTTCAAGGGTGATGCCAGAATAGCTTGGCGCCTATGGGCGCCAAGCTATTCTGGCATCACCCTTGAACTATCATGGTCGATCTGTGTCCTGCACTGCAATGCAGTCTTCAGAGAACAACGGCAAAATTTGGGGATTTCGGTGTTGGGGTAGAATGAGTTAACGACAATGTTGTGCACACTTGGCCATTCACCCAACACAGCTGTATCACACACATGTGATACATCTTGGCTGTGTCCCACGTGTGATGCAGCTTTTCCTCTCAAAGGCAGCAAGGAAGGAGGTGTGTCAGAAGACATTAACTCATTCTACCCCAACACCGATATCCCCAAATTGTGCCTTTGCCCTTTGAAGACTGCATTGCAGTGCAGGACACAGATCGACCATGATAGTTCAAGGGTGATGCCAGAATAGCTTGGCACCCATAGGCGCCAAGCTATTCTGGCATCACCCTTTAACTGTCATGGTCGATCCATATCTTGTTGTGGTGTTGTTACGTGGTAGAATCGTGGTCGTGGTATGATATCACACCAGACGGCACGCACGTAAGGTTCTTTTAAAGAAACTTCATTCAGCTGCAATCCGTCGCACGTGGCTTAAGGTTGTAGACAACACTGGAGTAACAGTTCCAACAATATTTTATTACAGCGATGCGATCTCCACGAAATACGTCCACAAATGCACCAACACTGTCTTCTCTGCAAAATGTCCACACTTTGACACAATGCGCCTCTCATACAATGTACATCACCATACACTGGTACAACTCCGTCATTGACAATGAAGCACGATACCTTGCGTAGCTCAAAGTCAATGTGCTTACGATACACTGCAATTATACAACTGAACAATGTACCAACGCTGTTACATCGCAATTCTACAACTGAACAATGTACCACACGCGCTTCATAATACGATCTTTTATAGTGGTATGTTTTCCAGAACAATCGAGCAAAATCGTACAACACAACCAATCAAAACAAAATACGCAACTAAAACTCCTAAATAACATTGGTCTACAAAACTCTGGCTGCTATTTCCAGCCCCTATGTTGGGAACTCCCCGCGCGTCATGACTTCACGCATGAGCACACTAGACAGGTCACGACCTCCCCAAATCATCCGGAAAGTTCAAGATTCAGCCTAATGCATAGTGACCTCCCACTTCACGCGCGCAGAAAATAACGGTGAAAACTCGAGCGTTTTCTAGATTCTTCGGGATTCAACTCCGTGTGTCAAAAGATAATTGATTCTGCACTATGCGTGAACGATAGTGAAACTTACTGAAAAGGTACGTGATTCGTAATCATGATAGCTCAAATAAATATCGGATCGTTTCCTACGATTTATGCATGCACGCTCTCACAGAACAACACAACCACAATCGTTACAGGTGTGTCTGGGGTAAAATGAGTTAAGAGTCTGGTCAACAAAAAGGTATGGGCACATGTGATATTGAAACTCGACCTACTTTCAGCTTGCACGCAATGACATCATTTTACAGTGACGACCGGCACTCTGGCATCATGTACTGCGCTATTAGGAACATTTGTCTGGCATCCAAAATATTGACGTCACATTACAAAGTAAATTACATCAAGACCTTTGCCAAGACACAATGGTGGCTGTGTTGTGACTAGGTGTGTGCCGAAGACCAGCTGACATCGGATTTATGCCAAGAAAAAGGCGAGTAAGAAATAAAATCTTACGATGGTGTTTAGATGATACTGAGAATCTCACTCTCGTGGTCTTAAAAACTTATCCTACTCTCTTTCGCTTGTAGGATAAGGTTTTAAAACCACTCAAGTGAGATTCTCAGTATCACCTAAACACCGATGTAAGATTCTATATTTCTAAGTACGTTTCTTTCTTTATTGGGTTATTCTCTGCATTTTACACACTTGGCAGGCACCTTTTGGGTCTGAATTACATACACAAGGATCCATTAATGTTGCATGAAATGAAGCCAAAAATGCAGGGGACTGTGATTTTGGACCTTACAGCTCTAAAGTGTAAGGTTTAATCCTTTAAGTCCCAAAACGCTCTAATATATTAAGATACATTTGACCATGATAGTTGACAGGTGGTGCCAGAACAGCTTGGCGCCCAAAGACACCACCCTTCAACTTTCATGGTCAATCAATCTCCAACACTGTAATGTAGCCTTCGAAGAACTTAAAAATCTGAAGAAAAAAAATCCTCAGGATATAAAGGGTTAAAATTAACAGCCCATCACACAAATGAAAATACCAGACAAAACAAATCTGCCAATCTTGCTTTGAACGCCACTACAATGTGTGATGGACCTTACGTGCCTAGGTCATAAGGTCCAAAATCATACATCAGCACACACACACACACACAGAAAGACACAACGTACAAGAAAGATGTAAGTTACCTGTGGTGAGATTAGAGGTGGACGAAGAGGGCTTGAGGGGCGGTGCCAGAGACTCGGTCACGCTATCCCCTCGCATCAACATTTCCATTAGTTTGGCAGCCTCCTCCGGGGTACCGGCGTGACTGGTGTGCTTCACATTGGTCGGCAACCCGATGGAACTGATCTGTAAAGATTACACAATAAGATGTCATAATAATAAAAATAATACCAGTCATTGTATAGCTGCTTTACCCAATTCTGCAAATTGGCTCAAAGCATCGTGAAATACACCCAGCACGCACGCTCACGTGAAATATATGCATTCACTTTGAAGACAAGCACCGCACAAGACAAACACAGGGCATTCACGTAAGGACAGGTAAGGTTAAAATGTAAAAATGTCTGGCCTGTTCTCTAAAGATTACCATACATACCGGTTCAGAAGACAGATCCAACATGATAGTTCAAGGGAGGTTACAGAATAACTTGACGTCTAGCTACCCTCTAACCATTCTTGAACTATTATGGTTGAACCGTTTCCTGTTGTAGTGTTTAAGTACAATACAATACAATAATACTTTATTAATCCTTCATGGGGAAATTCACTGTCTGCCCATATAACACATGGCATCATTATTCACTCATTGGATTAATTAAATAACCTATAACTCTCAGTTAAAGAGATGAACTGTAACAGACGTACTGTTATCTTTGTAACACTCTTGGCATCAGAAACACCTATGGTTTATGCCCCCTGTGCTTCTGGTGTCACCTCACGCTGGGACCATAATATGGCGTTGAGGCGCGTCCCCTGGGTGGTGGAGAGATAGATAATATGAGACCCGTAAGACAATGAATTCAATAGAGCCGCATCCGTCATTAATTTACGCCATTTTTAATATCAAAATTTTGGCCCCCATTACACCCTCGTTATTTCCGAATCAACCCTTTGATTTTAAAAAGTGACGAGCATGACGGATGCGGCCTTATTGATCTGATTATCTTACGGGTCTCATATTATCTATCTCTCACCAAGGTCAAGGTCATCAAGACCAAGGTCATGGGTCAAGGTCACCAAGGTCATGGGTCAAAGGTCAAGGTCACCAAGGTCAAAGGTCAAGGTCACCAAGGTCAAGATCAAAGGTCAATGTCAAAGGTCATGGGTCAAGGGTCAAGGTCACCAAAGTCATGGACCAAGGTCATGGGTCAAGGTCACCAAGGTCAAGATCAAAGGTCAAGGGTCAAGGTCACCAAGGTCAAGGTCATGGGGCATGGGTCAAGGTCACCAAGGTCAAAGGTCAAGGTCAAAGGTCGTGGGTCAAGGTCATGGGTCAAGGTCATCAAGGTCAAGGTCATGGGTCAAGGTCATGGGTCAAGGTCACCAAAGTCATGGGCCAAGGTCATGGGTCAAGTCGTCGAGGTCATGGGTCAAGTCGTCGAGGTCTGGAACCAAATAATGGTAAAGTCCGACACCTCATGTCTAAGCTTGACCGGTTCTGAAAGACCTCCACCTCAATTCAGGTATGTTATGAATAGACTTGTTCTGAAAAAAAAAATTCAAAGGGCCTACAATTATTCACATTTTTCATTTCTGACTAGCTTGCCTTTTGAAACTGAGATCAAAATCTTTTCAATCAGATCGGTATGCACCACACCTGACATGATATTCATAAAAAATTTTAATCTGGACATGATATTCAAGAAGGAATTTTTAATTTTTTCAATTATGCGTACACCCTTCAACAAATTCAAATTTTAATAAAGCAAGGGAAGTAACTTTTTTGTCTTGCTGAAATTTTTACAAAATTACTTCCCTTGTATAAACCTGTACTCAAAGGAAAAAGTAATCTGAAATAAGGGGTGATTCCTTCCTTTTTCTGGTGCTCAAGTCATGGTAAAATTATCTAGTTACTGTCTATGTTACTTCTGATGTTTCATTTGGCTCTCACTTGGTCAGGGTGTGATTTATAATTTACTGCAAAGCCAATAATCGCCAATAATGTGTCAGGTTTGTTTGCTTAAAAGGACAGGGTTATTGAACATGACACCACAATTGAAATCTGTGAAACATGATATTAATAAGCCAACTGAGAGAGACAATATAGGTCAGGCAAGTCTTGTCTGGGGTAAACTCAAAAACTATTTGCTGATTGGTGCAAACGTATAAAGTTACTATTAATGTACTTCCTAGAAAACATGATTTCGCTTGATAACAAAAAACAATATTATCTTTTTTTAAAAAATTATAATAAAATGAATCAAGACGAATTACTCCTTCTAAATGACATCAATGCTGTAGAGAACAAAGACTTAGACTCTAAGAAACAGCGTCTTTTGTCTGTGATTGTCTCAGGCAAGTCAAAGACTTATCTCGGGAAACAATACATGACAGAGGATATTGAATCTTTAACCTCTGACGAACTAATCAAGCTTCATTCAAAATATGAGAACCACATTGCCTCACTAATGACACGTGATTTAAGTCGATCTCTTGTATGCCTATACACAAAAGCAGTGAGTCACTTTCTACCTGTGGATAGTGACAGTCTATCACATGACCTTGAAAGCAACCCTATTGTTTCAAGTACAATAGGCAAATTAGCATGCATCATGTTTTACAAGTTTGGAAATTACCTTGCGCCTGTGGTAACCTTGCTTGTTACTGGGAGTCATATTGATTTCTCGAAAATAAATTTTACTGCAGAAGAAAATGGACGAAACCCAGACGACTCCACAACCGAACCCCAGTCCGGTCTTGACACAGGTTCAAACTGTGACTAAGGCTAAAAGTCCAGGCAGGGTTGAGGCTGGTAAAAGATTAGCCGAATATAACAGACAAAAAAAATTACAGCTTCAAGCTCAAACAGAAAAGGCTCATGTGACTGACCAGGCGTCAACACCGTCAGGACCTTCAGGACCATCAGGACCGTCAGGACTGACACCGACAGAACACCCTCATCAAAGTAAGAGACAAACAACTAAGTCTGACCCTGACCCCGAACCTCAAACAACAAAATATATAATTGCCGGATTTGTTGTCGGATTTGGTTATGTAGGTTATCAATTATACAAAAAATACAAACCACAGACTCGTACAGTGACCAAAAAATCAGACACTCCAAAAACAAAACCAGAAGTCGCCACATTACCAGTAACACCCAAAGCCGTTGACCCATTTTATATGCAGTAAATAAAAATATTATTTTAATTTTTCTTGCCTAAGAAATGAATGACACAAAGAACTTGATGAACCTTGTCTATCACTCTGCCGTGATAAGCTATCACTCTGCCGTGATAAGTGGACTAACAGTAGCTTATTCTATGCTGGGGAAAAGTCTACTCAAAATGAAATCAGCAGACCTCAGTAGACTCGATTTCGAAGACAGCGCTAAACTAATTGCAGTCGTTACAGCGTCGATTGCGACAAAAGATTTTCTTGTCAAGCAGGGAATTATTCCAGAAAATGTTTCTATGTAAATAAAAATAATATGGCGACGATAGCTATTATGATTGGAGGAGCGATGGTTAATGCATTGGCTTTCAGTGGCTCTAATTATCTCTTTTCAAAAATGGGTAGAGAAGAATCAGCAGAAGAAATGAAACGTCACAATGAAGCGTCAGAAAAATTAGCACAAGCTCAACAGGATTATGAGAAGCAAAGAATTGAGAAACTTGATTTCATCAATGAAAGATTGAGGCTTGAAGGCCACGCACAACATACGTTTTCAAATACAGATGACGCAATCAGGGAATATTTTCTTGTCACAGGTGAAGACATGTCTATACCGAAACCAAAACTAAGTGACTATTACAAACCAAGTACAGAACAAAGAAACGGGGAGATAATCTTTGTTCTAGTGGGAATGACATTTGTTTATTTTACTGGAGTTTTCATTGCTAGAAAAAATGGCAGCCGAAAATAAACTATCAAAAATATATTACTCACCATCAGGGTATTGGAAAGGAGCAACAGCTATTCAGAAATTACATGCCGCTGTGGGCGGAGATATAACACTCAATCAAGTCAAGCAATGGTTACAGAGACAGGCAATTTGGCAGATATATCTCCCTGCTCCAAGAAAGATATCTAGACCTCATTTTGAGAACACAACACCAAATGACACACACCAAATGGACCTCCTGTTCTTACCACATGACACAATAAGAAAGAAACGATACAAGTATGCATTAACTGTCGTAGACATTGCTTCAAGGTATAAAGACGCTGAACCCATATCTGACAAAACAGCCAGTACAGTTGCTACTGCATTAACAAAAATATATAGTCGAGGCCCTTTAAGATACCCCAGACTTGTACAAGTTGATGACGGATCAGAATTCAAAGGTGCTGTTAATCAGTTATTTGCAAAGCATGGTGTACTGGTCAGACGAGGCATTCCAGGAGTACACAGATCACAGGCAATTGTAGAGAACTTTAACAAACAGTTATCAGAAAGACTTTTCAGTTACCAGTATTCTAAGGAACTCATGCATGACACCCGGAACACTGAGTGGGTAAAGAGATTACCACATGTGATAAAAGCAATGAACAATGAAGGACATCCTAAGCCTGCTGATGCTATTAAATTGAAAACAATTACAGAGCCAAAAACAACCCCAACCCCACCTCCAGACACAAGCTTGTTTACTAAACAGGTGAGATATTTATATCAACCAGGGGAGGCTGAGAATGACGACAGACGCAGGGCAACAGACCCTATCTGGTCAACGTCTGTACACAATATAAAAAAAATAATTCCCGGCGCAGACGCAACAATATATTACCTGTTTGACCCTGCACCCCAGAGGGCATTTGTCAGAGAAGAATTACAGATTATTTCCCCAGACACCGTTACTCATTTCAGTAACTAAGTCATCAATTAATTCATCAACCAGTTCGTCAGCTATTTCTTCAGATAACTTGAGTCTGTAATGACCAGGTGCATAAGCTTTTTCCTTACTATGAAACACTCGTTTTGTGTCTCCAACTGCCAGAGACTTCTTATGTGTTTGGATCATTTCAATATTATGTTTGTTTGATCTTAGTGTCTTGTTTGGATAATCAGGCATTAATGCACCATCTAACACTTGCTTGTAATGTTCATGACGAATGTCTTTATTTTTTATCGCTGTTTTCTTGATACCTTTGGCTTTTGACTGACTACCCTTCTGGTGCAGTATAGAATACATTTTTGATCTCAGTCCAACGTACTCAACTATAGGCACACCATTTAGTTCATCCTTAAACTTACCAGGCACTTTCTTGTTTTGTGTGCTAAACAGTGGATGGTCTTTAGGGTAGTCAGACGTGTCATACATGTGTAACTCTGTTTTCATGTCTTCATAAAAGTCTTCAGTACACACATCAATGATCATAGAGTCAGTGTCAGTGTACAACAGACGGCAGTCAGGATACTTTGGTTTGAAGTAATCATAATAAAATTCAAGCATCAACAGTTTTGACAACTCAAGAATTGCCATACCAATGAATACTGGCTTGTCCAGTTTGACAATCTTTTTTTTGAGTGACACTGCATACAATGATGAATGAAATTCTTTATACCCTGTGTACTGTGGCTTGCCTGTAAGTTTAATTGCTCCCGATTCAGTTGTGACCAGTCTCACATCTTTTCTGTGATGAGGATTTTCCATTGTCTTGCCAAAACAGGCATTGTTCATAAGCTTAAAGAAGTCTTTGTCAAATGCAGTGTTGCCGTCTCTGGCACGAAGGGTTGTGTTCTTCATTATGTAATCTTTCATGAAAGCACTCTGATCAAATTGAATTCCTCTGTGAACTTTCTTTAGTACTAACCCGTGTCTGATGTAAAACTGTAACAATCGATAGTGACAAACATAATTGAATTTGTCATTCAGATTCGGTACAAGTTTGGTGTCTTCTTTTTTTCCTGTCATACTCATTTTCTCAACAGCTAAGGGATAATCATTATGGTAATCATGTAGATGGTGTGGGTACTCCAGGTCTACTTCAAAGATCCAACCCTTCGGATCGTTTCGGTCAAGATTCATAATATTGTTTGTTAACCCTGACTCTGTTACATCATACTGTGACAAATCATGCAGACAAAAGTTTTTCAAGGGCAATAATTCACACATCGCCCAGCCATACAAATTGTTAGCATCCAAGTACGTAATGAATGACCTTGACCTTGAGGGGTCAAACCCCCGGCCAAGGTCACCATGTCCGTCCAGATATTTGTTGTTGGCTCTGGCGTAATTGTTCGATGCAATACTAATACCTCCCCTCAATCCACATTCCACCATTTCACCCATCGTACGATCAGACAAGAGGTCTATAAATATCTTACTGGATTTCAAAAATGCATCCCAAGTCATGCCAGGACTAGTTATGTAGCAAGCAGGGTCAAGACTGTAGTGCAACAAACCCTTTTCACGATAACTTTCAAATACATCTGCTAGCAAGCAAACGTCAGCTTTCAAGTACTGATCGTGGTAATCACCAATTGTCTGACACCCTAATTTATCCCACGCATCAAGTGCATGCTGGTATTCAGAGTCAGAAATACCTTTACCAGTTAGTGTAGAATAAAATTTCTCTTTTGGTGGCAGTCTTGTTTCCTCAAACACAACCCAGTGATCAATGTACTCATACGGATAAACTCCTTTCTTAATCAAGTCTGGTTCAAAATATTTACTCGTTATTGGATACTCAGTCAGTCCTTCTGCCAGACTAGCAAGACCTAAAGACAAATGTTGCATGGAGTCATAAAATGCTGATTTGTCTAACCTAAAAGTTAAGTATTTCTCAGTTGTCTGGGCAATACAACTTATGTTTTTGTACGACTCGTCTACAGCCTGCATGATGATGTGTGAATCATATCCTTTAAGATTGTGGAAAAAGATTGGTAACTTGTATGTCTTAGGATCTATTTTTAATAACAAGTTACAATTGTTATGTGCAGCACCTCTGTAACGCCCAGTTATGTGATCGTGGTCACGAACTTTATCACCCCCTAAAGGTTGTTCACAAATCCAACACGTCTCAGCTGTATCAAATTTCAGTTTGTCTTCTTCTGTCATCACCAAAGGCATCTGACATGTTGTGAGATACTGTACTACCTGACTATACAGATGTCTCATTTCTGTTAAAAACAGACAAGCTGCATTTTCACCTCTGTAGATAACAGGCTCTGAATGCAAACCATCTGACCTAACAATAATGTATCCAAAAGAACACACCACTTGGTCACTTAGTTTTATAGTCTTTGGTAATGACTCTGGAACAGGACCTTCATACGGAACAACCAGTGATTCGAAATCTGCGTACACTACAAACGGCAACTTTTGTTGATTCCCATAGTTTTTAAAATACACTTGACTACCAGGATCTGGATACTTAAGTACAGTTTGTATGTCATCAGCTGACCTGCAGTGTAAAACATGTTTGTGCGCTACGTTTATGGAGGAGAATCTTTGTAAACATCTCTTGCACACTTCCTGTTTCCCATTGTGTTTTGTTGTATGTCCGTAAATTAGACGTGACATATTCCTGATAATTGTGTAGTGAAAGTTATTGTCATCGCCGATTAGCAACATGTCAACATGTTTATCTTCTGACTGCCCATAGGTTGGAGCAATTGGGGACACTCTAATTGGCTGTAACTTGTTTTCAGATTTATTATCCCACACATACACATTCACAGATATACCAGGATTTAATTTTTCAAACAAATCTATGTCTTCTATTTTAACAGGGAACTCAATGCCACTAAAGTTGAGTTCATTTACAAATTTGATGTAGTTAGATACGCGATCAGGTCTTGACCTCACAAAGTGTAGTTTAGCAAGCACACACCACATGAAACAGAAATTGTCTTTGTTCTGTATGTTAACAACTGCTTTTTTGTTTGCAACCTCTGTTGGCAGTGGCAACCATGCTTTACCTAATATAGGATGATACCTTGACTGCTTTAATTGCAGTTCATGTACATGTCCTTCGTGCCAACCAGACCCCTTCATTCTTGCACTGTCAATTGCCTGGAGGAAGTCTGGTAATAGTCTGTCTCTAAACACGTTCTCTACCTCCGGTTCTCTTCTTGTGTTAACTGTGTGTTGTCTTGTTGATATGTACGATACAATCACTTCACCGTCCACCCTAGTAAATTCTATTTTAGCAACAATCTGAATCTTCACACTGCCTGTCAGAAGATTTTGTTGTATGACAGAAAAAGAGTTTTCTATTGATTCGTAGACGTTATTAGTATTGGATATAGGCAAGTTTGTTGTGTGAAACACGTTACGTAGGCCTGATGGGCCAGGGTTTGATGGGCCAGGGTTTTGAACATTGTCCGTCATTTTTATTTGACCGACAAAATAATAAATGAAAAAATATTACAGCTGGCTCACCTTGTGTAATACCACTTTATTAACTGTAACACTGTCAATATAAACATTTAGTTTGCGTAGTTGTTTAAATATGCTATAACAAACTTCCCCTAACCAGCCATAGTTGGTATCATCAACTTTAAAAGTAGGTGTCTTTAAATCAACTGTCATGCACTCCACATCTGGATGCTCATCGACATAATCTAAAGTCACACTATATGTAGCATATATTTCTGATGGTGCTGAAAGGCTTATGTAAGTCTGTTTGGGTGATATTATTAAATCAGTAAAGTGCATAACATCTTTGAAAAGGTGAGTGAGATCAAGCACCTGTATGATTTGTCCGTCTGTCATTTTTATTGGACAAACAAATGTATAAATTAATTTACATCAATTTACTAACCCATAACCTGTGGGTTGATCTGTCTTTAAAATGAGCTTTAGATGCTTAGTTGATTTCAGTTTATTTTTTACATCATCACGTTCATGCTTATTTGGGATGACATCGTTTTCTCTGAGACAGTCTTCGAAGCTGTCACGATCCTTACAGTAAAACAAACAGATAAACTTTAACTGTTCTCGAAAATCTTTCAGTACAGCATTATATTTTTGAGTGAGAATCCATACACTGACATTTGCGTGTCTGCCACTGAAGGCAAGTTCTGCTAGAGTGTTTCTCTTCTTGACAATGTCTTTCTCTGCAGAACAGTCATCAACAATAAACAAGGTTGGCTGTCCTTCAAATTGCTTGTAAAAATATTGTAGGTAGTCATTCAGTTTCTTTTCAGGGTCAACTAAGTATATGTTGTTGTCAGTCCAAATAAATAAACGGTTGTGATAAGCTTTGTTGTGTTTGATTGTAGGACAAAATATTACAATGTTTTCAAAATGGTGGATGTATCTTGTTTGTAATAAGTCAAGTACAAATTGAGTTTTCCCACACCCTGTGGCACCAACAAATAAGCCACAGTGTGGGTCAAGGGTCATCAAGCTCCGGTTCATTTTAATACACAATATAATTTTAATATATGTGTCCACTCAGTCTACTGTCTGCAATATTGAGTTGTGCATCATATATCAGGTACAAATATATGTTAATGGCTGCAGCAGTTTCAACCTTCTTTTGTATCTGAATTGTTATTCCATCACTACCATTCTCGACAGTTCGTCCTGACCCATGAAGATAATCGTCATCTGTACTACGAAGGTCTAACCACAGTGCGTATTTGTTTGTAAGGTATTGTCCGATCCCCCAAGAAAAAGCTTGATGTTGCCAGCCTTCAGCGTGACGATGTGAAAGCTGCCTTTCAGACAGATTTACAGCGCAGGCTCAAAGACACAACGGACCCAGTAGACTCCTCCCCTGAAACACTTTGGGAACAACTGAAAACTGCTATTGCAAAATCCTCTGCAGAAGTCTTGGGCTTCGCCAGAAAGAAGAACAAAGACTGGTTTGACGAAAACGATGTAGAGATCCAGGAACACCTAGCAAAAAAAAGAGCCGCCCATCAGGCCCACCTAGCCCAGCCTTCCTGCCCTGTGAAGAAGTCTGCCTTCCGCCTCGTCTGCAGCAGTCTCCAGCGCAAGCTCAGAGATCTCCAGAATGAGTGGTGGACCAGACTTGCACAGAGGACCCAGCTTTGCGCTGACAATGGTGACTACAGGGGCTTCTACGAAGCACTGAAAGCAGTGTATGGCCCCAGGCACCTGGTACAAAGTCCTCTGCGAAGCGCGAATGGCCAGGCACTCCTCACAGATAATACCTCCATCTTGAACCGCTGGTCGGAATACTTTCACAGCCTCTTCAGCGCTGAGCGCACTGTTCAAGAAGCAGTTGTCCTACAAATCCCACACCTCCCAGTAAAGGTTGAATTGGACGAACCGCCCACCGCTGAAGAGACCCTCACAGCCATCCACCAGCTCAAGAGTGGCAAAGCAGCAGGCATTGATGGAATACCGCCAGAGATCTGGAAACATGGAGGCACAGCACTGCACAACAAGCTCCATGACCTCTTTCTCTGCTGCTGGGAGAAAGGAACACTACCAAAAGATCTCCGTGATGCAGTCGTTATCACCCTGTACAAGAACAAAGGCGAGAAGTCTGACTGTTCCAATTATCGGGGAATTACCCTGCTGTCCATTGCTGGGAAAATCCTTGCAAGGCTGCTCCTGAACCGGCTGGTACCTGCCATCGCTGAAGACCAACTCCCAGAGGGCCAGTGTGGCTTCAGAGCAAACAGGAGCACCACCGATATGGTCTTTGTGCTGAGACAGCTACAGGAGAAGTGCCGCGAGCAGAACAAAGGGCTGTACGTAACATTTGTCGACCTAACAAAAGCGTTCGACACTGTGAGCAGGCAAGGCATGTGGCAGATCCTGGAGCGACTTGGCTGTCCCCCAAAGTTCCTCAACATGATTGTCCAGCTACACGAGGACCAGCAAGGCCAGGTCAGACTCAACAATGACCTCTCAGAACCATTCCCTATTCTCAATGGCGTAAAGCAGGGCTGCGTGCTGGCACCGACCCTCTTCACCATCTTTTTTAGCATGATGTTGAAGCAGGCCACAGTGGACCTCGATGATGACGATGCAGTGTACATCAGGTATCGTCTCGATGGCAGCCTGTTCAACCTCAGACGACTGCAGGCCCACACGAAAACCCTAGACCAACTGATTCGTGAGCTGCTTTTTGCTGATGATGCTGCCCTCGTTGCACACACAGAGAGAGCCCTGCAGCGCATCACGTCTTGCTTCGCAGATGCTGCCCAGCTCTTTGGACTCGAGGTCAGTCTGAAAAAGACAGAGGTCCTCCATCAGCCGGCACCCAAGACAGTGTATCGCCCTCCGCACATCACCATTGGCGAGTCTGAACTAAAGTCAGTGCACCAGTTTACCTACCTTGGCTGCATTATCACGTCGGACGCCAAGCTGGACAAGGAGCTTGACAGCAGGCTGGCAAAAGCGAACAGCGCTTTCGGGCGACTTTTCAAGCGGGTGTGGCACAATCAACAGCTGAAAACAGGCACCAAGATCAGCGTGTACAGAGCTGTGGTCCTCACCACCCTGCTGTATGGTTCCGAGTCCTGGGCCCTCTACCGCAGCCAACTACGACTCCTCGAACGCTTCCACCAGCGCTGCCTACGTACCATCCTGGGCATTCACTGGAGTGACTATGTCACCAACGTCGAGGTCCTTGAACAGGCTGAAACTGTGAGCATCGAGGCTTTGCTGCTGCGGACACAGCTCCGCTGGGCGGGGCATGTCTCCAGGATGGAGGATCATCGTCTACCAAAGATCACACTGTTCGGCGAGCTTGCTACTGGACACCGTGACAGAGGGGCACCAAAGAAGAGATACAAAGACTGTCTCAAGAAGTCACTTAGTGCCTGCCAAATCGACCACCACCAGTGGTCTTCACTTGCTGCGGACCGTGACACCTGGCGCTCCACCATTTACAAGGCAGCTGTCTCCTTTGAGGACTCTCACAGAGCTAGCCTTAAGGACAAGCGGCTCAGGAGAAAAAACAGAGATGCCGCAGCTCAGAACCCTGGCCATACCTTCCCCTGCAGCCACTGCGGTCGAACCTGCCTGTCTCGGATTGGCCTCCGCAGCCACGAACAAGCCTGCAGACGTCGTGGTCAACTCCTATAAAATCTTCGTTCGCGAAGTCAAGCCAAGGGGAGATTGTCCGATCCTAACGTCATACAGATGTAGATCTTTGCACGCAATGTTTGCAGGTTTATCTCTAATCCTTCCACCTGCAAAATACTTTGTGGTTTCGTCATAGTGTTGATAAGGCAGCATTCCTGAAGCGTACACTTGATTAGGGCGGCCTTCAATTGTACAGGACAAATGTGTAATCTTAGGATTGTAGAATTTTTCTGAATCCCGTTTGTATGGATCTGCTGGTTTAACAAACAACATAAGAATACCTTTAAGTGACCTGGCAGGTGTGTTTAAGTTTACGTTCCACATTGGGTCGCTCTTGTCTTTGGGAATTAAACTATGTCTAATCACCCTGTCATAATAAATTGGAAGTCTTGACTGGTACTGATTTTGAATGAGTCTGGCTAGATCAGTGTGTGTGACAATTTCATATTCCAAGGAAATGTTAGAGATCTTGTATGTTGCATCTGTGGCAGATGATTTTATAACTTTGGAGTAGTCATTGAAAGTTAGTTCAAAGCTCAGACGGTCATTCAGTGCCCCTTGATAATAAGGCAAATGAGCTGTTAGGATTTCAAACTCAAGTGGAATGTAAAATCTGGTTCCATATGTTTCTGCTATAATAACTTCCTTTGGTACCCCAGTAGTTGTTTTGTCTCCGGCATTGATTCGAAGTTTACCAACATTATCTGGCTGTATGCCTTGATAAATACGATCTTCTCGTTCTTCTCTTGTGAGCCAAAGGTCTTTGTAACAGTAGAACACATCTGAGTCGTCAAGACTAAACACTTCCTGTCCTTCAAGTTTTACTTTAATTGTTCTAACAATTGCTCTGCCAAGATTGTTAACCAGTGTTCTGTTTACGTCTGCGTCTGATGATAGTTCAATATTAAATGCTAGGCGTGCAGTGCCAGGAACAATAACGTCACTGGGACCTAGGTTTGGAAACTTGACTGTAAGTGTTTGGTTCTGGTCTATGGTACTTGGATTGTTTGTGATGACGATTGATTGTCGAATGCCCTTAACACCAAGAGGCTCACGTAGTTTTCTGTATGGGTCTAACTTTGATCCGTAAGACTGTGTCATTTTTATTATGCACAATAAAAAATAATAAATTAATAAAACAATGGCAGCAGGAGGATTTAATCATGAAGATTTTGAAATGGATGACACGTATGATTTTGGTAATACAACAGATATGACAGATATGGCAGATATGACTGGTACAAGAAATATTTACAGTTTACGTCACGAACTTTTAGAAACCAAAGTGAACTCATTTTATGATCATGTTGGTGGCCGCCCAGACAACGTAGACCCTAATCAGTTTGAACTTGATGTCAAGGGTCATTTATATTTAAATACTGTTGACAAAGGAAAAGTACTATTGACTAACAAAAAAGACCCTAGTAGGTTTAGGGCTTTAAGTACAATAAAAAATGAAGGTGGTGTTGGTGCCTTGCGTCAACTTGGTATTGGTGGGTCTCCTGTCACGCCAAGACTGGCTAGTGTGCTTCATGACACGCAAACAAAGTTGCCAACAGGGCAACAAATTGAAATGGCACCTGTAACAAGCCTACCAGAAATAGCAAACACAGTGATACAAGAAACCTCATTTACTGAAGGACAAATAAATGATGCTATGAAAACAATAGATGATCCACCTTTGTCAATGAGAGAGATTATAGGGTTGGATAAATCATTGCAGACGATAAGAGGTGAGATGGTAAACAATGTTGCCAAACTGGGTGAACTTGATAAACACATTGAACGTGAAAAAGAGAAACTGGCTACCGCAGACAATGGGAATCTTGACACAGAAATGAAAGAAAGAATCCAACACAGATTAAATGATTTGCAGATAGAAAGATCAGGACGATTAGAAGTGATTAGTATTGGGAGGCAAAAACTGAAAACACAAGTTAACAGAATAAGAGAAACTATTCAGAAAATACTTCACGAAGACACAACTCTGGCTGAGAGACTTAAAACACTTTTCAGAGAGCAGGGTATCACAATTGCTAGTTTAATTACTGCTCTTGGGTTCATTATCAGTACTGTTGTGTTGGCTGTCTCCGGCAGTGGTGGTGGTGGTTCAACACCGCCAGCCCCGGCACCACCAACCCCGGGCCCCCCGACTCCAACAGACCCAAAAGATTTACAGTCATGGGTAAAGAAACAACTGTCTCACATATCAGACTTGCTTAAGAAATTGGCAGTGAAAGCAATAGATGCTTTGCCTGGCATAATTGGCACTGTTGTCAGTTGGCTGATTAGTACAGCGGCAAAGGCAGTAGGGTTTATGGCAGAACATGTGTGGGTCTTTTTGGTTACAGTAGGAGGGTTGATGGTGGGTTATTTAATGAAACAGATAAAGAAGTAAAACCCCTAATCCTGTTAGACCTATTACCAATGCAGTTCTCTCTGACTCATGTGTGTCAGGGGTTGGTGTTGACTGTACTGGTTGTATGGGTGCCGGTGATGGGGCTGGGGCCGGGGCCGGGGCCGGGGGTGTTACCGTCTGTAATGATTTTAATGACTGTACATGTGTGGTTGTTGCTCCTAAGTTTACAGATTGATTGAGACCGAGTTTTTGACCAACACCTGCAACAATGATTTCATTATTATAATTTGTTATTGTACCCATTTGGAGTTGAAGGTCAGATGGTAACATGTATAACCCGATGCCAACTACAAAGTCAACTTTTGATCTGGCATATCTTAAAACGTCTTGGTAGCGCTGTATGCTTGATGGGAGATCAACCACTGAATTAATTGAATCTTCAAGATTTGCAAGAAACTGTTTTTGTGCTTCAAATTTGCCACTCCCGTTTAATATATTTGATTTTGTTAGTGATTGTGCTCCTAGTAAACACCAGACATATGTTCTGATAGACTCATTGACGCGCTCGACTCCTGCTTGAGTAAACCCGTCAGATTTATCTAAAATAAATGTGGTCCAGGCGTTAGACTGCTTCTGCTCTATTGATCCTATCCAGACTTGTGATTTTGATGAGAATGAAGTGTAACCAGGGTAATAATCTTGAGGGTATTGTCTGTGACTCATAGCGTAATACAATGTACCCATACCATTGTGATCATCAAGTTTTTGTGTAAAGTCATACCTGGGGCTGATGTTAAATTCATTACAGATGCGTTCAAATGCTTTCATATCCATGGGGTTGTTATACCTGTTGAAACTGGATTCAGTTGGTAATGGTGTATGCAGTTCTGACAGTATACGTCTAAGCTGGTAATAAACATGAAAACGATACACAGACCTAATCAGTTTGTTTGAGTGATTCAAGTGGTCTGTGAATGAAACACCACAGCCTGTAGTTGAGCATAGTATGGCAAAGTTGAGTTGGTTTTGAAACATCTGTAATGGACTTGAGGACCACTTTCTTGCAGTTGAGTCATCTGTTATTGGAGGGTTTAGGTAATGATCAAATGGATTTGGTACTTTAACTTGAAATAGATCTTGTTCAGACACAGCTATATCCAGTTGATTTAGTTGAATTATTTTCTGTTCATAAGTAGGTGCAACATTATATTTGGCATCCATATTAAATTGAAATGCGTTTGTTGTGGTAATGGTTGGTGATTTAAATTCCATCCTTTTTTATATGAGATAATAAAAATGTTTATCACTTTAACAAATCTTGACACAAGCAAACCAGTGTGGTTAACTAATGGGATTGATAATCGTGATGGTAGCAAGTCTGTAGCTATCCATGAAATGTTCTACACAGTAAAATGGTTTAATGTAGAAGATGATATATTTAATAAAGTAATTTTTGGTGGTAAGACTGAAGCTTTACCGCCTGGTTATTATGACTTTTGTACTATAGCTGAATGGTTTCAAAGTAATTTTAAAATTAAAGCAACTTTAAATCCAGCTAACCTACTTGTTACATTAGAATCTCCGACACAAGATTGGTTAAAGATCTCAGATAGATTTGCATATTTACTTGGATTTTATATTGACGAAGATTGGTGGAGATCAGATGATTTAGATGAAGCTATGTTTGGTATTATAACAATGAAGACAAAAAAACTTAAAATAACTGGAAAACGTCCTGTCAATTTGTCAGTACACAGAGTACTAAATGTTTATTTGAAAGAACTAAACACATCTGAGAATGTTCACAATGGAAAGCCTTCAACTTTGTTGAGATGCTTACCTACTGGAACTGCTCCGTATTGTGAAAGTGTAGTTGTTAGATTTCCTAATTTGCAGTTTAAGAAATTAGGTTCTAGTTTCTTTGAGTCACTGAGTATATCTGTAACTAATCAGGATGACAAACCAGTTCTTATGCATGATTTTAGTGTTGTGTTGGAAATTAAATAATTTTATTTTTGTTTATAAAAATGAGTGGTCTTGGTCCAAAGCCTAGAATCATACCAGTTGCGTGTCCAGTAACAGAGTTGAAAGATTTGGCAGACGTACAGGATTTTGAGAAGGAAGGAGAAATTGGAGAAATATATGGTTTTGAACTTGATTCAAATGGCATGTACAAGAGGAAAGTAATTGTTGACATGAAAGACGGTGAAAAACAGATTCCTAAACTTGGTCAGCTGCGTGATGTTACTGTACCTACTCCACCTGTAAATAATGCGCCTTACAACTTAATACATGTGGGTAGTAAGTGGGTGGTTTCACCTGTACCGGCACCACCACCCACAATTGACTGGGACATAAAGATTGAATTTATTAGTCCTTATGTATACACTGATGACGAAGGTGCCTTAGTGTTTAGGAAGGTTGTTAACTCGGGGCCGCTTATTGTAAGTCTTGTTCCAAGCTTTGCCCCAGACGACAATAGCAGAGAAAAACTGAAAGTTGAAAATTATGAGAGACGGAGATATCTTCTTACACATAGGAAGGGTAGGTCTGATGCAAAGGTCGTGTTTGCACCAATAAACTTTCCCATCGCAAGAGAAGCGACAATAGTATTTGAAATTATCATGAGATCAGTAACTACTGCTAAAGAGGCTCAAATTGCACAAGGAATTAAACTTACATGGAATGAAACAGTAACAGAATCATCAAAGGTCTTTATTGCCATTACAAAAAATAATGATGTTATTAATGTTTCGAGCAGTGTTCCAGCTGTCAAGGTGGTGGTCGACAAAACAACTTTTGTTCGTCTAACTTACATAAACCTTGAACACATTGATCTTGTTGCATTTTATTATGCCAGCAAATTGTATACTTTTGAAGAGTTGCAAAATGTAATTGCTGATTAAATTTAAAAAAAATATTTGTGAATAAAAAAAATGGTAAACTTCTATCCGCAACTACCAACGCTTGATCCGACTGAAACAAATGTGATGACTAAAACAACGCTTGCGCCTGATCCACAGGTGACAGCTGTGCCAATTGCTTCAGATAAAACATTACAGGCAGATGCATTCAGATTAAATAATATTACAGAAGCTTTGAAATATTTGGAAAGTGAAGAGGCTAAGTACTCACGGTGCAAAAGGAGGTATAAGTCAGTATTTAATTCTGTTCAAAACACTTCTATGGCTATTGGTGCAGTTTCAGCTTCATGTTCTGTAGGGGGTATTATTCTGTTCGCCACAGGAATTGGAAGTTTGGCTGGAATAGCAGTTGAGGGTGTTAGCGTTGCTACATGCCTGGCTTGCTTTGGTTTGGAGGCCTTGAACAAGAGGTTTCACACAAAATTACAGAAACATGAAGCATTGAGTACGCTTGCTGGTGCAAAGCTGAGCAGTATGAAACTTATTATCAGTAAGGCATTAAACGATAATTTTATTGATGACGAAGAATTTAAGCGGGTCCAGGATGATTTAAATAATTACAAGAAACAAAAATCTGAAATACAGAATAAGATGCGTAGTCAATCTCCCGTGAATGTTGAAGAACTAAAGGCTAGTTTTTTAGCAGAGGGAAAAAGGATAGGGGTACAGGAAACCACAGAAAAACTACACAATCTTTTAAACAAATAAAAATCAGATTTGGTAATCGTTTAATAATGTCATACACTTCACAGAAAAATGCCATGCCACTTACACCACTTGTGCCTGATTATTTAACCCCATCTGCACCACCACCAGAGTATTACTGAGAAAAAAAAAGTTTTTTTATTGTCCTTGTATCTTGATAAATCTGTCTCAGTGTCTTGGGACTTGAGTCAAGTTGTTGTAAGAACTTAGGGTAAGTACTTGTAAGAACTTAGGGTAAGTACTTGTAAGAACTTAGGGTAAGTAATTAATAACAGTAAATAAAATAAAAGTTAGTTGCAACTTGTTAATAAGTATTAAGTTTCACTTGGCATCACTTGATCAGGTTAATGATTAGGTGTTGACAGAGACAATAGTTATACACCCCCACCCCCCTCCAAAAAAAAAGCAAACAAACACAAAACGCAAATGCGTGCACTGAAGTATGTGATTTAAATTTGGACCTACCCATCAGTAAGCAAAGGTTCTCGTGCCGATGTCGGTCGCAGTGGGCTTATTAATATCATGTTTCACAGATTTCAATTGTGGTGTCATGTTCAATAACCCTGTCCTTTTAAGCAAACATACCTGACACAGTATTGACAATTATTGGCTTTGCAGTAAATTATAAATCACACCCTGACCAAGTGAGAGCCAAATGAAACATCAGAAGTAACATAGACAGTAACTAGATAATTTTACCATGACTTGAGCACCAGAAAAAGGAAGGAATCACCCCTTATTTCAGATTACTTTTTCCTTTGAGTACAGGTTTATACAAGGGAAGTAATTTTGTAAAAATTTCAGCAAGACAAAAAAGTTACTTCCCTTGCTTTATTAAAATTTGAATTTGTTGAAGGGTGTACGCATAATTGAAAAAATTAAAAATTCCTTCTTGAATATCATGTCCAGATTAAAATTTTTTATGAATATCATGTCAGGTGTGGTGCATACCGATCTGATTGAAAAGATTTTGATCTCAGTTTCAAAAGGCAAGCTAGTCAGAAATGAAAAATGTGAATAATTGTAGGCCCTTTGAATTTTTTTTTTCAGAACAAGTCTATTCATAACATACCTGAATTGAGGTGGAGGTCTTTCAGAACCGGTCAAGCTTAGACATGAGGTGTCGGACTTTACCATTATTTGGTTCCAGACCTCGACGACTTGACCCATGACCTCGACGACTTGACCCATGACCTTGGCCCATGACTTTGGTGACCTTGACCCATGACCTTGACCCATGACCTTGATGACCTTGACCCATGACCTTGACCCATGACCTTGACCCATGCCCTTTGACTTTGACCTTGGTGACCTTGACCCTTGACCTTGACCTTTGATCTTGGCCTTGGTGACCTTGACCCATGACCTTGGCCCATGACTTTGGTGACCTTGACCCATGACCTTGACCCATGACCTTTGACATTGACCTTTGATCTTGACCTTGGTGACCTTGACCCTTGACCTTGGTGACCTTGACCCTTGACCTTGGTGACCTTGACCCATGACCTTGGTCTTGATGACCTTGACGAGAGATAGATAATATGAGACCCGTAAGATAATCAGATCAATAAGGCCGCATCCGTCATGCTCGTCACTTTTTAAAATCAAAGGGTTGATTCGGAAATAACGAGGGTGTAATGGGGGCCAAAATTTTGATATTAAAAATGGCGTAAATTAATGACGGATGCGGCTCTATTGAATTCATTGTCTTACGGGTCTCATATTATCTATCTCTGGTGGATAGGGGGTCCCTCGCGAGAGGGGTGCACCGAATGAAATAAGGTGCCGTGAACCAACATGGTCTAAGGGAAGGTGACCCCGACAGAAAATCCCTGGTCCTCCTAGTAAGGGGGTTGGGCGTGGGGGTAGCTTCCCCACCCTGCAAAAAAGGAAATAGCTACAAAAATGCCGACGAAAAGACAAACAGTAATTCCTTTCCTGGAGGTGGAAGGTTTTTCTACCAGAAGATTTATGACGTCCTGTGGTGAAAGCCGGAACTGATCTGAGAGGTCTTCGGAGGCCACAGGACCGAGCCGCCTCTCTCTATCCAGGGACACAACCATGGACACATGAAGCGTCAGGACCATGTGCCAGAGTGGCAGGGCCGCCCAGATGGCAGCGGAAATGCAAAAGTACAACCTTTCCCTGCTGGGTGTCGGTGAGGCCGGATGGACACAGTCTGGCCGGAGGGGGCTGCTAGGTGGGGAGATGGTTCTGTGTTCGGGTCATGGGGAGGAGAGTGCCCCCCATGCGGGGGGAGTGGCATTCGCGCTGTCACCAGTGGCACAGAGAGCGCTGATGGGCTGGGAACCTCTTGGGCCAAGAATTATCACAGCAGCCTTTAGAACCAAGAAAAAGATCAAGCTGAGCGTCGTCCAGTGTTATGCACCCACTAATGACAGTGACGAGGAAGAGAAACAAGAGTTCTACGGCTGATTCCAGAGTGCCGTGGACGGATGTGCGGAGCGAGACATCACCATCGTCATGGGCGATTTTGATGCCAAAATAGGGGAGGACAACGCCGGATATGAAGAGGTGATGGGGGGGGGGGGGGCAGGGACTGGGGGAGATGAGTGGGAGCGGGGAGAGGTTCGTAGATTTTTGTGCTCTAAACAGACTTGTCATTGGAGGCAGCATCTTCCCACGCAGAGGAATGCACAGAGCGGCTTGGGTCTCGCCTGACCATGCTGCAGAGAACCAGGTGGACCATGTCTGCATTGGCAAGAGATTTAGAGGATCCCTTCGGGATGTTCAAGTGGGGGGAGGGGGGGGGGGCGGATGTCGCCTCAGGCCACCGTCTGCTTGCCTTGAGAGTGGGGCTCAGGTTGAGGAGAGGCCGCACGGGGACGGCGGGAGGACAGTGCTGTAATGTAGGCCTCCTGAGAGAGGCTGGAGTGAGAGGGGAGTTCAGGCTGGTGCTGTCTGACTGGTTTCAAGCGCTACAGGGGCTAGTAGGTGAAGAGGAGGCGGTCACCGCGGGGCGGCAGTGGAGGGCAGTTGGAGAAGCGCTGAGCTCGACCTGCAAAGACACTGTGGGGTTCAGGAGACGCCATCACAGGGACTGGCTGTCGGCACAGACCTTGAAGAGGATAGAAGTGAGCGGGCGGAAGAGAGCAGTTGTCAACAAAGGTCGCACGGGGGCAGCCGGGGCAAGGGCGCAGGAGGAATGCTCAGAGGCCAACCGCGAGGTGAGGAGGAGTATCAGGGCCGACAAGAGGGCCTACACAGACAGCCTGGCGGCGGGGGCAGGGGGGGGGGGGGGCGGCAGCATGAGACAACTCTGCGACATTGCCAGAGGATTGTTGGGCAGGTGTGGCCATGCAGAGAGACCAGTAAGGGACAAGGAAGGCAGGCCTGTTGCGGACAGGGCGGGCCGGCTCGACGGGTGGGCTGAGTGTTTTGGGGAGTTGCTGAGCGGGCCCAGCCCGCCCGACCCCCCCGGACATCCAGCCGGCAGAGACCGACCTACCCATCAGCTGTGACAGACCCAGCCGGGAGGAGATCAGAAGAGCAGTGGCATTTTTGAAGAGTACGGATCTTCATAGACGGTTGCCTTAGAAGAATTTTGAAAATCCACTGGCCAGAGGGGATCGGCAGCGTCGGACTCTGGGAGAGAGCAGGGCAGATAACAGCAGAGAATGAAATTGGGTAAAGAAGATGGGGATGGATTGGTCACAGTCTGAGAAAGCCAGCTTCCAGTATCACTAGGCAGGCATTGTCATGGAACCCCCAGGGAGAGAGGAAAAGAGGTAGGCCGAGAAACTCCTGGCGTCGAGACCTCCAAGCAGACATCAAGAGACTGGGAACCACCTGGAGTAAAATCGAAGGAGAAGCACAGGACAGGAGTCGCTGGAGGTCTCTCGTCGACGGCCTATACCCGGGTAGGGGTGACAGGCGTAAGTAAAGTAAGTAAGCTTCTGGTGTCAGCAATGTTGCAGTGAACTACTAAATGGGCTAGTACTAAAGAACTAAAGAATGTTGACAGACATTATCTACTGATATTACTGTTGAAAAGGGTAACAGCCTGAGGGACAAAAGAGTTGGCATAACGTGATGTACTACTTTTGCCACTTTGTACTGTCTGCCACTTCGTTCGATACGTCTGCTGTCAAATTCATATCTAAGTGGATGTGTTTTGTTATCAAGAATGTCAGCCAGTTTGTTCATAATCCATCTGTTGTACAGTGTGTCCAAAGTATCTTGTGCTCTACCAATCACCCCGCCCGCTTTACTGATCACTTTGTTAAGATGATCTTGA
The DNA here is from genome assembly GCA_036245525.1 of Semisulcospira habei. NCBI lineage: Eukaryota > Metazoa > Mollusca > Gastropoda > Semisulcospiridae > Semisulcospira > Semisulcospira habei. Next base: position 92,433,219 of record BTPG01000006.1, read on the forward strand.
TCTCTTTTACATAAATTTCTACCCCAGCACGTCAGTCCAAAAGTTAGAACGCTAACAAAACTGGAGCAGTAAAACATCTGTAAAAGCTGAGTGCTTACATCAAATGATCTGAGTTTTCTCAAACAGTAAAGACGGGTATGCGATTTTTTTCACAATAGTCTCTGTGTTTTGTTTCCAGTTGAGCGCGTTGTCAAAAAAACTTGTAGGACTCTACACGCTCAAGTTCTGTTCCCTTGATGACAACAGGATCAGGATGATGTTTGTTTTTCCTGAAATCTATGACCATCTCTCTTGTTTTACCAACAAGTAATTCTAGATAGTTTCTAAAGCACCACTCTACAAAGCCGTCGATCTCTTGTCGATAGTGTCTGTAATCTGTCCTGTCAGTGATGTGTCATCAGCATATTTGTCCATGACACAGTTGTCATGAGTGGCACTACAGTCTGCTGTGTACAAAGAAAACAAAAAAAGGTGACAGGACAGTCCCCTGTGGTGCACTGGTTTTGTTAAAAAGTACATCTGCGATTAGATCCGAACTAATTCTGATATCCTGTGGGTGGTTAGTGAGATAGTCCAAAACCCAAAGAATGGTAGAGGCATTTATGTTCGTGAACTAGTTTCTAAGCGAGTATGTGTGGCTGAATGGTGTTAAAAGCAGACGAAAAATGAATTTTTCTGTAAAATGTATGAAAAAATACTTACCGATGGCATTACTAATAGGAAGGTACACTTAGCCTACCGATTTCAGCCTACGTATCCGTTGTGTATAGCAACACAACCGGGGAGGCGACTCCAGGGAACTGTTACCCAAAAACTCCCTGGGTGGCCTCCTCTCCCTCCCCATTAGACCACATGGGGTGATACGCCAGTCTCGCGCCAAGCGAACGTAGCTGGCGGCAAGCGGGGCAGGTGGGAGGGCTCTTTGAGTAATGCCATCGGTAAGTATTTTTCAAAAAAATACATTTTAGAGAAAAATTCATTTGTTTCCTCAAAATCCTTACCGATGGCATTACTGATAGAAAAAACAACAAAAAGGAGGAGTGTGCCGCCCACCATCCCCCGGCATTGTAACATGCTTAGTACAGCGCCCTGGGCGCAACCTCCCGACGATTTCAACTAAGCGTTACCCCGGGACGGAGTGCTGCACCGCAGAGACATCACCCACGAGGGTCAGGTTCTCTCGCTGGCCCGAGAGGTCCCTGAGGTAAAAGTGGGCGAAGGTGGAATTCTCTCACCACCCAACGGCCGCCACGATGTCTCTCACCGCACAGTTGCGGTCGAAGGCGAGGCTTGTGGAGACTGCTCTGACCTCGTGCGCGCGAATCTGCAGCCTCTTAGCCTCCTCCAGGGAGAGATCCTCGTATGCGGCTTGGATGACCGAGCGCAGCCATGAAATATTGTCTGCGCCGAAATATTGTTCCTGCCATGTCTCAGGGGCAGGAAGAGACGTTTCCGTCCCCATAGGAAGGGCCGAGATCTGCGCAGGTAAATGCGCAAGGCCCGTACCGGATACTGCTGGCAGGACTCCCGAGACCGATCCAACCCCTTGACCGGAGGTTAATGATCTTTGTCCCGGCCGAGGGAAGTCTATTCTTGGCAAGAAAGGATGGGTTCATCAGGAGCTGGACTGAACCATCAGCTCTGAACTGTAGGCAGGCTGGGTCCACCGAGAGTGCATGTAGCTCGCTGACCCTGGCCGCTGAAGTGAGGGCGAGGAAAAAGCAGGTCTTCCTGACGTTGGCCATCGTAGCTAAGGGCAACAGCTCGAACCTGCCCGAATTAAGCCATGTTAAAGACCCATGCCAGGTCCCAGCGTGGACCAGGCGCTGTAACTTGAAGTGGGCCATGAGGTCCAAAAGATCTTTGCACGCCCTTGGGTCCGGAAGGCCCAAATGGCGCTAGGTATCGGCGATCATAGAGAGATATGCCCGGATGGTAATAGGGGCCAAAAGCTGCTCCCCAAAAAGCCACAGGAAGAATTCAGCCAACTGGGCCATCATCAAAGCTGTGGGGGCAAGGCCCCGGGGCTGACACCAGGACTGCAGGACTCGCCACTTTCCCTCATATACTCGCTGGGTGGATGCTGTGGGCAGTAGCGATTGCCTCTACTGCAGAAACCTCTTGCGGCGAGGGCCGCCCGCACAACCGCCAGGCGTGTAAGCGGAGCCTTTCTGGACACGGATGAAAGAGGTTCTGCCAGGGCTGCTTCAGCATCTTGCGAGGCGAGGGTAACCACAGTGGGGAGTCCATGGCGAGGTTCAAAAGGTCAGTCGTCCAGCTCCGGCACCAGCTGACAGGAGCCATGAGGAAGAGGACCCTGTTGGAACCCCTGAGTTTCAGCAGGACCTTGGGAACGAGTACCGCCGGGGGGGTACACATAAGCCACGAGACCTTCCCACGAGACCGACAGCATGTCCACTGCCTAGGCAAGGGGGTCTGGGAACGGCAAGACGAAGAGGGGAAGTTGTGTGTTCTATCGCGTCGCGAAAAATCGACCATCAGTCTCTCCCAGTGCACGCCGATCATCCGGAAGATCTCTGGCTTGAGGGCCCACTCAGTATGTAGCAGCTGCCCTCGCCATGAGAGGGAGTCCGCCAGCACATTCAGACAACCAGGGATGTGACGTGCCCGGAGCGAGATGTCGCGATCCGGGCACCACAGAAACAACTGGTATAGGAGCATACAGAGTGTCGGGAAGTGGGTCCCCCCCCCCCCCCCCCCCCCCTGCTTCTGAATGTAAGACACGACCGTTGAGTTGTCGGAGAGAATCAAAATCTCATGGTGGGGGAGGCATGACTTCCAATGACTCAGCGCCAGCCAGACGGCCCTCATCTCTAGCCAGTTGCTGTGTCTGTCCCGGAAGGCCAGCGGCTACAGACCCAAGACCTCGTCGAAATCTGGCAGGAGGTGCGCCCCCCAGCCGGACCGACGCATCCGTGCAAAGCGAGAGCCGCGGAGGGGGGGGGGGGGGGAAGCGAGGGGTGCTCCCGACCCAAGCCAAGCTGGATCCGTCCACCGCTGCAGGTGAGTCTGGACCAAGGGAGAAACAGGCACTGGGGCTGTGAGGTCGCCCGAGGACGGACGCCAATGGAGCAGAAGATGCAACTGGATTGACCGTGAGTAGAGTCGGCCGAGGGGCAGGAGGTCGGCCGCCGCAATGATCAGGCCCAGCAATTGCAGCCAGGTCCTGGCCGGGCACGCCTCCGCGAGGGACACTTGGTGAGCCACTTTCGCCAATTTCTGCACGCGAGTGTCTGTGAGCCTCACCCTGTTGTGGTCGGTCAGGAATTCCATTCCCAGCTGTACAAAGGTACGGGAAGGGGAGAAGTCCGATTTCCCGAGATTGACCATGAACCCCAGCTGCTGTAGGAGGGCCAGAAGGGTATCCCGATCCGTCTTTAGGACAGGAGCGTCCTAGTTCAGGAGCAGCAGATCGTCCAGATAATTGGAAGTCAGGCTGGACGAAGACTGCCGGGCCTGGGCCACAACCGCATCCATGATCCGCGTGAAGACCCAGTGGTTGAGGTTGAGGCCGAAGGGGAGGGCTCGGAACTGGTATACCACCCCACAAAAGGCGAAGCGCAGGAAGTGCCAAGACGACGGGTGAATGGGGATGTGCAGATAAGCATCGGCGAGATCGAGACTGACGGCAAAGTCCATGGGACGAACCGCCGACCTCACCGCCCGCGTGGTCTCCATGTGAAACGAGGGGGTCAAAAAGAACCTGTTTAGGGCCGACAATTATATGACTGGGCACCAATGGCCGCCCGGCTTGGGGACCAAGAAGAGGCAGCTGTAGAAGACCGGCGAGTCGTGATGAGAGACCACCTCCATGGTGGCCTTCTGGAGCAGGGAAGCGATCTCCACCCTAAGAACCTCCGCCTTGCAAGGGTCAGCCGGCATGCGTGTCCAAACCGGGGAGTGCTGAAGAGGGGATGGGGGGGGGGGGTGGCGGAAGGAAATCTGTAACCCGTCCTGGTGGAGAGCACCCACGGGTCGTCTGGGAACAGCGACCGCCACTCGTTGCCGTGCAGGGCAAGCCGCCCGCCGACCGGGGGCTTCGAGTGGGTCGGCGGGGGCAGAAGCGGATGGGAGTCACTGGGCCTGCCTGCCCCCACACCGCCTAGCGCCACAAAGCCAGGAGGGAGTGGGGGTCAGAAAGGCGTGCGCACGGCTGGGGAAAACTGCTCCACCCGGCCCGCGGGAGCCTCGGGAGGAAGGTCGAGGGGCGGGTCTGAGGCTCCGCAGGGGTTGACCTACAGCCTTGCACGTGGAGTCCACGGGAGGGATGCTAGGCCAAAGGTCCTTGGCCAAGTCCTTCACCGACTGCCAGGTTGGGCCGAAGAGGAGGGCCCCCCAAGGGGAGCCTGTCATAGTTGTGCCCTCACTGTGGCGGGCGAAACCCCACAGCTCCGCAAGACACCATCCCGCCACATCAAGTCAGAGTTCGCCGCGGCCGCCAGCACCTTAGTTGAGGCATGGTAAACTGCGCAATTGGCCGTCACCGCCAGGAAGTGTCGGTCCCGCAAAGGATCCGGGGCTTCCGGCGACTCCCAGAACTCCTCCGCCCGCCACACCACCGTTTGGGTCACCAGTTTCAAAAACCCCAAACAGGCCAGGGAATTTCGGACAAGGGTCGCGGTCTTCTCCAGGCCCTGAGGAATACTCCTGCTAACAGCGGCCTTCCCCCCGACCTGCACCTCTGCCGTGGAGTCCACCGGCAGGAGGGGGCACAGGAAAGACTGCGAGTGCCCCGTGTACCAGTGTTGCCTAAACTTGATATCCATGTCCACGGGCCAGTGGCGGTCAGAGAAAAATCCACAGTCGGATAACTTGCCCTGCTAGAGATGAGTGTCAAAGGCGTCCGTGAGGTCCTGAAACCTGGCGGGCTGCGGGAGGGACTAAAATCGCTTGGACTGTCCCAACGCGTCTACGGAGGCTGCAGCCCTCCGCTTGAGGGGCAGCGAGAGGGGGCACAAGTCCGGAGCCAGAGAGGCCGAAATCAAGCGCGCAGCCTCATCCAGGGCTCTCCAAGTCTCCACACCTGAGGCGTAGGGGCCGGCGGGGGGAGACGAGCTAAGGGCGGAGGAGCGAGGACTGCTGACGGGCAAGGGAATGTGCCCCCAGGGAGAGCGGGCGAGGGGTGCGACCCGAGACAGGGGACCCAAGTTCCCGCAAAAGGAGCGCTGAGGCCAAGTCTTCCGGATGCAGGCTGAGGACATCCTCCGCATCCCCCCAGTCCGACCAACCGGGCGAGGAGGGAGGGCCAGTGAAGTGCGCATGACCGGAGGGAGGGCCTGTAGCCGGGAGCAGAGATGCAGAGCCCCAGGTCAGCGCGTCGTGCCTGACGAATGGTCGCCGGGAGCGAGAATGGTGGCGAGGCCTCTGGGAATCCGCCTGAGGACTCCGCTGCGGAGGAGAGCTGCTGAGGTGAGAGTCGAGGCGGCTACGACGGTGAGGCCGCACAGAGCCGGGGCATCGGTCCCTGGTGAGCGGGCTGCGGCTCAGGGAGCGACGATGCAAGGTCGCCTGACGATTAGGACCAATGTTGGGGGACGCGGTAAGGCGCCTTCACGGGTGCTGTGCGCGTTCATCCACCCTCCGGTGCCTGCGGGGTGTGCCGGACGAGGCCCCTGCCACCGGGGGAACTAGCGCCGGACGGGAGGGGGTGGGGGGGGGCGGGGGGGCTCGAGTGAGTCAGGGACCCCAGAGGCTTAGAACTCGTGGGGTGAGACTTGGGAGAGGCAGCAGGCGGGACCGTGTGCCGCACCTGGGATGGCCTCTGTCGTGCATGGGAGTTGCCCTGGTCACCAGGTGGCTCGTTCCAGCCTGGAGGGGCAGTCCCGGTTGCCGTGTCTCCTGGTCCACTTCAGAGCAGGAGGTAACGGCCGAGGGGTGAGCACCAAGGTCAGAAGCGGTCGAGTTCTGGCGCAAGGCCATGTCCACAATGTCTGAGGACGCCCGCCTACGGGGTCCAGGGCTTGAAGGCACGGGGGCGGACACTGTACTGTGGCAGCGGTGAGGTGACCCGTCGGCTGCCTACTGCGGTCCCGGGAAGTCGACGGGAGGCAACGCCAGTAAAAATCCCAGAGGCGAGACCACTGCTGCTCCTTCCATGAAGCACACACATGGCACGGCCAGGAGGAGGAGCAGCCAGAACAAGGCAGATATAGGGCATGTGTGTCGCTCGGCCACTGAAACCCCAAGCAGCCGGGACACGAATGTAACTGCGTACTGCAACAGAAAACGGAACCCCATGAGAGGTAACAGGCCGGGCCCATAGTACGGGCTCGCAGCAATAACCATATACGTACGCGTGAAACCCGGCTGCGTAATGGAGCCGGTAGAAGTCGCCCCGGGCAAACGGCACTACCCGAGACCTTACCTCATGCCGCCAGTAGGTGGAGCAGGGAAGCAATTCGCTGATTGCCCGTCCAACCGGGGAGAGGACGAAGAGGGCCCAGTAGAAAGGTAAAATCCCACCAGGCGCAAGGCCCAGGCAAAGCAAAGAGCCCGGAAAAAAGGTAAGTCCCCACAAGCACAAGTCACAAGTAAGGAGTCCAACAAGAAGGAAGGCACATGGTAAATTTGAGGTGGGCTGCAACAGGCGCCAGTCCGAGGCGAAGGAAGGAGCCAGGAATAAAGGTAAGTCTCCACAAGCACAGTCACAGGTAAGGAGTCCCAACAAGAAGGCAAGCACGTGGTAAATCCAGGACCGAAACTGGCACGTCCGTTTGCTAGGAAGCTAAGCATGAGACTGGCGTGTCAGCCCATGTGGCCTCATGGGGAGGGAGGGGAGGCCACCCAGGGAGTTTTTGGATAATGGCTCCCTGGAGTCGCCTCCCCGGTTGTGTTGCTATACACAACGGATACTTAGGCTGAAATCGATAGGCTAAGTGTACCTTCCTATTAGTAATGCCATCTGTAAGGATTTTGAGGAAACAAATCATAGAACATCAGTCGAATGGAAGCTCCTGGTTTTTCTAAATAAGAGTAGATGTTGTTTACTACATGCAAAATGGCATCATCAACACTTCTTTGCCTTCTGTAAGCAAACTGAAAGGGGTCCATAAAAACAGAAACCTGTATTTGAAAATGTGAAAGAACAGCCCTCTCAAAAACCTTCATGACACATGAGGTAAGAGCAACTGGTCTTAAATCATTCATCACGGATACAGTTTGCTTTTTTGACATGGGGATAATACAAGAGGTCTTCCACAAAGAGGGTAAGTGACATGTTAAAAATATAGCAAAGAATTATGTACAGTTGTTCTGCGCATTTTTCATGGCCGAACTGACTAACCCTTTGGCTTTTGGTAGTGGTTTTTGTCGCGATCATTCCTGCACAAGAAATAGCCAGGCGAAGATTCTCATGAGCTTGAACAGCTAAAGGGCTCATAAGAATGTATGCTTCCTGCTAACAAGTAGCCCTGGCAGCTGGGCTGTTAACCCATTTCACCCCAACACACTACAGCAGGAGATACGACCATGACAATTCAAGGGTAGCGCCAGATTAGCTTGGTGTCATCAGGGTAGTGCCAGATTATCTTGGCGCCTGATGGCACCAAGCTAATCTGGCGCTACCCTTGAATTATCATGGCCCATTCCTCTCCTGCAACTGGTACATAGTCTTTAGTGGACACCTCCAAAATTTGATAAAAGTGGCCTTAGGGTTAAATGTGCTGGCGTTAGTACGCTGCATGCAGGCCCTGTAAGGCATTTGAATCCTTGCGGCAGAGCACACAAGTATCATGCTCCAAGTGCTGCGTGTTTACTCAACGGCTGATTGTCTGAGGTTGAGGTTTGAACCCGCTGCCTGTCAGTCGCGTTTCTTGTCGAGGTGATTCCCTGTAAGAATCACCTCGTCACCTCGACAAGAAGCACTACCTACAGTCAAAGGGTTAACTCTTTCTACCCCAGACACACCACAGGAATATAAAGATCGACCATGATAGTTCTGGCATCACCCTTGAACTATCAATGTCGATCTATGTCCTGCACTGCAATGCAGTCTTCAGAGGACAACGGCAAAATTTAAGGATTTCGGTCTTGGGGTAGAATGAGTTAAAGATATATTCATGACAAGAAGCTCATGTCTACATCCCAAAATACTGCTGTAAAACTATGACAAAACCATGCCCATCCTTTCCTAAAAGCTGTTGACTTAACGCAGAGCTGTAATACTTACCCTTGTAGAACTTTTCTTTGCACGAGCATCTGTTTTTGTTGACGGTGGTGGTCGTAAAGGCTGTCGCATTTTGGGTGCCTCGGTAGGTCCTCTACCAGGGGATCCTAGCAAGAAAGAAATTAACACATTCAGAATTCAATTTCTGAGAACTTTATTACTGCTCTGGAGACAGATCGACCACAGAAGTTCAAAAATAGTGCCAGAATAGCCTGCTACCAGACTATTCTGGCACAACCCATAAACTATCATGGCTGATCTATCCATAGTATGTCCCATCAACACTCACCCAAAAAGAAAGAACAAGAAAGGCAAAGACATTATGGCTCATGTGTATGACCAATTTACATATGTGTGACCATTGTGACAAGGGGTGGCTTCTGCAGCAGCAAAATCTTTGTTTTCTGAAATTGTAAGCATTTTTCACACATCTGTCAACCCCCCGTGACCCTTGAACTTTGTGATGAGTCAAGTAAATTAATATGCTTAGGAAGGTCTTATCATCAGCTATCTTTGTACCATATTTGGTTGAAAAATTTGCAAACTTTAGGAATACCTACAATTTTATAAAAAATCAGCATTTTATACACATTTGACAGCCTCTTGTGACCATTGACCTTTCCAAATTGGTGTGCATAGATAGGTCTTATCATCAGGTATCTCTGTTCCAAATTTGGGTTTGAAGTGAATAGTATTTGAGAAAAAACATCTTTTGTCAAAATATGGTTCCTGAGCTCTCGTGACCCTTGACCTCTCCGAGGGATCAACCAAATTAGTGTGCATAGAAAGGTCTTCCCATCAGGTATCTCTGTAGCAAGTTTGGGTTTAAAGTTGTGAATAGCATTTAAGAAATAACATCTTTAGTCAAAATATGGCTATTTCGGACCTATTTCCTGAGCCTTTGAGACCGTTGACGTTTGAGGGGTCATCCAAATTAGTATGCATAGATAGGTCTTACCATCAGGTATCTCTGTACCAAGTTTGGCTTTGAAATTGTGAATAGTATTTGAGAAAAAAAAAAACACCTTTTCTCAAAATATGCCTATTTTTCACCTATTTCCTTAGCTCTTGTGACCCTTGACCAACTCCAAGGGATCAACCAAATTAGTACGTATAGAAAGGGCTTATCATCAGGTATCTTTGTACCAAGTTTGGGTTTGAAGTTGTGAATAGTATTTGAAAAAAAAAAATTATGTCAAAATATAGCTATTTTGGACCTATTTCCTGATCCCCTGTGACCTTGACCTTTGCGAGAGGTCACTCAAATTGGTATGTTTAGAAAGGTCTTGCACAAAGCATCCTTGGGCCAAGTTTGAAGACTGTGGCTTGAATAGCATCCGAGAAAATGCCAACATTAAAATTTACCACGGACGACGGTGGACGAACGACCACTGGCCCAAAACATACTCACTTTTGCTTCGCACATGAGCCAAAAAATGCCACTTCATTCGGACATAAAACCTTACAGAAGGCAAGGGCTTAACCCTTTCAGCCCCAAGGTCCCATTTCTCAAATTTTGGAGGTGTTGTCTAACGACTATGTACCAGTTGTAGGAGATGGACTGATCATGACATTTCAAGGGTAGTGCCAGACGAGCTTGGCGCCTCAGGCACCAAGCTCATCTGGCAATACCCTTAAATTGTCATGATCAATCCATCTCCTGCTGCAGGGTCCCAGGGCTAAAAGGGTTAACTATAGCGCAAGCGTGAGGCTAAACAGGCACTGCTACCCAGATGTGCAAAGCTATTCTGGCACCAGCCATAAACTATCATGATCAACCCATATTGTGTGTGTGCAGGTGTTTCAAGCATGAAAATCTTACCTGGGGCTGCCCTGCTCACAGGTGGAGATGACTTAGGGGGTCCCCCGGGGGGTCTCTGTGGGGGTGGGGGTTTGGCAGGTGGTGCGCTAGGTCTCTGGGGCGGCTGTCGACGCTGCATCTGAAACAAAATTGAAAGGTTTCAGATCAATATCCCTCCACCGGGCTGTTTCTGCAATCTTCGTTAATTCTACGCAATAGAGTCCCAGACATCCCAGGAATGCAGATTCACAGTGGTGTCAGCAAGAGTCATAGATCCTCATGAGCCCCCGCAGTTGTGGGGGCTCATGAAGATCTATGCCTCCTGCAGGTGGATAGTGTTCACTTTTTCTCAGCAGTAAAGGGTTTAACCCACTACATCCTGATGCTGATTTTGTAAAATCTGCTTATCGTCCTAGGAAGGCTACATTACAAATGAGGAGAAAGATCAACTGTTTTAGTTTAAGGGTGGTGCCAAAATTAATGTTTCTTTAAAATGTATTTTTTTGAAAAATACTTACCGATGACATTACTAATTGGAATCTTCGCTTAACTCATAATTTTAGCCAAAAAACTTACTGTGTGCCCCTCATACTAGGGGAGGCAACCACTGGGGAGCCATAGCCCGGATACCCCGAGTGGTCTCCCATACTACCTTATCCGGTGGCGCACTCGCCCTTTCCCGCCACTGCGGCAAGCAGGGTAGGAGGGAGGGACCTTTGAGTAATGTCATCGGTAAGTATTTTTCGAAAAAATACATTTATTTTCTCAAAATCATTACCGATGACATTACTAATTGGAATTACGAAAAGGAGGAGGGTGCTGCTAGTTTGGAACCCCACCAAAACCCGCGAAGCGAGCCGACTATCGAGGCCCCTCCCATTGCGCCCACTCGCGATAATTTTAGCTAGGCGAACCTATGGCACCTGCGGCACCGGGAGGGAGTGTTGCGCTGCCGAGATGTCCCCCACAAGGTCAAGATTAGTGCTCCGGATAAGTCTCTTAGGTAAAAGTGGGCGAAGGTAGACTCAGCCCGCCAACCCACGGCTGCCACAATGTCTCTCACTGCACAGTTTCTGTCAAAGGCGATACTCGCTGCCACTGCTTGGACTTCATGAGCCTGGATGCGCATCGTTTCGCTTGTTCTGGGGCGAGCTCTTTATACGCCTCACGGATAACCCAACGTATCCAGGACGAGATAGTTTGCGCCGAAATGTCTCATCTGCCCGGAGCCAAGGGCAGGAAAAGGTGTGAGCGCCCTTGTCTTAATGGCTTAGTTCTGCGCAGATACACTTTAAGAGCCCTAACAGGGTCCTGAAGTCGTGAGTCCTGTATCTGATCCCTTGCCCTGAGCGGTCAAACTGTTACGACTTGTGGGGCGACAGTAGGAACTCGGTTCTTAGCCAAAATGGCAGGGTCCATCAGCAGCTGAACCGATCCATCAGTCCTACTTTGGAGACAGGCGGGACGTACCGACAAGGTGTGTATTTCACTAACTCGTGATGATGTGGCAAGCGCAAGTAGGAAACAGGTCTTCCTAGTAAGATCTCCCAATCTTGCTAACTGTAGTGGCTCGAATCTCTTAGTGTTCAGCCAGATGAGCACCCAAGACAGGTCCCATCGTGGAACTAACGAGCGTGATGCCAGGCGTTGCAGATCAAAATGGGACATCAGAACTGCCAAGTCTTTGCAAGCTCCCAGATCGGGTCGTCCCAAGTGTCTATATGTGTCTGCCACCATTGCCAGGTAACCGCATATGATGATGGATGCCAACTTCTGTCTGACAAAAAGCCACAGGAAGAACTCGGCCAACTGGGGAGAAGTTAGATCCGTGGGGGAAAGTCGCTCCGCGGCGCACCAGCACTGGAGCACACGCCACTTCCCTTCATAGACATTATGAGTTGAGACCCTTCTGGCTGTAGCGATAGCCTCCACTGCAGGACCTGAAAAAGCCTCTAGCTGAGAGGGCTTGCCGGACAATCTCCACGCGTGTAGCATCAGCCGCTCCGGGCACGGGTGGAATAGATGCTGCTTTGGTTGTTTGAGCATTGTACTCGGAGTGGGAAGTATCATAGGCGGATCCGTCGCCATAGTCAAGAGATCGGTGGTCCAGCTCTTGGCCCAGTAGAAAGGTGCCACTAGAATCATAATCGTGTTGCTGTCCCCGAGTTTCTGAATGATCTTCGGAACCAGCACTGTGGGAGGAAACGCGTACGCCTGGAGTCCTTCCCAAGAAATGGATAACGCGTCCACGGCCCAGGCTAGTGGATCCGGAACGGGGGAGACGAACAGGTGAAGCTTCTCACAAACCAGATAGGTGAGGCTAGCGCTGGCAGAATTGTACACAAACCAAGAGGAATCACTCAGGTGAAGCTTGTTCCATCTCGTGGCCAAAAGATCGATCATCGGTGTCTCCCAACCCACGCAGATTAGCTGGAAGATATCTGGCCGAAGAGACCACTCCGTGTGAAGCATCTGACCCCGCCGAGAGAGAGCATCTGCCAGAACGTTTAGGTGTCGCGCCTGAAGGGTAATGCCCCGGTCCCTGCACCACAGGAAGACTTGATATACGAGTATGCAGAAGGAGGCTGCGCGCATACCCCCTTGGTTCTAGATGTATGCGACGACTGTCGAGTTGTCAGAGAGCACGAGCACCTCGTTTTGTATTAGTCGATCTTCCCAAGCCATGAGTGCTAGCCACACCGCTTTCATCTCCAGCCAAATAATGTCTGCCTGCCTCTACTTCTGTCCAACGGCCTAAGGTTGTAGCAAACTGCGGTAACAGGTGGGCTCCCCAACCTGAGCTGCTCGTATCCGTGCAGATAGATAGGTGAGGCGGCGGGGAGAAGAGGGGAATCCCCGACGCTATCCAAGTACTGTCTGTCCAATGCCACAGATGAGACTGTACTAACTCCGTTGTCGGGACCAAGGTCTCCAGATCGCCCGAGAAGGGGCGCCAACGTAGGAGTAGGTGAAGCTGAATCGGTCGCGCATACAGTCTGCCTAGAGTAAGGAGATCCGCTGCTGCGCTTAGCAGGCCTAACAGACGAAGCCAGGATCTGGCCGGTAGGGCTTCCGCGCGAATCGCTCCAAGCGCCGCTTCCATTACAGTCTAAATCTGTCCCTCCAGTAGTCTTACTCGATTTAGATCAGTTAAAAACTCATGCCCAGGTGGACAAAATGGCGAGATGGTACCAAATCGGACTGCCTCCGTTGACTAGGAATCCCAGATGACGGAGTAGTGCGAGCAGGCCATCTCTGTTGGTCTCCTTTTTTAAAATGCACGCCACCTGGTTCCGTAACAGCAAGTCGTCCAGGTAGTTGGATGTCGGACTGGAAGCTGTCTGTCGGAACCTTGCCATCACTCTGTCCACAATTTTGGTAAAAACCCAAGGGCTGAGGTTCAGTCCGAAAGGTAGGGCCCGAAACAGGTAAACAATCCCTTGAAAGGCGAAGCGTAGGTAACGTCACGAGGCTGGATGGATGGGAACGTGCAGATAAGCATCCGCGAGGTCGAGGCTTACTGCAAAGTCCTGAGGACGTACCGCTGCTTGCAGCGCTCTGGCCGTCTCCATCTTGAAGTGTGGTGCCACAATGAATTTGTTTAGAGCCGAAATATCGATGATCGGCCTCTATTTCCCCCCTGGTTTCAATACGAGGAAGAGACGACTGTAGAATGCGTGGGAGTCACAACGCAGGACCACCTCCGTGGCCTCCTTCTGTAAAAGTGCCTCCACATCGCTCTGTAACGCTGTCGCCCTGTCTCGCTCTAATGGTACTGGCGTCCAAAGGGGGCAGTGTCAAAAGTGGGGGAGGTGACAGGAAGAAGATTCTAACGCCCTCCGTCACTGTCGAGATGATCCAAGAGTCATCCGAAAACAGCTGTTTCCATGCTCCGCTGTAAAGAGCTAACCTCCCACCGACCAGAGACCCAGCAGGTATCGGTGGGAGGATCGGGGACAGGTCAGCGAGCCCGGCTGCGGCCCCGTTGCCGAGAGCCTCTGAACCAGGGAGTGGAGGGTGCGGGGAAGGCACGCGAACGTGCCAGCAAGGAGAAGTCTCCACCTCCGCCTCGGGACTGTCGGGAAGAGGAGGGTCTGAAGAACTGCAGGGCACGACCCACGGCTCTGCGGGCTGACTGAAAGCGTGCCGAGACTACTCTAGCTGGGGCTGGCCACAGATCCTTGCTGGACTACCGTACCTCCTGCCACGTCGGTCTGAACAGCAGGTTGCCACCCAAGGGTGCATCGTTTCAGAAGCTCGTCCCGTCGTAACAGAATAATCGTTCTTTCTTTCTGTCCTTTTATAATCTTTTTCCTTCCTTAAAAGGACCAAGAATCACACAAGTCGAGATCCCAAGTAGAGTTCACACAGTGAAAGGTCGGAGCACGAGGAGCACACGACCGGCTTTACTGAGCTACCTCAGTCACTGGCGGGAAAGGGCGAGTGCGCCACTGGATAAGGTAGTATGGGAGACCACTCGGGGTATCCGGGCTATGGCTCCCCAGTGGTTGCCTCCCCTAGTATGACTGGCACACAGTAAGTTTTTTGGCTAAAATTATGAGTTAAGCGAAGGTTCCAATTAGTAATGTCATCGGTAATGATTTTGAGAAAATAAATAGCTCGGCGCCTCAGGCGCCAAGCTATTCTGGCACCGCCCTTGAACTATCCGTCAAATTTATTTCAAGCAATGGGAGTATCAGGATGAAAAGGGTTAAAGAAGTCACCAACACTATGAAAGCATCACTAAAAAGCAAGAAGTACAGATCCTCATGACTCCCAAAGAATCATTCGCGGGGGCTCATGAGGTTCAATGCCTCTTGCAGTTGGTGGTGTGCACATTTATCTGGCAGTGAAGGGGTTACACAAAGTAACCTTTACAGAAAATGTGTGATGGGTCCTTTAAAAAAAGCGCTGATTTTACGTCCGTCCGATTCTGTTGTATCTGACCTTGTCATAAGTAAAGTTGACATTTCCAAATTGCTTGTGTTGACCTGTATCATTCGTAATACACCAGTGTGTGAAAGAAGTTTGACTAAAATAGTTCAAGGGTAGTGCCAGAATAGCTTGGCGCCTCTAGGCGCCAAGCTATTCTTGCACCACCCTTGACTTAAAGCCATTGGTCTATATCCTTATCTGTAAGTACTATAATGTAGCTTGCATATGGCAGTGTACAAATGTGAAACTTTTAGCCTCAGTGTGATATGAGTTAATTGACAGGGAAGATTACAAAGCACCGGTCACCGACCTCTGGCGATGGTGAGGCCCTGAGAGGAGCAGCTGACTCTGGAACAATCAGCTGTGGGTCAGCCGTCGCCTTGGCAACAGGTGGTGGTCGGACAGGGGGGGTTTCAGGGCGGGACGGTTGAGGTGGTCGGGCGGGTGGCCCACCTGGTATGACGTTACTGCCGGCGTTGGGTGCATCCGATTCAAGCGTAACTGTTGGATTAAAATAAAGTGCATTCTGGTCATTTGCAAACAAAAATCAGCTATTTCTTATCTTCTTTTTTTTTTCTATTTATTTGGTACCGGTTTCAGGTCGTTTAATACATTTCAAATACAAATGATACAAATTTCCCAAACATCAATAGCTGAGCTGACCCTTCACACCACGTGAATGTTCTGTGTTTGTCTTGTAATATGTTTGTCAGAGTGAATGCATGTGTCTTATGTGAGTGTGCTTGTTGGGTTCAGTTCTCAGCACTTTGATCTGATTCACAGATTTGGGGAGATGAACAGTATTATTACTATTATTATTTTAATCTATTCAGCTCTTATACGCTATTCTCACACACTTCAAAAGAGATGGATTGACTATGACAGTTCTAGGGTTGTGCCAGAATATCTTGGCACTTTCGGCGCCAAGCTATTCTGGCACCACCCTAGAACTATCATAGTTGAATTATCTTCTGAAGTGGCATGAGGTCTTTAGGGGACAATTTCAAGAGCTGTGAAGTATTCACGCAGTGTGTTACTTTGGCCACAATTATCATGCATGTTGTTCATCACACACACACACACACACACACACACACACACACACACACACACACACACATTATTGTCAAGAGTCATGTGAAACGACCCAGGCAAACTTAAATACTATATTAAATATAACAAATGGAGCAGCTACTTTCGAGTAAGAAAAAAACTCGAGTAAGACATATTAAGGAGCTAGTCTCCATAGAATTAAAGTGCTATATTAAAAAATAACTACAGATGCATCCATTCACTCGAAAGCAAGAATAATCCTGTCTTGCAAGAAACTGTCAGACGCTCTGTCACACAGAGCTCTGTTGCAATGTATGCTATGGAAACAGTAGATAAGCAAGTTTCCACCTTCTATCTGGGAGCTGAAATTGACTGAAATATATGCGGCAACGTCTGCTATGGAAAAATTCATTTTTCTTTAAAAGGTATTTTTTCGAAAAATACTTACCGATGACATGACTGAATGGAAGTGTCTACTACTTACTCATTCTAGCCTAAGAGCCAGTTGTGTAAAAACACAACCCGGGAGGCACTCGGGGAACCCCGAGGGGACCAAGAGTTGTCTCCCTATACCCACCACCCGGAAGCCGGGTACCCATAATCCCTCAGTCAGGATACTTAGCGCACCAGCGGCAAGCGGGGCAGGTGGGAGGGTCGTTTGAGTCATGTCATCGGTAAGTATTTTTCGAAAAAATACCTTTTAAAGAAAAATGAATTTGTTTCTTCAAAAACATTACCGATGACATGACTGAATGGAAGAATTGCGAAGAGGAGGTGGGTGCCGTGTTCCAGCACACCTTAGGGCCCAATGGCCGTCCTCCCTAACGCAAACTCAGGTATTTTTTCGAAAAATGAATTTTTCAATTAAAATGCATTTTTTTGAAAAATACTTACCGATGGTATTACACTTAGGAAATGGCTCTTAGCTGGCCTAATTTTAGCCAAATTTTGGTTGTGTCCGTATAAGGGGGTGTTGGCAGGAGTGGGGCGCCATAGACCATGCCAAACCCGAATAGCCTCCCCTTACTCACATCCGGTACAAGATTACCCAGCATACCCCAGTTTAGTTCTTAGCGAACTGCGGCAAGCGGGGCCGGAGGGAGGGACCTTCGAGTAATACCATCGGTAAGTATTTTTCAAAAAAATGCATTTTAATTGAAAAATTCATTTGTTTTCTCAAAACACATTACCGATGGTATTACACTTAGGAAGAATCACAAAGAGGAGGTGGGTGCCGCTATAGCGCCCCTACTGCCAACCACATTGCCCACAAACTCGCCCTCCTGCAGCACACTCCCGATAATTTTAGCTAAGATACCTGCGGCGCCTAGGGCGCCGGGAGGGAGTGTTGCGCTGCTGCGGTGTCTCCCACCAGCGAGAGGATCTGTCGCTGGGAGGAGAGGTCCCTCAGGTAGCAGCGGGCGAAAGTGGACTCCGCTCGCCATCTCATAGCCGCCACAAGACTTTGACTGCACCGGTGCTGTCGCAGCGGAACTTGCGGCCATGGCTCTGACCTCGTGCGCCGCGATGTGCAACATGTGGCATCAACAGGTCAACGTCCTGGAAGGCCAGGCGGATAACTCCCCGGAACCAGGAGGAGCAGGTCTGGGCTGAGATACCACGTCTACCTGTGGACAGAGGGAGAAAACAGGTGTGTGCGTCCCCCTGCGCCAGCTTGGTCCGGCGCAGGTACACACGGAAGACTCTCACCGGTTCCTATTGTCTGGGCTACTGAGTGGAATCTGACACTCGTACGGGCAGACAGATATAGACTGTAGGGCAGCCAAGGCGACCACGACTTGGCCCTGAGGGCTGGTACCGTAGTAGCTGCACGGCGCCTTCCGTCCGTAACAGCCAGCCATCTGTGTGTGTGTGACGACAGCGCGTACGGATACTGACCCTGGAAGAGGTAAGGCTGTCACCGGGTTTTGAAGTCTGTTCTCCCGGGTGGCATCCAACACGCGCAGGGCGAAACCACTGTCGCCGTCATGTAGGCCGCGTCTCGTCCAGGCAGATGTGTCAGGTAGCTGTAGGATGAACCGGTCGACTGGCACTGCCAGCCACCCGGGTGTGTGGACAGCGTGCATAGTACTGAGCCTGGAGGTTGAGTCAAGGACTGCCCTGAAGCTCTCCTCCATGAAACATCCGTCAGGCGCGTCATGTGCCGGGTTCCAACAGACGAGGTTGAGATCCCGTAAGCCCCCAAGGTAGAACTTGGTCCCTGCGCAGCACAGCGGGGCATTCCAAGCGAAGGGAGCCCCTGAAAGTGAGGATTTGCAGCTACCCGGGTCTGATGAGCGAAATCGCCTGTAGGAGTCAGCGATCATGGTGAGATAGTCCTGAACGGTGAAAGGGGGGCCGTCCTTAGGAGATGAAAACCCCGAGGAAGCACCCTGCCAGCTGGGGCTTCGTCCAGTTCGGAAGGAAGAAGGTTGTCATTCCCGTCACACAGCGCTCGACATCTACCCTCGCAACTCGACTGGTTGAGGGTCTGCGGGTTGTCTCGGTAGCACCCATGGCCGCCGTAGGAAGCCTCTGTGGAAGAGGGCTTGCTGCCCAATCTCCGGGTGCGCACCTACATCCACCAACCTGCAACACAAGTAATGGCGGATAACCAAGCGTATAATTCGGCATTCAATCTCGATGGCGAGCAGTGGAGCTGGAAGATCTGGCCACAGCGACGCCTCCCCGCGCGGCAGGCCTCCAGCGCACTAGCCTCTCCCAATTACGCCCCCCTTCTCCAAGCAGAGGAGGTGTCAGGTTGAACGGTGATCCCCTAGTAAGTCATCCGTCCTAAGAGAGCTGAAGAAGGGACTGAGAGTCCCTCCTACACTGTCCTGCTCCCGTCTACTGGGAGTCCCACTCGAACAGGACGACCACGCACTCCCTCCTCGACGGAATCCCGGCGAAGAAAACACGTAGTACCTGTCCCGTAGCGTCGGCCCTCTAGTCGACGGCGAAGTGGGCATGATCTCAGCCTACCGCCCGGCTTGCCAACTGGTTACGACTTCGAAACTCGAGTTGTCCCAGGTCCTGGAGACGCACCGCTGCTCTCAGGTCTTTGTCTGGTATCTGCCGAGATGACGAGGCACTTGTGTCGAGTCGAAGGACGAAGATCGTGCTCCAATCTACCGTCTAGTGTAAGAGCTGCGTCGACCCTACTGCCACAGGCCCGAGCGCAACGACCTCTCAGGAACTAATTCCTGCCAAGTTGTCCCGTCTAACTCCCTGTACTTGCGCCCCCGGCCGCAGAATCCACAGCGCCGAATGGGTAACTTCCTGAAGGCGCTACCGAGGGTAAGTCCATCCGCTCCGGTCCGGCGCTGCAGCCTGCTGGAACTCGAAGTCGCCGCCACCCAGGGAAGCGAACGCTTCCGCTAGGTCCCGAAGCTGTCGTCTAAGGAGGCGACAAGCGTGCCTGGTCACCGCTGACTACGGCCAGGCCCAAGCGAAGAGTAGCACCCCGTCGGGGAATTGAAGCGACTAGCCGCAAGTCATCTCAGGCGGAGCTAATCTGAACTGTGTGCATACCCCCGATAAAGACGGCGTCCGCAGTGAAGTCTGTCGGACCAGTCCTCCACCCGTGCTGACCTCTATCCCTCGCGCGCCTGGAGTATGCTGTCCCTGACGTTCACAGGAGTGTGCCGTTGGCGTCCCGTCGCCGCCTCCGTCTCTCGGATGTAAGTCGCCCAATCCGGTGCATCGGACGAACCGCGCCTCCGCGGAAGAGTGGTCCCTGCCAATCCTGTCTGACGGTCCACAGTGTTGTAAGAAGGCTGCTACATCCGGCGGCGCCCGCAGCGTGAATCAGCTGAGTGACAGGCCTTGAAAGCCTCCTCGTCGGTCTGCCCAGGGGGCCAAGAAGTTCTCCACTGCGCGGTGCCCTGCGTGGCCGACTCTCCACTCAGCCGCGCGTAGTCGATCAGGACGGACGCAGCAACCGTTGGCAGCGGAAGAAAGTAGGATCCAGCTGAAGCCACCAGCGCCTCCCCCGGCGCCCTGAAGCGGAGACAGAAGCCGACCAGAAGTGGCAGGGACTTGAATGCTTGGACGCGATGAGGGGACCTGCGTAGTCCCTGGCCCGAGTAGACTCTCCTGTAATCTTCGCAGTAGACGGTGAACGCAAGACCTCTCGGAACTGCGAGCGTAGCGACGTAGAGAAGCTAACCTCGTCCAGCCACGGCGAATGACGTCCTCTGGCGTCCAGCGGGAACCGTATGTTCCGCTCGCAGGCGAAGGGATGTCCAACCCCTCCGAAGTCCGGGGAACTCCGGCCGGTGGCGATCCAACGAAGGCGGACCCCGCACTTGGAAGGAACAACGTAGTCTCAGGGGGCTGCTCCCCCGAACGGTGGCGAAAACTCGGAGAGCCCGTCTTTCCCTTGCGTAGCGAGCCATGGAACTGGGACGGCGTCTCCTGTTCCTCTCGTACCCCTGGCTTCTGTGAGGCGAGTCCCTGCTTCCGAAGGGGAACTGAAGATCATGAGCGAACGCCGGAACCCGGATCCCATCGTGAGGTCGTCTCTTCTGCACTGCATCTAGAGCGGCTCTCGTCTGCATGGTCGGCGCGAGGCGTGGCCCAACATCACCGAGCCGGGATCCTGCAGTGCGAAGTGCAGTGGTCCTGTAGCCCTTGCGGTCGCCACAAGCCATAAAAAACTGGTGAGCAGCCCGGGCGAGGGCGCCCAACCTAATAATAAGAAAAATTAATCAATGCTTAATGCATGAGCACAATTTGATTGTAATAGCCCTTAAGGGATAATCAAGTTATTGAATTAGATTAAAATATGGGAGACAGAATACCCCTCTGTTTTCTCATCTCTATTGCCCAAAGCAAAGAAATCGGATTAGAGGTTCCAGGAACCTAACCTTGGAAGGGTAAGAGGTGTCGCGCCCCAGCGGCCTGGCGAACCGCTGAGCCGCTGGGAAAGCAACCTTTTAACCCCCGTGTCGCGCACCACGATAAACGTACATACTCATACGTGTTTGCTACCGCGCCCACATGCTCTCACAGACACTAGACACTGTCCAGCGCCTGAGAAGCCGAGCAGTCGCTTCTGCATGTCCGTTTATGACTTGACGTCTGGCCCGGGACTGGAAGCATCGTAGGTACGGTAGCCGACGCCAGCCCTCCGCAGTCAGTGACTACAAGCTTACTGGGCCGGGGCGCCTAGGTCACTGCCGTTGACATGGGCCCCACCGTGATGCTCTGTCCACCTGCTGTTTGTCCACTCTGGCCTGCGGAAGGACAGTGGGGCGGGTCACTCTTGAGGCCGGGTCCCGGGCCGGTGGAAGAATCATTGGTTTAGCCATGCAAGTAGAGGTTGTCAGCTACCTCTCCTGCTGACCAGAGCCCAGAACAAGGTATCTTGTGCTTTACAGGTCCGGGACCACCTTGGGTCCCACCTTAAAACACTTGGGCGTCTCTGTCCGGCGATCTCTGACAGACGACATACTCTCTCTGTGGGACAGCAAGGCACTGCTTCTGATTGGGGTCCCCTTTGTTACTCTTGGGCGTCTGACAGGCGAGCTCTGAAAGACGCCGACCGCTCTCTGAGTGACAACTTGCCGACCTGGTTACCCCCTGGGTGCAGTCAGTGTACTTTCAACTGACTAAAAGTGTACTTTGGACTCACATGTGTATTATTCACAAGCCAGTGAGTTGTCAGTTTCTCCAAAATGTGTATTTGTGTACAACGTGCACATGTATGTGTACCCCAAGCAAAATAGTGTACTTTAAGACGCCGAATGTGTATGGTAAACAGGTCTGGGCAACCAAGCCACTAAGGTAGCAACGCAATTTAGTAATATTTAGGTAAATACCCCTTGTCAATAGACAAACAGAGAATCAGCCACGACTTATTACTTTCGTATGAGGGAAGTGGCAACCAAGCCACTGCTTCCGTGGCCACGATCTCCGATAGGCGTCGCACGCTCTCTGTGGGACAGTAAGGCCACTGCTTGTGCCCTGGGTCCGACCTTGTGGCTGTCAGGCGTCTCTGCCCGGTATCTGATAGGCGTGGTACGCTCTCTGTGGGGAAACAAAGCCACTGCTCTGACTTGGGTCCCAGCTTGTCCCTGCCAGGTGTCACTGCCCGGGGATCTGATAGGCGTGGTACGCTCTCTGTGGGATCACGAAGTCCCTGCTTCGGACTTGGGTTTCGCCTTGTTACACTCTGATATCAGTGTCCGATGATCTCTGATAGGCAACGTACGCTCTCTGCGGGACAACGAAGTCCCTGCCTCTGACTTGGGACCCACCTTGTTCATCTCGGACATCAATGCCCGGCGGTCTCTGATAGGCGTCGTACGCTCTCTGCGGGACAACGAAGTCCCTGCTGCTGACTTGGGTTGCACCTTGTAAACTCGGACATCAATGCCCGGCGATCTCGGATAGGCGTCGTACGCTCTCTGCGGGACAACGAAGTCCCTATCTCTGTGCGGGACAACGAAGCCCCTGTTCCTGACTTGAGGCGTCGTACGCTCTTTGCGGGACAACGAAGTCCCTATCGTTGTGCGTGACCACGAAGTCCCTGTTCCTGCCTTGAGGCGTCGTACGCTCTCTGCGGGACAACGAAGTCCCTATCTCTGTGCGGGTCAACGAAGTCCCTGTTTCTGACTTGAGGCGTCGTACGTTCTCTGCGGGACAACGAAGTCCCTATCTCTGTGCGGGACAACGAAGTCCCTGTTTCTGACTTGAGACGTCGAACGTTCTCTGCGGGACAACGAAGTCCCTATCTCTGTGCGGGACAACGAAGTCCCTGTTCCTGACGTGGGTCCCTCCTTGTTAGCTTGGACATCACTGTCGGCCGACCTCTGATAGAGTAGGACGCAAACGGAGGTAAGCCCCCCAGCGTTAACCATCTCTCTTCCAGTCATGAGGCGGAACCTCACCAGTGCGGGTAGACTCGCCTCCTGCTCAGGGAAGGCCCTCCGCATGCTCGTCCGAGGGGCCCTGAAAGTCGCCACACATCGTGCAGATCCG
Source organism: Semisulcospira habei (assembly GCA_036245525.1). NCBI lineage: Eukaryota > Metazoa > Mollusca > Gastropoda > Semisulcospiridae > Semisulcospira > Semisulcospira habei. The sequence goes on from BTPG01000006.1 coordinate 92,456,177, forward strand.
AGCCTAGTTACTGCAACAAGAGGGTACAAGATGAAAGAGCGAGCGTGGCCTCTAAGGTCACGCAATAACAACGCGCGCGCGCTGGCGAATCGGACATAATTGAATATGTAGTCGAATCAAACGAGTGTACAGCGCGTGCCGACGCTCGGCGCTCCTTCCCACCCAAGGGCGCCGGTCGAGGGCATTCACCGAGATATTACCTGGCCATGGCGGAAAAAAGGAGCAAACCCACGTATCACCATATCGTAACAGCACGCCACACAGCCCGACCGGTCCGGAGCGCAGGCTGAAGCAGCGTCCGGAAGCCGCCAGTCACAGTCTCCATGGTACAAGCCGTAGGCCCGTAGAACACACAGGTCGACGAGGCGGCACAGCGTGAGCACTACTACCCCCAGTCACGCCACCATCTCCACAGTTCAAGTCCCAACGAACAAACAGTCAAGGTTGAAACGACCGGCCAAGAACCAAAGCGGAGCTCGAACAGACACAACCTACTTCTGCCAGCTAAGAACTAAAACTGGGGTATGCTGGGTAATCTTGTACCGGATGTGAGTAAGGGGAGGCTATTCGGGTTTGGCATGGTCTATGGCGCCCCACTCCTGCCAACACCCCCTTATACGGACACAACCAAAATTTGGCTAAAATTAGGCCAGCTAAGAGCCATTTCCTAAGTGTAATACCATCGGTAATGTGTTTTGAGAAAACAAATACTTACCGATGACATGACTGAATGGAAGTGTCTACTACTTACTCATTCTAGCCTAAGAGCCAGTTGTGTAAAAACACAACCCGGGAGGCACTCGGGGAACCCCGAGGGGACCAAGAGTTGTCTCCCTATACCCACCACCCGGAAGCCGGGTACCCATAATCCCTCAGTCAGGATACTTAGCGCACCAGCGGCAAGCGGGGCAGGTGGGAGGGTCGTTTGAGTCATGTCATCGGTAAGTATTTTTCGAAAAAATACCTTTTAAAGAAAAATGAATTTGTTTCTTCAAAAACATTACCGATGACATGACTGAATGGAAGAATTGCGAAGAGGAGGTGGGTGCCGCGTTCCAGCACACCTTAGGGCCCAATGGCCGTCCTCCCTAACGCAAACTCCCGACGACCCTAGGTAGGTGAATACCTACGGCGCTGAGGCGCCCGGAGGGAGTTGTGCCCCCCGCAAAACGCCCCCAGCCGAGCGAGGAGTCTCGCTGGCCTGGCAGAACTCTGCGATTGCGGCGGGCGAAGTCATCCCGCCCGCCAGCCTCCAGTAGCCACGAAGTGTAAGACAGAACAGTCCCTGACGAATGTGACGTTCGAGGCCATGCAAGTGCCTTGATAACGTAACTGTAGCCTCTAACCTCCCTGAGGGAGGGGTCCTGTAATTCCGAACGTATGACTGAGCTGAGCCAGGAAGAACGTCCGGCATGTAGCGTCAGTGGTGCCAGAACCGGCAAGAGGCGAGCACGTCCATAGCGAACGGCTATGTCGTAGGCACACGTGAGGCTTGTACAGGTATTGCTACTGGTGGCATAGCGCCCCGTAAGCGGGCGCAAGGTGAACCCGTGGACCAAATGCGCGACGGTCCAGGTAAGGTATGGTCCGAGAGGAGCTGTACGTAAGTGTTCCCTCGAACTGTAGGCAGACTGGGCGAGTCGTAGCTCCTGAAGCTCGTGAACCAATCCACCATGGCAACATCCCTCAGGCGCCGTATGGCGGCAAGGGCAAGACGTAGCATGCGATGACTCCTCACCCGGGGAGTCGACAGGAGGCTCCGGACGAGCGTGTGTAAGTCTCTCCGAACCGGGCTCCGAGGAGAGGCGGGTTATCTGCCGGCAAGTGGCCCCCAGCAGGATCCCGGCGGCTTACTTGGAGACGAGTGGGTACCGAGATTGGACGTGGGACGTCGCCCAGCGCGACTCTCTGAACTGGGCTCTGTGAGGCGAGTTCTCTGCTTCTCAAAGCTGTGTCCGGGCTCGCTCCGTCCGGGTAGCGGCCTCGGTCAAAACCCCACCCTGTGCCCTAGTCCACTGAAATCGTTGTGGAGACCCTCCACAGGATCATCCTAGTCTCATGCGCCGATCCTCCGAAGGTGTCCTGGTGCATTCCGTGTGTAGCCACTGTTCCCACCGGGGAAGACTGGCCCAGATCTACCGTCGGTCCAGGTAGCGACACGCACGGAGGGAGTTGAAGTACTTTCCCCAAGCACCAGGGTAGGGGGTACGCACTGGACAGAGGATCGCCAGCTGCCCTGATCCTGGAAGTACACCTCCGCTGTCGCGTTGCCGGAGAGGAGAAGCTCCTGTGACCTATCCTTTCTCCCACGAGCAGAAGAAGAAGGCCTAGTAGTCCGCGTCGGATCCAAGCGAAGCACGCTCTTGTCCGCGAAGCCCGAAGGTCGGAGGGTTGGACCTCGAGAAGAATCACGGAAGTAGGAAGCGTAGCTTGAGCAGCCGGGCTTAGAGACGACCAAGGTGCGTAGATCCGACTCCGTGTAGTGGCTAGGTCCTCCGCCACGAGCACAGCCAAGCGGTACCACCTGTCCGAAGTCCGGCACCCCCCGGGTGCCCAAAGAAATTTGTCAAGACGGCTAGACGGCAGGGAGCAGGGGCTGCGCCTTGGTTCCCCGGTGTCCACGATGGATGAGAACCCCCAGTGAGTCAGCTGGCGATGCCGGGCAAACTTCCGCAGAAGTGCGGCGGCGATGAGCTTGGAAGTCCCGTCCAGCGCCGGCCGAGTGTCCATCCGCGCAGCACAGGACTGCCGGAACCGCAGCACTGGAAGCCGAAGAAGAGGGAGAGGAGAACGGCTGAGAACGTCCGAGCAACCAGTCCGAGGGGTCGCCAGCCGTCACCCTCAGGGTGTCGAAGTCCCGCTGACTGGAACCGGCGACCGAGGAGGGCTCCGAGGGAAGGAATCCCACTGACGGCGAACCACAGAGGTCGAAGACTCCCTCCGAAGGGGAGAGCGAAGACGGAGCGATGCGGCGAGGGTCTCCTGAGAGCCGAAGGCGGGTCCCGACGAGGAGAACGGCTGCGACGAGGAGGAACGGAACGGAGAGGATGAGGGAAGGGGGAGTGGCCGGTCGATGGGAAGAGGAACGGGACGAAAGGGAGTCCGAACGAGATGGGGAACGCGAAGAAGGCGAAACCCGTCTGAGTCGAGGGAGACCTGATCCGTCAAACGCTGAGAGGAGAAGGTCCTTCTTCGCTCTTGCGAAGCAAAGCGGTAACGGTGAGTAGAATCCCGGCGCCTACGATCTTCGCCAACAGGAGGCTCCGTAGGAGTGCGTGTCAGTCTCTGCGAACCAGGCTCTTGGGAGAGGCGGGTTGCTTGCCGGCAAGGGGACCCCTGCGGCCAGAGACGAGTGGGGAATGAACCAGGGTCTTGGAAGAGGCGGATTCTGGGCACTAACCGTTGAAACTCAGTGCGCCTACCGTGTCGGATCATGTTGGCCTCGCACATCCCGTGCTGGGGGCACAGCGAAAGGCGTCTCGGTAATCTCCCAGGGGTGTAGGGGGCTCTGGATAGAGGTAGCACCTTTGCTGTTCGGCAGCTGCGTCCTACATAGGACGGACGGGCATCACTGGTCCTCATCCATCTCCTTAACCTCTCACGTGCTGGCTCCAAGCGCCACACCCTGGCTAACCACCTCGGCTGGTGGGCTAAACCACGTGAGGGGGTGGTGTTCACATTGCACCACTAGGCGGATGAGCTGTTTCTGACAGCCAACGGCTAGAGGAACGGAGGAGATCTGGTTGGATCCAACGGCCAAATGTGGGGGAGTAAACCTTTCCAATCAGGAGTGGAGCCCCGAAGGCAGACAGCTGCCTGTATTCACGCACTGTTCCGGCAGCTCCTGCAGCCAACTGGTGCCAAACGTACTGCTTTGCATTCCTTTGGCTACATCAGCGAGGCCGAGAGGGGAACCTTGACGACTGGGCACCCCAGGATCTCCATACCCTTCGCCCAGGCTTGCTCCCTGGAGAGGTCACTCCAGTGACTGACCCAGCAAGCGCATACCCATGGTCTTCCGAGACAGGATGCCAACAATCTCCCAGCCCCCGAGCGGGAAGGTCCTCCTATGATCTTGCGAGGGAGAGCGATAACGTCGCGTAGAATCCCTGTGTCTACGCTCTTCACAACCAGGAGGCTCCGGACGAGTGCGTGTATGTCTCTGTGAACCAGGCTCTTGGGAGAGGCGGGTTTCTTGCCGGCCAGGGGACCCCCAGGGGAATCCCGGCGGCTTCCTGAGAGACGAGTGGGGAACGACGGTGGAGGAGGGACGCCACGAGCGTCCCACCAAACCAGGCTCTTGGGAGAGGCGGGTTATTTCCACCAGCTGTGTCCGGGCGCGCTCTCTAACGGAGGCGGTCTTGACGGTCGAACTCCCACTTTGTGCACTAATCCCTCGATTACTCAGTGGCGGTTTCTGTGTCGGATCCAGTTGGTCTCGCACGTCCGGTGTCAGGGGCACAGCGGAAGGCGTCTCGGCAATCTTCAAGTACCCGCGAGGGTAGGCGGCTCCCTCCTATAAGTTCCAGAGATTAGACCATCGCAGCTCCGGCCAGGTAGCACAGACATCACAAGTGTGGTCGGAAGCACACCCAGCGCACAGGAGACAGACTGTATGGATATCCGATGGCCACTGGAAGCCTCCGCATCGTTTGCAGGTCACCAGTAGGCCCATGCAACACACCAACCTGAGGTGGCCTGGAACTGTGTCGATAGTAGTCTCCCCTTCCTTGGAGGCGAGCATCCTTACTAGAGTCCCTGGACGTGCACGTGAATGTCTCTGAGCCGGGCTCCGAGGGAGGCGGGCTTTCTTGCCGGTAAGGGGAACCCCCAGCGGGATCCCATGGACTTTCTTGGAGACAAGTGGGACCGATAGTGGACATGGCTTTATAGAAGGCTTCGTCCGGGCGTGCTCCCTCCTGGAAGCGGCCTCATCGATCCAGGCCCACTACGTGCACTAGTCCACTGAATCCGGTGTGTAGCTTCCCACAGGGACGTCCTGGTCTCAAGCGACCGGTGCCAAGGAGACGTTGGATGGCGTATCCACATCCTGCGCCTAGGAGACCCGACCTAGTGGTTGTCCGACGGCCACCGGCACATCTGCCTTGCGTGAAGGACGTCAGCCTGCCCCTCATCGGGGCGGAACGGGATCCTTCAAGCACCAACAGCATAGGTTGCTCCCGCCTGCAGACGCTTCAATGCTGCCATCTGCGCTGCTGAGGCCAGGTGACACAATCATTCCAATGTGGTAGGAGGCACCTCCAGTGTCGGAAGACAGGCCTAGTCCCAAATGGGCGCTGCTTGGACATGAAGAACACACCTACCAGGAGCAGCCGGGCTGGTGCTTACAGCCGAGACGCTGCTTGTCCTCTCCAGGTGGTAGTGTACTGCAACGTCCTAAGAAGTCGGACGTGTGCGTAATTGCCAAACCGAGCGGGCCTTGCCAGAGGCTGTTCATGTGCGCTCCCCCTGGCAGCGGCCTCCACGATCCACGCTCGCGCACTAGTCGTGACATTCGGTGTGGCTTCTCCATGTCAGTCCGTTGTCGTGCGGAAAACCCGCGGTGTCCGGGAGGCGCCTAAACCGGTGCCGATCGCTTGCAACGCAAGCATGGCCCGCGGGGCAGTGGCGAAAGACCCCTGGGGGCTGAACTAGCCACTGTCATCTGTGTGAATGGGTAGCACATCCCTGCAACAGACAACACACCCGAAGGCCTGCGGGCGAGTCCTGTGGGACTAAGCCACGAAAGGTAGCCTTCGTAACAACAAAACACACAAGCACCAAAGCGGGGTAACAGACTGTCAAGCCTGCCCGCCAGCAGTGTAGTAAGAAGGTCGACTCACTGCCATCAAGCACTAAGGTGAGCAACCAACATATGTAGCAAAAGTCAAACATGTCATGACAGAAGCGAGGTACCAAACTGCACGCCGACAACTAGCCGTGCAGTAAGCAAGTAGGCCCACTGCCGCCAAGCGCTAAGGCGAGGGAACAACATATGTACACAAAAGACGAAGACGTCATGATGGAAGCGAGGTACCAAACTGCACGTCTGCAATCTAGCAGTGCAGTAACGAGGTAGCTTCACCGCCGTCAAGTGCTAAGGTGAGCAACAACATATGTACCAACCCCTGTCATACAAGGAGTCAGGCCCCAACAACATTGCTAAGGGTGACCGTGTGTGGAAAACAACACCGGCCGCATGCTGCACAAATCAATACGCAATGACAACCAAGACAAGAAAAACATCCGGGGCAGTAAATCACCACTTTATGTGGACATGTCACGAGGGGCCCGCCCAGCCAAGGAGCGTAAACCCCCAAGCTGCCCGCCGGAACGTATATCCACTCTCTAAGGTACGTGAGCACTTGTCCACAGCGTATGCCTGCATATGCGCGTGCGCTTAAATTCATCACCCGTATCTATACCAACATCCCGCAAGGGAAAACAGAAAGGGCCAGAATAGGCGCTGGTGCCGAACAACTACGCGATGACAAAGCGTGCCCCAAACTGCCACTCAGCTAATCAGGCCATGGAGTAAAAGAATTCTCCACACCCAAGGTACAAATGCGTAGGGACTTAGCTACGATTCACCGAAGGTGAGTGGGAGCACGATTACAGTGAGAAGACGACGAAAAAGTTCGTACCTGCACAAACCAGTGCCCAGCCCGGGAACCGGCCGAGGGTCAACCCCGCTACCTTACCTCTCCGCCGAAGGGGAACGGGGGGAGACGTCCAAAAACCCGCCTGGCACGACCGGCGAAGCTCACCGGACAGCTCACCAGCGGTCGAAGCGTAGGCGCTACGCAGTGGGGACGAGAAAGCCACGCAGCAGCACAGGCAGGGCCGACGAAACGATCCTATCTCCCGCTCTTCATTCCAACAGCAAGTCCGAAACCCGAGAACCGGTCGAAAAACCAAAGTCCGTAGGCTAGAGCAGAGCGCAAGACGACCGAATCGTGCGCCTAAGTAGACTAGACTGAGGGATTATGGGTACCCGGCTTCCGGGTGGTGGGTATAGGGAGACAACTCTTGGTCCCCTCGGGGTTCCCCGAGTGCCTCCCGGGTTGTGTTTTTACACAACTGGCTCTTAGGCTAGAATGAGTAAGTAGTAGACATTTCCATTCAGTCATGTCATCGGTAATGTTTTTGAAGAAACAAATAGACTTACAGGCAGGGGAGGTAGCTCTTTGGGATGCTGGCTGCAAGGGCTGCTGTAGAGAGTTGCTTGCCCCTCCATCCTCCGCCTCTTCCTCCTCTTCTGTTGAGCAAAACAAGGTGCAGAATGGCAACTGGTATTCATTCCAATATACAAAGGGTATTGGTGTGTGCTGGTGTAAGATTTTGGCACCTTGTAAGCACCAATCCAATCTGGCACTACCAATGAAGTATCATGGCCGATCTATCGCAAACAGTTAATACACAGTCATTAAAGACGCCTGCCACAGTTGGGCAGTCATTGTTGTATGTCAATGAGACTGACGCCGAATAGATATCACCATGGAGTAACGTGTATAAAAGCTGACGTTTGCACTCTGGGTCATCTCATAATAGTTCAAGGGCAGTGCCAGATTAGCTTGGCACTTGGAAGGCACCAAGCTAAACTAGCACTACACTTGTACGTAATGGTTACCATAATGGAAAATATAGAAACCATAACAGAAAAGACAGACAGCTTTTTGTTCTTGCCGATCGTCCAGTGTAAAAAGAATTAAAACCAAAGTCAGAAACACAGGTCGCAATAACAAGGACAGAACTACATGACGTTTTCAAAATTAGTTTTTCTCATTATTCCAAACTGTGGTTCTTTTTTCTCCAGGTGGGGAATGGAAAGTGGGATATGATGCACTTAACCCATATCATGCTGAGGCTAAAAGCTTCAAATTTGTACACTGCCATATGCAAGGTACATTATAGTACTTACAGAGAAGGATATAGACCAATGGCTTTAGTTCAAGGGTGGTGCCAGAATAGCTTGGCACCTAGAGGCGCCAAGCTATTCTGGCACTACCCTTGAACTATTTTAATCAAACTTATTTCACACACTGGTGTATTCCGAATGATAAGGGTTAAACAAGACTATTTCAGGCTAATTATAAACGGAAAATTCTCTGTGACAGACAAAGTTTGACAGGGATGGAAAAAAAGAATGACCGTCTGTCACCGGCATGGACAAATCTTGAGAAGAAGAACTTATCCCTGCAGTGTTTCAAGTATGTGACAGATTGTAGAGGCCTGGAACATATTTTTTGTCATGCTGTCCGTCCCGATGACTGACAGTTTTAAATCCTAGTATTCTTTACCTTCATCTCCCATATCAAACTCCATGGAGGGGACCGAGAAGTCGTCACCCAGCAGGCTGTTGGTGAAGGCGTTGTACAGCGCCCCTGTGTTTGCAGCACACAGCTGTAGCTCACGCTCAATTTCCGCTCGCCACTCGCTCGTCTTGAGTCGCACGCTGATCACATTACCGCCGATCTGTCAAAGGTAAAGTCTCGGATAAGCCCACCATGAATGTGTACTGGAGTGTGATTGTGGGTCTCGTAAAATAGAGCCATACACCACTGAGCTGTAAGGTGCTATAGCAGGCTGTCAAAGGAAAACTAGATAAGCCCACGATGAACATGTACTTGTGTGTGATTATGGACCTCATAGCATAGAGCTGTACACCACTGAGCCATAAGGTGCTATAGTACCTTATGGCTCAATGGTGTATGGATCTATGCCATGAGGTCCAAACCATGAGACCAGCACAGTAAATCCAATCACAGGAATTTAATTAAAGTTTTTTAAATACCCTCTGCTCACACAGATGCAAGACTTTTTTAGAGCCTTACAAGTCACAATCTCTTTTCACTACGGAAACTGACACTTTGAGGGCAAACCCTGAAACCTCTGGCTTTAACTACTAAGCTAATCAGGCCTACTGGTACCTTGCCAAATCAAGCTCCTTTACTTCGTGGCTAGGGGACCAGTCTAAAATCTTTACACCATGGCTAGGGGACCAATCTAAAATGCTAGCATTGTAGCCTGTTGCAGGCAAACTTGCGCAAGAAAAGAATTAAGTTGAAATGAACTGTATAAACTTTATTTTAAAAAGATAGAGCTTTAAGTCTGAGAGGCTCTCTGCAATCTCTCAATAATAATAATAACATAATAAATAACCCAATAATACAAACAAAAGAACAGTATACATAACACTGAGAAAGAAAGAAGGACTGAGCACTCCAAGAATCATTCAGCACGACAAGGAGATTGCATGTGTGGCTGCATGTTTGTGATTCCCCCACCTATGGTGACTTCAGAGGGAAAGGAAAGTAAGTGACCAGCACTGCTGTACTCACGCTAGTCTGGTCCAGCTGTAGAGCCACAAGCGCGTCATGCCCGCTCTTGTACAACACCCACATGTCCGAGCCAACAAATCTGAAATAACGACCACACCCACAGGAATGCATCATTGGATAACTGTCCTGTGAAATTCCTGTAGAAAAGTTTACCCGTTTAGTGCGGAGATCATCTGAACATCACCCAACTGCAAGAGGCATAGATCCTCATGAGCCCCCGCAGTTGCGGGGGCTCATGAGGAGCTATGCCTCTTGCTGACACCACTTTTTTCCTGGGACATCGAGGTATTTGGGATCTTGAATTAACCTATATCATACTGTGGCTAAAAGCTTCAAATTTGTACACTGCCATATGCAAGCTACATTATAGTACTTACAGATAAGGATATAGACCAATGGCTTTAGTTCAAGGGTGGTGCCAGAAATAGCTTGGCGCCTAGAGGCGCCAAGCTCTAGGCGCCAAGCTATTCTGGCACCACCCTTGAACTATTTTAGTCAAAACTTATTTCACACACTGGTGTATTCCGAACGATAAGGTTAACAAAGACTGCAAACACAGTCTGCATCCACTGGCATGAAACAGGTTAAACCATTCTGCTCTGAAACACAACAGGCGATGGATCCACCATGACAGTTCAAAGGTGGTGTCAGCTCGGCACTTTTCTTAATCTTCAAAACCATTAGCCGCGCTGTCAAAACTGACCACGGTATGACCACGACAGTTCAAGGGTGGCGCCAAAACAGCGTGATGCCTTCCTGAATCATACATGATAGTTCAAGGTTGGCGCCAGAACGGCTTGGCTCCTAATGGTGTCAAGCTCTTCTGGCACCACTGTTGAACTATCAAGGCACCAAGCCATTCTGGCTGTGGCACTACCCTTATCAAGACACCAAGCTATTCTGGCGCTACCCTTGAACTATCATGCTGCCAAGCTATTCTGGCACCATCCTTGAACTATCATGGCTGATCCATCTCCCTATTGGCTTATCTTAATGACTAATGTGTGACCAGCGGGCATCAGTTCATACAGATATGTGCTTCTTAAATGATGGCATCTGTTGAAAGATAATTAGCGAAGAAAAATTCATTTTTCTCTAAAAGGTATTTTTTCGAAAAATACTTACCGATGACATGACTACATGGGAAATATCTACTTCTAGGCTCAATTTTAGCCTACTTGCCCGTTGTGTGCCCACACAACCCGAGAGGCACTCGGGGAACCCCCCCAGAGGGGCCGAGAGTTATCTCCCCATACCTGCCTTACCAGATCCGGTCACGAGACCCTTCAGTCTGATACTTCGCTCGAAAGCGGCAAGCGGGGCAGGAGGGAGGGTCATCCGAGTCATGTCATCGGTAAGTATTTTTCGAAAAAATACCTTTTAGAGAAAAATGAATTTATTTCCTCAAAAACATTACCGATGACATGACTACATGGGAGAATTGCGATGAGGAGGCGGGTGCCGCCCAACACTCCCCCAGCAGAACAGCGCCGTTCTCCCCGTCGCACACTCCCGACAATTTTAGCGAAGTGCATATCTACGGTGCCAGTGGCACCGGGAGGGAGTGTTGCGCGGCGGCGATGTCCCCCCACCAGTGCGAGATTCTCTTGCTGGCTAGCCAGGTCCCGGAGGTAGAAAGGGGCAAAGACCAACTCGGTTTTCTAGCCCACGGCTGCCACGATGTCCTTGACAGCGCGGTTTCGATCAAACGCAACGTTCGTGGCCATAGCTCGTACCTCGTGTGCGTGAATGTGCAGCCTCTTCGCTCCCTCAGGGGAGATCTCCTGATAAGCGGAGCGTATGACCCAGCGGAGCCAGGAAGAGATCGTCTGGGCTATAATGTCACGCCGGTTGGGTCTTAGGGGTAGGAAGAGGCGCGACCGTCCCCTGCGGACGGGCTTAGATCGCCGCAAATAGATTTTTAAGGGCGCGCACGGGATCCTGTAGCCTGGTCTCCTGGGACCGGGGTCGGTCTCTCAGCGGCCTAATGGTGATCACCTAAGGCGGAGTTAAAGGAGACCTGTTCTTCGCCAGAAAGGCCGGGTCCGTGCGCAGCTGGACGGAGCCATCTGTTCGGAATTGCAGACCGGCAGGGCGAGCCGAAAGCGCATGTAGCTCGCTCACAGGCGAAGCGGTAGGAAGAGCCAGCAGGAAACAAGTCTTGCGTGCCCAGTCCGCGAGCTGGGCCAAAGGTAATGGTTCGAAGCGGGTGGAGTTCAACCACGTGAGCACCCAGGGTAGGACCCAGCGAGGAATGAGCGAGCGGAGTGTCGGGCGCTGGATGCCGCAGTGTCCCATAAGGTCGGCTAGGTCCTTGCAGGCGCCCGGATCGGGTCGTCCCAGGTGACGATAGGTGTCCGCAATCATGGACAGGTAACCGCGTACCGTGATGAGGGCTAGGCCTTGGTCTCGAAAGAGCCAGAGCAAGAAGTCCGCCAGCGGAGGATGCGTCAGATCCGTGGGCGTAAGGCCATTATCGGTGCATCAGGAACAGAGGACTCGCCACTTCCCTCGTAGACTCGAAGGGTCGACAGTCTCCGGGCCGCAGCGATCGCCTCCATTGCTGCACCTGAGTAGACTCTAGCTCCGAGAGCTTGCCGCACAACCTCCAGGCGTGAAGGAGGAGACACTCCGGGCAGGGGTGGAACAGCGGCTGGCGCGGTTGCTTGAGCATGGTCCGCGGGGAGGGCAGCAGCAGGGGCGAGTCTGTGGCGAGGCTGAGCAGGTCGGTGGTCCAGGAGCGGTTCCAGACGAACGGCGCGACCAACAGGAGGAACGCCGAACAGCCCCGAAGTTAGAGGAGGACTTAGGGAACGAGGACGGTAGGGGGACAGGTATAGGCCACAAGTCCGTCCCAGGGAATGGAGAGCGCATCGACAGCCCAGGCAAGCTGGTCGGGAATCGGGGAGACGAAGAGGGGAAGCTGGTGGTTCCACCTCGTGGCGAACAAGTCGACCTGGGGAGTCTCCCAGCGGGCGCAGATCATCCGAAAGATGTCCTGTCACCGGGTCCATTCCGTGTGTAGGAGTTGGTCGCAGCGAGACCGAGAGTCGGCCAAGACATTCAGGCATCCGGGAACGTGCCGGGCTTGAAGGATAATGCTCCGGTCCTCGCACCAACGCATCTTCCTGTAGAGGAGCATACACAGGTCAGGGGAGCGTGTGCCACCTTGCTTCTGGATGTAAGCGACCACCGTCGTGTCGTCCGAAAGCACGAGAAGCTCCTGGTGTCTGAGGAGGTACTCCCCGGCCTGAAGGGCTCGCCAGACGGCCTGCATCTCCAGCCAATTGATGTGGGTGTGCGCCAAGTGTGAGGGCCAGGGGCCCGCCGTCGCGAGGCACCGCGGTAGGAGGTGGGCCCCCCACCCCGAAAGGCTGGCATCGACGCAAGGAGAGACCTGTGGAGGGGGAGAGGCTAAGGGAACTCCCGACGCTAGCCACGTAGGGTCGGTCCACCGACGAAGGTGCAGATGGAGCATCTGGGACACTGGGACCGCGGTCGTCAAGTCTCCGGAAGACGTGAGCCAATGGAGAAGAAGAAGCAGTTGAATTGGTCGGGAGTAGAGACGCCCTAGTGGGATAAGATCCGCTGCGGCGTTCATCAAACCCAGCAACTGAAGCCAGACTCTGGCGGGGGCTGCATCCTCCCGAGCTAACTGGTCGGCTAGATCCGCCATCTTTTTTATCCGGGGCGCCGGAAGGCATACCGTGTTGAGGTTGGTAGCGCATTCCATACCCAGATGCACAACCCGGCGGGAGGGAGAGAGATCCGACTAGCCGTCGTCTACTAGGAAGCCCAGGTGTGCCAGGAGGTGCAGGAGAGCATCTCTGTCCGTGGCTAGCGCAGTCTCCGATTGGTTGCGCAACCGGAGGTCGTCCAGGTAGTTCGACGTGGACTGGAGGAGGACTGTCGGGCTAAGGCGACTAAGGCGTCCATCAGCCGAGTGAAGACCCAGGGGCGGAGGTTGAGTCCGAACGGCAATCCTACCGAAGGCGCTCGAGCGGTGCGCATTAGTGTCCTGAACTGAAGTGGAACGGCAGGAGTCGGGGGCGCGACCGAGTCGCGCAAGCTAGGGCTGACGTCTCTGCTGGCCAGACTCAGTGAGTAGGGCGCTACGCCGGCGTACCGATCCTCCGGAAGGATCAGCGGGCTTAACGGGGAGAGACGGGAGAGGAAGGCCAGTCACGTGGGACGGCACATGGCGGACTGCTGCAGGCCGGGCTCAGTGAGGCGGGCGCTGTGCCGGCAAACAGACCCTCCGGAAGGGTCAGCGGGCGTGGCAGCAGTGGCAGTCCTCTGATCAGCCATCAAGTGCCCTGAAAGTGGAATGGAGGGAGTCGGGGCGCGACCGTGTCGCGCAAGCTAAGGCTGAAGCCTCTCTCGGCCAGACTCCGAGAGCAGGGCGCTATGCCGGCGTTCAGATCCTCCGGGGGAGCGGCGACGATCCCGGCGAGGCGAATGATCCCTCCAGCGACGCTCGAGGGGCGAGCGTGAGTGTCTAGAACTGACGGTGGAACGGGATGAGTCGGGGGCGCGACCGTGTCGCGCAGGTTGAGGCTGACGTCTCTCCTGGCCGGACTCAGTGAGAAGGGCTCTATGCCGGCGTCTAGATCCTCCGGAAGGATCAGCGGGCTTCTCGGGGAGAGAGAGAGGATGAAGGCCAGTCAACATGGGACGGCTCATGGCGTACTGCTGCAGGCTGGGCTCAGTGAGGCGGGCGCTGTGCCGGCAAACAGACCCTCCGGAAGGGTCAGCGGGCGTGGCAGCAGTGGCGATCCTCTGGTCAGCGCACAACGCTGGGTCCCGACGAGCAGACCGTTCCGAGGGGCCGATGCGAGGAAGGGCGGTCGTTACCGAAGGGGCGGCGGAAGTGTCCACAGGGGCCGGACAAGAGATAGTAGACGGAGGTCGCTCTCGCCGATAAAACTCCAGAGGTCCGACCAAACGTCTCCGGCCAAGTCGCACAGACATCACGAGGAACGAACCGCCGACCCGTAGAGACTGAGTCGCCGAACAGCAAGGGTCCACCCAAGGGGGCACGGTGAAGTTGCGCTCGCAGGTCCGGCGGCAACGTACTGCAGGGGCGGAGCAAGGCATCTCGACGCATGAGGTCGCAATTGGCCGAAGCCACCATCGCGTTGACTGAGGAATGGTAGGCGGCGCAGTTGGCGGTCTCCGCGAGGACCAGCAGGTCTCCTAGGAGGGGAGAGATTGAAGGATGCCAGGATACCTCCACCCGACGAACCAAGGCTTGAGTGAGGAGCTCCATAACACCCGAGCAGGCTAAGGTGTTTCGGACCAAGGTCGCTGTCTTGTCCAGGCCCCGCAGCGGGGACCGCCGCAGCAGAGTCAGACCGCCGGCTAGGGACACCGCCGAAGGGTCCCGCGTAGGCAGAGGGATGGAGAAGGCCTGGGAGAGTCCAGCATACCAGTCCCGCCGAAACAAGATGTCTAAATCCGCGGGCCAGTGACGGTCGGAGAAGAAGACCGGCTCCTGGGACGTGGCCAGCTGTAGGTGCGACGAAAAGACGTCTCGAAGACCCTTAAAGCCGGGCGGTTGGGGAAGCGACCTAAACTTCTTGACCTGCCTCTCCGCGTCAACGCAGGCGGCGACCTTCCTCTTCAGCTCCGGGGAAGCTGCCGCGTGCGAGGTCGAGCGATCCTCCTCGTCCAACAGAGCCGAGACCGAGACTTCGGGTAGCAGGCTGAGCGCATCGTCCTGCAGGGGGCGTCGAGAATCCCGCTGACGGTGCTCGCGAGGCGAGCGCGGGCGTCTGGAGGAGGAACGATGAGGATCAGGGTCGCGGCTGCGTCGCGACGGACGGTGCTGACGTCTCTCCGGGCCCTACTCCGGAAGTAGGCCACTATGCTGGCAAGGCGATCCTCCGGAAGGATCAGCGGGCTTGGTGCGGGGAGAGTGGTGAGGACAGCTCGTCAACGACGGACGGCTCAAGGCCGACTGCTGCTGGTCACTCTCAGTGAGACGTGCGCTAAGCCGGCAAACAGACCCTCCGGAAGGGTCAGCGGGCGTGGCAGCAGAGGCGGTCCTGTGGTCAGACAAAACCGCGAACCCCGAAGAGGGGACCGTTCCGTGCGGGAGTGGCCGAGGAAACAGCCAGGGCGGCCAACGTGTCAAAGGGCGCTGAACGCTCGTAAGCCGGGCGGGCACGCTCTCGGCGGTAAAAGGACCAAGGTCCGCCCACATAACCTCAGGCCAGGCCGCACACCGCTTACACTCTGGTATCAGATTCAGTCCACCCAACCAATTTCAAATACAAACGATTTTGAACTTCCAAAACCACAGCAGCTCGCTTGAGCTTGCCCTTAGCACCACGTGAAAGTTCTGTGTTTACGTTCCGTGTGCGAGTGAATGCGCGTGACTCACGTGAGCGCGCTTGTTGGGCCCAGTTCGGGGCGGCGCTTTGAGCCGATTTTCCATTGGGATAAAGCGCCTATTTAATGTGCTTATTATTATTATTACACCTGCGGTCCGAGGAACCACCGAACGCGGTAGGGAGACCGAGTGAGTGTCCGTCGGCCACCTAAAGTCATCGCACCGGGAGCACAACGACATTATCGAAGCGTAGGCGGGCTCCCGGTGAAAGCGTAATGGGGCACTCTCGGAGGGCTAACGGGGCTTTAAACGGGCTAACACACACGGAGCCCAAGGCCCACGTGCAAAACGGGCGCGACACGGCAACAGCCGACCGTGAGCTAATCAGGCACTACGCACTGAAACCAAACCACCAGCAAAAAGCAGGGAAACCCCCATAGACAGCCGGCCCTCAGCCCGAGGGACGGCCGAGGGAACTACCGCTACCTTACCTCTGCAACGAAGGGAAAGGGGGGAAAGGGCAGTCAAACCGCCGTCCACAGACGCAGAAGAATCCCCGCAAGCAGCCCAACGAAGCAGGAAGAGAAGGCCAGGTAGAAGGCAGGGTAGAAGCGGGCGCAGAGCACACAGAGTCGGCAACAAGCGTCGGTAGGCAGAAGACCGGTCGAGGCAGCGAGAGCGCGGGCCAGACACGTCTTCTCTCCACAAGCGAAGTAGAAAGACTGAAGGGTCTCGTGACCGGATCTGGTAAGGCAGGTATGGGGAGATAACTCTCGGCCCCTCTGGGGGGGGGTTCCCCGAGTGCCTCTCGGGTTGTGTGGGCACACAACGGGCAAGTAGGCTAAAATTGAGCCTAGAAGTAGATATTCCCCATGTAGTCATGTCATCGGTAATGTTTTTGAGGAAATAAAGACAACACAGGAATATAACGGTCAACAGCGTAAATTATCTTCTCCTGCTGCCGTGCGGTGTCGCTGCTCACATTAGGGGAAAAGTCAGAATTCTCGGTGACCTAGATGATAGCTGTTCATGCACATGGGCTTCAGTCCTCTCGTTATACTACAGGCCACAGGTATATCGCTCCGAAACTCAGTTTTGGATGACAGAAAACAATAGAAACTGGACATGCTAGGCGCAGTAACCAACATTAACTATAAACCTACACTACATGATATACATGTGTACCAGATGAAAACAAAAGCCAGTGAAAAGACCACAACATACATGTGGCATGTAGAATATCGTGAAGACCCAAGATAGTGTGCACAGACAGAAATCAGCCAAAACGCTGAGAATGCAGAGTTTATCCCCAATTGTGACATCACTACTGTGTGGCAGCAGTGTGCTAAGTCACTCATTAACCCATTACATCCTGAAGCTGATTTGTAAAAATAGTTATCCTATGAAGCCTACATTACAGATTAGGAGACAGATCAACTGTTTTGGTTCAAGGGTGGTGCCAGAATAGGTTGGCGCCTCATGCGCCAAGCTATTCTGGCAACACCCTTAAATTATCATTAACATTAATAATAATGTATAATTATTTTTAAAGGTGCCTATACTTTTGATAGAAAAGCTCTAGGTGCTGTACAAACGACATACTAATATACATACACCTTGCATCCTACAACATATATATAGTCCTTAACATACACACTCACGCAACAAGATTATATATATATAACAACATTGTCAGTTATTAAATTATCAATTATCAAATACATTTGACAATGATAATTTAAAGGTGGTGCCAGAATAGCTTGGCGCCTGAAGCTCCAAGCTATTCTGGCACCACCCTTAAATTATCATTGTCAAATTTATTTGAAGCAATGGGTGTATCAAGATAAAATGTACAGCTCGTGTTTCTTCCACCCAAAAAATGTCTTATGGACAAGACTCTAACAATTTATGCCAAAACCATTCTCCAAGCCTCTGTGTATAGCCTTACCTCACGATGATGACATCACCGACATCAGTGAACCTCTCCACCACCTCCTGCACAACCGTATCATCCTCAAACTCGCCCCCAGCTGCCAGGGAGATGATGACGGTGGCGTCGGGCGGGCCCTGCTGACCTACCACCTCTGCTAGCACCGCTTCTTTGCGACTTTCCACCACCTGCTGGGTCTCCACGTGAAACAGTGCCACCACCGGTCTGAAACACAGAAATTGTGAACACAGTCACAGCAACAATGAAATGGTGCTCACTTTAACCCTTGGCGTGTCAGTAGCGGTTTTTGTTGCGATGACTCCTGTCAGAATCATCGCTACAAAAACCACTACCGACACGCCAAGGGTTAGAAGTGGCATTGGGAAATCAGCAGTAGGTCAAAATCGCATATTTCTCATTTGTGTAACCAGTCTCAGCCAAGCAGAAAGTTTACAAACAATCTTTTACGTGTTTAAGAGATACTATGATAGGGCTGTCTTTACTTTGCATTGTGTTAGGGAAGTTCAGGTTGGGCTGGGGCCGCTGGCGCCAGCCATGAGGCGCTGCAACCGTCCCGAGCCATTGCCCATTTGTTGTTTGTAAACTGTTGTGTGAGTGAGAGCGATTGTGAGTTGCACCAGAGGTGGCGAGACATTTCCTGTACATGGCAACATGTATTTGGAACAATAAAGTTGATCGATTGATTGATAGACATGCACAACCACCGGCACGCAATAAACACACACACACATAGACACCTGTGATCAGACATCCGGAGCTCTGCCCGCGTATACAGCAACTGCTTGATCTGATCGGGGGTACAGCCAGGTGGTGGTCGGTAGCGCCAGAGGACGCGGTCTGTCCATGCTGGTGTTCGTGATTTCTCACTGCTGTCCCAGTCATCACTGAACATGTCGTACTTGTAGGTGGGTGGAAAGTTGGTGGGGGCCTCGTTGAAACCCGCAAACGCCTGAAAGCAACACAGACATATTTACTGGGAGTAAACCATGGCAGAGCGGTGTAGCCATTAATCAGTAATGCAAGAGATTAGGGGTTTGAGACCAGGTTCTACGTTATGATGTATCTCCTCTCTGAAGTGGCATCAATATTATCATCAAGGCAAGATCATCAAGGAGCTCAGCTACTCCAACTTTTCTATACTGACGAGCAAAAGAAATGCAAAATTTCTGGAATCATCGCAAGCACTAATAAGTTTCCAATGATTCCAGAAATGTTGCATTATTCCAAATATGTCGCATTTCTTTTCTCATCAGTATGTTTTAGTACTAGTTTCAGCCATCTTAAAATACATGACAATATTTTGTTTTTGTCATCTTTGTTCATTAAACAAGCAAAAGCCAAAACTGAAAACAAGGGAACTGGACACAAATCGGTCTCAGCAAGTGGCATACATCCACATGAACTCCTGCAATACAAGGCTTCATGACGATGACCGTGTTCACCTTTTTGTTACTTTTCCTCGGCAGTGAAGGGGTTACAAGTGAACAACATTTCCATAAACTGTAATCACTACTCAAGTTTGCCCTTGGCATCACATGATTGTAGTGTGTTTGAGTTCAGTGTGTGGGTGAATGAGCGTTTCATTGTTGGGTTCAATCACAGTGACATTATGTTAACCGATTAAACTCTATGTACCAGCTTCAGGAGGTGAATCGACCATGATAATTCAAGGGTAGTGCCAGATTAGCTTGGCACCTACTGGTGCCAAGCTAATCTGGCACTACCCTTGAATGCTCGTTGGGGTTAAATGAGTTAAGCTGATTAACGACTGGGATAAAAACCCAGACATCCTGCAGTACAGGTAGTATGTGTTATCATTGTCTGTTTACGTATGAATCACTTCCCAGTGCGTACTTTGTCCAAGCCCCGCTGTATGTTGAGCTGATCACACGCCTGCAGGTACTCCCAGTTCTTATCGCTGGCATACTGCTTGACCTCCTCACTGGGCAGGTCGATACGGTAGTTGAAATCACCGCACCAAAACACATGGTCATGGGACAGGATACTGCGACCCTGTCACACAGCAAATGCAGGGTCAAGCAAAACTGTTCTTCTGTGACTCTAACACAAAGATCACCCAATCGACAGTTGCAGTGTAGAAAGTAATATTCATTTTTCTCTAAAAGGTATTTTTTCGAAAAATACTTACCGATGACATGACTTTATGGAAATGTCTACTTCTAGCTCAATTTTAGCCTACTTACCCGTTGTGTGCCCACACAACCCGGGAGGCACTCGGGGAACCCCCCCTAGAGGGGCCGAGAGTTGTCTCCCGTTTCCCGCCTTACCAGCTCCGGTCACGAGACCGGCCAGTTTTTTGTGATACTTCGCTCGAAAGCGGCAAGCGGGGCAGGAGGGAGGGTCCTCCGAGTCATGTCATCGGTAAGTATTTTTCGAAAAAATACCTTTTAGAGAAAAATGAATTTGTTTCCTCAAAAACATTACCGATGACATGACTTTATGGAAGAATTGCGATGAGGAGGAGGGTGCCACGCAACTCTTAATGGTAACAGCGCCGTCCTCCCAGTCGCAACCTCCCGACAATTTTAGCGAAGTGCATACCTACGGCGCCGGTGGCGCCGGGAGGGAGTGTTGCGCCGCGGCGATGTCCCCCACTAGTGCGAGATTCTCTCTTTGGCCTGCCAGGTCCCTGAGGTAGAAGCGGGCGAATACAGATTCAGTCTGCCAGCCCACGGCTGCCACGATGTCCTTGACAGCGCAGTTTCGGTCAAATGCGAGGCTCGTGGCCATGGCTCGTACCTCATGTGCGCGAATGTGCAGCCTCTTCGCTCCCTGCGGGGAGATATCTTGATACGCGGAGCGTATAACCCAGCGGAGCCAGGACGAGATCGTCTGGGCTGTTATGTCATTCCTGCTGGGTCTCAGAGGTAGGAAGAGGCGCGAACGCCCTCTGCGGAAGGCTTTAGATCGTCGCAGATAAACTCTAAGGGCGCGCACGGGATCCTGTTGCCTGGTCTCCTGAGACAGAGGGTTGGTTCTCAGCGGCCGTAAGGTGATAACCTGAGGTGCCGTCAGAGGAGACCTGTTCTTGGCCAGGAAGGCAGGGTCAGTGAGGAGTTGAACAGACCCGTCCGCTCGGAACTGTAGGCAGGTAGGCCACGCCGAGAGTGCGTGTAGCTCACTCACCCGAGAGGCGGTAGCAAGGGCCAGCAGGAAGCACGTCTTTCGTGTCACATCTGCGAAACGGGCCAAAGCTAAGGGTTCAAATCTGTCAGAATTTAACCACGTTAGCACCCAGGGCAGGTCCCAGCAGGGAAGGAGTGAGCGGTGTGTTGGGCGCTGGATGCCGAAGTGACCCATAAGGTCGGCTAAGTCTTTGCAGGCGCCCGGGTCTGGGTGTCCAAGGTGTCGATAAGTGTCAGTGATCATGGACAGGTAACCCCTCACGGTGATGGGGGCCAGGCCTAAGTCTCGAAAGAGCCAGAGGAAGAAGTCCGCCAGCTGAGGATTAGTCAGTTCCGTGGGTGACAGGCCGTGCTCAGAGCACCAGGAACACAGGACTCGCCACTTTCCCTCGTAGACTCGGATGGTGGAAGGTCTGCGGGCCGAAGCGATCGCCTCCACTGCTGCACCCGAGTAGCCTCTAGCTCCGAGGGCTTGCCGCACAACCTCCAGGCGTGAAGGAGGAGCCGCTCCGGGCAGGGGTGGAACAGCGGCTGACGCGGTTGCTTGAGCATGGTGCGTGGGGCGGGAAGCAGCAGGGGCGGGTCCGTGGCGAGGCTGAGAAGGTCGGTGGTCCAGGAGCGGTTCCAGGCGAACGGCGCAACTAACAGCAGGACCGCCGAGCATCCCCGAAGCTTGAGAAGGACTTTGGGTACGAGAACCGTCGGGGGGAAGGCGTAAGCCACCAGGCCGTCCCAGGGAATGGAGAGTGCATCGACAGCCCAGGCAAGTGGATCGGGAATCGGGGAGACGAAGAGCGGCAGCTGATGGTTCCACCTTGTGGCGAACAAGTCGACCTGGGGAGTCTCCCACCGGGCACAGATCATCCGAAAGATGTCCTGCCGAAGGGTCCATTCCGTGTGCAGGAGCTGGCCGCGGCGAGACAGCGAGTCGGCTAAGACATTCAGGTGTCCGGGGATGTGTCGGGCTCGAATGGTAATACCCCGGTCCTCGCACCAACGCAATCATCCGGTAGAGGAGCATACAAAGGTCGGGAGAGCGAGTGCCACCTTGTTTCTGGATGTAAGCCACCACAGTCGTGTTGTCCGAGAGGACGAGTAGCTCCTGGTGTCTGAGGAGATCCTCCCAGAACTGCAGGGCTTGCCACACCGCCTGCATCTCCAGCCAGTTGATGTGAGTGTGCGCTAAGTCCGCGGGCCAGGGCCCCGAAGTCGAGAGGAACCGAGGAAGGAGATGAGCGCCCCACCCAGTGAGGCTGGCGTCGACACAAAGCGAGGTCTGGGGAGGAGGGGCGGCCAGGGGAACTCCCGACGCTAGCCAAGAGTGGTCGGTCCACCGACGAAGATGAGGCAGCAGCATCTGGGGCACCGGAACCAACGTCGTTAAGTCGCCTGACGACGGGCGCCAATGGAGTAGGAGATGCAGCTGGATCGGCCGGGAGTAGAGACGACCTAGGGGGATAAGGTCCGCTGCGGCGTTCAGCAGGCCCAAAAGCTGGAGCCAGACTCTGGCGGGGGCCACGTCCAGTCGTGCTAACTGACCTGCTAGGTCCGCAATCTTCTGGATCCGAGGGGCTGGGAGGCGCACCGTGTTGAGGTCGGTCGCAAATTCCATGCCCAGGTGCACGAAGCGGCGGGACGGAGAGAGATCCGACTTGCCGTCGTTCACTAGGAAGCCCAAGTGTGCCAGAAGCCGTAGCAGCGCATCCCTGTCCGACGCGAGCGAGGTCTCTGACTGGTTGCGTAGGAGGAGGTCGTCTAGGTAATTCGACGTCGGACTGGAGGAGGACTGTCGGGCCTTGGCGACTACGGCGTCCATCAGCCGGGTGAACACCCAGGGGCTGAGGTTGAGACCGAACGGGAGCGCGCGAAACTGGTATACCACACCGTCGATCGCAAAGCGGAGGAACTTCCTGGAGGCCTGGTGCATCGGGACATGCAGGTACGCATCTGAAAGGTCCAGGCTGACTGCGAAGTCCAGAGGCTGGACCGCGGCTCTCAGGGCTCGAGCAGTCTCCATCCGGAAGGAGGGGGCCGTAATGTACTTGTTCAGGGCCGAGAGATCGATCACCGGTCGCCATCTCCCTCCAGGCTTCGGAACGACGAACAAGCGGCTGTAGAAGGCTGGGGAGTAGGGGACGCGTACCACCTCCGTGGCGGCTTTCCTCAGGAGGGAGGAGACCTCTCCCCGAAGAGCGGAGGCCTTCAACGGATCGCTGGGGATCTCGGTCCAAAGGGGGGAGCGACGCAAAGGAGGCGGGCTGCGAAAGGCGATCCGGAGGCCGGCTGAGACGGTGTTGCAAATCCAGGGGTCGTCGGGAAAGAGTGTGAGCCAATTTCCGCTGAAAAAGGCTAGCCTCCCACCGACCGGAGACCCCGAAGTGGTCGGTGGGGGCAAGGCTGGGGGGCAGTCAGGTAGCCCGCCCGCGACCCGGTCGCCGGGCGGGACGGGGCCAGGCGGGGACACGGGCCCTGGAGGGTCTAGGACGGCCAAAGGCGGGGGCCTGCTCAGGGGCCGAAGCAGGGGCTGACGCAGCAGCGGGTCTAACCGACCGCGAGGCGTGACCCCTAGCCTGGCGGGAGGACGGAAAGCGGCGGGGAGGAGGAGCACTCACAGGCCAGCGGTCGAGGTTGGAGGCTCGAACGGATGACCAGGTGTCGCCGAAAAGCAGGGGGCCACCCAGCGGAGCACGACGAAGCTGCGCACGCAGGTCAGGTGGTATCCCTCGGCAGGCAAGCAGAAGGGCGTCTCGACGCATCAGGTCACAGTTGGCGGAGGCAGCCATAGCGTTAACGGACGAGTGGTAGGCGGCTCGGTTGGCGACTTCCGCTAAGACGAGTAAATCCCCAAGGAGAGGCGTGATAGAAGGATGCCAAGCGTCTTCCACACGACGAACCAGGGCTTGAGTGAGCAGCTCCAGGAACCCAGCGCAGGCTAAGGTGTTCCGCACCAGAGACGCAGTCAAATCCAGGCCACGAGGGAAAGAACGGCGAAGGAGGGCGGAGCCGCCAGCTTGCGACACGGCCGGGGGGTCGATCGCAGGAAGAGGGATGGAGAAAGCCTGGGAATGACCGGCATACCAATCCCGACGGAAGGCGATGTCCAGGCCAGCCGGCCAGCGACGATCGGAGAAGAACACCGGCTCTCGAGACGCTGGAAGTTGCAGGTGCGCTGAGAAGACATCTCGCAGCTCCTTAAATCCAGGCGGCTGGGGAAGCGACTTGAACCTCTTCACCTGACGCTCGGCATCCACAAAGGCCGAGACCTTCCTCTTCAGGGGGGGAGAGGCTGGGCAGGAGTCCGCTGGCAGAGTGGCCGCGATGATCCTGGCGGCTTCATCCAAGGCTAGGAGGGTCTCCGCCCGGGACGACGACGGAAGGGTCGAGGGGACATCATCACCGACGTCGGAGGGCGAAAGGGAGCGAGCATCCTCCTCCAACAGGGCTGAGACGGAGTCTTCGGGCAGCAAGCTGAGGGCTTCTTCGTCCAGGGGGTGGCGAGAAGGCGGGTGAGGCACCACGGAAGGTCGAAGCTTGGGCGGGGGCGCATCTCGAACCTCGCGGGAAGCCCGGGCATGAGCCGGCAGCGACGACGGAGGCGGGGATCGCCGAGGCGAACGCGGGAAGGAGCGAGGAGGGGTCCTGTCCGGTGCGCGGGAACGACGTCTGGGTGAAGTACGGCGGACAACCGAAGAGGAGTGCCGATCACGGGAAGAAGGTCGACGATGGCGGTGACGCGGCGAACGCATCGAACGGTGCGAAGGCGAGCGCGACCGAGCGCGCAACGAGGAGAGGCGGGGGGAGCGGCGACGCTCCCGGCGGGGGGAACGATCCTTCCGGCGGCGCTCGCAGGGCGAGCGCGAGTGTCTAGCACTGACGGTGGAACGGGAAAGGTCGGGAGCGCGACTGTGTCGCGTAGGTTGAGGCTGACGTCTCTCCTGGCCGGACTCAGTGAGAAGGGCTCTATGCCGGTGTACAGATCCTCCGGAAGGATCAGCGGGCTTATCGTGGAGAGAGAGAGGAGCAAGGCCAGTCAACGTGGGACGGCTCGTGGCGAACTGCTGCAGGCCGGGCTCAGTGAGGCGGGCGCTTTGCCGGCAACAGACCCTCCGGAAGGGTCAGCGGGCGTGGCAGCAGTGGCAGTCCTCTGGTCAGCGAACAACGCAGGGTCCCGACGATCAATCCGTTCCGAGAGGCCGAGGCGAGGAAGAGCGGTCGTTACCACAGGGGCGACGTCAACAGGAGTGGGACGAGAGATAGCAGACGGAGGTCGCTCTCGCCGGTAAAAACCTCCAGAGGTCAGACCAACGGATCTCCGGCCAGGTCGCACAGACATCGCAGAGATGATCCGAGGCGCAGCCCGAGCAAGGGAGGCAGACCGCATGGTCGTCCGTTGGCCACTTGAAGTCGCCGCATTGAGCGCAGGTAAGCATTTGGTTCCTGCAACAGACAAAGAGCACAAGGTCGCAAAGGCGGACAAGGGAGCCTAGCCCCACACCAAGGTACTCCAAGCGCCGTAACCACCGGCGCGTAAATAGTGGCTACAGTCTCCCAGAGCTAAAGGGCCTTTAAGGTAGACGCACGGAGTGTGGGTGCCCGAAGGCCCTACGAGAACAGAAACCCTAGTCTACAAGGCAACGTCTTCTCGTAACAGTGAAATACCAAAGGAGAGAAGGCGACTTCCCTCGAGGAGACTCGTAAAAAAAAAAAAAAAAGGTCGTGCAAGGCGCCGAAGCGTAAGCTCAACAACTGGCGCCCACGTAGTAGCAAAGCCGAAAGGCAAGCCCAACGGTAGCCGGCTCTCGGCCCGAGGGCCGGCTGTGGGAAACTACCACTACCTTACCTCCAAGACGAATCGGGAACAGGGGGAAGGGTAGTCATACACCTCCACAGCCTAGAGGAGAGCAGCAGAACGACGCCAGCAGAGGCAGGGCACAAGAAGGCAGGTCAGCGCTAGGAGGCGCAGAGCACACGAAGAGGCAACGAGCGTAGGCAAGAGAAGGACCGGTCGAAGCGGCGCGAGAGCAAGGCCAGACACGTCTTCTCTGTACGAGCGAAGTAGCAAAACTGGCCGGTCTCGTGACCGGAGCTGGTAAGGCGGGAAACGGGAGACAACTCTCGGCCCCTCTAGGGGGGGTTCCCCGAGTGCCTCCCGGGTTGTGTGGGCACACAACGGGTAAGTAGGCTAAAATTGAGCTAGAAGTAGACATTTCCATAAAGTCATGTCATCGGTAATGTTTTTGAGGAAACAATTAACCCTTTGTCTGTAGCGCTTTTAGTTGAGGTGATTCCTGCAGGAATCACCTTGACAAACAGTGTTATGATCAGCCTAAGGGTCAGAATGTTTGTATGTCTATTTTGAAAAAGGGCTAAAAGGTTTAAATAGGGTTTCAACATAATTTATTAATATTAATAAATTGCGTTGACCTGTCTTTTCTAAGAATGTTCCTTTCTTCACTGATTTCTAAGGGATAGAATGTAAACACCTGACATTGAGAAAGGATACCTACGGTCACATCTTTGGTATATCCCAAAAACCCTCTAAGGAAATCTTTATATTATATACAAAGCGTTTGAGGAGATGATTTTTTTAAAATTTGCGATGTGCCCTTGGGAAAACATACCAAGAAGCCGAAGGTGGGTGGACCATGAAAGAGCCAGGGCAGCACCTTTGACTGTCTGTAGCATTTTTTGTCGAGGTGATTCCTGCAGAAATCACCTTGACAAAAAATGCTACCGACAGCCAAAAGGGTTAACCAGCAGCAGCATCAGATCAGCTCATGTGATGGTACCCTCAAACTATCTTCCACAGTAGTCTGAAACGTGTGAATGAATTAAGCAAAAAATGACTGAAGTGAAAAATATGCGGTGCTCTTTGCCTTCGGATGGTGACTTAAGCTGCCGTGAGCTAAATTCCACTAGAATGCTATCAGCGGCAAGATTCGCCCATCCAAGGTTCGACGGCAGTGTATTTGCCTGGCTATTTTCAGTGCTGAATGTGTCCTTACAAGCTGTTACATTCTATGCTCACCGGATCTAGACATGAACTCTTAACTCGCTCAGCCCGACGCACGTATTTCCCAAATTTTGGAGGCGTCATCTACCGACTATGCACTGTGCATGGTCAATCCATCTCCTGCTGTAGTGCGTCAGGGCTGAATGAGTTAAATTTACTTGGTGGCTGAGTACATAATACGGAAATGTTACTTAGCAGGCAAAGTTAAACATAGTTAAACAAATTCTCCATTTAAGGTTTGACCCTTTGACTTCCAAAACTAAATGAATTCCATTTTACAGAATGGAAGTCATTTAGTTCTGGGAGCCAAAGGGTTAATGTTGTCAATCTGAAGTATCTAAAATATACCTGTATGTTCTTGCTACACGTGTTTTTGTCTCTTTTTATGTTGAGACCGCTTCACCAGTATTTCCCAATCAGGACTATTAAGTACTATTGTACTGAATTGTCTATATGTACTTTATTTACAATATTAACCCTTTGGCTGTTGGCAGTGATTCTTGTCATGATGATTCATGCAAGAATCATCACAACAAAAAGCGCTACCAACAACCAAAGGGTTAACAAACATAATGCAGCAATAATTAGAAAGCTGACAAATCAAAAAGGGATTAAATTTTGTCCGAATACATTAGTATGTCATTTTAAATCGCCCAAGAACTTAACCCTTTGGGTGTCAATAGTGTTTTTAGTCACGATGATTCCTGCAGTAATCATCGTGACAAAAACTGCTATCGATACCCAAAGGTTCAACGCTTACAGTGGTCGCTAGTGCCAAATTAAGATTATTATTTTCCCCAAGAAAAGCACAAAACAGATATAGTGCAAATAACCACAGAACAGAAAGGTTGCAACACACTGTGTTTTACCAATAGCTTCGACCTGTTAGTATCATAAACGTATGTCCATCGTTGCTCAATCCCCAAATCTGACAAATATCCAGAACCCAAATCTATCACCATCTGCAGGAAAATGTCCTACAGTAGCAAACTTTTCTTTTTTCTTGTGTCCGTTTTTTGTTTTTGTTTTTTTTCAGTTGCTGATGATTACACCTAATAAACACAGTATGCATTTTGCGATAACCTGCTCATTTTCAATGGCATGTTTAAAAGTTATGTATAGAAGAACCTGTTTTGAGAAGCCACCATTTTTGCAAGTGGTCTTTTACAGACAGATGCTCTCTCAAGGGAGGTCCTGCATGACGAAAATGGTCACCTGTCATTTAAGATCACAATTTAGGTGGCCATAGCCATCTAAGTGACGTCTAACCAATGGTTAACCCATTTAGCCCCGGCGTACTACAGGAGATGGATCGACCATGATAATTTTAGGGTACCGGTAGTGCCAAATCAGCTTGGCGCCTGATGGCGCCAAGCTGATCTGGCACAACCCTTGAATCATCATGCTTGATCCATCTCCTGCCACTGGCACAGGGTCGTTAGCTGAAAACTCCAAAGTTGGGGAAACATGGCCGTGGGGTTAACTCATTCAGCCCCACTGTCGTATTTCCCAAATTTTGGAGGCGTCATCAAATGACTATGCACCATTTGCAGGAGATGGATCGACCACGATAATTCAAGGGCAGTGCCATATTAAGCTAATCTGGCACTACCCTTGAATTATCATGGTCGACCCAGCTCCTGCTATAGTGCGTCAGGGCTGAATGGGTTAATGACAGGTGATCTCTCATAAGGCAGTCGCTCAACACACGTTCCACAGTAATACCTGGGGGTAGCAGATGAACTCCAACTAACACTATTCAGTTTGCACAGTCAAACTGTCAAAGACCTATATCAAAATAAGGAAGTTTCTCTTCCGCATGTCAAGCCACCGACATTCTGTGACAATACAGTTGGTAGAGGGAAATGAGCGAGTTAGTTATTTGGGTTTAACGCCGAGTAGGCAACTAAGGACATCTCACGGCGGAGAGGGCAATGAGCAATACTTTTAATCGTTGTAGCTCTATATGAGTAGAAAAGATCTCTCTGGGAAGTACACTCTGGGCACCAAGGTGATGCAATATTCATATAGGAACTTGAATAAAAGAGCAACATGCAAACAGTACAACATGCAATCACATGACATAATTACGTGTACTCGTTAGTTTCGTATACTGGGCAGTGGATGGTATAATAAAACTGTCTAATCACGACATTTATAATGCACCCTTTGCGTATCGGCTGCGGATTTTGTCGCGATGATTCCAACAGGAATCATCGCGACAAAATACGCTACCGACACGCAAAGGGTTAAGTGTTTTCAAGAAATAAATGTTGGTAACACAGGAAAAACCTCTGGCTATACAAGTAGTTATTGAAACTTTCCAGCACACTATGGAACAAAAGTCTTTATGAAACACTGCCAGTCAGGTACAGGTACAAAGTGGAGTGAGGGGGACAGATGTAGTGGGATTGTTTGCAAAGTAATCGCTCATTTGGAGAAAGCCTTTTCAACTCAAAAGGCAGACTGACAAGAGATTGGGTTATAACATATAAAAGATGTCTACCTTGACTCCCTGTCGACACAAAACAAGACTGGTTCATGCAATGCATCGTTATTCACAACATCATCAGACAACAAGTCAACAACAAATAGAGGACAAACCTATGGACAGGATTAGGGAAAGAAGATGATGAAATCCCCCAATCTGGTTGTTAAGACTTTGGCTGTTGGTAGCCCTTTTTGTCGAGACAAAAAGCACTACTGACAGCAAGGGGCAGCTAATTTAAAACATTTGTAGTTTAAACTGGTAATGCATAATGAAATGGTCATTGTGATATAACACAGATCTTGAATGTGTTATTGGTGTAATAATAACAACTATGTCAACCAAAATGCAGCCAAAATGCATGGATACATGTGAATGTACCGATTCCCATCCAGCGATGATACACTCCAACAGAAGACAGACTGACCACGATAGTTCTTGGGTGGCGCCAGAACAGCTTGATACCTCTAGGCACCAAGCAATTCTGACGCCACCTTTGAACTAACATGGTTGATCTGTCTCCTGAATTGTGACACAGCCTTAAGAGAACACTTCCCAACTTTGAGAGGTCAACCCTCATGAGCATTCATCCACCGTTATCGTAAACACTACTGGTGGCCACATGCACAAACGGGTCAACTGCTTTGCTGCCAGCTGACGCAGACTGTTTCTGACATTGTTAATTCAAGACAAAAATAACCCCAGCCACCCAAGGCACCTGGATTCAAAGTGGTGTCAGCAAGAGACACAGATCCTCATGAGCCCCCACAATTGCGGGGACTCATGAGGATCTATGTCTCTTGCAACTGGATCGTGTTCATTTTTCCTTCACAGCGAAGGGGCTAAATCATAGAGCCGATTATTTCACAGACGCAAGACAACACTACTGACTGACCAACACATAAACACCACGTCCATTTACATCTATATCATCCCATTCTGCCCCTTTCTATTAAAAACATGCCAAAGGGAGGGGGAAGGGAGGAAGGGGTGGGGGCTGTGAGATGGGCAACCATGACATCATGCAGGAAGCATAAAAGAGTTACATACCCTGCACACATCCTGTGGAAAGGTGATGAAGGGTGGAATGAATAAGATGGAATGAACAAGGGCAGAGTCAAAAGGACCACAGCACAGCAAGCAAACACAAAATAAAAACATCAAAATAAAAACAATGCTGCAGTGATAGCCATACAAGTTATCATAAATTCTATGGCAACTGTAGTCAGGTGTAATAACTTAGTAACTTGTGAAGTATAGGTAATATAAGACAGAGTGTGCAATTCTTGTCGTAAGTCACATTCAAGTTATGCTTTAAAAAAACAACAGTCGGAACCGTATCTAGTCTGCCGTTTACTGCGCTATGGCTTATAGTGTCATAGCTCAAGGATAGACTTAGTAAAGAAAGTGCTGAAGAAGTTCATCCTACTGTCTTACTTTGTGCAGTAGGTTAAATATTGTCAGTGTAACTGAACAAACTCGCATGTGACCAAGTTAACTGGTTATCCATCCATGAGTGGTTTACAGTTAAAGTGGGGAGATGCCGAGCTTGCTCGGCACCTCTTCACTTTAACTGTAAAACACTCATGGATGGATAACCAGTTAACTAGGTTTCATACTCTGCTTTAACTGAACACCATCCACGGATAGATAACCAGTTAATTCAGTCACAATCCTCCCGCTCTAACTGTAAACCATCCACGGACAGATAACCAGTTCACTTGATCACACTCCCATCGCACATGTATGTTGGACACAAGAATGTTTTCAGGTACACTGACAATAAGGTATATGCAGCAGAAAAATGTTATTTTGTTACACGCAGCACAGACAATGTTATTTCAAGTCTTTGCATAGCAATGTGCGTCACGAAAGAGTGCTAGAATCAATTGCTAGACTCCCAAAGTAAGTCACTGATAAGTTGGTCAGATACTGTCACTGTTTATTTTCTGTCCATCTGCAATGTGTACTAGAACTGAACATACCAACAGATCACAAAAAATAACCATATCAACCATATTTAATAATGATTGTTATAATCTTTCAAGTTTCATCCTTTAGGATCTTTAAACCTCTTCAGCGCCAGTGGACGCAAAATTACATCTATGAAAGAATGACTAATTTAACACCTAATCACTGTAATTTCAATGTCAAAGGTCCCCATACATGTGACCCTCTCCCACAAAATCAGCCTTAACTCGCATTTTGGATGTTTTGACACATATATATTTCTGAAAACTACAGTGTTTTGCTGATTAATTTGATATATGACTGAATGCTGTAGTGCAACAATTGTAGAAGTTATTAGTGTTTAAAGTCTGTGTGCAGCATAATTTCCCCCCCCCCCCCCCCCCCCCCCCCAAGCTCAGACTTTTAATTTTAACCTATTTAATGGCGTTTTTCATGATAAGGATTTTAACCACATGATACTTTGGTGTATGTAGAATACATTTCTGCAAAAAAGTGACAAAAAACGCCTTCGCACATCACTTTCAAACCACAATCTTACGCAACACATCACCAAACCCACCCACCGACTCGGCCACACCCTAGACTGGATCATCACCTGCACATCCGATCAACTCTTTTTCGACTCTGACACCACCTCTGTACTTCCCTCTGACCACCTCGCTATTCTCGTCTCCCTCAACCTACTTCCCCTGAAAAAAAACCAAGCTCCTTGTCTCTCGTCGCAAACTAAAATCTGTCAACCGAGAGAGCTTCTTTGACGAAGCTGTCAACCTTCTCTTGGACCCCGCCTCCTCTCCCGATCTTGCATCCCATTTTGACTCCTCCCTTCGAAAACTTCTAGACACCCATGCCCCTGTCACCACCTGCTCCATTCCCAACCGACCCCCCTCCCCTTGGCTCACTGATGACATAGCTGTGCCAAGCGCGAGCGCCGACATGTGGAACACCGCTGGCGCTCATCTGACCTCACCGTTCACAGACAGATCTTCCAAACAACTAGATCAAAAGTCTGCAGAATGATCTCCGACTCCAAACGTAAACATCTTCAAAACAAAATCCTGGAATCCACTTCTTCCAAAACCCTGTGCGAGTTAAGACTGGTTTCGTGAGAGAGGGTCACACATCAAAGAAACATGGAGACAAAGTGGCCTCAGCAAGAGGTATAGATCCTCATGAGCCCCCGCAACTGTGAAGGCTCATGAGGATCTATACCTCTTGCAGTTGTGTAGCATTCCATTTTTCTCATCAGTGATGGGGTTAAACTTGCAATAAAATGTCAACATGTAAAGTCTGCAGCACTAGTCCAATAACACGGGCAACGTAAGAAAAGCATAAGGAACAGCCCTTGGAGACACCCAATAACCAACACCCACAGAATCGCCAAAATCACTACAAAATTGACAAGCTTACCATAGGAAATGCCGTCCTGCGTGTGATTTCCTGATAATCATCGTTGCGCTCTGAGACGTTGGACTGGCCGGCCGCTAAATGGGCGCACACGAAGCAGAAGGAGGTGGAGTTGACGAGGAAGCGAATGGCGACACCTCCCTTGTTGCCTGTCGCTCCTCCCAGGCCAGTCTTGACTTTGTCAACAGCCACGTCCCTGAGCGAGTAACGTGGAAGATAGTTGGCTCAAATCAATGTGAAACTAATCAAAATCTGTACTCTGAGTATTCTACAACACTTTGTTGTTAAAATGGTCAAAATCAAAGCTCTGAGCAGCAGGATGGGCCCCAAGCTCAAATAGAGGTCGAAATTCCTACATACAGGATTGTCGACTGATGACTGCATAACAATTTAGGAGACAGATCGACCACGATAGTTCAAGGGAGGCGTCAAGGTGTTCTGGCACCATTTTTGAACTACAGCAGTCATGCTGTCTTTAGAGGCAACAAGCTATTCTGGCACCACTCATGAACTACCCTGCTCGATCTGCCTCCTGTTGTATAGGGGCATGGCTGAATGGGTTAAATATATGTGAATGGCTACCTAACCCTTTGGCTGTTGGCAGCACTTTTTGGTGATTCCTGCAAGGAATCACCTCGGCAAAAAGCGCTGCCTACAGCCAAAGGGTTTCAAGTGCAACATAATGGAACTCACGCACAACTCTTCAGTTGTAGTCCAAAATCAGAGACGAGCACATGAACAGCGTTGTTACCTGATGAGCGGCGCCAGGTGGGGTCTGAAGAAGATGAAGAGGACGACGCCCACCAGCTGTATCTGAATCAACTCCACGTACTTGTGGTCGCGTGAGATCGTCTTCAGCACTTCCTTTCGCCACTCATTGGCATTGGTTGTGCTGCAGGCACACACACGAAGGACAAGAAGTCATTTAACCCATATCATACTGAGGCTAAAAGCTTCAAATTTGTGCCATATGCAAGCTACATTATACATATACCAAGGGGAATTACTCAGCGCTGGTCAGACAAACAGTTAGATCCCCTGCCCCGCCTATCAGGCACCCAATCACCAGCCCACAGAAAAATATGCAGGTATAGAACCAGATGATCATCTATATCCCTAAAAAGGATGTATCAGGTCTAGCCTATGTCTTTTTCTGGAACTTAGGAAGCAGGCGGGAGAAACACACATATACAAACAAGAAGGTGCACTACTAAATGTGGTCAGGTATATACCCTATTTCCCACAGTAGATGCACAAGACAATACACAACAATGTAACGATACAATTTTTTTGCCTCGAGTTATAGAATACTCACAAACCAAATAGATGAGGCTAGCACTGGTAGAATTGTACACATACCAAGGGGAATTACTCAGCGCTGGACAGACAACAGCCCACAGAAAAATACACAGGTATAGAAGCAGACGATCATCTACATCCCTAAAAAGGATGCATCAGGTCTAGCCTATAACCCATGTCTTTTTCTGGAACTTAGGAAGTAGGCAGGAGAAACACACATATACAAACAAGAAGGTGCACTACTAAATGTGGTTGGGTAAATACCCTGTTTCTCCTGATAGGCGGAGGCAGGGGATCTAACTGTTTGTCTGTCCAGCGCTGAGTAATTCCCCTTGGTATGCGTACAATTCTACCAGCGCTAGCCTCACCTATCTGGTTTGTGAGTAAGCTACATTACAGTACTTACAGAAAAGGATATAGACCAATGGCTTTAGTTCATGGGTGGTGCCAGAACAGCTTGGCGCCAAGAGGCGCCAAGCTATTCTGGCACTACCCTTGAACTATTTTAGTCAACTTATTTCACACACTGTTGTATTCTCAATGTAATCCTACTTAACTCTTTGCCTGCTAAGCAACTTTTCTGTATTACGTACTCTGCCACTAAGTCAGGCTTTCCTCTACTATTTAAAATTGTCCGTCATGGGGTCGGACAGCATGACAAAAACACACCCATAAAGTCTGTCGCACACTTAAAACACAGCAGGGATAATATTTTTTTCCCTCAAGATTAGTCTGTCCTATGGACAGGAGGCCTTCCATTTTTTTTCTGTCCCTGTCAAAATTTGTCCGTCAAATACGGACTTTCCATTAACAGAAAGCCTGAAAGTAATACTGTTAGGAGTTTATTTCCGGATCTGCCAAGTAACAGCTTTGCAACGACACATTCAGCCAAGCACATTCACAGCAAGCAAAGCTTGACTGGATGGATTTCGCCATCTATAATATGCTACGGCAAATTGTCTCACAGTGGCTGAAGCCGCCAGCCATAGTCAAAGAGCCACTGGAGCTTTTTATCTGCTGTGTGTATGATAAGTATGTATGTGTGCGAGTATAAACATATTCCTGTGTCCCATGACAAATAGCAATAAAACGTCTTTATCATTCAGATGTGAACCCCACAGCTTTGGCGATATTCTACACCGCATCTACATTGCTGAAAGATAAGAGAGAGTCTGTGAGCACGTTCAGGCAGCCCGGGATGTGCTGCACTCAGAGCTCGATGTCTCGATCTCTGCACCAAAGCATCAGCTGGTACAGGAGCATGCAAAGGGATGGTGAATGGGTGCCTCCTTGCTTCTGAATGTAGGACACCATCGTGGAGTTGTCCGAGAGGACCAGCACCGCCTGGTGCATGAGGCGAGCCTCCCAGTGTTCCAATGCCCGGCGCACTGCTTCCAGTTCCAACCAGTTGCTGTGTCTGTTCCGTAAGGCTGGAGGCCACTGGCCCGCAATCTCGTCGAACTCGGGCAGGAGATGCGCCCCCCCAGCCCGACCAGCTCATGTCCGTACACAGCAAGAGCCGAGGTGGGGGGGGGGGGGGGGGGGGGCGAGGCTAGGGGCACTCCCGACCTGAGCCAGGTGGTGTCCACCCACCGTAGGAGGTGTGGTCGAACCAGGGGGTCCACAGGAACCGGAGCTACCAGGTCGCCCGAGGACGGGCGCCAGTGGTAGAGGGGATGTAGCTGGATCGGCTGCTAACAGAGCCTGCTGAGGGGAAGCAGATCTGCCGCGGCGCCGATTAGTCCCAGCAGCTGCAGCCAGGTCCTGGCCGGGCACGTGTCCGCAATGCACATCTGCTGCGCTAACAGCGACAGCTTCAGTATGCGTGCTTCCATCAGTCTCACCCTGTTCTGCTCGGTCATGATCTCCATTCCCAGATGGACGAAGGTGCGGGAGGGTGCAAGGTCCGATTTTCCTTGGTTGACCAGGAAGCCCAGTTGCTGTCACAGTCCGTCTCCAGAGTAGAAGCCACCTGGTTGCGCAGGAGCAGGTCGTCCACGTAATTTGACATTGGGCTGGATGAATCCCGCCGGGAGAGGGCCACCACCGCATCCATGATCCTGGTAAAGGCCCAAGGGCTGAGGTTGAGGCCAAAAGGGAGCGCTCGGAATTGGATCCCGCGAAAGGCGAAGTGCAAGTATCGGCGGGACGCAGGATGTATCGGGACATGCAGACAGGTGAAATCCAGGCTGATCGCAAAGTCCATGGGACGTATGGCCACTCTCACTGCCCGCGCCGTCTCCATCCGAAATGGAGGGGCCGTGATGAACCTGTTCAAAGCCGACAAGTCGATGACCGGACGCCACCTGCTGTCCGGCTTGGGAACTAGGAAGAGGCGGCTGTAGAAGGCTGATGAGTTGGGACGTGCGACGACCTCCGTGGCGGACTTCCGAAGCAGGGAGGCGACCTCGCCGGCCAGAGCATCGGTTTTCCCGGGATCAGTAGGGGACCAGGTCCAGAGTGGCGAGCGGCGGAGAGGGGGCGGAAGTCTGAAAGATATCTGGAGCCCCTCCGAGACGTTGGCGAGTACCCACGAGTCGTCGAGAAGCAGAGACCGGCACTTGTCCCGGAAGAGGGCCAACCTCCCACCGACCAGGGGCTCCGGAACGGTCGGGGGAGGGGAGGTTGAGGAGGCAGCAAGTCACTGGGTCCGCCCGCACCCCTGGCGGCGAGCGCGAAGTGGTTCCGCGAGCCACATCCGCGGAGGAAGAAGCGAGGGGGATCTGCGTTGCACAGATCCCGAGGAGCCGGTCGCGAGGGGGGTCTATAATTTCGCAAGGGGCAACCTGCGGGCCTGCGGACGGTGGGAAAGCAGGAAGACTCCGTGGAGGCCACAGATCTTTGGATGCTTCCCGAACGGACTGCCAAGTAGGGCCAAAGAGAAGGGCTCCCCCCAGGGGGGCCTGTTGGAGCTGTATCTTGACTGAGGCCGGAAGTCCAGTGCACCGCCTCAGTACCGCATCCCGTCTCATCAAGTCGCAGTTAGCCGCAGCTGCTACCGTGTTCGTGGAGGCGTGGTACACCGCCCGATTGGCAGTCACAGTTAAGGAATGCAGATCGCGTAGGGGATCCGGGGTCTCTGGGGAAGCCCAGAAATCTTCAATGCGGCGGACCACCGTCTGCATCGCTAGCTCCAAGAAGCCAAGGCAGGCTAAGGTATTCCGAACAAGGGTAGCTGTCTTGTCAAGCCCTGGGGTAGTGTGCCTCCCTGCGCTCCCCCTACCGCCGCTCAGTGCCAGCGCCAGTGTCCACCAGCGGGAGGGGGCACAGAAAGGACTGAGAGTGCCCCACATACCAAGACTGCAGAAAACGGCGTTCAGCGAAGAAGTTCCAGTCCCCCAACTTGCCCTGCTGCAGGTGGGAGTTGAACGCTTCTGCGAGGTCACGAAAGGGGGGGGGGGGGGGGGGGCTGCGGGAGGAACTTGACGCGCTTGGCCTGCCGCGAGGCATCGACCGAGGCAGAGGTCTTCCGTTTGAGGGGAGGAGACGGAGGGTTGGAGGGAGGGAGCTGGTAATCATGCATGCGGCCGCGTCCAGCGCCTTAATGGTATATGATCCTATGGTTCCATGAGGGGCAGAGGGTGAGGAGCTGTGGAGCGAAGAGCGAGGACTGCTGGCCGCAGCGAGAGAGGGCGCCGTGGGACAATGACACAGAAGTGCCGAAGCGGAGTCCTCTGGATGTAGACTAAGGACATCCTCTTCCCACTTACCACCAGAAAGGTCCGCGAGGGGTGGAGGGGGGGGGGAGGGCTAGCCTGCGTGCAAGCGGACAGAAGAGGGCAGCGCGCGGGGGGCCGCGGCCGCGTCAAGAGAAGGGGTCCGTGAACCCGAAAGCCGGGCAGGGCGCTCAGAGGAGACAGATCGACGCGAGGAATGCCGGGATCCCGGCAGCTGCGGGGGCTCATGAGGATCTATACCTCTTGCTGAAACCACTTTGTGTCCATGCTCCTTTGGGGTAAGGGGATCTTTGATGTCACATTTACAATGATTTCCAAAATACAATCTGCATCCAGATTGGCAAGGAAGGGGTTACATTTTTCCATTTGGTTATAATTTGGATTGTGTACCACAGTGTCAGCAAGACTCACCAGAAGAGGAAAAGTGCCACACAAAATTCTCTGTGAACAGCAACCCTCAGACGAGCACCAGACTACATATTTACCAGTCTAGAATGCAAAGAACATAAGAATAAGACTGTGAGTACTGTGCTTTTTTCAAAGTCGTGTGGTCCAACAACATGGAGACCTGCATACATTTGGTTGCTGGCTCACATTACTTTCAGCTGTGAAACTATACCTTCTGGCAGTGGATAGCGCTTTCTGTCGAGGCGATACCTGCAGGAATCACCTCGACAATAAGCAGCCAAAGGTTAAAGGTTGGGACTATTTGATACGACACAAACCTGGCCTTCATGATGTTGCTGGCGTTGAGATCCACGATTTCCTCAAAGCCCACAGCGAATATGTCCACTAGAGTGTCATAGTCATACCCCTCCACCACGGAATCTGCGCACACAAAACAGCCAGGTAGTATGTGAATGGATGGTGATGCCTCAAAGTGATTTGAAACTAGACATGGGGATCCAGCACTATATAGGAACAACTCACAGCAAACTTCACACATTACAGAATGCCAGGGGACCCACATTTTATTGTTATTACATCCAAAGTTTGTAATAAATGAAGTTCTTAGAAGAAATGTAAGCGGGACTTCAGAAAAAGGGTTGTTTTATCAAACTTTTGTATTTCTGACCTCGAAATAAGTGAAGGTTCCTGTATTACTCTCATCACTACTGTCATATTTGTATTATTAACCCATATCATACTGCGGCTAAAAGCTTCAAATTTGTACACTGCCATATGCAAGCTACATTACAGTACTTACAGATAAGGATATAGACCAATGGCTTTAGTTCAAGGGTGGTGCCAGAATAGCTTGGCGTGCTACTCTGGCACTACCCTCGAACTATTTTAGTCAAACTTATACTGGTGTATTCCGAATGATAAGGGTTAATGATCTGTATTATTATGGTGGTCATGAAAAGCAAGCTTGGTTCCATTCTTTTACATCTAGCAGTACAGGTAGAGGACTGATTATGACAGATCAATGGTAATGCCCATGATAAGGCGCCAAGCTAATCTGGCACAACCCTTGAATTATCATGGTCGATCCATCTCCTGCTGTAGGGTGTCGGGGCTAAATGGGTTAACGTGAAACGGTTAGAAAGTTTCCGTGGCTTGCGGGGCATCAAAACCCTTTCATCTGAGGTAGTACCAAAGGTGGTTAGTTATGAGCTAAATGATCCATAAAACTAAAGTGACTTATAGTTGAAGAGAGAATTCATAACCCATTTAACCTCACAGCCTCATTTCCCAAATTTTGGAAGTGTCACCTAACGACCATGTATATCTGCAAGAGATCGATGGATCATGATAATTCAAAGGTAGTGTCAGATTAGCTTGGTGCCATCAGGCGCCTAGCTTATCTGGCATTACCCTTGAATTATCATAGTCAATTCAACCCCGGCTGTACTGTGCCGTCTGCCATGAGATGGCCTTAGTTGCCTACCCAGCGTTAAACCCAAATAACTAACTCAGTCACTTACTGCGCTGGGGCTAAATGGGTTAAACGTGCAACATTCAGATCAGCTGTTGTCAGGATATTTGCGTTAGTCTGTGATTTTGAAACTTACAGCTTAGGAGCCGTAAGTTCCAAACTCACAAACCAACACACACTTGATCAAGTGAAGACCTCTACCATTCGTGGGTGTACTCCCTACACAGTCCCACTCGAGGAGTACGCCACAAGTACACATTTGTGGGTTATTCCACATACAGATCTTCTCCACATACCCCAGTAGCAAAACAACTTCAGGCCCATGACGGCCCACAGCCGAGCACTGGCCCACTGCGGCCGTCATGGACCTGAGGACCTTGGCTTATTGGTTACAGACCCACTCGATGCTTCGCATCTCACTTGAATAGAAGTGGTTTTATCTGGGTATTACCAACACAAACAGTAAAGGACGCCTAGGCTGTGCAGATGAAAAGATCGACTGACCAGTGTGAGTCTTGTGTGCATCCAGCAGCCAGTCAACAAGCGAAACGTTTTTGTGAATGATGCTGCGGAAGTGGCTGCCTCCATTCACGTTGTACGTGGCTACACAGACTCGCAGCGGCATGCTCTTTGTGTACTCGGCTGCTCGATGGACCATGGCCTGCAGGATGTTGGGTGAAGCTGAACACACACACACACACACACACACACACACACACACACACACACACACACAAACACACAGATAAAGTCAGCAACTGAACACACTGATCCGTAAAGTGAACAAGAATGGCAAAGGCATTAACCCTTTTGCGTGTCGGTAGCAGTATTAGTCACGATGATTCCTGTTGGAATCATTGTGACTACAGGAATCATCGCAACTAAAACCGCTACCGAAATGCAAAGGGTTAAAGCTCATGCGCATGACCGATCAACAAACTTAACTCATTCAGCCCGACGGAAGTATTTCCCAAATTTTGAAGGCGCCATCTAATGACTATGCACCAGCTGCAGGAGATGGATCAACCTTGATAATTCAGCTTGGCGCCTGTTGGCGCCAAGCTAATCTGGCACTACCCTTGAATTATCATGGTCGACCCATCTCCTGCTGAAGTGCGTCAGGGCTGAATGGGATAATATGACCTTTGTGACCTTGATGCAGGTCACTGAAATGAGCAATTGTTCACGTGTCCAAATATAAGTAAAGGGTTGGCTTTTGTACCTGTGAAATCCATGCTTTCTTCAAAATTTATGCATTTTTTTCACTTTTGTCAACCTCCTGTGACCCTCTTGCCAACCTTTGTGTGACCTTTCCCAGGGGTGATCTGAATTAGTATGCATAAGGCGGTCTTACCATCAGGTATCTTTGTACCAAGTTTGGGTTTAAAGTTGTGAATAGTATTTGAGAAGAAATGTTTTAAAAAATAAAAATATGGCTTTTCTTTTAACTTGTTTCTTGGTCACCTGTGACCTGGACCTTTCAGGTAGGTCACTGAAATTGGCATGTTTAGAAAGGTCTTGGCACAAAGTATTTTTGGGCTAACAGAAAGTATGAAGACTGTTGCTTGAACAGACTATGAGAAAATGTCCATTAGACCCAGTACTACAGTACGTGAGCCAAAATACTGCAGATCTGTCACTTGTTCTCCGAGACTACATACAAAATCCGGAGGTGAACTGACGACAGTTCAAAAGCAAAGCAGACATATACCTCTAGGTACCACCCTTGAACCATATTTGGTCAGGGCTGCATAGGTTACTCATGTCGTATTACTATTAGAAAATGTTTTTGCCTTGGTCATTTGCTATTTCTGCTCCCCTGAAGTGTCAGCCAG
This sequence comes from Semisulcospira habei, assembly GCA_036245525.1. NCBI lineage: Eukaryota > Metazoa > Mollusca > Gastropoda > Semisulcospiridae > Semisulcospira > Semisulcospira habei. Next base: position 92,497,518 of record BTPG01000006.1, read on the forward strand.
CTTTTCGGCCTGGATTTCATCATCAAACTCATGATGGATATAACAAGAGCCACTGACCATGCAGGTATCGTGACGACAGCAAAGCGCGCGCCTTGTCAGCCAGGTCTCCATACAGTGAGCTGCCCGTCAGCAACACGTCAATGGCCTCCTGCTTACTGCTATCCAGAAAGTTGTTCTGGATCGCCCGTGATGCTGACCGCGTCGCATCTGTGTACTGAATAACCAACAAATGCATGTGTAAATGTTTAAGTGCAACTTGTTTTGGAATCAAATGTTCTTTTTTTAACTCATTCAAGACGTGCTGCCTCCGGAGGCGGCACATCTCGAATGCGTTAACCCTGTTTTGGTCGCAGTGATTCCTGCAGGTTTTGGTCGTGATGATCCATGCAGGAATCATCGTGACTAAAACTTTCTATCAACACCTTTTAAACTTTTGGGTGTCAGAGGCAGTTCTAGTCGCAATGATTTCTCTGCAGGAATCATCTTGACTAAAACTGCTGACACCCAAAGGCTTAACCTCTACATGACATTAAGAAAATGTATGATGTCTCTCTAACCATCACCGACCAGTGCACGTATGAAATCTGCCAGCAACGGGCATGCATTGGGGCTCACTCTGTTGCTGCGTTGGGTTACAGTGTCCAACAGTAAAGGTGTGAACCCTCAGGCTGTCGGTCGCACTTTTTGTCAAGGTGAGTCCTACAGAAATCATCACAACAAATAGTGCTACTGTCAGCCAAAGGGTTAACAGGTGCTCATGTTGTGTGTCATTTGACAATAAAGTCATACAAAGTTGGCTTTGAGGGACAGAAGGCTTTCTTTTCATCATGCCCTATCTGTACCAACGGAACTAAACCTGAAGAACATGAGTTAACCCTTTGGTTGTCAGTAGCGCTTTCTGTCAAGGTGATTCCTGCAGGAATCACCTTGATAGAAAGCGTTACTGACAGCTAAAGGGTTAAGTACAGCTGCAGGGGTGAAGACAACGCTCACCTGTTGCTGGAAGGTAGGTCTGCCCCATCTACACTCACCTTGGATCTCCCCCCTCCGAGAGCCCCTGTGCCAGCATAGATGCGACTGATGTGGTCTCCATTGTGAGCCCAGATCTGGCGGTACACCTCCTCAAACCGAGACACCATTTGGGGTTTCGCTGCCAATCCCAGGCTTTCCAGTTGCCGGGGCAACATCTGTCAACAATGTAAACACAAGTGCTGATATCAATGTGATACGCAGGTTCAGTTCAAATTTGCATCTGCATCTAATTGTCAAGAATCAAGAAAACTTGATCATCCATTTTAACCCTTCGCGTGTCGGTAGCAGTTTTAGTCGTGATGATTCTGACAGGAATCATCGTGACTAAAACCGTTACCGACAGGCAAAGGGTTAAAAGTATAAAACAGGCAATCATCATTAGGTTTCCTGTGCTCTGTTGTCTCTAAAAGGTTCAAAATTTAACAAAGACATTCAGTCAATAGCACCATAAACAGTACCTCCAGTCCAATCATGGTCTGCACAGCGTTAGTTCTGTCCAGACAGTCAAGGCAGTTGGTTCGCATTGTTCCCGTTTGTTGCCTGCATCACAGGATTTGGAGGAAAGACTAGTTAACCTTTGGAGAATCGCTACCAACAACTATAAATGCTGGTCTAAAATATAGCACTTTCAAGACCACTTTTACACAGGAAAACACCCCCACACCATATGTCCTAGTCTTACCACACTAAGCTTTATGGTATATCATGGCGAATGTGTAGCCAGTTCGCAAACTTTAATTTTTCTCTAAAATGTATTTTTTCGAAAAATACTTACCGATGTCATTACTACAATGGAACAACCTATAGCTAGCGTAATTTTAGCCCAAAAACTTACGATGTGTACCTTTAGGGCCAGGGGAGGCCACCAGGGGTGCCGTGACCTGGTACCCGGGTAGCCTCCCTTCCCACCCGTAACGGGTAACAGCCCAAGCAGCCAAGCCACACCAGTTCTTTCGTTTAGCTGGCGAGCGGCAAGCGGGGCAGGTGGGAGGGCCATCCGAGTAATGACATCGGTAAGTATTTTTCGAAAAAATACATTTTAGAGAAAAATTAATTTGTTTCCTCAAAAACATTACCGATGTCATTACTACAATGGAGAATCGCGAAGAGGAGGAGGGTGCCGCATAACCCAGTGCCTGACAGAGCCAGCCAGCCCCGTCCTCCCCGGCGCCATCTCCCGATAATTTTAGCTAAAGGGTTACCAACGGCACCGAAGGTGCCGGGAGGGAGTGTTGCGCCGCCGCGATGTCCCCCACCATGGCCAGGTTGTCTCGCTGGCCAACCAGGTTACGGAGGTAGAACCGGGTGAAGGTCGACTTGGTCCGCCAGCCTACGGCAGCCAGAGTGTCTCGGACAGCGCAGTAGTGGTCAAACGTAACGCTAGCAGCCATGGCTCTGACCTCGTGGGCCCGGAAGAGTAGCCGCTTGGCAGCGTCGGGGCGGAGGTCCTGGTAGGCGGAGCGCATCACCCATCTAGCCAGGAAGATCGTCTGGGCTGAGATGTCTTGTCTACCTGGGGGCTGAGAAAACAAAAAGAGGTGGGTGCGTCCCTGGCGGAGCGGCTTGGTACGGCGAAGGTACACGCGTAAGGCTCTCACCGGGTCCTGTTGTCTGACTTCCTCGTAGGAGTCGATCGGCGTGAGCGATCGCACAGTGATCACCTGTGGGGCTGTCAGCGGGGACTGATTCAGGGCCAAGAAGGCCGGGTCCGTTAGTAGCTGTACGGGGTCATCTGACCTGCACTACAGGCAGGCGGGGGCGCGGAAGACGCGGGCAGCTCACTCATTCTGGAGGCTGTGGCTGCGGCGAGCAGAAGCAAGTCTTCGTGTAGCGTCGGCCAGGCTTACTAGGGGAAGCGGCTCGAAACGCTAGCATTCATCGAGAAGAGTATCCGGGGTAAATCCCAACGCGGGATCAGGGAGCGGAGGGCAGGTCGCTGTGTGCCGAAGAGGGCCATAAGGTCAGCGGGGACCTTACACTGTCGGGTTCCGCTCGGCCCGGGTGCCGATAAGCGTCGGCGATCATAGTGAGGTAACCCCTGAGGTGATCGGTGCCAAGTGCTATTCGGCGAAAGCCAGGAAGAACTCAGCCAGTGGTGGGGAAGTCAGATCAGTAGTGGAGAGGCGACGGAGGTCGCACCAAGCTCCCAGTACTCTCCACCCTCTCTCGTAGACACGCAGGGTCGAGGGCCCACGGCCTGAAGCGATAGCTGTCACTGCCTCACTCGAGAACTCCAGCGGCGAGGGCTTGCCATCCAATCTCCAAGCGTGTAGCAGGAGTCTCCTAGAGCACGGAAGTAGAGCGCCTGGCGCGGTAGCTAGATCATCGTGCGAGGAGCGGGAAGCCGGAGTGAGGGGCCCGTGGTCAGGTTTAGGTCGGTGGCGCAGGATCTGGTCCAGCAGAACGGCGCCCCCAGCAACAGGATCGCGTAGCATCCCTGCGCTAGAGAAGCACCTTGGGGACAAGGACTGAGGGAGGGAAAGCGGAAGCGCAGGGGCCGTCCCAGGGAAGGGGGAGCGCAACGGCCACCCAGGCTAGGGGTTCCGGGACGGGTGAGACGAGGAGGGGGAGCTGAAGGTACCCCCCCTGTCGCGAAGAACGAAGAGGGGGGGGGGGGGGTCTCCCACGTGACGCAGATCATCCGGGCTACATCCAGGCGAAGCGCCTCTTCCTCTTTCATCTCACTTGGCGCGGAGACGCTGACCGTGCCAGGAGGGGGAGCCCGCAAGGACAAGCAGGTGGCTGTGAAGTATCTCGCCCGGGGAGAGACGCGGCGATCCTTGCACCAATGGAGGCGCTGGTAAGAAGAAGGCAGAGGAAGGGGAGCAGGTCCCGTCCTGCTTCTGTACGTAGGACACACCAGCGGATTCGTCGGAACGACGATCAGGTCCTGATGTCCGAGAGTCGGTTCCAAGGGAGGGGAGCTGCCGAATCGCCTGTAACTTCAACCAGTTGAAGGCTTGACCGCGAGGACCGGAGGACAGCTGCCGGAAGCCGTGGCACGTCGGCAGCAGGTGTGCACCCCAGCCGGAACGGCTGGCGTCGACACAAGGGACAACTGGGGGCAAGGCGAAGGAGAGGGGACTCCAGGCGCAAGCCAGGCAGGGACCGCCTAGCGGCGGAGAAGTGGAACGAGCAAGGGAGGAGCCGGAAGGGAGCCTTGATGTCTCCGGTCGAGGGCGCCAGCGAAGGAGTAGGTGAAGGGGAAGCGGGTGCAAGCTGAGCCGACTAAGGGGAAGGAGATCCGCCGCGGTGCTCACTAGGTCAGAGAGCTGCAACCAGGGTCTGGCGGAGACTGTCTCCTGCTGTGCACCAAGACGAGCCAGATTCACCAACTTCTGGATCCTCAGTTCCGGGAGTCACACCCGACGAGATCCGTCAGGAACTCCAACCACAGCGTGCGAAGCGGTAGGACAGAGCGAGATCCGAGTTGCCTAAAAGACTACGAAGCTGGGGGTGTCGAGGAGGCCAGAAGGCGTCTCGTCGCTGTTCCCGGGAGGGTGCCGACCGGAGGCGCCGGAGCAGATCGTCGACGTAGTTCGAGGAGGGCTCGACGAAGTCCGCCTGGCCATGGCGAGGACGCCGACCAAGAGACGGGCGAAGACCCAGCGGAGGCTGCGGGCGACGGCGGAACGGTAAGGTCACCGTCGATGCGAAGCGCAGAAGCGTCCGGAACCGGAAGCACAGGAACGAGAGTGTAGGTGTCCGCTAAATCCCGGCTGACAGTGAAGCCCATGGGAGGAACCTCGGCGCGAAGGCTCAGGCAGTCTCCAAGGAAGGGAGGCGCCGCTAGGAACTCGTGCCAAGCTGAAGGTCGAGGTCGGACACCGCCTGAGGCCGTGCAAGGCCGGGGGGGGGGGGCAGAGGCGGGGTCGGGGGGCGGGCGGGTGCGGCGGGCGGCAGAGACGCGCGGGGGAGGGCAGCGACGCTGGTAGGGCGGGTGTTGGGCAGGTCCGGCGATCCGCAAGGCGCGACCCAGGACCTCGCGGGTGGCTGGAAGCAGGAGGAGGTGAAGCGGGCCGACTAAGAATCTCAACGCGTCCTTCACCGACTGCCAGGACCGAAGAGGAGGGGATGCCGAGCGGAGCCTGTCGCAGCTGTCTCCGCAGGTCCAGCAGGAGGTAGGGGCGGACGACGAGCACAGCAGGGCGCGGCATCGGAGCATCGAAGACCTAAGCGTTGACACGCCGCTCGGAAGGCAGGACTTCTTCTCCACAGCCAGAGCGAGGAGGGGCCCTAACAGCGGCGAGAAGGAGAAGAGCCAGCTCCAGGTAGACGAGCACTTGCTTGGCCAAGTCGAGGGATCCAGAACAGGCGAGAGCGCCGCGGAGGGGAACGCCGTCCGAATCTGACAGGGAGGAAGCAACGGCGCGAGGCGCGAAGTCCACCAGCTGCTGCTGAGCGGCAGGATTCACTGCGGAGAGGGCAGAAGCAAGGCCTGTGCAAGTCCGGCATCCAGCTGCGCTGAAAGGCGATGTCCAATCCACCGGCCGGCGAATGACGGTGACGAAGAACCCACGTCAGAGCCTGAATCCTGCTGCAGGGGCGGAGAAGGCAACACAAACCCTTGAACCTCGGGGCGTGGCAGGGACGAAACCTCTAGGGGGGGGAGCAACGTCCAAGCGGGCGACAGGGAAGGCGTCCGGGCTCGAGGAAGACGCAAGACAGTAGAGGCGCGGCGCGTCGAGCGATGGAAGGGTCTCCGTCCTGGGCGTCCTGGACGCCGGGTCAAGGGTGTAGCAGAGAGTGCACGGAGGTTAACGGTAGGAGGGAGCCGAGTCGGAATCCACCGGAGCGAGCCAAAGGCTGCTATCCACATCAACGGGCGGAGCAGGAGGCTGACGCACCAGGAGCTGGAGAGGCAGAAGCCGCCGTCAGACGGGCGAGACCAGGCCGAGCGGCAGAGAAGGCGCGGGCGGCGAGACCGACGAGAGGAGCGTCCGTACGAAGGAGGGCGGAGCGCGTGGCCGACGGCGCGAAGGGTAGGGAGCGGGGAGGGTGGGGAAAGGGAGCCGGGAAGGAGAGGGGGAAAGACGAGGCCGGAGGGTGAGCAGCACGGACGACCCAGGAGGACACCGACCGGAAGGGGCGGAAGGGGCGGCGACTGTAAGAAGAACCAGCGAAGCCCGAGGGAAAGACCAACGAGGAGGGCGAGACGTCCGCGAAGCTGAAGTGGCGAGCGAAGAGGAGGCGAGAACCGAAGACGCAGGGCTGCGGGTCCGGGGTAGGACGCCGAAGTCCGAAGGGCGTACGCAGGCGAGGGGCGAGGAGCTGAGTCCAGGCGGTCGCGAACCCGGAGTCGCAAGCGGAGAGAAGCGGCGTTCAGTTCTGCCATAGGTCTTGTGAGGCTTGGGTTCCGCAAAGCGGGGCGAGCAAGCTCGCTGCGGACCTGGCTCGAGCAAGCTGGTGCGCAAGGGGGGAGAAAGGCGTCCCCCAACGTAGAGAGTTGGGGTTTGTTTTCCGCAGAGCGGGGCGAGCGGACTCGCTGCGGACCTGACTCGAGAGAGTGGGTGCGCAAGGGGGGAGCCTTTGTGTGCCGTCCCCCAACGGCAGCGAAGTGCGTTTCTGCTGGATCCGGGGCCAAAGCATGCGGTGCGGCAAACTGTCACGCCGTAGGCTCCGCAGCTGGGTGTCCCAAGGTCCTCTACCCAGAGCGCAGACATCACGGGAGGGCCCGAAGCATAACCAGCGCAGGGGAGGCAGACCGCATGCTAGTCACTCGGCCACTGCAAGTCGCCACATCGTGTGCAGGTGCGGACTTGACCACTGCAACATAGAGTGAAACAACGAAGCGACTGGTCATAGCAGAAGGCCACGTTCCTCGAAACGAACCGTGCACCACATCTCACCCTTCCCCACTATCCTGTTCTGAGCAATATCGCTTTCCCAATAACAAGCAACGATATAACAAAGGATGCCGGCGCACGCCGCCAGAGGCGCGGCGCTGGCAAACATCGAGACCTTACCTGGACATCTCGCAAGGGACAGGGGAAGGTAGCACCTGTAGTCGAAGAAGACGAAGAAGCACCCACGTAGCAGAGGCCCAAAGCATCCAGGAAGAGGAAGGCTGGGTCCGCGACGAAGGTCCTGGCCGTCCAACCGGCGAACTTGACTGGCAAAGCCGACGTAAGTCTCTCAAGCCGGAACCGGTGCGGGACAGCGCTCCCATGAGGGACGAAGGCCGGCCCCACGGCCCAGGGACCTATCTTCCGGCAGCGACGCAAGAAACACCCGTGACACACACTTCTTAAAGTCACAGAAGGCGACACGCAGGCCGGGAACGAAGCCACGCTAACGAAGTCCAAGGGCTCCAAGAACCAACACAGCCGAGTACTCTGAACCATACACAGCCGTCGGTACACACAAGGCCAGAAGTTCCAAGGCAAGGTGAAGCACCGGCCGGGAACGAAGTTCACTGTCGAAGTCCAAAAACTCTTGGACCATACATAGCCGTCGGTACACACAAGGCCAGAAAGTTCCAAGGCAAGGCGAAAGCACAGGCCGGGAATGAAGTTCACTGTCGAAAGTCCAAGTACTGTTGAACCATACACAGCTGTCGGTACACACAAGGCCAGAAAGTTCCAAGGCAAGGCGAAAGCACAGGCCGGGAACGAATTCCACTGACGAAGATATTCAGGTACAGTGTGAACCATACACAGCTGTAAAAGCACAGCAGAGGGCTAAGCAAACACGTCTATACGCTGCAAGCTAAAGGAAAGAACTGGTGTGGCTTGGCTGCTCGGGCTGTTACCCGTTACGGGTGGGAAGGGAGGCTACCCGGGTACCAGGTCACGGCACCCCTGGTGGCCTCCCCTGGCCCTAAAGGTACACATCGTAAGTTTTTGGGCTAAAATTACGCTAGCTATAGGTTGTTCCATTGTAGTAATGACATCAGTAATGTTTTTGAGGAAACAATAGAGTGTGTGATTGTTTACAAAAATACATATTCCACATTTGAATGGCTAAAGTTCACTTGCAACTGTTTGATTCAGCCTGGTATACGAACACTCCACTTCTATGCTATAATAGCTGATGGTGGCGATTCTCTCACAGTCACAGGACACTCATACACATACTAATAAATCATAATATTCTTAACTGAAGAGCAAAGATTCTTGTTAGTGCCTGCAGACAGAGCTTCAACAGTTGCACAATTTATGCACAGTAATTTAAGCATCTTGAAGATGGAAGTGGTTTGTTGAGGGGGTGGGATTGTCACAAAAAATTTCCACCACCCATGCATTAAGTTACCTTTAGTTAAATGTTCCAAATAAACAAAATGTTTGTTGATAAGAGATGAGATACAGTAGTGACTTTGTCCATTTTAACTCATTCTACCCCAACATCGAAATCCTTAAATCTTGTCGTTGTCCTCTGAAGACTGCATTGCAGTGCAGGACACAGATCGACCATGACAGTTCAAGGGTGAGGCCAGAATAGCTTGGCGCCCATAGGTGCCAAGCTATTCTGGCATCACTCTTGAACTATCATGGTCGATACTTATCTTGCTGTGGTGTGTCTGGGGTAGAATGAGTTAAACTAAAACCTAACCCCAATTTTAACCTGTTGAGTCCCAAGAAAAAATGGACATCATCCAAATGCAAGAGACACAGATCTTCTAACTGAGGGGGCTCATGAGGATCTATGATTTTTGCTGACAATATGTTGCATCCATGATTTTTGCACGGCTGGGGCTTTTTAGTGTGTAAATTAACAAAGATGAAGAAAATATGCTCTACATTTAGATTTCATAATACAAAAACATGAACAATCTTCGTGTCCCCACCTCGTGGCCTCCCCACTGCTGATGCTGGAGGCAAAGAAGAAGTCAAAGTCATGGAGCTGTTTGACGATCTTGGCCTTCAGGCGCTCGAGGTTCTTGAGGTTACTGCCCTTGATCTCGCTGTGGTAGTCAAAGTGGATGAAAGGAATGTCCAGCTGGTGGGATGACACCTTGTGGTGGTTCTGGGGACAAAAGTCAAATCAGAGTCCACACTTGTTGTCACCCTGATCAGCACAGTGAATTGAGGGGGACATCCAGTGTGGTCAGAGCCAAAACATCCAACAGTCGATTTTTGTTACAGACAAATCGTTGGCAGTGCAACGTTTTCACTCTGACAGCTTGGGAATCAAATGATATATTGACACTATGTTGTCTTACATAGTTTGGCTCTGTGTTAATCTCATTCAGCCCCGACACACTATAGCAGAAGGCACACTGACCACTGCAGTTCAAGGTTAGTGCCAGATTAACTTTGTGCTTTGGCATAAAGTTAATCTGGCACTAACCTTGAACTGCAATAGTCAATGTGTCTCCTTCTGTTGTGGGTCAGGACTGAATGAGATTAACATCCAATAAACTTCACATCAACAGTGCTTGGCAGGTGCCAAACTAATCTAGCATAATAATAATAATAATAATAATAATAAAAATAATAATAATATCAATTTCTTTAGCACCTTATCACTATAGATGCTCTAAGGCGCATTACATGTTGCATTAAAAAATACTAAGACATATTATACAGAAAAACAAAATGACAGAATTACAAATGAAACAACTTAATGCTAGACACACACACACACACACAGACACATGCTCATTCACACACACACACACACACACACACACACACACACACACACACACACACACACACACACACACACACACACACACACACACACACACATCTCCAACAGTTTGACTTGTGGGTGTATTCCTCAGATACTCACTCAGGGAGTACACCACAAAGCATCTCATTTGAATAGAAGTGTACTTGTGGTGTACTCCCCAAGTGGGTCTATCTGGCGAGTACGCCCACAAACTATACAGATAGTCAATATGTACCTGGAATGCCTGACTAAGCATGCGTTCCCCTTCCTTGGTCCCCAGGAGGTTAATGATGACCTGGTTTCCGTATTGCTGTTTCACCATGCGCAGGTGACGATCGTAGGCTGGGGCAGCTGCCTCATATCCGCGAGACATGTGCACTTTGTGAGAGCCAACCTATGAACAAAATTACACCCTGGAATAATGCTGTGCAGCATGTGGTGTCAGCAGGTTCCACCAATAATTTAACCCTTTGGATGTCAGCAGTGCTTTCTGTCGCGCTGGTGCAGGAATGAATGTGGCAAAAACTTGCTAACGACTGACAAAGAGTCAAAGGCAGACTAGACCATCACAGGAGAGACATGCATACTGGTATGTACTCCACAAGGTTAAGCTTTCGTATAACCCATTAGTTTTAAGTATTAAACGTGTCAATTTGTTTTGACTGACAAAGAGTCAAAGGCAGACTAGACCATCACAGGAGAGACATGCATACTGGTATGTACTCCACAAGGTTAAGCTTTCGTATAACCCATTAGTTTTAAGTATTAAACGTGTCAATTTGTTTTGACTGACAAAGAGTCAAAGGCAGACTAGACCATCACAGGAGAGACATGCATACTGGTATGTACTCCACAAGGTTAAGCTTTTGTATAACCCATTAGTTTTAAGTATTAAATGTGTCAATTTTTTTCCCATGTTCACCATCAAAATAGAAACTGCAATATTTCATGGACAAATCAAGTCAAATGAAACTACACTGTAAATTTAAAAAAAAAACATTTAATTTTCTCAGACGCTCTTGAAGAAGTTTCATTAGTTAGTTATTGGGGTTTAAAGCCAAGCAGGCGACTAAGGCCATCTCACAGCAGTTGTAGAAGTTCAGTATTAGGTATGAATTGTATATAAACTCACACACAAAAACTTAATCCATTTACCCTTGACACAATACATAAGAAATGGAACCACCATGAATGCTGAAGGCAGACTGACTATGATGCATGTAATCCCATAGTGGTAGCTTGCCGCCTGCTGATGTCATGTTATTCTGCCACCACTCCCCCCAACTGTCAAAGTATCATGGTTGATCTGTTCTTGAAATGTAGTCATCAGAGGACAACTCCTAAAAGGGTGACTGCTAAGCATCCAAAATACATGGTTGACAGTGTGAAAAATTGAAATGACTGTAAAGGTCCTTGGACTAACTATGCCAGCAAGAGACATAAATTCTCATGAGCCCCTGCGAACGCAGGGGCTCATGAGAATGTATGCCTCTTGCAAATGGAACAGGCTGGCTGAACGCCTGTTCCGTCTTAACGAAAACGCTGAAAAATTCAACTTTTGGGAATTTGAAAAAGCTGAATTAGTCTTGATGACCGAAGACTGTCACCCATGGAAATGCAAGAAAATAACCAAGAAAGAAATGAACATGCTCCAGAAATACAAGGATGAGCTTGTTTTGTGCCTACATCTGAAGCATGCTTCTGTTCTATATTTGTCAGGTTATGTCCCAAAATTGGAAATTTCATCCACATTGCTCAGTTTGATACAAAAAACATGACAACTGGTTTGGACTTACGTTGATGCCCGGCTGTTCCCAAAATAAGGGGATTGATCCACGTATCTGTATAAACGACACAACTTGGTCCTCCAGGAATATCACCTGAAACAATCAACATTTCCACAGATGCATTACAACCTACATGTATAACGTTTAACTCCCGAGAGAGACCAACTGAGGGAGTACACTACAAGTACACTTCCATTCAAATGACCCAATGTGCACAAGGCCATCGGGCCGACATTGGCCCAATCACCTTCTGTGCATTGGAGAAATGCTCATCATCTCATCTGAATAGAAAGTGTACTTGTGGTGTATTTCCTGATTGGATCTACTTGTATCTAGAGAGTATTGGAAGTTTCAAACCCGAAAAACATAAGAGAAAAAATAAGGGATTTTAAGCTAATAAATTTGAAACAGTTGAACATACAAAGTGCTATAAAATTAAAACTGTGTTAGATAGGTCACATGAACAGAATTTTGGGTCACATTAACAAAATTCTCTGCTAAAAATGTATTTTTCTCTAAAATGTATTTTTTTCAAAAATACTTACTGATGGCATTACTAATAGGAAGGTACGCTTAGCTTACCAATTTCAGCCCCAAAAACCATTGTGTATACATCACAACCAAGGAGGCGACTCTAGGGAGTCGTTACCAAGAAACCCTGAGTTGCCTCCCCTGCATCTCTATCTGCTCACGTGCCTGGCAGCTTCCTGCCAGTCTCTGCCTTAGCTCAACAGCGGCAAGCGGGGCAGAAGGGAGGGACCTTTGAGTAATGCCATCGGTAAGTATTTTTCGAAAAAAATACATTTTAGAGAAAAATATATTTGTTTTTTCAAAACTCTTACTGATGGCATTACTAATAGGAAGAATAGCAAATAGGAGATGGGTGCCGCCCCCTATGCATCCCCCAAGTGTTCACTTTGCCAGGAAAAAACGCTGGGTTGTCGCGCTGGCCGGATAGGTCTCGTAGGTAAAAGCAGGCGAAGGTGGATTCGGCCTGCCAACCCACGGCCGCCACAATGTCTCTCACTAGCTTAGCTTACCGATTTCAGCCTAAGAATCCATTGTGTATATCACACAACCAGGGAGGCGACTCTAGGGAGTCATTACCAAAAAACCCTGAGTTGCCTCCCCTGCATCCTGCATCCCTATCCGGTCACATGCCGGGCAGTATCCCACCAGTCTTTGCCTTATGTCAATGGCGGCAAGCGGGGCAGGAGGGAGGGACCTCTGAGTAATGCCATCAGAAAGTATTTTTAGAAAAAAGACATTTTAGAGAAAAATACATTTGTTTTCTCAAAACTCTTACCGATGGCATTACTAATAGGAAGAATCGCGAATAGGAGGAGGGTGCCGCCCCCTATGTAATTCTCAAGTGTGCCCCCCATATGTAATGCCCACTCCCGACGATTTCAGCTAGGCGTTACCTATGGCGCCTGTGGCACCGGGAGGGAGTGCTGCACTGCCGAGATGTCCCCCACTAGGGCCAGGTTGTCTTGCTGGCCGGATAGGTCCCGTAGGTAGAAGCGGGCGAAGGTGGATTCAGCCTGCCAACCCACGGCCGCCACAATGTTTCTCACTGCGCAGTTGCGGTCAAAGGCGATGCTTGCAGCCACTGCTCTGACCTCATGTGCCCGGATGTGCATTGTATTCGCCCGTTCTGGGGAGAGTTCTTTGTACGCAGACCGTATGACCCAGCGGAGCCAGGATGAGATCGTCTGCGCATAGAATTCATGTCTGCCTGGGGCCAAGGGCAGGAAAAGGCGTGAGCGCCATTGTGTCAGTGGCTTAGTTCTGCACAGGTATATTTTCAACGCCCGGACGGGGTCATGTTGACGGGACTCCCGGGACTGGTCCGTCGCCTTGAGCAGGCAGACGCTCAACACCTGAGGTGCGGCCACTGGGGGCCGGTTCTTGGCCAGAAATGGCCGGATCGGTGAGGAGCTGTACCGAACCATTGGCCTTGAACTGGAGACAGGAGGGTTGCACCATGAAGGTGTGGATCTCGCTCACCCTGGACTTCGTGGCGAGGGTGAGAACCCCTCAGAGGCAGGTCTTTCTGGTTAGGTCTCCGAGCCGTGCCAGGGGTAGAGGCTCGAACTGCTCCGAGTTGAGCCAGGTTAGCACCCACATCAAGTCCCAGCAAGCGGGAAACCGGCTGCTGAAGATCCAGGTGCGCCATCAGATCCGAGAGGTCCTTGCAGGCACCCAGGTCTGGTCATCCCAGGTGTCGATATGTGTCTGCAATCATCGCCAGGTAACCTCTGATGGTGATGGGGGCCAGGTTCTGCTGGGTGAAGAGCCACAGAAAGAACTCGGCCAGCTGGCGGGTAGTCAGGTCTGTAGGGGAGAGCTGCTCGGCTGCGCACCAGGACTGGAGGACCCGCCACTTTCCCTCATAGACCACTGCACCCGAGAAGCCTCTTGCGGCCTGCCGGACAATCTCCAAGCGTGTAGTAGCAGCCGCTCCGGGTACGAGTGAAACAGCTGCTGCCGGGGCTGCTTGAGCATCATCCGAGGCGTGGGGAGCCTTAGCGGGGGTCCGAGGCGAGGCTCAGACCAGCTCTTGGTCCAGCTGAACGACGCCATGTGGAGCAGAACCGTGTTGCTGCCCCTGAGCTTCTGGAGCACCTTTGGTATGAGGATGGAGGGAGGGAACGCGTACGCCAGCAGCCCATCTCAAGGGATGGAGAGTGCGTCTACGGCCCAGGCTAGTGGATCTGGAATGGGGGAAACGAAGAGCAGGAGCTGCCTGTTCCATGGGTGTCTCCCAGCGCGCGCAGAGTAGCTGGAAGATGCCAGGGCGCAGGGACCACTCTGTGCGGAGAAGTTGGCCGCGACGCGAGAGGGAGTCCGCGAGGATGTTCAGGTGGCCCTGGATGAGCCGGGTTCGAAGTGAGATGCCCTGATCTCTGCACCACAGGGGGATGTGGTACAGAAGGATGCAGAGGGAGGGAGAACACGTCCCGCCCTGGTTCTGTATGTAGGCCACAACTGTCAAGTTGTCGGAAAGAACCAGGATCTCCTGTTGGACGAAGCGATCTTCCCAGGCAACGAGCGCTAACCACATGGCCTTCAGCTCCAGCCAGTTGATGTGTCTGTCTGTGTGGTCCCGCGGCCAGCTGCCCGAGGTTGTGATGAACTCGGGCAGCAGGTGCACTCCCCTGCTGGAGAGGCTCGCGTCCGTGCAGATGGAGAGCTGAGGCATTGGGGAGGAGAGTGGAACCCCCGACGCTAACCAGGACCTGTCCGTCCACCACTGGAGATGAGACCTGACCAACGGTGACACAGGGACCAGGGCCGCCAGATCGCCGGAGGACAGGCACCAGTGGAAGTGGAAATGCAGCTGGATCGGGCGAGAGTAGAGACTGCCGCGGATAGGAGGTCTGCCGCTGCACTTAGGAGACCTAGCAGTTGGAGCCAGACCCTGGCCGGGAGAGCTTCCACGCGAGAGACTTGGAGCGCCAGCCCCGCTACCTTCTGAATTCGCCCTTCGGGCAGCCGGACCCAGTTGAGGTCGGTCAGGAACTCCATGCCTAGGTGAATAACCTGCGCGAGGAAGTGAGATCAGACTTTCCTCCTTTGACCAGGAACCCGAGCTGGCGGAGCAGGGTCAGCAAAGCGTCCCGGTCCTCCTCTAAGGCTGTCATTATCTGGTTCCGGAAGAGCAGATCGTCCAAATAGTTGGAAGTTGGGCTCGAGGCCATCTGTCGGAACCTGGAGACGACCCCATCAATAATCCTGGTGAACACACACGGGCTGAGGTTGAGTCAGAAGGGCAGAGCCCGAAATGGGTAAACTACTCCGTGGAAGGCAAAGCGAAGATATCGACAGGACGCGGGTTGCACGAGTACGTGGAGATATGCGTCCGCAAGGTCGAGGCTCACAGCGAAGTCCTGGGGTTGCACCACCGCCCTCAGAGCTCTGGCCGTCTCCATCCAGAAGCGAGGGGCCGAAATGTACCTGTTTAGCGCTGAGAGGTCGATGACCAGACGCCACTTGCCGCCGGGCTTGGGGACGAGGAAGAGATGGCTGTAGAAGGCCGGAGAGCCGAGACGCGAGACTACTTCCGAGGCCTCCTTCCGAGACAGACAAACTACCTCGTCGTGAAGCGCTTCCGCCTTGCACTGATCCCCCGGTACCCGAGTCCACAGGGGGGAGTGTCGCAACAGAGGGGGGAACTGGAAAGAGATCCTCAGGCCCTCCAAGATGGCCGAGAGAATCCAAGGGTCGTCCTGAAACAGTCGGCGCCACGCGCCGCAGTGGTGAGCTAGCCTCCCGCCGACTGGAGACCCTACAGGAATCGGTGGGGGGCCGGGAGACAAGTCAGTGGGCCCGGGCATGCCCGGGCCTCCGGGCGCCTCTGGTCCAGGCAGGGGTGGGTGCGGGGAAAGCGCGTGAGCATGCATGCGGAGAGGGGGGGGGGGGGGGGGGGGGGCGGGAACATCGCGGCCTCTGGGCAGACGGGTGGAGGGGGTCTGAAGAACCGCAGGGCGCGACCCACGGCTCTGCGGGCTGACTGAAAGCGGGCAGCGGTATGCCAGGTCGGTCCAAACAGCAGAGATCCCCCGAAGGGAGCCTGGCGAAGCTGTGCCTGTACCGAAGCTGGGAGTGAGGAGCAGAGTCCAAGCAGGGTGTCCCGCGGCATCAGGTCACAGTTGGCGGCAGCCGCCATGGCGTTAACCGAGAAGTGAAACACCGCTCTGTTCGCCGCTACCAGCACTGAGTGTATGCTGCGGATAGGAGCCGAGGCCGAGAGGTCCCAGGTATCCTCGAGGCATCTTACCACCGACTGCGTCGCCATCTCGAGGAAGCCTGCACACGCCAACGAGTTCCGGACCAGCTTCGCCGTCTTCTCCAAACCGCATGGGATTTGTGGCTGCCGGCCTCGGGGGACCCCCATCTGCAACAGCGCCGCCTTGTCTAGAGCTGGCAGGGGACAGGAGAACGCCTGGAAGTGACCTGCATACCACTGTTGGCGGAAGCTAACGTCTATCCCCGCTGGCCATCTGGCATCGGAAAAGAAGCCCTGGTCACTGAAGCTGTCCTCTAGGAGGTGCACGGAAAACGCCTCCGTGAGGTCCCTAAACGCTGGTGGCTGCGGGATTGACTTAAAGTGCTTGGACTGCCGCGGCACATCCACCATTGGCGCGGCTTTCCTCTTCAGGGGGTGGGCGAGGGAGGGCAGGAGCCCGGGGGGGAGGAAGGACGCGATGAGCTGGGAGGCCTCACTCAGGGAGCAGAAGAGAGTCTGAGAAGTCAGAGCTGCGCAGACCGACGAAGCCGACAGGGACGGCCGCACGCTAGGGGGCGCCGAGCAGATGTCCACCTGCCCTAAGGCAGACACTGAGTCCTCCAGGTGGAGGCTGAGGGCCTCGTCATCGTTCCCTTCAGACAGCGGAGGGGAGCGAGGGTCTCCGCACGATGAAGGAAGCGTGGCGACCGAAGAGTGCCTGCTCCCGTGAAGCGTTGAGGTCCGGTGGTGAGGGCTGGCACAGGGACGCGGGGAAGATTCCGCCAAGTCTGAAGACCGGCTGCTCACCGCAAGGCCCCGACGCTGTGGGCGAGGGCGCCAATCCCGTGAGGAAGAATGTGTCGATCAGCTGCTCCGACCTCCGTGAGGTCGCCGTGGGAGAATGGCGTCACGCCGAAGACGGCAGCTGCGACGGAGTAGAGTCCTTCCTAAGCCTCAGGGAGGCGGAGCAGAAGCGAGAGGTATTCCAACGATCCCGGTGTCTGAGGTTGTCGCCATGATGAGACTCCTGGTCGCATGAAAGGACAGAGCTAGGACTGCGATCCCTACCAAAACCGTCCTGTTGCTGACAGGGCTGCGCATCCTGGCCCTTCCAGGCGCTGTCCTCTCTGTTGGGGCTGTGAGTCCCCTCCGGCCAGGGGGCTTCCCTCACCGTGTGGCATGGCGACCGTGGTCGCTGAGTGCGCCCCTCATTGCTCCTAGAGCGAGGAGGCAGAGTTTTGGCAGCCTGGGTTCGACGGGGAAGGACGTCTCGTCGGTGACTGACCGGCTCTTTCCTGTCTCCGCGGAAGGCCGAAGAGCCAGAAGCCTGGAAATGGGGCAGCTCCTCCCATTGGTGGCTGACAGTTTTCCCCCCTTCCGAGTGGTGGTCTCAGGATCCGGGCGCCTGCTCACAGCGCTTGTCAGGCCGATGACTGGCCGGCTGACATGGGGATCGAGTACCCGCTGCCTGGACCCGCCTGGGGAGCATTTCCCGTTGTGGGCGGACCGGCATTTCGCCCACAAAAGGGTGGGGTAGGATCTCTGGTGCCTGTACCTGGCGTGGTGACGCGTCCTTCTGGCTGCTGACAGGCTCCCCTGAGTGTGGGTATCGAGCTCCTGCTGCCTGGCCTCACCTAGGGAGCAAGTCCCGTCGCAGGCGGGCCGGCATTTCGCCCACTGAAGGGTGAGGTAGGGCTCCTGGTGCCTGCACTTGATGGGCGGGCACGTCCCGTCAGCTGCTGACAGTCTCCCACTCTCTCGCGGGGCGGGAAGGTTCGAGGGGGGGGGGGGGGGGCAGTAGGGCCGGACACGACGACAAGCCCATGATGTCCGATGTGGCACGCCTCTGCGGCCCCGGTACGGCAGCGTTCGCGGCGGGGTTAAGTGGCTCATTGGCCCGGGCCGGTCTTTCCCTCGTGTAGAAGGCCCACAGCTGTGACCAGCGTTCCTTGACCCATGCCGTGCAGGTGTTACATGTCCACCCGGAGGAGCAGCCCGAACAGGGCAGGCACACATCGTGGGAGTCACTCACCCATTGGAATTGTCCACACCTGGTGCAGGTCATCGCCTGTGCACTGTAACAAACAAAGCAGACAAAAAACCGTCGTGAGGGTGCGGGGCCAACCAAGAGGCCACGTGCACACGACCGGTCATGTACAGAGTCACCAGTCAATGCCGCCGCCCAGTCCGTTTATTCTGAAAAAAACGCCGGCGGAGGCATTAACGGAAGCTTTACCTTGTCATGGCCTAGCCGCTACCAGGTCCTCCCACCAGTGACCAACCAAGTAATCCCCCAGAATATCCCAAGGTAATCCACAAAGCACCAAGCACCACACAAAGTTCACCACGTAAATCCAGGGGAAGCACACCAAACACCGTCAAAGCGGTAAACACACCATACATCACGAAGCGGTAATCCCACTGTACACAGTCGAAGCGAAGCGGGCTGGGCACAACTGGTCCCGATGAGCTAAGCGTAAAGACTGGCCGGAAACTGCCAAGGCATGTAACCGGATAAGGATGCAGGGGGGGGCAACTCAGGGTTTCTTGGTAACGACTCCCTAGAATCGCCTCCTTGGTTGTGATGTATACACAACGTTTTTTTGGGCTGAAATTTGTAAGCTAAGTGTACCTTCCTAATGGTAATACCATTGGTAAGAGTTTTGAGAAAACAAAAAACCTCATAGGGGATGAACTAACTACTGCAGCTCATGAGCAGACCATAACTACTTTAGTACCAAGTTAACTGTTGGTCGGTGTATTTAAAATTGTGCAGTACTGCCGCATCATTTCAATCCTAGCTGTCAGCATGAAAGCATATTGCTCTGCAGCTGTAACTGAATGTGCAAGTTCGGGACCTGACCCTTTAATCAAGCACAATCTTTTCCCATAATAGTCGCTCTATCTCCCACCCAGAGGCAGATAAGTTACCTCTTCAAAAGAGTTTCCAATATTTTGTTGGCAGCATCTCCATCCAAGACAAAAAGTGCAAAGACAAGAGAGTATACTTTCCAGCCTAAGCAAATTGGATATTATGGAGACATAAAAGTAAGTTCACACACATTAAAACATTAAAAAAAAAAAAAAAAACCTTACTTGCTCTGTCTCCACAAAGTTTGCCACGTGACCGTCATCGTTGACTCCGCGCACATTGAAGCGTGTCCCAGCACGTTCGCATGACAGACGTGAGATGAGGCAAGCTTTGGCCTGGTGGTGCGCAGCATAGATAGTACGTATCTCCACTCCCCCACACATCACCTTCAGCAGCCATGAGCTGCAGTCGATACCATAGCGCCGCAGATGGACATGCAGCATGCGGTTCCTGGAATCACGTGGATATCACAGACATAAATTGACAGTAAAATATTTAATCCCTTCACTAACAAGAAAAACAAAACACAATCCAACTGCAAGAGACACAGAGCCCCCACAACTGATGGGGCTCATGAGGATCTATGTCTCTTGCTGACCCCTCTTTGTGTCTGTTTTGGGGATGAACAGGGTTCTTTGGCACTGAATTAACTGAATTAACTGATTCTACCCCAGACACACCATAGCAAGATAAGGATCGACCATGATAGTTCAAGGGTGATGGCAGAATAGCTTGGCGCCCTTAGGCGCCAAGCTATTCTGGCATCACCCTTGAACTATCATGGTCGATCTGTGTCTTGCACTGCAATGGAGTCTTCAGAGGACAACAGCAAAATTTGGGGATTTCGGTCTAGGGGTAGAATTAGTTAACACAGATTTTAGAAACACCCTCTGTGACAGGGTTACTATCACACAAGGCATTTTTTTTCCATGGGAACAGATTAGTATGAGTTGATGCATTGGGGGTGCTGCCAAGCTGAATACAAACTGAGAAGAGAAGAGTAGGGAGGGGTCCAGTGGACACAGGCAAATGTGATCAAAAGGTGAAATGGGCAAGTTTTGTAGCCATCGAAAAATAAACAGACAACCGACAACTTTTGGAAATATAATACATCAATACTGAATTTTTAAAAAATGAATTTTTCTCTAAAATGTATTTTTTCAAAAAATACTTACTGATGACATTACTGTAAGGAATAGTGTCTTAGCCTAGCGTAGTCTCCCGAGTAGCCTCCCTTCCCTCCCCATCCGGGCAACTGCTCTCGGGATACCTGCCAGTCTGTTTACTTAGCTGACTAGCGGCAAGCAGGAGAGACATCCGAGTAATGTCATCGTTAAGTATTTTTCGAAAAAATACACTTTAGAGAAAAATTCATTTGGTTCCTCAAAACACATTACCGATGACATTACTGTAAAAAAGAATTAAGAAGAGGAGGTGGGTGCCGCGTATAACACCCCTAACCCCAACTGCCAACAAGGCCCGCACTCTCAGGAGCAAAATCCTGATAATTTTTGCTAAGAATAGCCGACGGCACTGAGGGTGCGGGGAGGGAGTGTTGAGCTCTGAGGATGTTTCCCACCGGCCTGGGGGGACCCGAGAGGATCTCGCGCTGACCGGAGAGGTCCCTCAGGCAGCAGCGGGCGAAGTTGACTCTGCTCACCTGCGCACAGCCACAGCAAGTCTAGACGGCTCCGTAGCGGTCGAATGCAAAAATGCGGCCGTGGCTTTGACCTCGCGCGCCCTGATATTCATCCCTTAGCCGCATCAGGGAAGAGGTTCTGGTAGGTGGAGCGATGTAAACCATGGAGCCATGAGGCATACCGACTGGGGTAAGAAGTCATCCCCACCTGGAAGGCGGGTGTGTCCCCTGCGTACCGGCTTGTTCCGGCGCAGGTGTCCACAAGGTTCTACCGGAAGCTGCTGTCTGAATCCCAGACAGGTCCTGAATCCCCCAAGGGCTAAATGGTGACCAACTGGGCGAACCAAGGAACCGGGTTGTGGCTAGGAAGCTGGGTCGGGCAGCAGACGTCCAGTCGAGGGCCACGTTGAGGAGCGCGCAGTTCGCTGACCCTGGCAGCCATGGTGAAGGTCAGTCGGGAGTAGGCCTTCCGTGGCACGTAGGCCGTCCGCACCAACTGGAGCGGGTCGAATGGTCCAAGACGAGCCACCATAGCCGCTAGGCAAGGTCCCACCACAGAAACCGCGAGCGAAGGCAAGACATGTAGACTGAAGAGCGTCAGAATGCTGGCAAGGTCTGTACAGGCATCCGGGTTGGTCGGTCTAAGTCAGCCCGTGTCATGGTCAGGAAGCACCTAAGGTGCGGGCGCCAAGTAGGTCGGGGAAGAGCCAAGGAAGCACTCCACCTACGGAGGAACCGTCCGGCACATGGGGGAAGAAACGCTTGTCGACACATGCATCACCCCGGACTTGCTCCTTTCCTCATAAGACGTCTGGTCGAGTGTCTACGGACTGTAGCGAGAGCTCCCACTGCTGCCCCAGGGAAGCCTCTAGCGGTGAGATCCAGGAGGCAGTTCTGCAGCAAGCATCCACCAGGACCCAGAGCGCGATGCAACCTTGAGCTTGGGCCGGAGCTTGGGACCAGCACCGTCGGTAGGTTGTCGAGGCCGTCCCCAGAGAGGTATAGAGCGCCGACCGCACATGCTAGCGGAACTGGATCTCCTCCAACAGAGAAGAGGAAGGGGGGAAGCTGCCGATTCCACCTCAGCGTGATCATAGATCATAGGGGATTCTCCGCTGCGCAGATCACCCGAACGATGTCCGGACGGAACGTCCCCTCTGTGCTGAGAAGCTGGCCGCGATGCGTGAAGGAGTCGGGCGGTCCTGCGGAAGCCCCAGGAAGTCTCTATTCGGAAGTGATGTCACGATCTTCACACCAACGGAGCCCTTGGCAGAGGAGGAAGCACAGGGAGAGGAACCGCGTCCCGCCCTGCTTCTGAAGGTAGCCGACCACAGTGGTGCTGTCGGAGGGACGAGAAGCTCCTGATGTTGCAGAAGTGACCCCGGAAGTTGGGGCATGAGGCCCGGAGGCCATCCGCCAGAGGCAAAGTAGAATCTCGGTAGCCGGAGAGCGCCCGCAGTGGTGAGACTGCGTCGATGCAAAGGACATCTTGGGAGGAGGCGAGAAGAGAGGAACTCCCGTCGTGAACCAGTCGGGTATTGCCCTGCGAAGGAGAGGGGCCTGGTCTGTCCAGTGTAGCCCGAGACTCCACAACCAGGGGAACTTAACTTGACCCATCTGTGGAGGCAGTAGGGGCAGGAATAGGTGCTCGCACTCGGGCTGGTGTCGGTCGTTCACGGCGGTAGAGACAATCAAAGCTGTGACCTCTGCTCTTCCAGCCAGGGGGCGCCGACCACACACGGGGAAGTGTAGGCACAGCCGAAACAGGACAGGCAGACGGCGTACTCATCACTCAGCCATAGGAAGTCCCCACCTAGGAAGTGCCAGCGCCAGTGCGGACGTGTAAACTGTAAAACATAGGCAACAGTGATAGGCGAGCGAGCGTGGCTCTCTGAGGCCATGCGACAAGCGTACGCGCGTTAAGGTAGATTTCGAACCAATCGCCACATCACGGCCAATGCCGAGGCCCGGCGCTCTAACCCCCTTCCCTGAGCGCCGGTCACCGACAATAACTGAGGTTTTACTTTACCATGTCGGGGAGGCCGGGGGCCAACCAAGCTGCCAAAGCGAAGCCTCATACCCCCACCGGAAGCGGCCGCGGAAGGAGGCTCCAAGAAGCCCCATGGGCGCCGTAATCCAAGCTCGAGCAGGATCCAGGAAGCCTGCAAGTCTCCAGCCCGCCGAGTCGGGTGGAAGACACTTGAAGCCGATGAAGGTAGCTCCAAGCTAGCACAGTGAACACAGTAATCCCAGGCTAGCACATAGCACACGGCCAAACTCCAAGCCACAAGGGCGACCAGCCACCCCGTACACAGTCAAGTCTGCCACAGTCCAGTGGAAATTGTACACGAAAGTCCAGGCGGAAATCCCACAGGTAAGCTTCCAAGCTAGGCACCGAGCACACAGAAGCTAGCACAGCTAGGGAGTCCACAGTGCACACGGCCGAACTCCAAGCCACAATGGCGACCGGTCGCACCGTACACAGCCAAGTCCGCCACAGTCCAGGGTAACTGCACACGAAAACCAAGCCGGAGAATCCCACAGAAAGCTTCCAAGCTAGGCACACTAGCACACAGTAGCTATCACAGTGAATACGAGCAGTGAGCCAAGTCACACGACGACCAGTCACACCAAACACAGCCGAAGAGTCACATAGGAACACAACCATCCACCTGCTAGCTAAGAAACAGACTGGCGGGTATCCGGTGAGCAGTTGCCCAGATGGGGAGGGAAGGGAGGCTACTCGGGAGACTGGCTAGGCTTATGGCGCCCCTTGTTGCCTCCCCTGCCATATGGACAACCAATTTTTGCTAAACATTATGCTAGCTAAGCCACTATTCCTTACAGTAATGTCACCGGTAAAGTGTTTTCAGGAAACAAACACAAATCTATTCAAGGTTTCTCAGCAGACAGTGTTCACTTTGGACTTCGCTCCACACAGTAAACAAGTCCGATCAAGTTCAAGCAGGATATAGTGTAAGGAAAACAGAAAATAGAGGTTGAAAACCCTATAAGTATGAAACATGTTTCATACTTAACCCATAAAGCCCTGGCAGACTATGACAGGAACACGGTGGTTTCTCTCTGCGGGTTCTGGCCCACTTAGTTTCAACGCTACGTGTGTGTGTGTGTGCCAACTAACCTGCCACTTGCCCGCGTGCCGCAGAGAAATATTCACGCATGCGCCGAGGATAATATACCCTCGATAGCAGCAGCAAGATGGTGGGCTCAGACTGGCGATGAAATACTAATTTTTCCTCTAATGAGAAGGCTATAGGAGGTTCATTATGGGTGAAAGTTCAGAAGCATTTTAGCCTCTATCAATCTTTTCTTCATAGTTATACCTTGGTGTAAGACTGAAAAAGTACCATAAGTTAGATTTTGGGATGGGAAAGGGGAGGTCTGGTTTATGTCTGTCGACACTCTCTAGGGTACGACACTAGCATTCTCCCCTTCTCTCCAACACTTCTAATAGGCAAATGTTATAGTAAAATGGTTACCATGAATAAGGCAGCTCAGTATTTATCCTGCACATTGTTAATTAAGTCTCTCTCTCTCTAACACACACACACACACACACACACACACACACACAGCACATAGAGAGATAGAGAGAGAGAGAGAGCATGATAAGGGCGGAGAGAGATAGAGAGAGAGACTCTATACTCCTTGATATCGTATGTGCAACTCTGCTTCTACTATAGTCCACTCTACGCTTTAACCAGTAATAACGCCCTCAACTTTAGGATGCATACGAGGCCAATTTATGTAAAAGAACGGCAAAAAGAGCCCTTTGATTCTCAGCAGCCCTTAATTCATGAGCTGCATGAGCACATGAAAATCTATGCCTTTTGTAGGTGGAAGGCCCTGTATAAGCAAATAAGTCTGTAGTGGCTTGCTCATTCGGAGGATCTAATAAGTGGGCCTCCAAAATGTACAGATTCCCATCAGCCGATTCAATCGCTAGGGGGTCCATAGTGACCTATGTCAACTGCAGTTGTACTGGTCTGACTTAGACACTGTTTCCAGCCAAACTGAACAGGGGACAGAAAAGGAAGGGAAAGGGTTGTGTCTGTAACGGTCAATTGCACAAGATAAACATTGGGCAGCTCGGCTCCAAATTCAAGTGATGGTTTTCCGACCTCACCCCGTGGTCAGGAGGTATCGGATTTCCCTGAAAATTCAGAGGTGGCGTTGGACCTAAGACTAAAAGATCGGAACAGTTTGCGTGTGGGATTAGATGTGACAGTGAGAGGCTTCGCTATTAAACAGAACATTTCCCAAGTGTGTCAATGCTGCTGACAAAGTAAGAAAACGGATACTGGTGCTTGGATCACCAGACCATCACCAGGACAGGTAGAGAGAGAGAGAGAGAGAGATAGAGAGAGAGAGAGAGAGAGAGAGAGAGAGAGAGAGAGAGAGAGAGAGACGATGATGATGAAACGTTTTATTGACAGGATAAGTTTTAGGTGAAACGCCTCTCTTACAAACTGTCCTGTTAGAAAAGAAACATTAACAGCAAAGAGTAAGAGAAACACAAAAACACAATAAATCGAAACATGAAGAAATAAACTGGAAAAGCAATGCAAATAATGCGCACACATATCAATAACAGTGAATAATATATATATATATATATATATATATATATATATATATATATATATATATATATATATATATATATATATATATATATATATATATATATATATATATATATATATATATATATATATATATAATATAAGTAGTCCGTTCAGGTAGTAGGTTACTGTAACAAGATGTTATATAAACGAGTTTTGAAGGTTCTAGAGTTAGAAATGGATTTAATTTGGGGTGGTAGTTCATTCCAGGCTTTGGCACCTGAGAACGAAAGGCTGGTTTTATATATATCGAGCCTGCCCCATGGTAGCTGTAACAAACTGTTCCTCGTGTTTTGTCTTTGACTATCCAAAATAACATACGAAGGTAAGATGGGGTTTTAGGTTAAGAATTTGATGCATAAGTATGCATCAATTAAATGTGAACTGCTTGTTTAGGTTTAGTAGTCAGATGGTTCTAAACTTTTCATCGGTGGGAGAGGGACCAGGCACAGTTAACTTTACCCCTCGACAATACAATGAGTTAAGTTTCTTTAAATGTACCTCACTGCATCCATCCCAGATAGTGGAGCAGTAATCACAGTGTGTCTTAATATGGGCATAGAAAATGAGTCTTCTAGTGTCAGTGTTAACTATTTGACTTAGTTTTGATAGCAGGAATAGATTTTTAGATATTGTTTTGCATGTATTTTCGAATGTGTTCCCAGCTGAGCTGGTTATCTACTGTGACTCCAAGCAAACGATGTTTTTTAACTTGATCAAGGGGCTCAGAGTTCAGGTACAATCTTAAGGGCAGGAGACCACGTTGATGTTTTTGGCGTGAAGTAATCAACATACTCTTTGTCTTTTGGACACTAATTATCATATGATTATGTGAGAGAGAGAAAGAGAGAGAGAGAGAGAGACTGGCACACCCTGCTCTGTACGAGACTACTAACTTAGCTTTTTTGGAGCTGTGGGGAGCAAGTAGCAGAAATTGCTTGGAATAGCTAGATTGCCATTTCCAGCAGTGTGTTCGTGTGCTGAACTTGGGCCTCTTAGGGGAAAGGTTACAACACTCTTGTTGGTCTTACCAAGTGTTTTATTTGCTTCCAGTTAAGTGCAGGAAATGAAAATATAACCTTGATAAAGGCAGACCATTTGCCTTCAATGTGAGAAATATTTTAGTGCTGTGAAAACCTGAGAAACTAGCTAAATCTTTAGTTGTTTGCAAGAGGTATTTGTTTTTGCTTCTTTGTTGCTAGTGCAGCGCTTGCAGCCAGTTGATGTCTGGCAATACCTGCATAGACGGATCAAGTTACCGCTGTCGGCGAACTAAGTGGGCTAGGGAAAACTGCCGTGGAAGTGGATTGACCATGATATTTCAAGGTTGGTGTCAGAATAGCTTGGCGCCTTGAAATATCATGGTCGAACTGTCTCCAGAATTGTGATAGACCTCAGAAGATATCTGAAAAAAAAGATAATTTCATCCTCAGGGTATAAGAATTAAAGGGTTTCCAACCTCTATTTTCTGTTAAAAAATAGAAGTTTAAAACTCTTTAAGTATGAAACATTTTTCATACTTAAAGGGTTATCAACCTCTATTTTCTGTTTTTCTTTCACATGAAATCCTTGAGGGCAACATTTTTACTTCATTTAGGAAATGGTGTAGGACAAACTAACACTACTCACACCTAAAGTGGATGCGCAAGTTCTATCTTACCAGAAAAACCTGTTGTCAGTGTCATGGTCCTGTAGTTTTCTCTGAGCGCACAGGCTGAGGTCCCATGGGTCTCCATTACCGCGCCACGAGAAGTAGAACGTCCCTGAGCTCAGCAGTTTCCGTACATCTGAAATCCGCTCCTCATCCGAGGGATCATTGCGCAAGGATATGAACTGAATGGCTGTGACCTTGAACACTTCTGATTCGCCAATCTTGCCCACAGACAGGCAGCCAGTCACCATAACTAGATAGTGAATGACAGCGCCACCTGGTACCAGAAAAATATGGTTAACCCCTTGGCTGTGTGTTGCACATTTTGTCAAGGTGATTCCATAGAAATCACCTGGACTACCAACCAACACCTAAAGGGTTAATAACATACTAACAAGTCAAGAAAAACATTCAGTCTACAATGGGGAAAAAAATATAAGATTTACAATTAAAACAGAACCTTTCACTGCCATGCTTTATAATCCCATTTAAGGCCACATTTTCTGAATTTTAGAGTTGTCACTTTAATATCAGTTCCAGGAGGTGGATCAACTAATGAACTATGATAAAATTCACAGGTAGAGCCAAATTAGCTTGGCACACTACCCTTGAATTATCATGGTTGAAGCATCCCCACTATGTCTAATCATAAACACAAACACCCGACCTTTGCTCTGCATCATTTCAGTCACTCTTTACCCATCAGTTCAAAGGTAACACTAACACAGTAATAGCAGGTAATTATTTTTAAGATGCCAAGAACAATCTGGACTACTCTTGGGCTGTATCACTTAATCCATCTTGTGCTGCATGCATTTCTTTCTATGCTGAAGGCTTAATTCATTATCAGCAAATGTCCTTCCAAAGTAATAAGCAAAAGGTGCTCAGCAAAGATCAGTCATAGATGGCAAGAAAACAGCTGTGCTCAGGGAAAATGTGTCCAACATCAGCCCTAGTCCAACATCAACTAGTTCAGAACATGGCCGCCAGAATTGTCACAAGAACCAAAAGAAGGGAGCTTATCACACCAGTCCTTAAGCAGTTGCACTCACTTCAGTTAAAGCAAAGAATTGATCACAAGATTCTCACTTTGTGCCACAAGTCTATAAATGACCCTGACTCACCAGAGTACCTCCAGGAAATAGTCCCACACCATAACCCTCCAAGGCAGCTCCATACTGCTGTCCAGTACAAACTCTGCACCCCAAGTGTTGAAAGCCACACAAAAAACCAACTTGGTTTCCAGGCATTTTCACACCGAGGACCTAGGTTGTGGAATGGACTACCACAATCCTTGAGAGACATCGACTGCATTGGCACCTTCAGGAGGCACCTCAAAACCCAACTCTTTCTTGACTTTTAATTCTAGGACTGCTGTGCACCAGAAGTTGCGTGTATTGTTTTTATTTTTTTTGTGTGCCCTGAGCATGCTGCTAGCATGGAGTGGATGCGCATTACAAGTGGTCATCATCATCATCAGCCCAAGGACCTTTTGCTGACTAAGTACTCATGACAGACAATGTGGTAATTGTAGGGAATCGTACCTGCATTGAGAGTCAGAACTCCCAAACATCCATAGGCATCCAGTATTTTAGTGTACTGTTTCTTCAATGGCTCCACTTCGCCTGCAGCTGAAACAACATAACTGTTAACCCTTTGGCTGTCGGTAGTTGTTTTAGTCACGATGATCCCTGCAGGAATTATCACGACTAAAACCGCTACTGACAGCCAAAGGGTTAACTATCCAGCAGGAATCATTGCGACAAAAAACGTTACCATCAGCCAAAGGGTTAATTAGTGCTTGTTCATGTTAGTATTGACTGTCCACTTGCATGATAAGGGGGTCAGAGATCAGCACACCAATCACATTATTGATGAGACAGCAAAAAGCTTCATAACGACAGCACTCCAGACAGCACACTCAGGTGTCATTCTATGGGGGTGTGGCCCAAGCGGGCATACAGCTCATCACATTCAGTAGGCACATGTATAAATTTAACACAAAATCTGTACACGTGCATGCATATTGAAGCCATAGGCTAAACTTCCCGCAGAAAACGTGGCATCACGTTTGAACGGACGTTCATACAAAGTGCTGTGCACTGATAACACGACATCCGTGTATGCTTGAAGCCTATACTAACTTTGTGCATGCCCACAAAAAAAAATTAAATATTTTTTTTTAAATACAAGCGTAGAACGTAATTGGTACAAGATCTTCGGCATTTTGAGTTTGCGAGGGCAACAGCAGCCCTGACGTAAATGGTTGTGATCAGTGTCCCAAAAATGCCAGAAATCGATCGAAACAAGAAAATAGCTCCAAGACACTTAGACAGTTGGCACTTACTCAGAATCACCACAGCGCCCGACTCGAACATAAGGGAGTCTTCTTGCTGTTTGGACTCCATCAGCACGCTGTACGGCGTGTCCCTGTCTGGTGGGAGTTTGTGAAAAACACGGAAACCCCTTCCCATAGCCATTTTTTTCTGTACTGGCTTGCCGCAGTAGACAAATGCGGAAATGGGTGACTTTTCCAAGAATGTTCAAGAGTTGCCTCCCACTTCCTGCCGCTTACGACTCAGCCAGTTCCCATCACTTTATTTGTGCAAGAAGGTATTTGGGCAAACTGTGCATGTTGAAGCCGGAATAAAACGGCCTTTCATTTCCCTAAATCTTGCCATTTATGACCTGGCGTGACCTGGTCTTGAGGGGCACCTGTGCCATGGTGACAAGTCGCCTCAGGAACGTATCCACCATAGCTCATTGGTAACTTTTTGTGCAAGGTACAGCAAGTACGCACCCCATAATCGTTAGACTTTCTCAGTCTCTCTGTGTGTCATTGTGCCGCGTGTGTGTGTGTGTGTGTGTGTGTGTGTGTGTGTGTGTGTGTGTGTGTGCGTGCGTGCGTGCGTGCGTGCGTGCGTGTGTGTGTGTGTGTGTACACAAAACCCCTGAAATGGGTAACTTTCTTTACCATCCTTATGGAAAATGGGTGTGTGTAAAATTCTGGGTGACCAAGTCAGGCACCCATTTTTTTCTAAGGATTGTTTCTGCATTATCTTTCATTCAAAAGTCAGAAAAAAAATATCAAAATAGGATGTCCCCATTTGACGAACTTTACTTCATGTTGTGTTTCTGCGACGCACTTGGCCTGTGTTTCCACACGGAAGCGAGTGTCTAGAGATGATCGCTGGTTGGTCAGCTGAGCATTGACACTGATGAACTGCAGTTGTTTCCCTTTCCCCTTGTAGCGTCTTTCGTCCCCGCCGGCCATTTTTTCCATTTGCGGAGATACAGATTTATGCAATATTTCTTAGTTAAGAGCACGCCCAAATGTACTTGTTCAGTGCAGTTATTTAACTGAGAGATGCTCCCAATCCGATACAATTGCAGTCAGCCAATACTGACCCGTTTGGCCCAAAAAACTGAGGCGTCTGCTACCGCCCCTGGTCAGTTGGCGTTTTCTGCTCAGTCTTGTAGTAAAGGATAATAGAACCCCACGATTTTAACAAAAGATTTCTTTTTCAATGAAAGGAATTCGTTCAATAACACCATTTTAAGGTCAATCTGTCACGCGATTTTGTTGCTTTTTTTCTGACATGTGTGATTGTGATCGAAAAGTAACTTGACACATGCATGCACTATGACTTTTTAAAAAATGGCGCCAGATATCAATCCTCGTACGCAAAACTGCCTCGTGATTCGAAGAACAAACTTCCACGAACAGGTTTTTCGGATTGTGCAACTGAAGTGTCGCTTTTTACTGTCTTACCAGTTATTATTCATAAGGGGCTGGGGGTACTGCAGTAATTATGTATATATCTGATTCAAAATGTCAATGGTTTACATGGTTGTATTTGACATGTTTGCAGCAACACCGTTTTGGTCACACTCAGCACTTTCTGCACACACCCAGCGCTGGATGGCAGCAGGATGTCCAAACCCATCGGGATCTATGGAAGTGGACAAGCACATCCCTTCCTGGCACATGACCAAGGCCCATGGCAAAATTAGTCAGCTGCAGCATCATAGCCCCACAGCCTCTGCCACAGAGGGTGCGTCTGGTAGGAGGGTGTATAGATGGCAGCGGAATGCCCCCAATTACAAACTGGTAAGTGATTCTATGATCATCTTCATTTTATTGGCTCGCGTGCGAAGCAAAAGTGAGTTTATGTTCTGGGCCACTGGTCGTCCGTCCGTCGTCCATGGTAAACTTTAACTCATTCTACTCCAACACCAAAATCCTTAAATTTTGCCCCTGTCCTCTCAAGACTGCATTGCAGTGCAGGACACATATCGACCATGATAGTTCAAGGGTGATGCCAGAATAGCTTGGCGCCTACGGGCGCCAAGCTATTCTGGCATCACCCTTGAACTATCATGGTCGATCATTATCCTGCTGTGGTGTGTCTGGGGTAAAATGAGTTAACGGTGGCATTTTCTCGGAGACTATTCAAGCCACATTCTTCAAGTTTGGCCCAAGGATACTTTGTGGCAAGACCTTTTTAAACATACCAATTTGAGTGACCTCTCTCAAAGGGTCACGCGGGGTTGACAGATGTGTGAAAACTGCTTACATTTTCAGAAAACGTGGATTTTGCTGCTGCAGAAGCCAGCCCTCATCACCGAGGTCACACATATACATGGGATTACTCTTTTTATTCTTGTGCAAGGCCCTTTAAACCAAAATTGGGCTGTTTCTGTCCTAATGCAGCTTTTTTTTTTTTTTTCTTTCTCCAGTTGGCAAATGGAGCCTGGGATGGACCTGAGACTGAGAGTGCAAGCACATCGCAATACAAGGACAGTGATGATGAGGAGTTTGTTCCTGGCTCGAGCTCACCGGATTCAGACGGTGTGTCGGCATCAATCGCTGGGATCTCTGAAACAGACAGTATTGTATTGACTATGTTAGATTTCATCAACGTGGCAGGTTCAGGGTGGGCAGGTGTCAGTGAAGCTAGTACCAGCAAGGTGCAGTGTGCGTTAGGGGGTGAATTAGGGTATGGCAATGAGAATGTGGATAGGCAGAAGGAACATGATGTTGGGGGTGGGGAAAGAGCACTTGCAGAAGAAACAGGTGTGCACGTGTCGCAGAGACGGAAAGGAAAGTACAAATGGGACAAGAAACATGCATGCAATGAGCACGCACTTACATGATGTCCATGCAGATGAGGCAGACGTTGCTAAAATTTTGTTGATAAAAAAAGGGACAAAGCAGAGACGTCAGGCATGGATCAGACTACAAGATGAGGGTGATTACATGCATAACGTTGCTGTTCTTGAAAACAAATCAGGATGTTTTATTCCTAAGTATCGCACCAAAACTAGTAAGGTAGACGACCTTCTCGCCTGTAGCCATTGCAAAGGGCTCTATCAAAAAAAGCTGATCTCTGTACACTCAAAACGTTGCTGTCAGAAACCAGGAGGGTTTCAGATCGCTAAGAGAGGTGAGGCGGCACGCTGTGGTTAGCTAATGCTTCCAATACCCTTAGACGTTGAATTTTCCTTCTATCATAAGGTATTAGCCAGGCAGAGAGATGATGAGATAAGCCGTCTCATCAGAACTGACGCCTTGCTTCTGGAGTATGGAAAGAGATTATTTGACCACAGGGACATTGAAGAACACACGGCTGGACAAATCAGCTCCAGGATGCGGGAGTTAGGGAGACTATTAAAGATTATCAGAGTGAGGTCAGAAATGAAAATCGCAAGTTTAAATGCTGTGATCAATTCAGCTAGCTTTGATCATGTTGTACTGGCTGTAAAAGAGCTAGCAGATTTTGATGAGGACACACAACAGTTCCGAAAAGGCAATCTCGCAATGCGCATAGGCCATGCTTTGAAAAAATGTTCACAGATCAAATAGTCACAGGTATCCAAACAGCTTGGGCAGGGTTCAGATGACAGGTGGCGACAGGAGCTCTCTGAGGCGCAGCGTTTGACTCTGTCTTCAACGGGGAATGGTATGATTGTGTGTCCGCTACAGCAGCCCAGTCAGTCGGGAAAATGACCATGCTGATCCCATCATGTGAAGATGTGACGAAGGTCCAACAGCTTCTTGAGACAAGGATGGTTTCGGAAGATTATCCGACAGTGGTTAAAGCAACTCTTTGCGCTGTCTCACTTTTCAACCGAAAACGAGGGGGAGAAGTTCAGAGAATGAAGGTGTCAGACTTTCAGAATGCTAAGATTGGATCGATCACCAATCAATATATCTTGAAAGGTCTCACTGAGGTTGAGAAGAAAATGGTGAATCATTTTCAGCAAGTGGAAATCAGAGGCAAGTTTAATAGGAGTGTTCCCGTTTTGCTGACGAAGAAGATGATGACATCTGTGGACAGAATCCTTCAAATGAGGCAATCAGTGCCAGCTCTCGCTGGTTCCCAGTACATCTTTGCCACACCTTCTGGTCAGAGGTCTTACAGAGGCCATGATGTTCTGAAGGCCCATGCGCTAGAAGCACGGGTGTCATACCCAGCCATGTTCCCATTTACTCAGTTACGGAAGCAGGTTGCAACTTTGGCTCAGTCAATGGCCATCTCGGAGTTAGACCAGGATCAGCTGGCAGACTTCCTTGGTCATGATATTCGGATATATCGCCATATCTACCGCCAACCTCAAGACGTCCTTCAAATGGCAAAAGTGGCAAAGATTCTTCTGTCAGTTAACAATGGGATGACAGATTTTGAGAGTTGCATTAGAGCTGAGCTGGGCGATGATGAAGAGATTGACTTTGACAATGAAGACACATCAGAAACTGGCAGAGAGGTCTCGGGGGAAACAGCACATGTGAATGAAGCAAGTAGCAAGTCAACAACACAGGAATCAATGAGCATGACAGAGAAAAGACGTCCAGAGCCTGATGACAATCTAGATAGTTTTGATGATGACAATACTGCGTCAGCTCCTGTTCGAAAGAAAGCTAGATTTACAAGAAAACCATGGGGGGAAGCTGAAGAGAAAGCTGTTCAAACTCGTTTCAAGACACACCTCGTCCTGAACAAACTTCCTGGAAAGGCCGAGATACAGCAGGCATTGCAGAAGAGCCCACACTTAGACATAGGTGCTGGACAAACATTAAGGATTATGTCCGCAACAGACTGAAAAAGTTACAAAAGTTACAAAAGAAACGAATTGAGATTTCCCGCCACTCGCGGCATTTTCGTTTTCATACAGATTTATTACAAGAGTGTTATTATTGGGGTGGTTTCAGCATGTATAGCCTGCTTTTTTATCTGATGGACACCTGGATCATTTTGTGTACTGTATAACCTTTGAATTTGCAAAACGAAACAGCTGGCTGGGGACAAAAGGCAAAAATAAGATAAGAAAACCATTGACAACGTAAAGATTTATTACATGAGTGTTATTATGGGGGTTGGTCTGCCTAGATCATTTTGTATACTGCATAACATTTAAAACTCTGCAAACGGAAGAATGGTTGGGGACGAAAGACAATAATAAGGGGTAAGAAAACCATTGACAACATAAAGATTTATTACAAGAGTGTTATTATGGGGTTGGTCTGCCTGGATCATTTTGTATACTGCATAACATTTAAAACTCTGCAAACGGAAGAATGGTTGTGGATGAAAGACAATAAT
Source organism: Semisulcospira habei (assembly GCA_036245525.1). Classification (NCBI taxonomy): domain Eukaryota; kingdom Metazoa; phylum Mollusca; class Gastropoda; family Semisulcospiridae; genus Semisulcospira; species Semisulcospira habei. Next base: position 92,532,097 of record BTPG01000006.1, read on the forward strand.
AAAGGGTAAGAAAACCATTGTCAACATAAAGATTTATTACAAGAGTGCTACTGTGGGGGCTGGTCTGCCTGGATCATTTTGTATACTGCATAACATTTAAAACTCTGCAAACGGAAGAATGGTTGGGGATGAAAGACAATAATAAGGGGTAAGAAAACCATTGTCAACATAAAGATTTATTACAAGAGTGCTACTGTTGGGGCTGGTCTGCCTGGATCATTTTGTATACTGCATAACATTTAAAACTCTGCAAACGGAAGAATGGTTGTGGATGAAAGACAATAATAAAGGGTAAGAAAACCATTGTCAACATAAAGATTTATTACAAGAGTGCTACTGTGGGGGCTGGTCTGCCTGGATCATTTTGTATACTGCATAACATTTAAAACTCTGCAAACGGAAGAATGGTTGGGGATGAAAGACAATAATAAGGGGTAAGAAAACCATTGTCAACATAAAGATTTATTACAAGAGTGCTACTGTTGGGGCTGGTCTGCCTGGATCATTTTGTCCCCACCCGGGTCTGCCCTGGGGGACTTGGGTGGGGTTAGGTATTTTTTAGTTCCCAGGGTCACCCTGGTCAGCCCCACAGGGTGGGTTTTTCTCTCTATTCTGGGGCATGTGTTTCTGTCTACCCTTTGTCCATTCACCTGTATTTGCCTTTTTAAAATTCTCCCTACTGTCTGCACTGCCTGTAGCTCTTGATATTGGATGTGTGTTGCTAAATGGTCTTAGCTTTATTTAGGCCCCATGTGTTAGGTTTATTTAATGTATTTGACCGGCTGGCGACATACATTCAATGTTCTGTTTATTTTTTTTTTCACAAGCAGTGCAGGCACGTCCTGAGAAAGCCTTGTTGCTGTCGGGACGTTAAGCAATGTACAATCAATCATGGATCATTTTGTATACTGCATAACATTTAAAACTCTGCAAACGGAAGAATGGTTGGGGACGAAAGACAATAATAAGGGGTAAGAAAACCATTGTCAACATAAAGATTTATTACAAGAGTGCTACTGTGGGGGCTGGTCTGCCTGGATCATTTTGTATATACTGCATAACATTTAAAACTCTGCAAACGGAAGAATGGTTGGGGACGAAAGACAATAATAAGGGGTAAGAAAACCATTGTCAACATAAAGATTTATTACAAGAGCATTATTATTCGGTTGTTTTCAGCATGTATAGCTCTGTTTTTATCTGATGTACACCTGGATCATTTTGCATACTGTGTAACATTAACCTTACTCTGCAACTAAACAGTGGCCCCCACCCAGGTCTGCCCTGGGGGACTTGGGTGGGGTTAACTTCTTTTTAGTTCCTAGGGTCACCCTGGTCAGCCCCACAGGGTGGGTTTTCCTCTCAATTCTGGGGCATGTGTTTCTGTCGACCCTTGGTCCATTAACTTGTATTTTTCTTTTTTAAGCTCTCCCTACTGTCTGCGCTGCCTGTATCTCTTGAAAAGAAGTGCCCAACGGAGAAATAAACACGCTTAGAAAAGATGGTTACAACACAATTTATTAATATTTTGGGTAAATCCGCTTTGTCAAAGCTGACAAACAAACAGAGAGATCAGTCGCTACTTATCTTCATTCGCAGAAGGAATGTGGCACATTCCTTCTGCGAATGAAGATAAGTAGCGACTGATCTCTCTGTTTGTTTGTCGGCTTGTAACCGTCTTTTCTAAGCGTGTTTATTTCTCCGTTGGGTACTTCTTTGCATTTTTTACACGATTGGCAGTCACCTTTTTGGTCTGAATAATGTTTTTTGTATCTCTCTTGATTTTGGATGTGTGTTGCTAAATGGTCTTAGGTTTATTTAGCGTATTAGACCGGCTGGCAACATACATTCAATATTCTGTTCATTTTTTTTTTTTTTTTCACAAGCAGTGCTGGCACATCCCGAAAAAGTCGGGATGTTCAGCAATGTACAACCAATCGGGATGGAAAGACAATAATAAGATAAGAAAACCATTGTCAACCTAAAGATTTATTACAAGAGTGTTATTATTTCAGTGTGTATAGCTTGCTTTTATCTGATGTATGCCTGGATCATTTTGGAAATGTCTCTAACTTTTTTGTTACTATAAAGTACACTTTGCCTGCTGTGCATTGTTTCAAGAGTCGCAGGAAGCGTAAACCTTATCTGAGTTGGTATACCTCGCCCTCTACCTAGGTTAAACGCACGAGCGACGTCATTGTTGCTATTTTCGCACCAGACTGGTCGCTTGGACCGGTCATGTGCACCAGAACTGCGCGTGCAGGTTGGCTTCTGCACTTGTAGTGTGGTCTCGTATCTTCACGCGGAAGATTGTCATGGCAGTCGAAAAAAAGGTTCGTTTGCGGTTTTAACTTTTAGCCGCACCTTTTACCTCCCCTAACCCGCCGTGAGATGGCCTTAGTCGCCTGCTCGGCGTTAAACCCATATAACTAACTAATTTTACCTCCCCTAACACGCCAGTTTTGTGTTGAGATGACGGAGGCTTGCGTCATGCCCCACACCACCGAATCAAGTCCATTGTACATGCAGTGCACTCATTTCTCGAACTTCAACTATGACGGTGCTTTCTGCCCCAAACAAGGCAGATGTCGCAAAATCACCTCCATTGATGATTAAAAAAGGCTATTTTTCAAATCTGCCAAATCGCGTAATGTTTCGTGGTGCTAGCATAAGGATGGATGCATTATTGCCGGATTGCAAATATGGAAAAGGGTTTATTCTTTATTCATGTTATTTTGCAGCAATCAAACGACGGTCACGTGATTCTTTCTCTGAGGTTGCCCATTACAGGTGCAGAAAGCACACGCTCTAAACCGATCGGGTGCATCAGACCGGTCCGAGCGACCGGTCTGGTGCCAAAATAGCAACATTGGCACCACTGGTGCGTTTAACCTAGGCCACTGGACGAGGTATACCAACTTGGCTAAACTTTATTGTCGCACTTGCTAGAACTCAGTATTATATTTCTCTCTTCATTTTATCAATAGAGGCACATAAGTCGCGGAAACCCTTTACATGCCGAAGGCAAGAACTAGTTTTCCTCATCACAAAGTTGCCAGAAAAAGGTTTGACTGCTCTTGATTGTTTGATTTGAAGTGTTTACAAACAGTTACTGTGTTTTTAAATGCATGCACCTTTGATGTGATTAATAAAGGCTGAAGTTTCAAATGATTTCTTATGTTGTCAGTTAATTAATTAATGTCAGTGTTCTGTTCTGTCATTTTAACTCATTCTACCCCAAGACCGGAATCCCCAAATGTTGAAGTCGTCTTCTGAAGACTGTGTTGCAGTGCAGGACACAGATCCACCATGATAGTTCAAGGGTGATGTCAGAATAGCTTGGCGCCCATAGGCGCCAAGCTATTCTGGCATCACCCTTGAACTATCATGGTGGATCTTTATTTTGCTGTGGTGTGTCTGGGGTAGAATAAGTTAAGTGTTAGTTTCTTCGTCTGGGTCTTTTTCTGTCTTTCATATTTTTCCACACTTTTGGACCCGCATCATACTGAGGCTTAAAGCTTCAAATTTGTTCACTGCCATAATTATATGCAAACTACATTACAGTACCTGCAGATGAGGACATAGACCAATGGCTTTAGTTGAAGGGTGGTGCCACAATAGCTTGGCGCCTAGAGGTGCCAAGCTATTCTGGCACTACCCTTGGACTATTTCAGTCACACTTGTTGCACACACTGGTGTATTCCGAATGATAAGGGTTAATATTCAAAATGCTCTGTTGCTGTTTGTCTGAAACTCCAGAGTACATTAAAAAAAAAAAAAAAGTCCTTTAATTTCCAGAATACATTATGTTGATTCTCACATAAATGCCATGATAAACTGTTTTGCTTCAGAAGGACAAAACGCAGCAATGTTTAAAAGATTTCTTCTGTAAAAATCATAATCGAAAGGTTACTGGCCAGTGTTTATTGAATTTTGCACCATACAATGTTAAAAATGTTAAAGCATACATACACATTAAGTTGAAAACAAAAAAAAAATTTATGTGCAAAAGAATTATTCCATGAACTTGACCACATTACAGACGCCTAATGTTGTGAAGACACCCATTTTGACTGTAATGCCAGTTTTTGTGCGAGAGGCACCCACTTTATTGGTAGAAACCCATTTTTTTTCTTCCATCTAGTGGCTCTGTTTCTAGAAAATGTCTATTTTATTTTAAGTTATAGGGCTTAGTTATAAGGTGAGTTCTAAACATTCGCATCAATTCCAGAGCCCTAAAATAAATAGAAATATGGGAACCCATTTTCACATAAAATGGTAGGTAACCCATTCTGAGGCTTTTGTCTCCGTGTGTGTGTGTGTGTGTATGTGTGCGCGCGTCAATGTGTGTGTGTGTGTGTCAGTATGTGCGTGCCGACAATAGTCCTGACGTGCTACAGCCAATAACAACACGTCTTGCCATCACCGTAGAAACCGCTAACCAGGATCTGTTTTTGTTTGTTTTCAAAGAGGACGAAACATGAAGAAAAACGTGTTAAAACACTACTTCGCTACTCTTGGCTTGACTTCGCGAACGAAGATTCTATAGGGGTTGTCCACGACGTCTGCAGGCATGCTCGTGACTGCAGAGGCCAATCCGGGATGGGCAGGTTCGACCGCAGTGGCTGCAGAGGGAGGTCTGGCCAGGGTTCTGAGTTGCGGCATCTCTGTTTTTTCTCCTGAGCCGCTTGTCTTTAAGGCCAGCTCTGCGAGAGTCCTCAAATCGGACAGCTGCCTTGTAAATGGTGGAGCGCCAGGTGTCACGGTCCGCAGCAAGTGAAGACCACTGGCGGTGGTCGATTTGGCAGGCACTAAGTGACTTCTTGAGACAGTCTTTGTATCTCTTCTTTGGTGCCCCTCTGTCTCTGTGTCCAGTGGCGAGCTCACTGAACAGGGTGATCTTGGATAGGCGATGATCCTCCATCCTGGAGACGTGCCCAGCCCAGCGGAGCTGTGTCCGGCAAAGCCTCGATGCTCACAGTTTCTGCCTGTTCAAGGACCTCGACGTTTGTGACATAGTCACTCCAGTGAATGCCAATGAGTGTACGCAGGCAGCGCTGGTGGAAGCGTTCGATGAGTCGTAGTTGGCTGCGGTAGAGGGCCCAGGACTCGGAACCATACAACAGGGTGGTGAGGACGACAGCTCTGTACACGCTGATCTTGGTGCCTGTTTTCAGCGGTTCAGATTATGCCACACCCGCTTGTATAGACGCCCGAAAGCGCTGTTTGCTTTTGCCAGCCTGCTGTCCAGCTGGCTTGGCGTCTGACGTGATGATGCAGCCAAGGTAGGTAAACTGGTGCACTGACTTCAGTTCAGACTCGCCGATGGTGAATGTGGGGAGGGCGATGCTCTACCTTGGGTGCCGACTGATGGAGAACCTCTGTCTTTTTCAGACTGACCTCGAGTCCAAAGAGCTGGGCAGCGTCTGCGAAGCAGGATGTGATGCGCTGCAGGGCTCTCTCTGTGTGTGCAACGAGGGCAGCGTCGTCAGCAAAGAGCAGCTCACGAATCAGTTGGTCTAGGGTTTTGGTGTGGGCCTGCAGTTGTCTGAGGTTGAACAGGCTGCCATCGAGACGATACCTGATGTACACTGCATCGTCATCGTCGAGGTCCACTGTGGCCTGCTTCAACATCATGCTAAAAAAGATGGTGAAGAGGGTCGGTGCCAGCACACAGCCCTGCTTCACACTGTTGAGAATGGGGAATGGTTTTGAGAGGTCATTGTTGAGTCTGACCTGGCCTTGCTGGTCCTCGTGTAGCTGGACGATCATGCTGAGGAACTTTGGGGGACAGCCAAGTCGCTCCAGGATCTGCCACATGCCTTGCCTGCTCACAGGCGTGTTGAACGCTTTTGTTAGGTCGACCAACGTAACGTACAGCCCTTTGTTCTGCTCGCGGCACTTCTCCTGAAGCTGTCTCAGCACAAAGACCATGTCGGTGGTGCTCCTGTTGGCTCTGAAGCCACACTGGCCCTCTGGGAGGTGGTCTTCTGCAATGGCAGGTACCAGCCGATTCAGGAGCAGCCTTGTGAGTATTTTCCCGGCAATGGACAGCAGGGTAATTCCACGGTAGTTGGAGCAGGCAGACTTCTCTCCTTTGTTCTTGTACAGGGTGATGATGACTGCATCGCGGAGATCCTTCCTCCCAGCAGCAGAGAAAGAGGTCATGGAGCTACTATCTGAAGGCTATCGACGTATCAAGTAGGCAGCTGCCGCGCCGACGCTCCTAGGCAATGCGGAGAACTTCATGAGCCCTTTCTGCGAGCATGATAGACACTCAATACTATTGAGTGTGTACTGTGCAGCCGGTTGGTGGCTCACTCAAAGAAATAGCAAGTATATCAACTCGTGCTCATCAGGTTCCTCTGCTGTGGACATGCATTCTCATGAGCCTTGTCTCTTGTTGGCCTCATGTGGTGTAGACGGGAACATGTGGTGTGGATTTTTTATACTGATTCATGGATGAAGTTTGCGTGCAGAGTAAACTTGCTGAATGGATTTTTTCTAAACAATCTAACCTCTTTTGGAAATGCGGCTGTGTGGTTAAATGGGTTAATGGAACTATACTGTAAGGTCCAAACTACCACCTGCCGCACACACATGAAATACACTGTACAGCCCTATGAAAGACTTGCATACGTTTGTCATTTACGTATATGACCGGTAAATGAGCAAATTGTAATAATTTTTTTGTGATCTGGTTCAGAATTGCTTTCCTATTGTGCATCTTAGTCTTTGATTGTCTTAAAACCTCTTCTGCCATCTGAGTACAGCAGAACCTGTTTTGAATGACCACCCTTATAGAGACCACCTGCCATCTAAGACCACCATTTAGGCGACTGTAGCCTTAATGATGGTCTTTAATGACATGTAAAATTGTTTGCTCTTCAAAACTTCTCTTGAGAGAACGCCTTGCCAAGTTATGCAAGTAGGTCTCAATTCCACTGACAATGATTTATTGCATGAGCAATACAACATGCACATATGAATAGTATTTGAGAAAAAAAACATATTTTGTCAAATTATGGCTATTTTTCACCTATTTCATGAGCTCTCATGACCCTTGACCTTTCTGAGGGATCAACCAAATTAGTGTGCATAGAAAGGTCTTCCCATCAAGTATGTCTGTAGCAAGTTTGGGTTTAAAGTTTTGAATAGTATTTGAGAAAAAAACATCTTTTGTCAAAATATGGCTATTTTTCACCTATTTCCTGAGCTCTTGTGACCCTTGACCTTTCCGAGGGATCAACCAAATTAGTACGCATAGAAAGGTCTTACCATCGGGTATCTTTGTACCAAGTTTGGGTTTGAAGTTGCGAATAGTATTTGAGAAAAAATAAATTATGTCAAAATATAGCTATTTCTGACATTTCCTGATCCCCTGTGACCTTGACCTTTGTGAGAGGTCACTCAAACTGGTATGTTTAGAAAGGTCTTGCCACAAAGTATCCTTTGGCCAAGTTTGAAGAATCTCGCTTGAATAGTCTCCAAGAAAATGCCAACGTTAAAGTTTACCACGGACAACAGCGGACGGGACCAGAGTGACAGGATGCATACCTGGGTGGGACCGGTCTTGCTTTATTCCACTGGCCCAAAACATACTCACTATTGCTTCGCACTTGAACAAAAAAAATATTATAATTTATAAATTTTATCCATTACATTCAGTAAAATGCTACGTTTGCTTTAAAGAGGCTAAGGACACTGGACAGGTCAAGTCCAATATCACTGACTTTAATCAGTCTGTTAGCCCAGGGGCGGATCCAGGGGTGTCTCAACGGGGAGGGGGTGGGGTGGGGCACCTCCCTGCCCCCCTCCCCCGCCTCGTTTTCCATACTGTGTCATACAAAAGAAATCCAGACCAAAACAGTGACTATCAGGCGAGCATAAATTCATAACAAAGAAAAAAGAAACGCACTTAAAAAGAACAATTACAAATAAGTTGTGTTGAAATTATTATTTCTCGGTGCTTTTCTTTTGGGGATTTTCTTTAAAATTGTACGATAGTGTTGTAACCGTTCTCTCTATGAGTGTTATTTTTTTTTTGTTGTTGTTGTTTTGTTTGGGTTTTCTGAGAGATATTTAGAGTTTGCAGAGGTTACGATTTTTATTTGTTAAAATGTTTCTTCTTTCATCTCGGGACACAGCACCGCTTTTGGCACTTTTTTAAAAGTTTAAAAGGAAGGGCTGATCATATCTACATGCACTTGACCTCCTCCCTGCCTCCACGCCACCACCCTAACAAAACAAGATTAATTTGGCACTTCTGATTCTTATATGGTGTTAATTTTCTTATTGAAAAGAATGTTCTACCTGGAGTTTCTGCAGGAGCAAACACCTTGTGTTTGACAACAACACTACACTACCAAGTACTCCTCCGTCTGAGGAACAACACAGCCATTTGTGAAAATTGTACTACTGCTCTATACACCCACAAACCTCCTCCGTATGAGGAACACAGGATCAGATCACTCATGATGTATACCTCTTACACTGACTGACGATTACTTAAGGGTTAGTTCAAGGTTGATAAAAATCAAGACATTTCACACCTCCCCTCTGGTGACACGCATCAATGACCACATTGCTACTCTGATGGGCACTTGTGCATGTCCACGGAAGACACTGGCGCTCATCTGACCTCACCGTTCACAGACAAATCTTCCAAACAACTAGATCCAAAGTCTGCAGAATGATCTCCGACTCCAAACGTAAACACCTTCAAAACAAAATCCTGGAATCCACTTCTTCCAAAACCCTCTACGCTGCCATGAACACACTCCTAGCACTTCTAAAGACTCTCCTCTCCCCAACACACACAGCAAAGAAGAACTCCCGTCCGCATTTTCCACCTATTTTTCCCCCAAAAATCCAAACTCTGCGCAACACACTCGACACTCTGCCTTCTCCGCCTTGCCCTCCCGACACCCTCTTTTCCGGCACCCCCCTCTCGTCCTTCCGCCCCGTCTCTCAGGACGAAGTCCTCAAGACCATAAAGTCCCTGCCTCTCAAAACCTGCGAACTAGACCCACTCCCAGCTTCTCTCTAATAATAATAATAATAATACCGTTATTATATAGGCGCTTTTTCTCAATTTTTGGGCAAATAATAATTAATAATAATTAATAAATAATAATAATTACGGTATTTATAATGCGCTTATCTTATAATAATTATAACTCTAAGCGCGCACTCACAACTCGCGCACGCAAGCGCACGCTATAGACAAAGACTCACGTACCACAAATAGTGAAATACATTACGACGGTCAGCTTGGGGTGGGGAGTGTGGTGATATAGTGCTAAAACTGTTGAAAGAGGTGGGTTTTGAGGGCCTGGAAGGAGGAGAGAGAGTGTTTCTGACGGAGAGAGAGTGAGAGAGTGTTCCAGGTGGATGGACCGTAGACGGAGAAGGAGCGGGGGCCGAAAGTGTTGAGTTTGGTGCGAGGGATGTGGAGGCGGAGAGGGTCGGAGGCAGAGCGGAGGGGGAGCAGGAAGGTGTGTAGGGGTGAAGTAAGTTGGAGAGATAGGCAGGAGCGCAGTTGTTCAGGGATTTGTAGCAGAGAGACAGAATTTTGTATTGGATGCGTTGGGGGATGGGGAGCCAGTGAAGGAGTTTGAGCAGGGGTGTGATGTGGTCGGATTTTTTCTTTCTGAGGACGAGGCGGGCAGCATTGTTCTGGACGCGTTGGAGAGTGAAAGTGGTGGAGTGAGGGAGGCCGGAAAGGAGAGAGTTGCAGTAGTCGATGCGAGATAAGATAAGAGAGACAGCAAGGTTGGTGGCAGCTTCGGTAGTGAGGTATTTTCTGATCTGACTGATGCGGCGGAGGTGGAAATAGCATGCCTGGGCCGTGGCGGAGACGAAGCTAGTTATGGACAGAGAGGAATCGAGGATAACGCCGAGGTTTATGGCCGAGTCAGAGAGGGAGATGGGGGTGCCATCGAGTTGAAGGTGGAGAGAGGGAGGGAGCTGGGAGAGTTTCTGGCGAGTGCCTACCAGCAAATCGACTCAAAGCGCCGCGAACTAAAACCCAACACGCACACTCACGTAACAGACACTCTCTACCGGGACAGCCTTCCAAAACTTCTGCCCTTCATTACCGACATCCGTCACTCCACCACTTTCACAATACAAGATTATGTCTCTCTGCTACAAATCCCTGAACAACTGCGCTCCTGCCTATCTCTCCAACTTACTTCACCCCTACACTCCTTCCCGCTCCCTCCTCTCCGCCTCCGACCCTCTCCGCCTCCACATCCCCCCGCACCAAACTCAGCACTTTCGGCCCCAAGCTCCTTCTCAGTATACTGTCCATCCACCTGGAACACTCTCCCATTCTCTCTCCGTCAGAAACACTCTCTCTCCTCCTTCCAGTCCGCCCTCAAAACTCACCTCTTTCAACAGTTCTAGCACTATATCACCACACTCCCCACCCCAAGCCGACTGTCATAATGTATTTCACTATTTGTGGTACGTGAGTCGTTGTCTAAAGCGTGCGCATGCGTGCGCGAGTTGTGAGTGCGCGCTTAGCGTTATAATTATTATAAGATAAGCGCATTATAAATACCGTACTTATTATTTTATTATCAAGACAAAGCTATGCAATCTGTGTGAGGCTGGAGACCCACTGTGCTCAGAGAGTATTGTGTGACAAGATTAGGGGATTAGCAATTACCTGTAACACCCGGGCCAGTCGGCTGCTCACCCTGGGGGAGACACTCCCAGCGCAGTTGATTTCTCGCTTTCTGATCACAGTTGGCGTGTACACAGGCGTAGACTTAAACCTAGATGACTGCCACGTATGAGGATGCAATACCATTCGTATGGCACAGAAAGATGTAATGCTTTTCTTGAGCCCCTGTGACTGAAGGGGCCTATGAAACTCTATGCCTGGCTGAGGGACTGAGTTGGGCCCCCAGTTCAGCAATGATCGGACACTTTTCCACTGCTGGGGTTGACCAGCAGTCAGTGGCTTATTGCCAGGCGGCTGCCTCAGTCTGAGGATGCAATGTGGATTGTATAGCAACAGCAAGAGGCACTGATTTACATGAACCCCTGTGGAGTGCGGGGCACATGGCACTCTATTTCTGCGTGAAGTACTGTGACAGGTGCAGGTAAGGAGTGCCAAGTGAGGATATTTGACTATAGGCCTATGAACACACTATGCTCACCCGCCGATCCGGTGACTGAGATAATTCTAAAATACACTGTTCAAGAAAAGAAGAACCATCGAATAGTAAAACACAACTTCCACAAATAACCATCAAAAATTTGGCAGGGGGGTGGGGGTTGGGGGGGTGGGCTCAGGGCTGACAGTGGGGGGTGGGGTGGGGGAGCCAGGCCCCCCCCCCCCGCCACACACACACACCCTGGATCCGCCACTGCGGTAGCCAGTCGTACACGGAATTTCTCTCAAATGAACAATATAAGTACCAATGCAATATGTACTATGTAATTTGTTTCCTCAAAATCCATACAGATGTCATTACTATATGGAAGGTACAGTTAGCTTAATAATTTCAGCCTAAGAATCCTTTGTGTATACCTACACAACAGGGGAGGCGACTCTAGGGAGTTGCGGTTACCAAGAAACCCTGAGTAGCCTCCCTTCCCTCCCTATCCGGTCACTTTCGCAGTGGTGTCACGCCTGTCTTATGCTTAGCTTCCTGGTAGTAAGGTGTACCGTACCGTTGATCAGCCTTTCGCCTTGGGTACCCTTGGCGTACTTGTGTTTCCCTTGGACTACCTGTGATTTCCCTTGGTTGGTGTCCTTCCATATAGTAATGGCTTGCCTCCGGCGTCGCTCTGGACATGGCCAGGTAAGGTCTCGGAGCATGCCTCTGACAGTCACGTTCTCCTGACCGGCGGTGGTATTTCCTGACGATTTAGCGGCTGTTATGTACACAGCCGGACTTCGCCGCGGAAACCAGTCGTGAGTTTTCGCTCACGTGGCCTTTCGTTAGCAAGGGCCATGTGCCGTTGCCTCTCATGTGTTCTGCTTTCTGTTGCAGTGCACAGTTGTGTACTTGTCGCAGGTATTGGGGGTTTCAGTGGCCAACGGATACTCACACGCTGTGTCTTCCTAGCTCGGGCTGCTCCTCCGCACGGCTGTGCGAGAGATGCACACCTTGGAAGGAGCACCTCTGGTCTCAGTTGTGAGAGTTCTACCGGCGTGACCGTCTGTCTGTCTCCCGGGAACCCCTTAGGCCCTCAGCCTCCCCGCCCGCTCAGCAGGTGTCGTCGGACATCGTGGGGCTCTCCTCACGCGCTTCTCGCAGCTCCCATCGTGCTCCCCCCCCCCCCACGACCGTGCCCCCCCCCCCCCCCAGCTGGAGTTCGTCTCCGGGCTGCGGGGACTCCTCCCAGCGCTCAGGACATTAGAACCGCCAGCCTACGGCCTCACCGGGCCCTCTCCACTTGTTTCGGATCTCCGTGGACAAGCACTGCGGCATTCGATGGCGGGGAACCTGCCCAGCGCACACAGGAGGCAGCCTTGGACGGAGGAACGCTCACGTTCAACGCGCATGCTCTCCGTCAGCCTCGGTGTCTCGTTCCCTGGGTCTCGGATCCACAGGGCCGATGACGTTTCTGGACCCTCCCTCCCTACCGCGTGCCGAGCACGTGGCGGCAGGGGCTCCGCCCTGCGCTCGGCGCAGCTCTCACCAGGCGGAGGGCTTCTCTGACTCTCCTCACTGTAAACAGGACACACACGCGGAGTAGAGTCGTTCGCGGCCCTAGTGGGCGAGCTCGCAGGTGAGCCACTTTACCTCAGTCTCTAGCGAGCTAGACAGTGCCGGCGGGCACGTGCGTCAAGGACAGTCTACGGCGTTGAACTTAATCGGTTCTCGCCTCATTAGGGTTCTCGCCTGATTAGCCTAGGCCTTACCACGTTGAACACACCGCGGCTCGTCTGTCCACCAAAGTTGCGCAACGTCGGGCTCGGTTAGTACTTGCATGAGGGACCGCCTGGGTACACCAGGTGCGGCTGAGTGTGGGATTAAACTGAAAGGCCCCCACCGGAGGACTCCGCGACGGCAGGTTCGTGTGATTATCTTTCGCCCTCGCGCCCCCCCTCGGGACTCTCTCTCCTAGGGATCGGCATCCCGGGATGATGTCGATGGACCGTGGGCATGTTTCTCCTCCTGCAGCCCGACTCTCTCACTTGATAACTACTTCCCGCGTACGGAGATTGCTAGATCTCTGGAGGATGCCGCCTGTTTGTTCTTGAGCGGTCTTACGCCCGGCGTATGTCCTCTGTCTCCGTGCGCAAGAGGATGGCCTCAGCGTGGGTTGATACACCACTTATGGCTCATGTCTCTCCCTCAGCCCCCAGGTTTCGAGACCTACCGGAGGTTTTGTTGCGCACCTTCAGAACCAGCTGCCCAGTGGACATGGATTTTCGGCGGCAGTGGTCCGCGTGTCATTCGCGGACCTTCGGCTGCCCCCTCCCCTCCATTGCCGTCAGTGCGGGGGTGCAAGCAGGAGGCAAGACAGCAGCTCATCCAGGGGATGAAAAAGAAAAAATCCTCAGAATCGTCCTCAGAAAGAAAAAATTCGACCACATCACTCCCCTGCTCAAGCTCCTCCACTGGCACCCCATCCCCCAAAGCATCCAATACAAGATTCTGTTTCTCTGCTACAACTCCCTGAACAACTACGCTCCTACCTATCTCTCAACTTACTTCACCCCTACACTCCTTCCCGCTCCCGCCGCTCCGCCTCCGACCCTCTCCGCCTCCTCATCCCCCGCACCAAACTCAGCACTTTCGGCCCCCGCTCCTTCTCAGTATACGGTCCAACCACCTGGAACACTCTCCCACTCTCTCTCCGTCAGAAACACTCTCTCTCCTCCTTCCAGTCCGCCCTCAAAACACACCTCTTTCAACAGTTCTAGCACTACATCACCACACTCCCCACCCCAAGCTGACCGTCGTAATGTATTTTCACTATTTGTGGTACGTGAGTCATTGTCTAAAGCGTGCGCATGCGTGTGCGAGTTGTGAGTGCGCGCTTAGAGTTATAATTATTATAAGATAAGCGCATTATAAATACCGTTATTATTATTATTATTATTATTATTATTATTATTATTATTATTATTATTATTATTATTATTATTATTATTATTATTATGCCGCGGGGTCTCGACCATACGGCGATCTTGATCTGGAACCCGTGGCCGGCTCCGGCTTCCTGACTTGTCAACTCAAGCGATAGTGCAGTTCGCGGAGGAAGATTAGGAGCGCTCCAGTACTTCACGCCGACTCAACTTCCGCTCCCTAGCGGTGACAGATTCCAGCGCTGCGTGCCATGGCTCTGCCTTCTCCTTCCTCGGTGCTGCACCCTCCGACCCCTGCGACGCACCGTTCGGAGGCGGTGCCTGTCCTTAACCCCGGTGGCCAGTCGTTGATCTGTCAGCCTCCCAGGGATCTCTCCCCTCCCGGTTTCAGACCCCCCCCCCCCCCCCCCCGCACTGCCGTGGGTCGCAATCTGTGGAGCTCTAGTCCCACCCCCGGTCCCGCCGCCCAGGGCCCTCCCGGACCAGTCATCAGTTCCTCCCCGCTCACTCGCGCCCTTCCCAGCCATGCACGGAAGTCCGGGCGTGTCTGGGGCCAGTGAAGCTTCCCAGTTCTGCCCCCGCCGATTCTACAGGGCCCCCAGTTGGCGAGCGGCTGGCGCTACACAGCTCGCGTGGCGGTCGCTGCTACCGGACGACCCTTGGGTCCTTGCCTCCATTCGGCGGGCCTTTCGTTCCCACTCGAACGACTAACCCCTTTGCGGCGCTCCCCTCCTGGGACGCGGGTACCTGTCGCCCGGCTCCAGGCGGACGACTCGGCCGTCAGCTTCCACCGGTCCGGCCTGCCACCCAGCGTTGCTGTGCCGGGCGCAAACCTTGCCAGTTGGGGAGCGCACTTACTGCCGGTCTTCAGCGCGGCTGCTGGCCCGATGCCTCCGGGCCTCGCAAGCGAGCACATCATCTGGCTGGAGTTGAAGGCCGTCTGGCTGGCGCTCTTCCACTGGGATGCTCGTCTCCGTTGCCAGGAGCTCCTGATCCCATCTGACAACGCAACCGGCAGGGCTTCATTGGGAGAAGGGAGGTACGCGCTCCCCGTCCCTCGGCATGCCTAGGTTTCAGGTTCTCCTAGGGTGCAGGGATCGCGTAAACACGCTTCTGGCGTGACATACCAGGCCATCTGGCCGTTCGGGCAGACGCCCTCCCTCGGGCAGGGGCAGCTTCCCCGCACCGGGTGGGCCCTCTGGCCGGACTTCGTCGAGATGATCGGCATGCGCTGGGAGATGCCCCGGATCGCCCTTCGCGACAAGGTGGAACAGACAGGTCCCACTCTTTGGGTAACCTATTCCGTGACCCGCCTGTGCTACTTCCGCGCTTCCCACCTTGCTGAAGCAAGCAAGACGGAACTTCTTCTACCCTTGCCGGAGAGGCTCCTTCTACACGCCCGGAGGTTCTGCGGCAGTCCCTCGCCGCAGGAGGCTTCTTGCGTGTGGCAGTGTGTGCAGCCCTCAGACCATCCCCCTGCAGGGTGTACGAGGGAAGGGGAGAGTCTGGCTGTCCTGGTGCATGTCAGTGCACCGTTCTTCCATGACTCTGACGACGCCTCCACGGGTCGGGTTCTTCCTGTGGCTTTACGGGAGCAGTACTGGGCACCTAGCGCCATCGGGGACCACCTTGCCCGACTCGCAGATACTTACTGGCTCTTGGGCCGGACAGTCCCAGGATCGAGGATGGTCCTCTCCATCCGGATGGCCCATTGGCGCTCACTGCTTCTGCGCTGGGGGCCTTCCTTGTATTGGCTTCTCACCTGGTTGACTTCGAGCCGTTCGAGCCGCTTCTGTCGGCCCGCTTCGCGGACATGACCTGGCAGTCCAGTTTCCTTCTTGCCCTCGCCACAGCAACCAGGGTTGGCGAAGTGCCCACGTTTTCCGTGGACCCGGCTTGCCGGCAGTTTAGAGTCGAGGGGTCAGTACCGCTCCTGCCCAAGCGGACAGACGTGCGAGATGTACTCACCCGGGAAGACGGAGCTCTGGTCCCTACAGTGGGGGTTTACCTGCCCGAGCCGCCGATGTGGTCTACGGAACCACCTCCCCCCCCCCCCCCCCCCCCCCCACGGCGCCCTCTGCGGCGTCTGAGGTCCACAGACACACCACCTTGGATTCGGTTGGGATGTCTGCACGTCGGGCCCAGTTGACGCCATTGGCTCCCCGGACCTTGCCCGCCCGCCCCTCCGATCGGTGTCGGCGGTGGCTGGAATCAACCCGGTCGAACATCCTCTAGTCCGGCACGACAGGCACCCCGCGACCTTGCCCGCCCCCCGCCCCCCCCCCCCCCCCCCCCCCAAGGAGCGTGGCTGGCAGTGGCAGGAGTCGCCCCGCTGCGTGATTCAACCACACTGCGGTCCCCTGCGGTCCTTTGAGACCTTGCCCGCCCGCTCCACGGAGCGCGGCCGGCAGCGGCTGGAGCCGCCCTGCTATACGGTGACAAATTCCTCTGGCCATTGCGTGTCTTTCCGGACCTCAACCAAAGGCTGGGCCCCTCGCCACTCGAGTCTTGGATCTCCGTGGACGAGGACTGCTCCTGACCCCTACCCCCACCCCTTCTCGGGTGCGCAGCATTCGATGGCGGGGGACCTCCCCGGGCGCTCGGAGGAGGCGGCT
Source organism: Semisulcospira habei (assembly GCA_036245525.1). Lineage (NCBI taxonomy): Eukaryota > Metazoa > Mollusca > Gastropoda > Semisulcospiridae > Semisulcospira > Semisulcospira habei. The sequence continues at coordinate 92,548,771 of BTPG01000006.1, forward strand.
TCGGACGGAGGAACGCTTGTGTTTGATGCGCATGCTCTCCGTCAGCCGCGGCGTCTTGTCCCTCAGGTCGCGGATCCGCTGGGCCGAGGACATTGCTGGACCCGCCCTCCCCCCAGAGTGCTCGGCACTCGGCGGCAGGAGCTCCGCCCTGCGCACAGCTCACGTCAGGCAGACGATTTCTCCGGACTCTCGACGGCAGCCTCGGATGAAGGAACGCTCGCGTTGACGCGCATGCTTTCCGTCAGCTGCGTAGTCGCGTCCCTCGGGTCACGGATCCGCTGGGCCAATGACATTGCTGGACCCTTCCTCCCCCCAGAGTGCTCGGCACTCGGCGGCAGGGGCTTGGCGCAGCTCGTGTCAGGCGGATATTTTCTCTGGACTCTCGACGGCAGCCTCGGATGGAGGAACGCTCGCGGAGTCTCGTCCCTCGGGTCACGGATCCGCTGGGCCGATGACATCGCTGGACCTTCCCTCCCTCCAGTGCTCGGCACTCGGCGGCAGGGGCTCCGCCCTGTGCTTGTTTTTTTTTTTTTTTACTCTCGGCGTGCCCAGGCCCAGGACTCCCACTGTCAGGACCCGGTCCAGGCGCTGAGAGTCTGCTGGCGCAGGACGAGACCTTTCCGGTGTATAAGATCCGATTCTTCCTGCTGTTATCCCCCGGCGGGGGCGCCATCTCTCTGCAGACGAGCTCAGTCCTCGTGGCTGCGCCGGGTCACCTGGTCCGCATACGAGGTACTCACCCCGGAGGCTGCATATCCGGGCACACAAGATCAGAGCGGTCTCCACGAGCGTCGTGTTTGACCGCGACTGTGCCGTGAGAGACATTGTGGCAGCTGTCGGGTGGAGACCAGATTCTGCCTTACTGACTCGCCTCTACCGGCTTCGGGACCTCTCGGGCCAGTGAGAGAACCTGGCCCTGATGGGGGACGTCGCTGCGGTGCAACACTCCCTCCCGGCGCCTCGGGCGCCCTAGGTGCGCTTAGCTGAAATCGTCGGGAGGTTGCTCCTGTTTGCCGACCGCTAAGCATGTGCAGTGGCAGGACCTGGCGGGCGGCACCCACCTCCTTTTCTCTAGTCTTCCTCATAGTAATGCCATTGGTATGGATTTTGAGGAAACCAATGTATTTTTCTCTAAAATGTAATTTTTTCGAAAAATACTTACTGATGACATTACTCAGAGGCCCCTCCCCCCCCTCCACCCCCTCGCCTACCCCGCTTCCGCCAGGCTAGAGTAAGACTGGCATGCACCACTGCGCACGTGACCGGATAGGGAAGGAAGGGAGGCTACTCAGATTTTCTTGGTAACGACTCTCTAGTCGCCTCCCCTGTTGTGTAGGTATACACAACGGATTCTTAGGCTGAAATTGGTAAGCTAAGTGTACCTTACATATTATAGTGCTGCCATCGGTAAGTATTTTTCGAAAAAAGACATTTGAGAGAAAAATGCATTTTTGTAAGTTCTAAGTTCTCAAAGTCATACAAGAACATGGATAAACTTGATGAAAATCCTCAAAAGGTACATTTTTGAGCTAAGACTACATTACCTGTAAGAGTTGTCATGTATCGGATAGCTGCTAATTGCATATTCAACTGAATTGGATCAGTACTCTTTAAAGAGAAAAATTACCATTTATAGAAAGTCGGTTACCTGCATTTGAATTCGTAATTTGTGTTATATTCATTTGAAAGTTTGAATATAGCTAGCTTTGAGAAAGATATTGGATGAGTTTGTTAACAAGCTTTGTACATATTCAACGTTTTCGTACTGAAAAAATAATTAATCGCAGAAAAAAATGAAATGAAGAATTCTCCACTTCACAAGACGGTGACTACGTAAAGGCACTAGACACATCTTTGTTATACAGTATTACTGAAATGATGCAAAGCACAAGACACGTCATTGTTATACATGAATTCAAAGCTCTCTCTCTCTCTCTCTCTCTCCTTCGCACTAGTGGATCGACGGGGACAATCAGTGTGGTCTACCATTTGACCCTTGACTGAGTGAAGTGAAATATGAACCCACAATCTTTATCTCCCTTAATTCGTTCTTGCGGATCAACGGAGACAACCTGCGCGGCATACCATGATGTCTAAATGTTGTATGTAACTGAGACTCCTCACGTTAAACCCACCTCATTCACAAAAACACTTCTTACTTACTCACTTACGCCTGTCACCCCTACCCGGGTATAGGCCGTCCTCGAGAGACCTCCAGCGACTCCTGTCCTGTGCTTCTCCTTCGATTTTACTCCAGGTGGTTCCCAGTCTCTTGATGTCTGCTTGGAGGTTCTCGGCCTACCTCTTTTCCTCTTTCCCTGGGGGTTCCATGACAATGCCTGCCTAGTGATACTGGAAGCTGGCTTTCTCAGACTGTGACCAATCCATCCCCATCTTCTTCGCCCAATTTCATTCTCTGCTGTTATCTGCTCTGTTCTCTCCCAGAGTCTGACGTTGCTGATCTTCTCTGGCCAGTGGATTTTCAAAATTCTTCTAAGGCAAATGTTTATGAAGAACTGTACTCTGTTGACTGTGGTTTTTGTCAATTTCCAATTCTCTGCTCCATATAGGAAAACTGCTTTTACGTTGGAGTTGAAAATCCGGACTTTGGTATGTTGTGACAGCTCTCTGGAACTCCACACTTTTTTCAACTGTAGAAAGGCTGCTCTGGCTTTACCGATTCGTGCTCTGACATCTGCATCAGTGCCGCCTTTTTTTGTCTATGATGCTCCCGAGATAGGTGAAGGACTCCACCTCCTCCAACGGGGTGCCAGCAAGCAAGACTGGTTCTTCCCTGGTTGCGTTCAGCCTCATTGTCTTTGTTTTCTGTTTTGAATGGTGAGGCCCACTTGGGACGAGATGTCAGCAAGCCTCGTGGTCTTGTCCTGCATTTGTTGATGAGTGTGGGACAGTAATGCCAAGTCGTCTGCAAAATCGAGGTCGTCAAGCTGTGTCCACAGTGTCCACTGTATTCCACTTCGTCTGTGCTCTGTGGTCCTCTTCATGACCCAGTCTATGGCCAGTAGAAGGAGGAACGGAGACAGCAGACACCCTTGCCTGACAACGGTTCTGACCTGGAGCTCCCTGGTGAACTGCCCGCTTCGTGGATCACGCGACATGTCATGCCATCGTAGCTGCTCTTGATCAGGCGGACGAGCTTTGTGGGTACACCGCAGTGTCGTAGGAGTTTCCACAGAGTCTCTCGGTCCACGCTGTCAAATGCTTTCTCGTAATCCACAAAGTTGACGTACAGCGGGGAGCTCCACACCAGAGACTGTTCCACAATGATGCGGAGAGTGGCGATCTGGTCTGTACATGATCGGTTTTTCCTGAATCCTGCTTGCTGGTCTCTCAGCTGGGGGTCAACGGAGCTCTTAATTCTCTTCAGGATGATCCTGTTGAAGACCTTTCCTGGTACTGACAGCAAGGTGATTCCTCTGTAGTTGGAACACTTGCTGAGGTCGCCTTTCTTGGGAAGCTTGATTAGGTACCCCTCCTTCCAGTCAGCCGGCATCACCTCCTCTTCCCATATCTTTCCAAACAGTGGGTACAGCATCTCCACTGTTGTCTCTAGGTCTGCTTTCAGAGACTCCGCTGGGATGCCATCTGGCCCTGCTGCTTTGCCGTTTTTCAAAAATGCCACTGCTCTTCTGATCTCTTCCCGGCTGGGTCTGTCACGCTGATGGGTAGGTCGGTCTCTGCTGGCTGGATGTCTGGGGATGTATGGGCTGGGTCTGTTAAGTAACTCTTCAAAATACTCGGCCCATCTGTCGAGTTGGTCTGCTCTGTCTGCAATAGGCTTGCCTTCTTTGTCTTTTACTGGTCTTTCTGTATGGCCATACTTGCCCGACAATCTTCTGGTAATAAATAATAATAATTAATAATTACGGTATTTATAATGCACTTATCTTATAATAATTATAACTCTAAGCGCGCACTCACAACTCACGCACGCATGCGCACACTTTAGACAATGACTCACGTACCACAAATAGTAAAATACATTACGACGGTCAGCTTGGGGTGGGGAGGGTGGTGATATAGTGCTAAAACTGTTGAAAGAGGTGAGTTTTGAGGGCGGACTGGAAGGAGGAGAGAGAGTGTTTCTGACGGAGAGAGAGTGGGAGAGTGTTCCAGGTGGATGGACGGTAGACGGAGAAGGAGCGGGGGCCGAAAGTGTTGAGTTTGGTGCGAGGAATGTGGAGGCGGAGAGGGACGGAGGCAGAGCGGAGGGAGCGGGGAGGTGTGTAGGGGTGAAGTAAGTTGGAGAGATAGGCAGGAGCGCAGTTGTTCAGGGATTTGTAGCAGAGAGACAGAATTTTGTATTGGATGCGTTGGGGGATGGGGAGCCAGTGAAGGAGTTTGAGCAGGGGAGTGATGTGGTCGGATTTTTTCATTTTCTGAGGATGAGGCGGGCAGCGTTGTTCTGGACGCGTTGGAGAGTGAAAGTGGTGGAGTGAGGGAGGCAGGAAAGGAGAGAGTTGCAGTAGTCGATGCGAGATAAGATGAGAGAGACAGCAAGTTTGGTGGCAGCTTCGGTAGTGAGGTATTTTCTGATCTGACTGATGCGGCGGAGGTGGAAATAGCATGCCTGGGCCGTGGCGGAGACGAAGCTGGTTATGGACAGAGAGGAATCGAGGATGACGCCGAGGTTCTTGGCCGAGTCAGAGAGGGAGATGGGGTGCTATCGAGTTGAAGGTGGAGAGAGGGAGGGAGCTGGGAGAGTTTCTGGCGAGTGCCTACCAGCATGTCGTAGAGCTGTTTCATGTTGCCGCTGCCTGCTGCCTTTGCTGCCCGGCAGTGTAGGTCCTCTTGTCTGCCCTGATACTCCTCTTCACCTCGTGGTTGGCTTCTGAGTATTCCTCCTGTGCCCTTGTTTTGGCTGCTCTCGTGAGACTGTTGTTGACAACTGCTTTCTTCTGCTTCCTCACTTCTATCTTCTTCAAGGTCTGTGCCGACAGCCAGTCCTTGTGATGGTGTTTCCTGAACCCTACAGTGTCTTTGCAGGTTGAGTTCAGCTCCTCTCTAACTGCCTTCCACTGCTGCTCTGTGGTGACCGCCTCCTCTTCATTTACTAGCTCCTGTAGCGCTTGAAACCGGTTGGACAGCACCAGTTTGAACTCCGCCTTCTCTCACTCCAGTCTCTCTCAGGAGGCCTACATTATAGCGCTGTCTTCTTGTTGTCTATGTGCGGCTTTTCTTTAACTTGAGCTTGAGCTTTATTCTTAAGGTAAGCAGATGGTGGTCTGAGGCGACATCTGCTCCTCTCCTCACTCGAACATCTTTAAGGGATCTTCTAAATTTCTTGCTAATGCAGATATGGTCTATTTGGTTCTCTATAGTATGGTCAGGTGAGACCCAAGTTGCTTTGTGTATTCTTCTGTGTGGGAAGATGCTGCCTCCAATGACAAGTCTGTTTAGAGCACAAAAGTCCACAAACCTCTCCCCGTTCTCACTCATCTTCCCTAGTCCCTGTCTCCCCATCACCTCTTCGTATCCGGTGTTGTCCTCGCCTATTTTGGCATTAAATTCGCCCATGACGATGTTGATGTCTCGCTCCTCACATTTGTCCACGGCACTCTGGAGTCGGTCGTAGAACTCTTGTTTCTCTTCCTCGTCACTGTCATTAGTGGGCTCATAACACTGGATGACGTTCAGCTTGAGCTTTTTCTTGGTTCTAAAGGCTGCTATGATAATTCTTGGCCCAAGAGGTTCCCAGCCCATCAGCGCTCTCTGTGCCACTGGTGACAGCATGAATGCTACTCCTTCCGTATGGGGGGCATTCTCCTCTTCATGATCTATATAGTGCGTTGTATTTTGTTTTTGTACTTTTTCTAAATTGCATTTTTGTAATTAGTTATTTTTGTACATTAGTTTTTGTTAAGCGCCTAGAGCTTTAATCTGAGGTTAGGCGCTATACAAGTACTCATTATTATTATTATGACCTGAATACAGAATCATCTCCCCACTTAACAGCCTTTTCTGGCCAGACTGCGTACATCTGGCTTCACTGATACCTAGCAGGGAAAGGTTGTACTTTTGCATTTCCGCTGCTATCTGGGCGTCCTTGCTGCTCTGGTACATGGTCTTGACGTTCCATGTGCCCTTGGTTGTGTCCCAGGATAGAGAGAGGCGGCTCGGTCCTGTGGCTTCCGACTTTCACCACAGGACGTCATAAATCTTCTGGTAGAACCTTCCTCCTCCAGGAAAGGAATTACTGTTTGTCTTTTCGTCGGTGTTTTTGTAGCTATTTCCTTTTTTGCAGGGTGGGGAAGCTACCACCACGCCCAACCCCCTTACTAGGAGGACCAGGGGTTTTCTGTCGGGGTCACCTTCCCTTAGACCATGTTGGTTCACGGCACCTTATTTCATTCGGTGCACCCCTCTCGCGAGGGCCCCCCTATCCACCACCCAGGGGACGCGCCTCAACGCCATATGGAAAAAAAAAACCACTTCTGTGTGTGCTTTTTGTTGCGATGATTCCTGCAAGAATAGTCGCAATCAAAAGCGCTAGCAACAGCCAAAAGGTTACACACATACATGATTACACACACCTTGCCTATGTAACAATCACAAAGATGTTGTATTTTGTGTAAAAAATGTTTATTCACAGAAACAGAATATGAAAGGATGACATACACAGCAAATTAATCTCAATATCTCTTTATCGCATTATTTTTTTAACTAGCCCCTTGCTCTAGGCCCTGTTTAGCACAATCCCTGCCCAGTATGATCCCACTGGTTACCTCCCTCAAACCACCATGTACATGTGTAACATAGTGGTTCATGGGCGTTAACCAGTGTGATACAATCCCTGCGCCACAAATTGTGGTCATGTATGTAAGAACAAACCAAGTGTGAAAACACAGATTTCAACCGCCAGACAACCCAAAACGGACATAAAGAAAACCCATCACCTAATCTCAAAAACTGAAGGTTTTCTCTTTATTTCCCACTGAATATCCATTGAACGTGACAATACCATACAATTCACGACAGCAGGAAATGAACAAGGCTAACCCCATGAGCATGCAGTGTGCCATACCATTTACATAGGTGACAGTGAACAAAATTGAAAGGACTGAAAACGGTCCAATATGCCCAATGATCCATGGCCAGCAAAAGACATCAATTCTCATGAGCCCCTGCACATGCAATTTATGCCTCTTGCAGATGAAACATTGATTGATTGTACATTGCTTAACGTCCCGACAGCAACAAGGCTTTCTCAGGACGTGCCTGCACTGCTTGTGAAAAAAAAAAAAAACTAAACAGAACATTGTATGTATGTCGCCAGCCGGTCAAATACATTAAATAAACCTAACACATGGGGCCTAAATAAAGCTAAGACCATTTAGCAACACACATCCAATATCAAGAGCTACAGGCAGTGCAGACAGTAGGGAGAGTTTTAAAAAGGCAAATACAGGTGAATGGACCTCGGGTAGACAGAAACACATGCCCCAGAATAGAGAGAAAAACGCACCCTGTGGGGCTGACCAGGGTGACCCTGGGAACTAAAAAGTACCTAACCCCACCCAAGTCTCCCAGGGCAGACCCGGGTGGGGGTGCAGATGAAACAGGCTGGCTGAAGGGCTGTTCTGTCTGAACCCAAAAGCTTCCTGGGATTTTGAAAAAGTTAAATCAGCCTCCATGACTGAAGACTGTCACCCATGAATTTAAAGAACGGGTGGCTGCATGAACAAGGGGCATTAACTGCCTATGTGACCACACACATATACGTAATACAGAAATGCTTACACAAATGCTTCTATCAATCAGCATAGGGGAGACAAACGTAGGTTAAAAACAGAAAACAATGTACATGTGCCATCAGCTAAATCAGGCCCTCCGATCAGTCTGCACTCAAAAACATGTTTATTGATCCGTCAACATGTCAAACCTGCGTTATGTTTCTGTTGCTGCGCAGCATGGTGCAACACATTTATTTGTCAACTTCCCCCTGAAGTAATTGGCCATCAAATATGCTGTTATCTGATTTTGGATCTCACAGATCTAGGCTTCAAGGTCCAAAATCAAAGACTAGCACAAAAAGACAAATCTTCCTGTTGGTGAACAATCAAGTTCACGTCCACTGAAAACCAATATTTATAAAATGCATGGGCGACAGTGTGAAAAATTTAAATGACTGAAATTGGTCTATAGACTATGTCCCATAATCTGTGGCCAGCAAGAGACATATATTCTCATGAGCCCTTCCACCTACAGGGGCTCATGAGAATCTATGCCTTTTGCAAACAGAACAGAATGGCTTAAAGGCCGTTCTGCCTGAAGACAAAAGACAAAATTCAGCATTCTGGGATTCTCAAAAAGCTGAATCGGTCTCCAAAAAGACCGTCACCCATGTAAATGTAATAATAATCCGATCCGAGGAACTGCTACAAGATCTACAAATGTAAACATAATTCAGCACACTTCAAGTCAAACACTTCAGCTAGGTGTGTCAAAAGCAAAGCACCCTTATACATAAATTGTAACGGAACATAAATGTATTAGTGCAGTGAAAAAAACATGCACATTATTTTTCCGCCTAAAGAAAATATTGTACAAAATATTGACAAGACTCGGGCCTACATTTTTCAAAATCATTTGTGACCATGAGCAGTTGACAATATACATGTGCTGGACTGTCACTCTGACCCTTAACCGCTTCACCACCATCGAACACAGACCATGCTTCTGAAGTCTTTGCAAATTCAATGCCCAAGAGCTGCAGATATACAAGTAAACGTGGACACAAAGTGGTTTCAGCAAGAGGCATAGATCCTCATGAGCCCCTGCAGTTGCGGGGGCTCATGAGGATCTATACCTCTTGTAGTTGGATCGTGTTCATCTCTTCCTGGCAGTGAAGGAATTAAGTCACAAGGTCTAAAATCACAGACCAGGACACATTGCATTTTCCACATTCCCTCCCAAATATGAAAAGCATAGCGAACTAGAACACGTAGAATGTTAGAACTGAGCACAGTCTGTCACCCATAAAAGTTACAATTGGGCACACAAACACAAATCAAAACACACACAGGCAGATAGTGTACACTGTGAGTTGAGCACATTTTACAGCATCTACTGCTCCTGTGGTCTGGCACATACAGTACTGACACACCTATGGAAATTTGGCAAGATAAAACAATGATTTGAACTCTAATATGATGAATTTACATCTTATGCATGCAGCCACTGTTATGGTGTGTTTTCATGTAGCGATGCTGACAACAGCGTGACAGCAAAATGAAAACGATGGTGATAGCGCCTACAATCAAGAACATAGAAATAAATAAAATGAGTGTTTCCATATGTGCAACGTGACAATGGTGTGAAATCAGAGATGCAGGCGACAGCAAAGCGACAGAATTTTATCACACACGGAGCGATAAAACAGCGATTCCGCTGAGATTCTGCAGTGAAGGAAGCATGGCTTTCAGTACACGACAATCTGAAAACAATTGTAAACAACTTAAATAGGGTCACGATTTTGCAAGTCGCATCACAATTGGAAACACACAAAGCGTTTTGCCACTCAGCTACTTTTTTGCTGTGCCGCCCCCCACACACCATTATGTTGCTATACAGAAACACAGCTGTACTGTAAAGAGTACATGTGCCAGTGGCTGCAAGCACAAGAGAGTGAAGATAAACTGAAGACAGTGGAGAGTCGGGGTATGAGTGGTTATATGGTCACATATCATAATTTGTTAACTTGTTCCCAACAACTGCTACAATAAAAATAACCCTCCAGCTGTCGGCAGCGCCGTTTGTCAAAATGATTCCTGCAGGAATCATTGCAACAAAAAACACTGCCAATAGCCAAAGGATTAAACTGGAAAGGGAACTCAAACTCAAATCTGAATAATACCTCCTGCACATGTTGCAACCGAGCCTACATGTATTGTGGTAATGCATCACAATAAAAATTTTTAAATTCCCACATAGCGTTGCAAATTTAAGCTATAATGAAATGTGCATACAATCACAAACATATTTTGATACTGCTATAGCTGATTATCATGTGCAATTACACTGGACTGCTGATAACACTACTTTATCTTTTGGTTGTCATAGTGCTGTAGAAGCAATTCCTGCAGAAATTGTCTCGACAAAAGCACTCCCGACAAACAAAGGAATAGAATGATACATTTTATCTTGAGACAATGGGATTGGATTTGCCCGTGAAGCATAACCGTTACATTGGCAAGCCACAAAAAGCAGAGGGGAATTCCCTTCAAGCCATAATACTCAGGGCAGCTTCAAAAATGTTAATCTGCACTCATCTCCTTCAGAATAACCGAACAAAACGTGTCCCGAAATGTGTGCTTTTAGATTTGTGTGACATCCTGTTGTACGGTCCAAACTCACAGACCAGCACACAAATTTAAGACACCATCTACTCCCAGTACACAAAGGACATTGGGCTGAAGTTGGCCACAATGGGCCTGTGCACAACTGTTGTGGGCCTCACTGCGGCCAACTTCGGGCCGATAACCTTTTGAGTGCCGAGCTGAGACCCATTTTCCTCATTTAATGCGGCAGAGAAACAAACTCCTCTGTATGTATTGATTCTTTTTTCCAGTTCAGACATCCTTGAAATCTGAACGTTATTAATATCAAAATGCTGTACCTGAGAGATACCCTGTAAAAAAAAAAGAAAGTTGCAAACACCTGCAACACACTCAGTTTACACAAGTTCAGTTGAATAAATAGTTCAATGGAAATTTCAAAGCTTTAAACAAATAAACATGAATACTGCCACCAGCAGGAAGCAGAGCACTGCCTTTCACAAATTCTGTAGACATATATCTGAACATTCAGCGTTAACTTAGTACGTAAACATGGGAACATTCTACTTTCTTTCTAGACGTTCTTATCAATCATCCCCTTGTGGAGAAAGTAATCTGAACCCTTTGGGTGTCGGTAGCAGTTTTAGTCACGATGATTCCTGCAGGAATCATCGTGACTAAAACTGCTACTGACACCTAAAGGGTGAACCCTACAAATCTGTGGACAGATTCAAAACCAAAATCAGAATACATTTGCAAAACCTGCAAACTACAAAGAAAAAAATCTTTAAAAAAAGGAAGAAAAGAAAGCATAAAAAATATGTACACAAGGCAATGCAATCTTAAAGACACGGAACAAATAATGACTAGGATGGATATGTTATTTAACAAATGATGGGACCAAGACGGGGAAATGATCTGCTAACACAATTCAAAGCAATCAACGGTTCACACAGCAGTCATTACTGAACCGCAGTAACTTGAACATGGAACACTGAATTAAGTACAGTGGAAACTCAAATACATGCCTGATGTTTTAACCCATATCATACTGAGGCTAATAGCTTCAAATTTGTAAACTGCCAAGCTATTCTGTCAGTACCCTTGAACTATTTTAGTCAAACATATTTCACACATTGGTGTATTCCAAATGATAAGGATTAAACAGCAACAAGTCACACTCAACATGTAACCTACTTGTTATAATAAGAACAGAACTCACGCTAGCGTCTACTACACGCTTCTCTTGACTGTGCATCTAACTTTGATCACTTCATGAGAAAACGAAAACAGAAGCAATCTCAGTATGTGCTTTGTACGTCTATTCTGATGAGGGTGCATTTGTCTTTTATATACTGTCGAGCAAAAGAAACGCGACATGGTTCCAAAAATGTTGCATTTCTTTTGCTCGTCAGTATATATTAAAAATGTATAATACACTAGGGAGTGAAGTTTGGGTGTGCAAGAGCTGTGATGCTGGATGAGGGGGTGATAAGCGGGGAACAGGAAAGGACAGCCGATGCTAGCAGCTGTACAGGAAGATGCATAAACCATTCCAAAGCTGTTGTTCTCATAATTATGCAAATGATCAAACACTGTCAATCAGCAAAAATAGCAACATCTCTTTTTTCATTTCAAGACATCATCGTCATAAATTTACTTTCCTGGCAGGTGCATTCTGATACAGAAGTTTTTATCCATGGACGCATCATATGACATTTGAGAAAAAGAAATATATGCAATTATTGCCATTGATCACATTTTAATGCACTGTCAGCGTTCACACAGAAGCTAACCATATATATGCAACCGCTGGGTACTGTGTACATTACAGGGGTCATTGCCTGCACGTGGGGGTTGTAACAGCGTACTGATGAAACCACAATGCACGCCTCTATATTAAAGACTTCACACAGACAAAGACGTAGAGCATAATTTCAACCTCACCTCCATCAGTCACCTTTGACTGTCTGTAGCGCTTTTTGTTGAGGTGATTACTGCAGAAATCACCTCAAGAAAAAGCGCTACAGACAACCAAAAGGTTAGCTCTGTTATATTTCTTTCTCCTGGACTGCTCAGAGTTTTCTAGCAACTACTTTTTGACACTCTTTGGTCTTTTTGAGTTCATTACAGCTGTAAAGGTTACTGCAACTGTCATAAATTTCTTTACCACAGGCTGGTAAGCAAATAAAGCGTGAACGTGACATACCTTTTATTGACCAACAGAGCCGGCCTTTAGTGGACAAAACTGCCATCAAATTACAGCATCAAGCAGCGACAATAAAATATGCTAGTCTGCTATTTCAAACCTTAGAGCCTACAACCGGCGAGTTTAAAATCACAGACCTGCACAAAATGAACTGAGGTATCAGGGGAAATGTTCCAGCACTAAGACTATTCCTTTGGAGACAGTCCTTTTTTCCTTTTTTTCCAATTTTTTTCCAGTTGTTCTGTAAGTCGATTTTCCAGCAGCTGACTTTTCAATGGCAGATCCTCTCTGTCATCTCCCTCTGCACACACACACACACAAAAAAAAAATTGCGAAGTACAATACAGGATTTTATGTGTAGACCAACAGAGACAGGCTTGAGCAAAATGGTCAAGGAGCTTGTACAATGTGCGCTGACATATTCACAAGTGACGGCATTTACCCATTCAGCCCTGACGCATTACAACAGGAGATGGATTGACCATGATAATTCAAGGGTAGTGCCAGATTAGCTTGGTGCTGACAGGCACCAAGCTAATCTGGCACTGCCCTTGAATTATGATTGATCCATCTCCTGCAACTGGTGCATCGTCATTAGATGACGCCTCCAAAATTTGGGAAATACGGCTGTCGGGCTGAATGAGTTAATCTATTCGCTGCCAGGGGATGGGGGATGCAGGTTGCGTTTCTGAAATCTTTGTTAACCCTTTGCGTGTCGGCAGTGGTTCTAGTCATGACTAAAACTGCCACCGCCACGCAGAGGGTTAATTCAATGGCAAAGAACCCATGCCGTCCAAGGAACACAGACAAATTGAGGCTGGCAAGAGACATAGATTCTCATTAGCCCCTGCAGTTGCAGGGGCTCTTGAGGATCTATGCCTCTTGCGCTGGGTGTTGTTTGCTCAGTCCCGCCGCCAGGTATCCTTGTACCAAGTAGGGTTTGAAGTTGAAAGAAGCACTGAAAAAAAAGAATCGCGCGACCCCTGCGACCTTGACCTTTTAGAGGTCCGTCAAATTGATATGCTTAGAAAGGCCTCGACACAAAGTATCAATGGGCCAAGTTTCAAGACTGTAGCTTGAACAGTCCCTGAGAAAACGCCAACATTAAAGGACCACTACCGCCGTAACTGTTCAAAGATAAACTTCTGTAACAGATGTTTACGAAACGCTACACGCAGGTCAAGATATGGTTCATTTAGACACAGGACAATCCAGTTCAGCACACGTCATTTCGATATCAAGTAATTTGACAATGACTCCACGCCGTTCTATAAATACAATGCTTTCAGTATGAGAACAACTAAAAATAGATTGACACGTTAATGGCTGGGCAGAATAAATAAGTGTGATTATTCGTGTGTTTTTGCTGCATGTCCCAACTGCTGTTAACCTTTAGCACTCTGCTTTCCGCTGGCAGTTCTTTTCCCTGCAACTGCATTCTTTTTGAGTGGGCTGAACCCAACAGTACCCTACTTACTTCAAAAGCCTACAACTTTTTCATTTTTCTATGTATCATTGTGGAATTTGGCATGTATGTAAATAAATGAATCAAGATTATGTCACAATTCTTCAAACTGTGTGTGACCGGGTACACCCGGCTCTCATAGCCCATCTGATGTAATTTTGTTTGTTGCATCACGACTTTGTTTGCAAAAGTGGTGTGTGTTATCATTCAGTGGTTTTCCTTCAATGTAAGGTCTTGCAAGGTATTTTTTCATTGATGCCTGTGTTAGCCTGACCCCTCTGGCTTACTTCTAGACCACTAGGTATTCAGTGTCTATTCAGGGGACGCAACCGCGTCGGCCGCCTCGTGGCTTTGTTCTAGCATCCGGTGCCTACAATGGCGATGATAGCTTGTGTTTGTGATGAGGCATTCTAAGTTGAATATCTCCTCAATGCCTGTACCGATTGTTTTAAACCAAGATCCATAAGATTCAGCATGATAGTCTCTTGCATTTTGTAATCTATTTCTAGTCCGATCGATTTTGGGTTAAACATTATTTGGGATTTTTGCACCTTTACACCGACCAGGTCCATGGAAAAAAGTCATTTAAAAATTCATAATTAATTCTAGCCGGTATTAATCGAATCAATGTTTGAGATTAGTGGAACAACAATCACAGATTTTTCGTTAGTAACAAACCGCAAGTTTCTAGGTTCAGTAGTATCAGAGCTATGGTCAGAAAACTGAGTGGGGGAAACACAAATTTCAGCTTTCCGGCTCCAAAAGTACCGAGTTCTGAAAACGGTCGAGAGGTGCTTTCTTTGCGGCCCGCGCGCGCCCTACATAAAGATCCGCATGCAGCGTAGCATTCATTCACCTCTGAGCCAGGCACAGACCACTTGTGCCATGTGAACCTTCAGTTTGTGCGCAAATTTTGAACTGCATCCTGCTTGCAAGACTGAATAATGTGAAGGACTCCTTTGTTGTGTTGGTTTTATCTCATGTCTGATGAGCTTACATGGGATTGAAAGCTCTGTTGATGATGTACTTTGCTAATACTGCCTTGATGAGATCGTTTCATGTTGATGGCTCCTTTGTGTCTGCCATGTTGGCTTGTGACTATTTAGTTTGATTAACATGGCTGAAGCCTGTAGTTTGGCGGATAAAGTCAGGTCAGATTTTATTATGCGAAATCATTGCTCTTATTCTTAGTTTATGGTTTGTATTTTGATTGTTTTCTTTGTTTTGTGCATATTGTTTTGTTGGAAGTCTACACCCCCCCCCCCCCCCCCTCTATTGTGTGATGCTGATCAACCAAGCTGATGTGTATCTGTTGTATATGTTCGTGACTGTTTCTTTGTCTGAGTACTGGTGATGTGAGTATCTTATTATGTTGGTTGTTGTACTGTGGATTCCTGGAGAAGTGTTTGTAATTCGGTGTTCGGATGTCATGTTTGTAGCGAGATGTGCCGACGTACCAAATAAGTGTTTTGTTTTCCTGTTAAAATGTACGTGTTGGTGTTCGATTGAGGTACGTTTTGTGTGCAGTAAGACTGTGTTTGGATTTGATGTTCATGTTGCAAGGTTGATATTTGTCATGATTTGTGCCCTCTGTTTGTCTGCATGTGGTTATGAATGCTTGTATCTTTCTTTTCATTTTGGTTTAACGATTAGCGATAGGATCAATGTTGATTGTGGGACATTGGTTTACTTATGCGAATGACCTCATGCAAGAAATGTTGTTTATTTTTTTGGTTTCGGATTGATGTGTGTGTTGAGATGCAGCTGATGTAATGTTAGTACATTGTGAAGATTTGTTTAGCCACTTTGTCAGGTGTGAGTATTTGTGCTTACGTTTGGTTTATTCTGTATATCTAATTGATTTTGTAAACTGTAAATTTAATGTTTTTCATTTTGTTTTGTTTTTAGGCACTGCTTTTAGTACTTGGTACAATAAACAAATGTCATAGCGACCTCTTTGTTGACTCCTCCATCACATGCCTCTGTGGCCTGTCAATCAAAATCAATTTCTTGTACCACCACTCGGTTACATGTGTTATCTGTGTTATTATCCTAACAAAAAAATAAATAATCAGCAGACTGAAAAAGATTATGCTTACTATTCCACTATTGATGACTTTATCCAGGGCTTGAAATTAGCGGGGGCCCGGGGCCAAAAACCCGCAAAGTTGATTTCGGGCTCGGAAAGTTGAAAAACAAAGGGCCCGGTTGGCCCGCAAAATAATTCGTCTGCTACAGCTAGCTCTACTCGGCAGTTTCGTATTTGGGCCAAGGGAAGCAACCCACACCGGTGCCCTCACTCACAGTAATAGTATTGTGTTCTTTTTTTTTTTTTTGTTATTGTATTTTTAGTTTACTTCTGTTAACTCAAGTGCACAAAAGTGTAATATGAATAGATGATTGAAAAAAAAAAAAAAGGCAAAATCTGTTTGTTTAACTTTAGTTTATCAGGAAGAGTACTGTTTAGTTCCCTTTCATGGTTTTGTTTTGAACTTTTGTGCATTGAGGTCAGATTTTTTGTTAGGTTACTCATATTAAAAATTTAATGATGTGTATTGTGCAATACTCAGTCACAAAACTGAAAAGTATTATACAAGAGACTCACTTGATTTTTTTTCTATTTTGTTTAATGGCCATTTCAGGCTCACTAGTCACTGGAATATGTGTGTCACTGAATGTGTGTGTGTGTTTTTTTTCGCCTTTTTTGTTGGTAATGTTTGAAAGTGAAAGAAAAGGCAAATAAAAATGACATCACTCAGCAAAATTGGAAATTCAATTGTTTTTATTTTAGATTATCAGACAAATTGTACTTTCTACTTATTATATTGTCAATAATTCTTTTGTTTTTTGTTTGCATTATTTTTCAAAGTTGGGCCCCGAAAGTTGCTTGTGGGCCCTCAAATTTTTCAATCAAGGGGCCCGGTGGCCCCCAAAGAAAAAAGTTAATTTCTAGCCCTGTTATCCATTACGCACCGTTTCTGCGTTCACTAGCACTCGATTCAGAATCACTCCCCTGTCCATCACCACCATCTCCCACCCTCCCTTGGTCTCAAGTCTTCTGGCAAAAAGTCCAGAAAGCACAGAGTCCATAAAGTATTCCTGGATTAATGCTTCTAACTCCTCATCGGACATCTTTTGTCAAAATGAAGCCGTCAGAACAAACTCTTGCTTAGAAAATTTGAATCGCTTGAACACATTTGAATGTAGCAAGATGCCCGACAGAAAACGGAAGCAAGCCTCGTTACAATCACCCATAATCCCTTGCAAAGGCTGTCATAGCAACCCTGTGTTTACGATAGCCGATTACGAGCAGACCTTGCGTGGTGACATATGTCGCCATCCGTAAATCAAGCAAGATGGCGGCTGGCGACAAATGTCGCCACCAGCGTGCTAAAGGTTAAAGTTCACTAGGTGTGTCAACAAGGCATAACAAACACAAAGGGTGCTGAAATGTGTCTTCAAATTTACGCGTAATGGTACTTTAAGTTAACCATTGACAACAGCAGATGGACGGACAGCCGCTGGCCCAGTACACGCACTCACTAGCGGTGAAGGGGTTGAAAAGGCTATAAAATTATGGATAGTTATTTTAAAGGAGAACAGCTGTTCTGATCCAATCACACAATTTAACTGTTAAACACTGTGCCCTGTAGTACAAAAAAATCCAAATCTGGGAGTTGTCTTATGAGACAAATTGACCATGATAGGCCCAAGAGTGGTTCCAGAACATCTTAGTGCATGCAGGTGCCAGTCTATTCTTGAACTATCATGGTTGATCTACATCTTGTTGTAGTACATCAGGGCTGTATGTGTAAGTAACAATGAGAGTTCAAAGGTTTCAACACTGACCAGGGGCTCCAGTTCTTTCTTGTCGATGAGGTTGTACTCGGTGACGAAGTAGTAGAAGTGTTTGTAGCAAGTGTTGATGTGGGCCTCCTGAAACAGCGCACAGACCAACAGATTAACTCATTTAGCCCCGACACACCATCGCCAGATAACTAATCGACCATGGTAGTCCAAGGGTGGTGCCAGCATAGCTTGGCGCTGATAGGCGCCAAGCTATTCTGGCACCACCCTTGAACTACCGTGGTCAAACTGTACCTTGCGTTGTAAAGCAGTCTTCAAAGACGCATTTAATGCTTATCTGATCTATGGTCATGACACTTACTGCTCCCATGGCAACCAGTTTGTCAAAATGGTGGATGTAGACATGGACAAAGACACGAAAGAGCCGTTTCAGAATCTTCTTCACCACCGACTGGTAATTCTTGGGGAAAGGGTGGCCTGTGAGTGTAAGACAAAACACAAACAGACAAGGCGTTTTAGCTCAAACTCATTCAACACCAACACACCACAGCAAGATATGGCTTGGCTATGATAGTTCAAGGGAGGTGCCAGAACAGCTTGGCGCCTGCAGGCGTCAAGCTGTTCTGGCACCACCCTTTAACTATCATGGTCGATCCGCCTCAATTGTAACGCACTCCTCAGAGGACAACTCCAAAATGTGAGTATTTCGTACATGGGGCACACTGAGCTAATGTCAAACTTAACAAATAAACTCTATTTCATTTTTAAATAATTATTGTTATTAAATAAATGCAGAACAAAACAAATTCATGAAAATATAATGACAACTGTAATGTAAATGAACAAGATAAATGAGAATACAAAACAACAAGAAAAATAAATTATACATTAGGAAAAAACAGTAGGGTCCGTAGGGATGCTATTTAAAAAACAAGAAAGCCAAAGCCCTTATGGCTCACGTGTATGACCGATCCACACGTGACAATAAGTAAAGGGATGGCTTCTGCACCAACAAAATCCATGCTTTCTCAAAATTTCATCAGTTTTCACACATCTGTCAAACCCCTGTGGCCCCTGACCTTTGCGATGAGTCAACTAAATTAGTATACATAGGAAGGTCTTAACATCAGCTACCTTTGTGCCAAATTTGATTGAAAAGTTTGCAAAAATGTTGATAATAACTACAATTTTATCCAAAATTGGCATTTTATAGACATTTGCCAACCTCTTGTGACCGTTGACCTTTTCCAATGGGTCATCCAAATTAGTATGCATAGATAGGTCTTACCATCAGGTACATCTGTAGCAAGTTTGGGTTTGAAGTTGAGAAAAAACATCCTTTGACAAAATATGGCTATTTTTGACCTATTTCCTGAGTTTTTGTGACCCTTGACCTTTCTAAGGGGTCATTGAAATTAGTATTTATAGAAAGGTCTTACCATCAGATTTTTTGGTACCAAGTTTGGGTTTGAAGTTGTGAATAGTATTTGAGAAAAAATAAATTATGTCAAAATATAGCTATTTTGATATATTTCCTGATTCCCTGTGAAATTGACCTTCGTGAGAGGTCACTCAAATTGGTGTGTTTAGAAAGGTCTTGCTACAAAGTATCCTTGGGCCAAGTTTGAAGACTGTAGCTTGAATAGTCTCCGAGAAAATGCCAACATTACAGTTTACAACGGACGACGACCACTGGCCCAGAACATGGACACACTTTTGCTTCACACGTGAGCCAAAAAAGGAAACATTTCATGAAGATTACTAGTCTTGAACATGAGTGCACATTAGAGAAGATGGAGACTTAAATGAACACGATATTTGCTAAACATCTTCGTTTTCTCCATATGGTCATCTCTCTCGAATGTGTAACAGCAAAAAATGCCGAACTAGAGAGACAGGATGCTATTGTTGTAAAGCCTGAGGCAGTTACTGGCTGCAGAGAACTACACGGATTCCCTCTTTTTCAATGAGTCGGTAGCGATTTCTAGCTCATTCACATGACTGATTTGCTTGTGTATTTTTAAGTTTAAAGTTACAACATTTTTTTATTTTGTTGCCTAAAAAAAAAAAAAAATGCAGAATACTGTAAGTTACACCGAGTGTAAGTAAAATTGAAGCAACAGTGGTTGGAGAGAGAGGGCCAACTTACCGACTTGGACAGGGAAGAGACTCTCATCATTGATCTGTGACTCCACCCACTCCATGAGCAGGCTGATGTACTGGGGGGCGGGCAGAGCAGTGGGCTTCTTGTAGTTCACCCCATCACACCAGTGGTACTCATATCTGCAATGTTCACAATCACAAAATGTTGAAAAAGAGTTGAATTCCGTAACTGGAAAAGATATAAAGTCTATATATCTATGAAAATGTGTAGGGCTTTAATGTGTTCTGTTTTGCCTGTAGGCAAAACTGAACATTTTCAAGCCCTAAACAGTTTTCTAGATATATGGAATTCACATCTCTTGCAGGAAATTAATCAACCACAATAGCATAAGACGAGTGCATCTTGTGTATGGTATATTCCCTGGTAGCAATTAAACTAAAGAGATAGCAATAGCACTGCCCAGCTAGCAATAAAAAAAAAAAAAGTTCAATTTCATACCTGGAAAACGGTCTAGGAAACAAGGTGAGTATCATGAAGTTTTCACTTGCACTTTTGCAGACAGCATTCATTCAAAACCAGATTATCATCACAGCAAGTAACCATACCTTGGGCCTCCACTCATCGTAGGGCAGGACTGTTCTGTGCAGTTCTCACAAACTGTGCCATACAACAAGTTGATTCGGTTGAAGAAATCAACAACTGCAACAACAATGATCAAATCAATTTTACAGATAAAGTAAGAAACCTGACACAGGGAAAAACAAATGTTCTGTGACCCCACTCAGACTACCAACCAACAACAAATTATTTCCGGAAATCTGAAGTAGGTTAAAACTGCACGTTTTGACCAACAACCAAAAAATGGATTAAAATTCCGGACAAACAAGCAATATTGTGTGTTTGTCTGGTCTTTCATTTGTTTCAATCCACTTTTTTTCATCTAAACGTGCAAATCTGACCTACTTCTGATTTCTCAACATCTATTATCCAAGTGAAATCTGGGGGCCCAAATTCTTCTCTGGTAGCCCAAACACTCTATTATTATTATTTATTACATTTGTAACATGGTATTTATATGGCACATTTCTCATATTTATAACTCAATGCGCAGAATGTAGCCGCAAACTGAACCCAACAAGCACGCTCACGTGAATCACGCACATTCACTCACACTGTACATAAACACAGAACATGCACGTGGTGCTAAGGGCAAGCTCGTCAGCTACTGAAGTTGTTTTTCTAATGTGTATGCATGCACATCAATTTGCATTCACCATAAACACAACTTTGTCTCGCATGACTAGAAATCCCCAATTTGGCGACGGGTGAATGGATTTGGATCACTGCTGTATTGGATCTACTTTGTTTCCCTGTTTGATTCAAGTTCCTACCAACATTCAGCACTTACAGTTAATCAAAAGATACTTTATTATCTGAAAGTTTCATATTGTAAAATATTAGTTGTTGACAGTTCACTTCTTGTAACAGTACCACTCATACAATAAACTTCAATATGTCAAACAAACTGTTATCTTTCACAAACCAGACTTCCTGAATCCAACTCCAAGCAGTAGTGCAGATGAGCATTAAAACTGGACACTGAGTTTAGCTTATTACCCTGGAATCACAAATCCAAAGTTCAAATGCCTTTTTGTCTGAGCTTGGGTGACAGCGCACACAATTTAAATGACTGAATGCCATTCATGGACTAACTATGCCCCGTAATCGAGGCCCAGCAAGAGAATAAATTCTCACGAGCCCCTGCGGATGCAGAGACTCGTGAGAATTTATGCCTTTTGCAGATGGAACAGGCTGGCTGAAGGACTGTTCTGTCTAAAGCAAAAAGGTGAAATTCAGCTTTCTGGCATTTTGATGAACCTGTATCAGTTTATGGGACTGACAGTCACCCATTTGTTTCTAAACCCACATGAAGCACAGGTCTAAGAGAATGAACAAACAAATGACACAAACCATGGACAGCAACCCAGTCATTGACATCCTCGCCTGGGGGCAACTTGACCACCTCTTTTAGGTCAATACCAGAATTTAGTGAGGCATTGGCCTGTTTGTGAAGACTGTATTTTAAGGTCCCTCGATCAAACCGTTTCTTTGGTCGAAACGTCTGAAAGCATGAGAGGAAAAGTTAGTCCTCAGTTCTTAGCAGTATGTAAATCCATTTCAAAGACAGTATATTTGGTCCTCACTGGCACACATTAAATTCTACTGTTCGTATTCTCACAGCATAAGAACATTATAGGTCGTCTGACATCGATGCGCACAACATTTTTCCCAAATATCTTTGAAAAGAACCACTTTTCTATATAATACCAATCTTAGAACAAATATCAGTCAGGGCCAGTTAAATTAATGTGATTTACTTTCAAGAAACTTGAACAATGTGTCATCTGTGCTGTACAGTCGTACAACTAGTACAAGAGCACTTTCATGAAGTGACTGAATTCACATTCAGAAATGTGTTCTAGATAGCCCAGTAAAGAAAAGATTCATTTTCATGTGAATGAGTAAGATGACCAATTTTTTAAACATGAAAGTGAAACGGTGCAGGCAGGCACAGTCTGAATGCTTGACCTTGATATTGAAATCTAGCCATTTTCTGCTGGGGCTCTATTAGGGTATTATATACTATTAAAAATAGCTTGTTCTTGCCTTTTGACCAATTTGTATGACTGTACAGCAAAATCAACAAATCATAGGAGTTAAGTAAAAATAGCCCATATTACTATTAGACCAATCAACACTTAAATGACATCTGTTCTTAAAGTGGTATAGAAAAACATTTCATTGCGGATGTGCCAAATGGAATATATAACTATGTATGTGTGGCTAAAAAAACCCCTGACATTGACATTGAACTGAAGGAGTGAAGGGGTCAACTTGGCTAAATTTACTAGGCATAAATCGACCCTAGTGAAAATGTACCCTAGTGAAAATCTATCCTACATGAATCCCTCAAGGTGTTAATCTACCTCCAGTGATCATCTACCCATGTAAATCTAGTGTAAATTTGTGCTGCTGCTATTTCGCGTACAGCTTTTAGCTGAATAGATTCAAACCTGATGGATTCACTCTAGATGGGTTTTCCGGGTAGATTCACACTGGGAAGATAATACTGTACAGGGAAGTTAACCCTTCGTCCTTAGACACTTAGTCAATGGAATCAAGGAACTTTATTTTTACAATGAGGAAGGAGATTACAATAAGCATCACAATTCAATTTCAAAGAAAGAAAACGGGTTTCACTAAAGCAGTTACATCAATTACAATCACTACATCTTGTACATGATACTCTTTGTAGAGTATGTGCTATACTAGAAGTGGAAGATGAAAAAGAAGATTAGCAATAGCATTATTTATTTATAAACTATAGGGCTCAGGAAGCTGATGTCATCACACTAGTTATGACGGCCATCTTGTGAAGCCGCTCATAGGGAAATCACTATCAGGACAATGTCAGAAAAGTCCTGATGTGCTATAAGCAATAACAGCAAGTCTTGAAATCCCTTTAGGGAAACCGCTAACCAGAATCTGTTTTTGTTTGTTTCCAAAGAGAAAGAAACATGAAGAAAAACGTGTTGAAACAGTATGATGGTCGCTGACGCGCCAACGCTCCTAGGCAACACGGGGAACTTCCCGAGCCCTATTAGTATTACCATTTACCAATCTGTATGATTACTGAAGAAGTGTAAATTATCACTTACAAAGTTGCATGTTTTCCTTAATTAAAATGAATATACAAAATCAAAACTGAAATGGTGATGCCAAGCATGTAAAATGCAGAGAACATACCAACGATGAAAGAAACCTACTTGGAAAATACATTACATAGATATAACACATTTTTTATTATTGTTTGCCAGGTTCTGTTCTGAGCATGAAAAGATAAGTAGCAAATTGTGTTCTTGTTTCGATTTTCATATGTCTCTTTGAAAAAAAAAACACCCGGTGTTAAACCGAAATATATAAACATTAATTAATTAATTAAGTGTATGTCTTTTCTAAGCGTGTTTCTTTCTTCGTTAGGATACATGAATGTTCTCCCGAGTCTCAGTAAACAAACGGATGAATCATCAAAGTAATTACTAAGCAAACTAGCACCACGCAAAAAAAAAAAACAAAAAAAAAAAAAACTGAAAGAATGGAAACAAATCAAATCCCTAAGCGTGTTAAATATATTTCCCTATGAAAAACAAAATACATTAGCAACAAGCACTGACACTAAAGTAAAACACGTTTTCATCATAATGGACGAAAGAATGAGGAAGAAGAAATCGCCATGTTTCATTTTGTCTGCCGACGACTTCACGAAGAGATCATAAATATTCAGTCAAACACTGTATGGAATCAAAGACATGATTGTGCTGATTATAAATACGTTCACGACATAAGAAATACAGTAAAGAAATCACCCTGTCTCTTTCAAAGAAATTCTTGAAAGCTGCTCGAGCTCCTGCCATCTTGGATCACCTAGGGCTTGACTCGTGACATCAGTTTCGTATACTAAGTCCAATATAATGTGGTAGTCAACACTGAAATACCATTTTGTAAGTGAAGATAACATTACTGTTTAACAATATTGTATTATTTCTCTCTTGTTATGCGAAACTATTTTTATAAAATTTAGCTCCGTTTGGTGGGATTTGCGTGGGCATGGATCGTCAAAAATTATGAATTTCCACTCACAATACGACTACACATTCGCTTGCATGTTAAGAGAAGTAAGATTATTTTGTTTATTCTGCTAGTGCCTTTCGTCTTACTGTTGTTTTACATTGAACATGCTTGCAAAAATAGCAGACTTTTGATGTCAAACGCGAGGCGGCTAGACGTGGGGAAGGCAACAGCTGTTGGTAGTGTTGCTTGTGAATGTGATGTCAAAACCCTGTTAAAAAATCTGCTCAAGCACGGATATCACTGATAGTTTTGCGTGCCTGAGGAACAGAGAGGTAAGTAAATGAGATCGATTCTTACCGGCAAACAGCATAATTCTCACGAGCAGCCATAACCTACTGGCGACTGGGTAAAATCTTTCTGAAATTTCTATCTCGTTTAGTCTTGATAGGACTATGTCATGAATAGTATTTTGCCTCTCGTGTTTGTGTGTCCTTTATCATAGTTTATGTGTACTGCAGAGGGGGAAAATGTCACTCAGTTAATTTCTTTGGCGCAGAACTGGCAGAAGTGTTTATTAGCACCGAAATAGTGGACACTATGCCCCCTACTGGCCTTCTCCGCACCTCAACACGAGGTACCCGCGGTCACAAAAGCAAACTGTTGGTACCTCAGTCAAGAACTGATGTCCAACTCCACTCTTTCAGCCAACCGTCTCTGGAACTCTCTGCCACCAGTAGCCACCTCCATAGACTCCCTTCCCAACTTCAAGCACATTGCTGAAGGTTGAAAAGTACCCCCCCCCCCCCCCTTCCTCCCTCCCTTCCCTTTCTGTTATGTGGTAGTCCTTGTCTTAGTATGGTGCAATCACACCAGACACAATCACATAGGGTTCTTGTAAAGAAACTTCACTCATTTGCAACTCGTCACACGTGGGACAAGGTTGTAGACCACACTGGAGTAACACTAACAGTTCCAACAGTACTTTATTCTCACAATGCAACCTCAGCACAATGCATCCACACTTTGATACACTGTCTCATACAATGCATGCCATCTACAATTTTGATACATTGTGGTCCGAAAAAATCAGTGGGGGGGGGGGGGGGGGGTACAGATAAGGCGCGTGCTTCCAGGGTCCGAAAAAAATCAAACAGCAGGGGGGTGGGTGGAGGGGGGGGGGGTGCTTCCATGGTCTGAAAAAAATCGAACGATGTGGGTGGAGGGGGGGGGGGTGCTTCCAGGTTCCGAAAGATACCTACAAGGAGGCCAGGGGAGGGGGAGTGCTGCAATAACATTAAACCACCCCCCCCCCTCCTTCTCAGACCATGTTGTGGCCTGGTAGTGAATGACTTTTGTTGTTTTTTTTTAGGCCCAGGAGGGGTTGCTGTAGTACCAAAGGACCCCCCCCCCCCCCTTGGATCCGGTGTTGTATACTTACAGATTTCCAGAGCAGTCTGGCAAATTACACAGCTCAACCAATCAGAAAAGAAAATGTAACCAAAACTCATTAATATTCATTAAAAAGAATACTCTAGAACTATCTACAGTCTTTCACTAACAAGTAACATCTAGGTGCATTCTGTAAATGTTGCGAAATGTAGCCAACGTGTACTACACAACTTTGATGTCATACTTGAGGTCACTAGAATAATTGTGCCCTTTCCAGAACCTCCCAGCTTAATCAAGGTTGGACTTCACAACAATGTGCAACATTCTAGCTACATGAAAACAAAATCAGCAATTCTCCATGCATAAGAAACAAATCATACTAAAAAGGTATGTGACTCTGATCTAAAATAACTCAACTGAACAACAGATCTTTCCTATGATTAACATACACATGAAAGGAAATAACATAACCACAAACGTAACAGTCACTTTCTCTAACCCTTTTCATCCTGATACTTCCATGCTTGAAATAAATTTGACTATGACAGTTCAAGGGTGGTGCCAGAATAGCTTGGCACCTGAAGCACCAAGCTATTCTGGCACCATCCTTGAACTAAAATGGTTGATTTATTTCCTAATCTGTAATGTAGCCTTCATAGTACAATAAGCTTTTTTTCTTTAAAAATTAGCCTCTCTGGGTAAAGATTTTAACCTGTTTTTATTGTAGTACCTACCACCTTTTAGTCATATCATTTTCCTACCCCTTGCGTGCGCACACAGTGGGTTATCCCTCTCTATAGACATTTCTACTCCAAAGAAAGATGAAGAAGAAAAAATGTCTGAATTTTTTTTTTTTTTTTAAATGTGCATTTGATCTGTTGATTTATAGATGAACAATACACTTGTTATATAGTATTTATTACACTTACATTTTGAGTATCCAAAATGTGCACTTTCCAATGGCCCTAACACTGTTAAGACATTCTGTGTTAGTACTAGTAGGCACACCACACTGCTTTTTCCCCCCGCGCTCTTTGGTTAGTAAAAAGGTGGACAGAGAGGTCTTTCTCACCGAGCCTCTTGCCCACCCTCAGGGTCCTTTTATTTTTGTCATCTGTTGTCAGCCAGTTTGTGCAGTAGGAACAAAGAAAAGTAGTAACAGCAAACTTAAAACTCCGTGAAAATATACCCTGCATGAGCAATTTTCAAACATGACAGGGAAAAGTGAAAACTAAAAATACTTGTGGTGTAAAGTGATATATACTGCCTTCCCCACAAGCATAGTCAAACAAAGCAATTAGGACCAGAAATTGTGATCATATTTATAGTTATTCACAACATGTTAAAGATGCCCTGCTCTTTCATCAAAATATCTATCTATATCCCGTAGTCTTGCCGACCGTTGGGGCACCACTGATGACTTGGCAACCAGCTCCCTCCAATCCTCTCTGTTCTCTGCCATTCTCAGCGTATCGCCCAGCTTCAGTCCTGTCCACTCTGAGATATTGTCCTCCCATCTTTTCCTCTGTCTTCCTCTCCTTCGTCCTCCTTGCACAGTGCCTTGCAGGCCGATTGTTTTGGCAAGCCCTGCTGAACGCGTGACATGCCCATACCACTTCAGTTTGCGTTTTCTCACAATGGCTAATAAGTCTTCATAGGGCCCGATGGCTTGCCTGATTCTGCTTCCCACTTCCTCATTTGTGATGTGATCTCTGTATGAGATGCCAAGCAGCCTTCGAAAACATCTCATTTCAGTGGCTTGTATCCTCCTTTCAAGGTCTGCTGTGAGGGTCCATGACTCGCAGGCATACAAGAACACTGAGATGACTAAGGAGCGCATCAGTCTGATCTTGGAGCAGAGTGTGATGTTTCTGTCCTTCCATATGGTCTTCAATCTTGTCAGTGCTGTTGTTGTCTGCGACAGTATTTCTGGTTTTGATCCCTCATCTGTCACAATGGCTCCTAAGTATTTGAATTTCTTAACTGTTTCCAGTTTGTGGCCTCCAACCATGATTTCAGTGCCAATGCCACTGGCATTATTGGTCATCAGTTTGGTCTTCTCTGCACTGATTTCCATCCCATATGCCCTGCTCTTTCATCAAAATATAATGTGAATAAATAATGAAAAATAGTTAACTTCTGATCTAACAAATCTCTAGTGGGCCCAATTTTTCTTCTTGTTATATCCCGAGTTTGTTTTTAAGCAAAGTAAATTGCATGGAAAAGTGCTTTCAGAACCTCTAAAAAAAGAGTTTTGTTAAAATGTTATATCAACTAAATTTAGCGAAGTAGACTGCATTGAACAGAAATACTATAGTCACCATACTAAATTTTGGTGTAAAATATAAAATATCAAAAAATAAGAATTGTCTTTAAACTTAAGTGTGTAGTAATGCAGTAGTAGTATAGTCAGTATTCACATTTGTTGTGAAAACAATTTGCAGTTAATTCTTTATTTCTGTAACTACTGAAATACAACAGAGCTGTTTGCTCTAGTGCATTTTATTACAGACAAAATGGAGTAAAATAATTTGTTGTGTTTCATGTTTCTAACTTACAGGGTTTTCAACCTCTATTTTCTGTTTTTCTTAATTTACATAATGTGAACTATAATGTGCAGTGGTCATACTCATAATCAACCCATTTATTGCATCACCATGAACTTGACTTTGAGCTTTGCGTGAATTTTGCTGATGTTGTAGTTAGGACATATTTATCATCTAATATTATTATTAACACATTACATCCTGAGACTGATTTTTTAAAATTTGCTCATTGTCCTATGAAGGCTACATTACAGTTTAGGAGACAGATCAACCGTTTTAGTTCTAGGGAGGTGCCAGAATAGCTAGGCGCCAGAGGTGCCAAGCTATTCTGGCACTAACCTTGAACTATCACAGTTAAATTTATTTCAAGCAATGGGTGTATCAGGATAAAAAGGGCTAACACACAAATGTCATTCAAAATAAAATTAAAAAAAATTAAAGAAAATAAAAAATAAAACATAGTGTTATAAAGTTGGGCATTACATTTGTTCCATTTCTAAATGAAGCTGTCATAGCATTGAAAACAGGTGGGAGCACAGTCTAGCAACTTTTAGTGGAAGTTGTCTTTTTAGCATACTCATGAATGACACAAACAACAAATGTGAAATTTTAATTTGGCATTTTATGTCAGGTCAGTTAGACACCCTTTGACGTCCTTGTCTTGCGAAAACCATCCGCGTTCACGAGTAATAGAATACATTTGTACTTGCCAAAGCCATCTATACTGCACAAAATGGTGGTGGTAGCAGAAGAACCTAGTTACCTATCATGTGATCATTTTGTCTTGCATTCAATCAGTAGAAGGTATAGAAAACTGTACCCCGATCTTGAGCAGTTGGTTGTTTGTTTATTTGTTTTTTGACAACTGTAAAGGTATTGAAAAGTGAACATTCTCTGTCTTTGTATCGCCCATATAACTCCGCCTCTCCCTTCTGTTGATAGCTATGTTGTTGTAAGTCCAGAAGGAGAGATGATTTCTGCACACTACGGTAGAATGTTCAAAACAGAAAGTTGGAAAGCAGCCTTTAACAGGCAACAGGTAGATCTAAACCAAATACTGAATGGACACTGATTTTTTAAAACTGGTAATCAAACCATGATGACACTGTCTTTCTTGTTCAGATTATCCATCACCGTGTGTAATTTTTCATAATATTAGAGGTTGAGCAGAGTTAAATGTAAGTTCACAGTGTGTGGTGTATTGATTTTCCTCAGGTAGCAGGTGTTCAGACAGAAAGATACCAAGATACCAATATTCACAGCCTTACTACAATGCGATCATGATTAACTCCTTCCCTGCCACTGTAGTACATTTGTTCATTCAAAAACCAAAAAAGCCAAAACTGACCAAGAAACATGGATACAAATTGGTCTCAGGAAGAGGCATAGACTCTCATGACCTCCCTCCCCCTCTCCCAGGGTCTCATGAGGATCTATGTCTCTTGCAGTTGGATCGTGTTCACATTTTCTCAGCAGTGTGAAGGGGTTAACTCGGTCTGACTCTGTGGCTCCTGGGTATCTCGATCTGCTGAGGCTGACCTGTATTTGAATACATGTCTTGTTTATCAGTCACTTCTGTTGAACCACACACCATTGTAAGCACGCCTTGCTGAATTTTAGTGCGTACATTTTGTTCCAGTTGTATTATTCAGTGCCTCAGGCTTTCTTGCTGAAATGAAATCAACTCCCTATTGTTTTTACTTGCCGCTGGCTGTAGCGTCTGTTTCATGAATGTTAATGAGGCTGTTGTACACAGCTTTTAAAAAAAAAATTACAATTATGTCGCAATGCCTTAACCTCTTGTGTCTTTTGATATATTGGCTTCATTGTTTTTTCAAGTTGGGTATCGCTAATTGCTGAGGTCTCTAGCCAGATTATATACTACTTTCATCAGCCTGTGCATGTATGGTGTTTTTTCTTCACATAATTATTAATAATTAATTTTTCATCACATAAATTAACAGTAATACAGAACACTGTGAAAGGTAGTGTGTAAAGTACAGTGTATACTGTATGTCACCAATTTGGTTATCTTCCTTTTTTTTCTTCTTTACGGTTGTGAATGTGATTAAAAGAGTGAAGTGTGGCTCACGGTTTCAAATACAACTTTCCCAGCAGAAAATGGATTTTGAGAAAGAGAAAAAGTGAAAGACTGATGATGCTTATACCCCTAATCTGCTTTTGTTTGTCTTCACTTTATGTTTTTTCTCTTTGCAGTTGTGACTGTGAAAGCATTGAAACATGGCAGACGCCGATACCCCCACCCTATCCACTCCCATCCACTCACCAAAGCTGACAATCCACCACCAGCACCAGAAGAAGATCTCAGAGCCCCTGCCCCCCAGCGATGTTGAGGATGAGGAAGATGCAGCCAGTGTGGACTACGACAGTTTTGACGAGCAGGGTTATGATCGACCAGCAGAGAGGTGGGCCCCACTTGGTGCTGCTGTCAGTCCTACGCCATCACCTGCTGAGCCCAGGTATAGCTCACTGTCAGTTTGATAGGTGACAGGGGGTGAGGGGGGGGGGGGAAGGAGGGGGGGAGTTGGGTCAGATGATTACAAGTTGCCTAGTGTGTGATATCTCAGATCATTTTCCACTTCATCATTGAGGGTGGAGAGTGTCTGGAATATTTGGAAAACTCACTCTCCCAACCCATCACCCCACACCACCCCACGCTATTCCACCCTTTTCCTTTATAGTTATTTTTGTTGAGAATTCAGTAACCAGTTTGTTTATGAAGATGTAGAAGATTGCAGAATGTCATTTCACATTTAGCCTACGGTGATTGTTCTCCTTGATGATTTGGTATGTTCGATAGGCCAAGTCAGTCTTGCTTTGTTTAAAGGGTCGGATCCTGAAGGTGTACCTCCGGGTTAGCCGCAGTGCAAGAAACTCTATGCTTTTGCGCTGTTGGCTAAGATTCAAATGACTCATCGGAATTGCGCACATGTTTATATAGGCTGGCCGACGGTTTAACCTCTTTGTGCATGCTGCCATAGATACCATTAACCCTTTCCTGTGGTTTGTGCTTTTTGTTGATGTGATTCCTGCAGGAATCACTTTGAAAAAAAGCGCTGCCCACAGCCTAAGGATTTAACAGTAC
Organism: Semisulcospira habei; assembly: GCA_036245525.1. Classification (NCBI taxonomy): domain Eukaryota; kingdom Metazoa; phylum Mollusca; class Gastropoda; family Semisulcospiridae; genus Semisulcospira; species Semisulcospira habei. Next base: position 92,580,327 of record BTPG01000006.1, read on the forward strand.
GACAAAGCGCCTGCATCTACACAAGGGGGTTGATGGTTCTGTTCCCGTGTTGCCAGTGGTTTTGGTGGTGATGGTGGGGATGAGCAGATGAAGAAACTGGAGGAGGAGCAGGAGCAGCTGAACTCCTCCCTGCTGGCCCTCACCACACACTTCGCGCAGGTCCAGTTCCGTCTCAAGCAGATCGTCAGTGCCGACCCCAACGACCGCGAGGTAAGCATTTTGTGTGGGTCGTTCACACACACACTCACACACACACACCCCCCCCCCCCCACCCCACCCGCTTATGTTGCATGTGGGCAATGGTGAGTGAACATGGCAGAAGGGGTTGAATGTGTTGTGTCAGGGTATAGAATTGTCCACGTTTAACCCCTTCACTACCGAGGAAAAAAAGGGCAACACATTGCTACTGCAAGAGGTATAGATCCTCATGAGCCTCTGCAATTGCGGGGTTTCATGTGGATCTGTGCCTCTTGCTGAAACTGCTTTGTATCCGTTGTTCGTGGGATGCCTGGAGCTCATTCGCGTTGAATTGACACAGATCAAAGACATACAGTGTAATATAGTAGCAGCGAAGGGGTTTAATCCCTTTGTGTAGTCACTGGTACTGCCTATAATATATAATAGTTTCAATCAGGCCGACCACTCCGTCTCAGACATTCGAGTTAAAGGCCTCTGGCTTATGCAAGCCAGTAATGTCTGGGCCAGGAAAGACCGTGAAAAATTTCTGATTAATAAACTGGGCACTGTGGCGCCACTCGGGATGAATATGAAAGATTAACATTGTTTACCTTGCTTGTGTCTGCTACTTTACCTCACTGATTTACTACTCACTAATCAGTTACGTGATGTTGGCGCTGGTTGATATGTACATTTCCCTTGGGGACTTTCTCCGCGCTGGCCGAACGTTTAGTTGGATCCCTTGCCCTTCCCTGTCGGGCACCGGGTCTCCGGCTCACGGTTTGATACGCGGTTTTGGGGCGGGGCGATCGTGTGCATCCCTTGGGGATGTATGTGGTCGTCTTGTTGCGTACCTGTGTGTTTTTCTGTGGGCTGATGGGTGCCCGTTGGGTGGGGTTGGTGGCTCTGGCTGATTGTCTTCCGCCCCCCCCCCCCCCCTCCCTTTTTTTTTTTTTTTTTTTTTTTTTTTTTTTTTTTTTTTTTACTCCTTCCCCCCTTCCCCCCCCCCCCCCGCCCCCATCTCCCTCTCTCTCTCTCTCTCTCTCTCTCTCTCTCCCCCTTATTTTTTGAGTTACCCTTGAAGACGGTTTCACAACTACCTACTCTCCACTTATACCAATATTCTCTTACTGATTTTGATTCTTTGCTTTGTTTTCATGACTTATTACTTGTTGTGTACCGTGCTAAATGCTGGGGTTTTTTTCCCGGGGTCCTCCCGTTTTTCCCCGAGGTAGTCCTCAACTTGAAGGTGATATAAAGTTTGCCTTCGGGTTGGTGTTTAGCAGGCTTTGTGTATTAGACACTCAGCCTACTTCGTGCCCAAGGGTACTCCCCATTCGTTCTCTCTCTCGTTCTCTCTCTCCGTCTCGCTCTCTCTCTCTCTCTCTCTCTCTCTCTCTCTCTTTCTCTCTCTCTCTTTCTCTCTCTCTCTCTCTCTCTCTCTCTCTCTCTCTCTTTCTCTGGCCTCATCTACACGCCTTTTCTTTCGCTCGCTCCTGCACGTGCTTGCACACACTCTTGTCTCTCGTGTTCAGGTTCTTTCCGAGTCTCTCTCTTACGCGATTTTTCGTTGACGTCATTTTTACTTTTTCCGCACTTTTGTTCTTCCTTTTCTTTTCTTTTATTTTACGTCACCTCCTTCAGTTGCCACATTCCTTCTGCCATTGAAGATAAGTAGCGGCTAATCTCTATGTTTGTTTGTTTGTCTATTTTGACAAAGGGTATTTACCCGAAATATTAATAAATTGTGTTGTACCCGTCTTTTCTAAGCGTGTTTCTTTCTCCGTTGGGTACTTCTTTGCATATTACACGCTTGGCAGTCACCTTTTTGGTCTGGATTGATTATTTATATAATATATATAATACAGCTAATGTTGAAATAGAAGGACGTGTCCAGTTTTAACTCTCTGGTTGTTGGTAGCGCTTTTTGTTATGATGATTCCTACAGGAATCATCACGACGAAAAGCGCTACCAACAGCCAAAGGGTTGACCCCCTTGTGCATGCAGCCACTGGTGCTGTAAACAGTACTGGTGGCTGCATGTTTAGGTAGGTTAATATGTCATGGTGTGGATTTGTTTTATCCACTTTTTAACACTCAAGTGCTTGCAGCCATGTTACCTGTTTACAGTAGCGATAACTGCATGCACAATAGGGTTAAACTAAAGGTCTGTTTAGAAAATAGCATTGCATCATTTATGATTGTTGACAGTGCCACAAAAGAACAAGACCAAAAAAGCAACAACAACAAAAATGACAAGTTTACCCCAACTACTAACTACCTGTAAAGGTTTTAATTGTGCCATTATTATGGTAAGAATAATTGTACTTCAGCAAGTATACAATTTGTAGAGGTGTACATTTAAACTTGTATGCAGGACTTGCTGAAAGAGCTGGAGGAGTTTGCCTTCAAGGGCATCCCTGATGTACGTGGAGGTCAGGTGCAGGATGCTCAGGTCTCGGATGCTCAACAGCTGGTTAGTGACATTTTTTCAGTCATGGAATGGGGACTGATTTGCTTGAGTGACTTGGAGACTGGTGCAGCTTTTTGAAAATCTCAGGAAGCTGAATTACAGCTTTGTGCCTCAGACAGAACAGCCTTTCAGTTTCAGTCAGCCTCTTCCGTCCGCAAGAGGTATACATTTTCATGAGCCCCTGCATCCGCAGGGGCTCATGAGAATTTATGTCTCTTGTTGGTTATAGACTTTTTGGAGCATAGCTAGTACTTGAACCTTTTTCAGTCATTAATTTTTTTTGCACTGTCACCCACGGATTTTGGAGTTGTCTTCTTTGTGTTTGCGTCTGCACACCAATTGCCATAGATCTATCGCTCACTGTGTCTTTGTCTTACATTTACAGCCATGCACTTTGAAAACGCAACATAACTAATTGTAACTTCAAGGCACAAAAACCCCATTTATTGAACGCGGCAACTAAATAAGGCAGGCAACTGAAATTGGTATATTTAGAAAGGACTTGCCACAGTGTTGCTGTAGGTATATTTAGAAAGGACTTGCCACAGTGTTGCTGTAGGCCAAGTTTGAAGACTGTGGCTTGAATATTCTCCGAGAAAATGCTCCTGTTGAAGTTTTACCACAGACAACGGTTGACAGACGATGGCTGATGGACGTTGGGGGTGTGCATGGGGATGCTGGCTGGTTTGGGTGTGTAGGTGAGGGGGGTGGGGTGTGGCAAAAGTGGGCGCTGGCTGGTATAGAAGGTGGTGCATAGTGGGCTGCTGTGTGATTTGAGGTGTTGGCTAGTTAAGGTTTGCACAGAGGGCTGCTGGTTGTTTGGTTGGAGTGCGTGGGGTGCACAGGGAGGTGCTGGCTGGTTGCGGGATGAGGGCGTGGGGTCAAGTTTGAAAACTTCAGAAATAACATTGTATTGAACAAAAAAGAATGACTTGGCATCATGAATGGGCGTTTTACTGAAAAGAAACGCTCCCTAGCAGATGTGAGACATCAGCCGTATAACATGTTCCGCTCAGCAAGACACGAAATACAAAAACGTCTGTACAACAACACTCGCACATTGCAGAGCCAAAGAGAGTGAACTAGCATCATTCTGCAAGCATGCCTAACCTTCAGTAAGTCCAAAATAGTCCCCTGCTGTTTTTAACGGTTTAATTTTATTTTATTCATCTTTACATTGTCATGTAACAACAAAATACAGGCACTAATCCTGAAAAGAAAGTTCTGGCGCATATTTTGGTGAATCTTAGATAGTTTCATACTAGTGCTTGTATACACATGCAGACGACATGAGTACATACTGTTTCGAGACATGGTTTATTTCCTCAAAATCATTACCGACGGCATTACTACTGGGAATACTTCGCTTAGCTTAACAATTTTAGCCCAAAAAACTCGTGTACATTACCACAGGGGAGGCAATCAATAAGGGTGTCGTTACCAGGACACCCGGGGTGGCCTCCCCTCCTCCCTATCCGGTGGCGCGCTTACCGTTTCCCGGCAGTCTCTTCGCTTAGCTGCTCAGGACAGGCCGTGTGTACTTCGTGCTCCGGCTGGAGTTAGGTGGATTACCGTTGTGTACTGTGGACGTTTGGATTTATGTGTTTGGACTTTCGTGGATGGTGGATTATGTGCATTGTGTTGTGTTTGGGTTACCTATGTGGTCTATGGATTACGTGGTGTTGGTTTTCTGTGGTATCACCGGTTTGGCAATGGTGAGGTAAAGTAGCGGTGACTGCCTCTAACTGGTTTCGACCGGGCAGCGGCAGTGACCGGGCCGTGATGTTTGGCAAGCCGACTGGGAGCGCGGTTCTTCTTTGGAGGCTCCCCACTTTCACTTGGTTTGGTTGTTTTTTGTTCTGTCCTTTGTTACAGTACTCAGGTATGGACATGCACCAAGTGTGGCGCCTTCCAATGGCCGAGCGAGGGCCATGATGTCTGCCTACCCTGCTCAGGCGGCTCCTCCGGCCAGACGTGCCGCAAATGCAGGACTTGGGAGGAAGAAAGATGGTCACAGCTGTGGGTGTTTTACCAGAGGGAGAGACCGGCACCGATCTCACAGCTGAAGTCGAGGAAGGCACTACAGCAGGGCAGAAAAGGCAGAATCATACGGAATTGAGAATAAAAGGGGTCTTCTATCCCCGCCGGTGCCTCGGGAAAACTTCCCCACCTTCAGCGGATGATTGAGCCTAACATTTCGGATCGGGGCTTGCCCCCCGTCCAAGCCCGGGCACCAAGAGCTCCACCCCGCCTCGTAAAGGCCCCGGTATGCTAGACCGCCAGCGATGGGGTACGCCCTAGGCACGGGTCAGCATTGGGAGCTCGGTCCCCCCGCAGTAGGAAGATTGGGCGAGATTATCACCCTCCAGGTGAGAGGAGAGTGCCCGCCAGCCTTAGGCTGGACCAGCCCCATCACCGGGCCACATCTTCAACGCACCTCTCAGTGAGGGACGGGAATGTGAGTCACAGAGTGAACTCTACACCTCCACCCCTCCACTTGAGGGCCAGGATATGAGAGAACGTTTGCGACGAGATTCGTTCCCACGGCAGGAATGGGAAGACGAGGAAGGAGGCAAAGACAGAATATGGTTGGACCGAAGCTGTCCATAGGGGACGGACATTCGGTCATTAGCGCCAGCCGACGGGAGGTGCATCCCCGTCGCGAGTGAACCACCAGGACACCTCCCCCACGCAATAGGAACATGGAGAATGACACAGGTTTCAAGGTCCCAAGTCGAAGAGTGGAGCCACAGACGAGATCTAACGCACAGGGCGGATCCCCCATGTCCATAGATCTATTGGGAAGAACTGACTCGGTCAGCAGTCGTCGAGAGGTGGTGCCAACCACACACCCACACTCCACCCTAGGCGGTAGAGAGGAACTCAAAGTGGCCATGGACCTGCATAACGCGGGGAGGAAGCCTACATGTTCGGTCGGGCGACCGCAGCGGCGGGAGGAAGGGTGCTACAGATACCTATTGCCTGGGAATGCCGTCTTCCTTTTTCGCCTCTCCGACCAGCGGACAAGCTCGGGTACGGCGCAGCGTGGGATCTCTCGGTGACACTGAGCATCAGAGGCGCCCGGCAAGAGCAGACCAGAGCTTTAAGGGCCGATTTCCTCGGGGAAATGACAGTCTCGACACCGTCTCCGGGATCACGGAGATGACAGCAGCAGGACGGAATCGCCCTCACTTTCGACGCTCGACCTCAGCCTGTTGGATTATGGAACGAGCGTTAACGCATCAATACAGTGGGTCCCGCTCTCTTCACGAGTGGGAGCAGCGTTTCGCGGGTAAGGATCCTCGTATAGGACGAGGGATCAAGCGGAAAAACACATCAACAGGCTGGAAATGGAAGCAGTGTGCTTCGTGTTCTCGCCGGGAAGCAGCAGCGCACAGGTCTAGATATCCTCGCCTTTGGATGAGAGATCAAGCCGTCGAACACCTCAAAGGTCACAGATGAAGCAGGGCGGCTCGCGCTCTCTCCGTGCGAAGCAGCGTCTCATGAGTCGGGATCCTCGTAATGGATGAAGGATCAAGCGGACGAACACATCAACAGGCTGGAGATGGAAACAGTGTGCCCCGCATTCTCTCCGAGTGGAATCAGCGGCTCACAAGTCAGGAGATCCTCGTACGTGGACAAAGGATCAAACCATCTAACACTTCTACAGGCTGGAGTGATAGCAGTGTGCCCTGCATTCGCTCCGGTGGAAGCAGCGGCTCACAAGTCTGGATATCCTCGTAAGTGGATGAGGGATCAAGCCGTCTAACACTTCTACAGGCTGGAGTGGAAAGCAGTGTGCCCCGCATTCTCTCCGAGTGGAAGCAGCGGCTCACAAGTCAGGATATCCTCGTACATAGACGAGGGATCAAGCCGTCTAACACTTAAACAGGCTGGAGGGAAAGCAGTGTGACTCGCGCTCTCTCTGTGTAGGAGCAGCGTATCTTGGGGCAGGAGTACGCGTAATCTCCGACAGCTCGACAGTAGTGGCCTACATCCAGAACCGGAGGTCTAGGAGGCGCTAAGTCTACACCCGGAGGACGTGGTTCGGAGTGGGGGTAGACAACGGACACGCCTAGCAGACGGTCGGGGTGCGCCAACACATCGCAGATTCGCCGCTCTTTGGATGAAGCATCTGGGTTCGACGCGTCATTCCGCCGGCCGTCGTTGCCCTGAGAGGAAAACTGCGACGATGACCGACGCATCGAGTGGCCCAGTGCGTCACATCACTCCCTCGCAGACTTTGGGATCTAGCGGAGGCATTGGGTGACCGCTCGGCAAGACGGCGGCAGACAACAGAGGTTGTTCTGAAGACTCCCGATGACCAGAGAGGATGAACATCTGCTTCCTCTGGCAGTGATGCGGAGTCTCTTCCTGGCGGTGCTGTGCTAGTGGTGGATAAGGAGGCGTGGATGCAGTTGGCGGCTCCCCACACACTACAGACTCGGAAGCGAGGCTTGGACAGGACTGCACCTGGGGTTCGCTTCCCCCTAGTGGACGCGGGGTTTCATCGAGAGGGTGAAGCCTTCCATTAGCAAGTGTCTGGAAAACACCTGTTTTTTTGCAGCCTCGGTTCGTCGGAGCGGGACACGCACGGAGCTAGTGACAGCCTTTAGGATGGCGTACCACCCCGCAGCCTACTCCTTGGCGGAGATTGCCGGCGGCGACGGGATATGAAGGGGCGTACTGTTTTGACAGGTTCCACGCTCACCCGTCTTTTGGGATAACACAGCGGTGGAAGGCTCTGCGCGAGGACATTCTTCTGTGGGACCGACTTGGCAGACGATAAGGCGACAGCACAGGATCCCTTGTCACCTCGGCAGGATTGTCTCCACTCGCTCGGTAGTGAGATGGAAGCTTTGGGCTACAACGCGACTTGGTGATGCCCTGCCTAGAAGGAGACCACGGAGGCGGGCTGAGACCCTGACGCCCGACAAGCTACAGTAGGCCCTGACGGATCCCGGCCCTGGAGACAAGGTGACGCCTAGTGTCGGCTTTGGCGCTTGCAACTACTTGGACGGTTGACCCTCTGGAACCACATGGCGAAGCGTGGGAGGACCCGGACTCCTGGCTGACGCAGCGCCACCGACACGGATTCCAGGGCATCAGAGGCAAGTCCGACAGGGGACCAGCACCCAGATTGCCGCTTAGGCAGAGTGCCTGACCGATAACAGCGGGATAGCAACGAGTGAACACGGAGGCAGATACATCCACTGGCTGGAGTTGATGGCGGTGCAGCTGGTGCTCGTCAGATGGAAACAATGGCTTACGCTGCGGAAGGTACGGGTGCGCTCCACCTACTTGACAATGGCTTATGATACGGAAGGTACGGTTGCGCTCCGGCTACTCGACAAAGTCTTACACTACGGAAGGTACGGGTGCGCTCCGGCTACTTAAAGGTCGGGGTTTCTTTGTGTAGCACTTCTGCCAGTCGTGCAGAGATCGGACCAGCACTCGTCAGACAGAGCGCTTCGGAGGTCAGCTCAACGTATGCGTGGATTCCCCTTGTGGCAGCAGTGTAAGGAGTGTTACTACACCTGGCTGCCTTCCAACTACTCTACGTGTGTGAGGAGACTCCGATGTTAGGCCGTTCCTACTGTAGTGGGACAGGAAGCTGCTTCCCCTCTCGCCTCCGCCTTCGAGGAACGGACTCCTTGCGTAGCCAACTACCTTGCATATGAATTCTCTGGTTGGTCTGTTCACCGAAGTTAAGCCGTTGGGGGCGGTTAATCCTTGGTTGGATAACCTCCTGGGAACAACAGGTATTGTGGAAGTCATCTTAACCCTTATCTTGTTCACCAGAGGGTGACATACGTTCGAATGAGAATAGTTAAAGGGTAGCGCCGGAGTGGCTTGGCGCCGCTAGGCTTCACGCTAATCCGGGCTAGCCTTCAAGTAAAGCCTTTGGGCTATTTTCCTATTTTCTATAGTATAACCTGTGTATGGTAGGGCACAAATTAAAGCTGTTAGCCTCAGGCGGATATGGGTTCAGATGCGGCAGCGCGTTCCCTCCCTCAGGATGGGTACCTAGGAGCTCCACAAGGCCAGGGATGGCATGGGGATTAGGACATGTTGGCCGTTCAGCTGGATCACAGTCCTTTGGAGACGCGTGGTGAACCTCTGCCTCAGCTCTGCGTCCGAGACGATTGCAACCCTGGCAGCAACTGTTTGTACAGACACAGAGCAGTTGGCGCGGCACGCTGGGGGATGGACCGTCAGCACTCACACCAAGAGGCTTCTCGGGTGCGACAGTGGATGTGATTGCAGCGACTCAAGGAGTCCCTGGCAGTACGGATACGAGGGAGAGTGGAGAGTACGGCAGGCGTGATGTGCTGCGGAGCAACTCTCCCCACAGACCGGACTACCCCCATTTTGGCCGAGTTCGTCTAGGGTTTCCCAAGCAGAATCAGACCCCTCAGCATCATTCAAATTTACCGGGTGGCAGGCACTTATTGACACCTAGCACGGACCAGCGCCGGTACAGACCTCTCGGATCGGGTCGAGCACCGTCATCGGCAAGACGGCCAGCTTCCGCTGACAATGCTGGGAGACCTAACAGGAAGACAGCTCGGTACAGCTCTTCACAGACCTTACATTTCTGGCAAAGAATCGCCTCCCAGTATCGGCGCCCCAAATATTGCCCATCCGTCCTCTCAGGACAACGGAACAGGACGGGAAATCCCGCCTACAGGACCCCGTCAGGGCGCTTAAAGTTACCTGCACAGATCTAAGCCACTAATACAAGGGTGCTTGTGCCTATTCCTGCCCTTGGCTCTGGGCAGATGAGACATCTGCGCAGACGATCTGATCCTGGCTCCGCTGGGTGATACGGGAGGCATACAACAAGGGCTTGCCCCGGCACAAACCAAGACCTTGAGTATCAGGGCACATGAAGTCAGAGCAGCGGCAATGAGCATCGCCTTGACCGCAATTGCGCGGTCAGCGACATTGTGGCAGCCGGGGGCTGGCGGGCCGAATCTACCTTCGCCCACTTCTACCTATGACTAAGAGATCTATTCGGCCAGCGCGACAACCTGGCCTACTTGGGGACATATCAGCAGCGCAGCACTCCCTCCACTAACGCCTAGCTAAAATTGTCGGGAGTGGGCGCACAGGGTGGGACCCTCAATTTACGCGCAGAGGCGCTTGGGCGTGAGACAGGTAGCCCAGGAACTGCGGCAATAAAAGGTCCGAACGATTGGAAGCTGTAGAGCCCCAACGAGTAGACAATCCCAATACATCTGAGCTGGCGCGCCTCGGAGGTCCTGTCATGGAGGAGGGCGCTGGGGATGGCTGCTTGGGCCGGGAAGGCCGTTCTCGCCGGTAGAATCCCCATAGCTGAGACCAATGCTCCTCCTTCCAGGGGGCACAGGTCTCGCACGTCAGCCCGGAAACACAGCCCGAGCACAGGACGCAAAGCCCAGGCACCTCCTGCCAGAGACCACGCGCTCACGACCTGTCGCGTAGAGGGCCTCCTCGGGTGAGGCCGCAGCCGACAGGACGCCGGCCAAGAGGCGTTACCTGAGGCCTTACCTTGCCATAACCACAAACGGCACTAGGTAAGTCCAAAGGAACCCACACCAAAGTAATCCCACAGTTAATCTAAACAGAAAGAACCACCAAGATATTCCGTGAACCCCAAAGGCACAAAACCATACACAGCCGAAGATATCCAAGAGAGGCTGAAAACACAACCATACACGGTCAAGCCAAGGGTAAAACTGGCTGGCTTCCGCCCAGCACGTGACCAGATAGGGAGGGAAGGGGAGGCCACTCAGGGCTCCTAGGAATGGATCCCTGGTGACTCCTCCCCAGTTGTGTGGAGTACACAACGAATGCTTAGGCTGAAATCGGTAAGCTAAGGTTATCTTCCATAGTAATGCCATCGGTAAGAGTTTTGAGAAAACAAACACCAGTGTGTGAAATAAGTTATTCTGGCACCACCTTTGAACTAAAGCCATTGGTCTATATCCTTATCTGTAAGTACTATAATATAGCTTGCATATGGCAGTGTACAAATTTGAAGCTTTTAGCCTCAGTATGATATGGGTTAAGTAGGACGTGTTCCCAAAATGTGGTATGAAGCAATCTGAGTTTTGTAATACTGATCCAGAAATAATGAGCCCTGTGGTACTGAGTTTTGGAGAATGACCCATATACGCAATACTTCCAAAAATCTTTAAAATCTGTACACAGATAACATCACACAGGCCATTTTTCTAACATGCAGAAGTAAAAATTGCTAGGTCCAGGGATAGTCACTCTACCAAACATTTTTGGTCAGAAATGTGTTAAAACTTTCAGGTGTGAGGTTTGTGCCATACTGTTGGGATATGCAGTTGAGAGACAATAAGTGATTTAACTTCCAAAGTAATAACTAATATGTGATGTGGCAGCTTAACCCTTTAGATGTCAGTAGTGGGTTTTGTCATAATGATTCCTTCAGGAATCATCACAACAAGAACCGCTACAGACGCCAAAGGGTGGAGCATCTGATGACATACTATAAATGTTTTGGCACAAGTGAAGTCTTTTCTTTATGTCAGCTTGGCCACCAAATTTCCCAGATTTAAATAACTATACTAAATAACCCAGCACTCGGTCCGTCCTGTAAGCGAAAGTATTCTGGGACAAATTTTGTTGTTTGCCAGTTTACCATATCAGATGCCCTCAATCTGACATGTTTTGCAATGATCATGTTTTCAGTGCATATTACTTGTGAGATTATCTGTGCACAGAGTGAGAAAGAGCATGAAGCGAAGCTGGCAGAGCAGAGAGAGAAACAACACAAATTGATCACACAACTCAAGTCTCAGCTGGAAGACCTTGAGACCTACGCCTATGAGGTGAGTAGGGAGATGTATAAATAGGTTGTGAATAATACAAAATGTGATATACCTGTAGATCTGTCTTTTTGAGACTGATACATCTTACATCTGTCACTCTTGCCTCAATTCCACCTGTCCGTAGACGTTCGTTCAGACCGGCTCCTGATATTTTGCTCGAGGCATTACTCTGTGATTTGACCTTTAACCCTTTGGCTATTGGTAGCAGTTTTTGTCGCGATGATTCCTGCAGTAATCATCATGACAAAAACTGCTGCTGACAGCCAAAGGGTTAAAGGGTTTTCTCACACTCTGTTTAAAGTGTATGGTGTAGTGGAGGAGATTGTGTCCAATTGTACTGCACATTTTGATCTCTTTTCAATAGGAAAAACAGACATGGGTGGTGGTGGGCAAAGCTGATTCCAGGCAAGGATTATGTTTTTGAAGGGCCTTTGGATTTATGCACAGCCAGAATCGGTGATTTTCACTCATTGCAAGAAGACTTTCACGTTCAGTGCATAATGCATTTACTCAAACTTTCTGTTATCAGGAGCCCATGCACTGGTGTGTGTACACTGAAAGAGTATGTCATTATTGTGTAAACATTAACACTCCAAACCAAGTCTGTATTACAACTTTATAATGAAAAGAAGTACCCAACGGAGAAAGAAACACGCTTAGAAAAGACGGTTACAACACAATTTATTAATATTTCGGATAAATACCCTTTGTCAAAATAGACAAACAAACAAACAGAGAGATTAGCCGCTAATTATCTTCATTGGCAGAAGGAATGATTCCTTCTGCCAATGAAGATAAGTAGCGGCTAATCTCTCTGTCTATTTTGACAAAGGGTATTTACCCGAAATATTAATAAATTGTGTTGTACACCCGTCTTTTCTAAGCATGTTTCTTTCTCCGTTGGGTACTTCTTTGCATATTACACGCTTGGCAGTCACCTTTTTGGTCTGGATTGCAATAATGATCAAACTTACACTAGATGCTAATACTGTAGTAATGCTAACACGTGTGCATTTGCCGTGTTTCTGTGGCGTTGTTTGCAGGGTTTCTGTGACCTTTATTGTTTATTATTGAGCTTGAATTTTTATGCATACGTACAGATGTCCATGATCACAATGTCAGACTGACTTGTATGGGACTTTGATTGGATAGGGCATTGCAGTGTGGAAATATTGCATATGTCGAAGAGATTCTTATCGCAAACACAACCTGTCATGTGGTAGTAACCACCTGCACAGCACAAATCTAGCAGTTATGAAGTCGATTTATGAAGCTGCAGGGTTCTTTTTGTAGTGATACAGGATCACACAAGATGCGGGAAACAGCTGTTGATGGTGCGTGGTGATAATGATACAGCAAGCGACATAGATCCTCATGAACCTCCACATTTGCGGGGGCTCATGAGGATCTATGTCTCTTGCCAATTTACTCCATCACAGCTTGTTGCAAGTGCAAGAGACATAGAGTATCATGAGACCCTGCAGCATGAGACTCTGTGCCGTTTGCTGACTGAGGTGGACTTCATCAGTTGATTACATTGAGGGTATTATTTCATTTCAGGCATGAAAATTATAGGAGTAATAAACCTCTGTACTTGATGCGCATGCCAGCTGCCGGCAAAAGGTGCAAGTTTATGAAGTTTAGATGTCATTCAATCTGGCAGCTTTGCATGGCCAGCTTGTGGTTGTAGTGAGGGCTTTTCGTCTCTATAAAACGTTTTGCTGCAATTATTGGAACATTAGCTGGATGTAATACCTGGTAATCACTACTACAAGTTTTTGTATACAGTACAAAGTGCATAAATTAATGTGTATGTCAGTTAAATATGTCTTAGAGAAGTCAGAATCTTAACTACGAGCAAGATCTTTTGATGTAGATGCAGTCTAGGCCTTATATTCAGTCCAAATGTTCATGCAGGTAGCACAAATTACTGTTAGATATTTTATGTTCATGATGCGGAGATTAAGAAAAGAAGGAAACTAATATCGAGGAGATTGTTTCCTGTTTCTCCCAAGCATATAAAAGTAGTAAAGTTTCGCGACCACTCCTGGTTTACAGTAGTTTTCAGTTAAAGTTTCATAGCAAGTCTGTTTTGTGCTTTTGAAGTATCAGCATATGTCTGAGTTGAGGCTGATCAGATATTGTGGATTTGCAGAGTGATAGAACAGGCTGTGTTTATGTGTATCTGTATTGAGTTTAGCCCATGGGTGACAGTATTTAGTCCTGGAGACTGATTCAGCTTTTTAACAATTTCAGAAAGCTGAATTTAAGCATTTTGGTTTAGCCTGAACAGCCCCTCCAGCCAGCCTGTTCCACCCACAAGAGACGGAAATTCTCAAGACTCTACATTCGCCCAAAAAACGGAAATTATTGAACAGTGCTCCACGGCCCCCAAATCCATGCCCAGCAAGAGACATAAATTCTCATGAGCCCCGCAGGGGCTCATGAGGATTTATGTCTCTTGCTGGCTATGGATTAGGGGGCCACGGACCATTTTCAGTCAGTTCAGGTTTTTGCACTGTCACCCATGTGTCTGTGTGTGTGTGTGTGCGCGTTCAGACGGGCACGGCAGAGCTGCCAACCAGCAGAGTGATAGAGAAACAGAAGGTGCTGCTGGAGGAACTGCGACACCGCCTGGACCTCAACCTGGAGAACTTTGACAAGCTCAGTGCGGACGAGCTCAAACAGATTGTCGATCGAGCGGTGGCCTCGGTGAGTCCCATTTACATTGTCCAACGCGTTCACCCTCAAGACTCCACAGCGAGTGATGGGTGGGCCATGGCAGTTCAAGGATAAGGCCAGATGAGCACCAACTTTCCTCTACACTTGAACTGTGGTGGCTGATTCGTGGTCTCACTGATGGTAGTCTTTTTAGATGTCCTGTACATGTGTGAAAGTGATTATTAACCCATGTAACCCTATGGGCGCATTTCCCACATTTTAGAGGTGTCACCTAACGACCCCCCACCCGGGTCTGCCCTGGGGACATGGGTGGGGTTGACTACTTTTTAGTTCCTAGGGTCACCCTGGTCAGTCCCAGAGGGTGGGTTTCCCCTCTATTCTGGGGCATGTGTTTCTGTCTACCCTTGGTCCATTCGCCTGTATTTTCCTTTTTTAAACTCTCCCTACTGTCTGCGCTGTCTGTATCTCTTGATATTGGATGTGTGTTGCTAAATGGTCTTGGCTTTATTTAGGCCCCATGTTATAGGTTTCTTTAACATATTGGACCGGCTGGCGACATACATTCAATATTCTGTTTAGTTAGTTTTTTTCACAAGCAGTGCAGGCACGTCCTGAGAAAGTCTTGTTGCTGTCGGGACGTTAAGCAATGTACAATCAATCAATCGGTCACCTAATGACTATGTACCAGTTGCTGGAGACAGATAGACCATGATAATTCAAGGGCAGTGCCAGATTAGCTTGGCGCCTGATGGCGCCAAGCTAATCTGGCACTGCCCTTGAATTATCATGGCTGATCAATCTCAGGCTGTAGTACGTCGGGGTTAAATGGGTTAAAGGTGGAAACCCCTGCACTGACAGTGGACGCAGATTGTTTCTCTCTCTCTCTCGCATCTGCGTTAAGTCAAAGTCATAGAAGACCCCCAGTCATCCAAGGAGCATGGATACAAAGTGGTGACAGCAAGAGGCATAGATTGTCATGAGCCCCTGCAACTGTGGGGGCTCATGAGGATCAATGTCTCTCAGTTGGATCTTGTTATGTTTTTCTCGGCAGTGAGGGAGTTAATCATTACCTTTTTCTGGGATCATTCATTTTTAACTTTCTATGTACCTATGTCATTGTATGATGACTGTCCAGTCTAGTGAACAATTTTAAATTATTACATATTAGCCTGAAAACACATACAACTTTCTCCTTTCACCTTGCCATTCTTGTTGTGATGGTCAGTGCTTATTTCATGCACAGTTTATAGTGCCTTTTGAAAATTCTGTCTGTTTTCTCATAAGTACCGGTATGAGAAAACAGACAGACCGGTATGAAACTGATTTTAGTTGTACTACAGTGTACATGTATTTGTTCTGCAAGATTTTAGAGTTATCGGCAATTTTAGAATCATAATTATGTTGAAGAGGAGAGGGAGGTAAAATGAAGAAGCATTTTGTTGGTTTGTTAGATGGCACTTCCTTTTAAATTATGTAATTCTTAAAGAGTTTTTTTCTTATTTTTCTAATATTTCACATTCAGTTGAGTCCAGTTAACACAAACTCTGATAACACAAAATTCTGGTTAACACAAACAGCGCTTGGTTTCCCTGGAACCTTTTTCCTTCTCTTCTCAATCTGCTTAACCCATTTAGCCCAAAGTCCCTACAGCAGGAGATGGATTGACCATGATAATTGAAGG
Source organism: Semisulcospira habei (assembly GCA_036245525.1). Lineage (NCBI taxonomy): Eukaryota > Metazoa > Mollusca > Gastropoda > Semisulcospiridae > Semisulcospira > Semisulcospira habei. The sequence continues at coordinate 92,596,186 of BTPG01000006.1, forward strand.
GTAGTGCCAGATTAGCTTGGTGCCTTCAGGCGCCAAGCTAATCTGGCACTACCCTTGAATTATGGTCAGTCCATCTCCTGCAACTGGTACATAGTCATTAGGCAACACCCCCAAAATTTGAGAAATGAGACCTGGGGGTAAAAGGGTTACACAAATTCATGTTAACAAGAAGTGATTTTTGGCATCCACTGGAATTCTTGTTATCAGGACTCGACTGTATGTGAATTGTGTGTCGTTAAAAGATAACACTTACTTGAACATAATTTCAGAACTGTTTGTGGCAGTGTATCACTGTGGTACTTTTTTGCTCAGATTGTGAATCCTGCAAAGGTGAAGGAGAAACTAGTGGATCAACTTAAGACACAAATCGTCGACCTGGAGCGATTCATCGACTTTCTGCAGGGTGAGTGTCGCTTGGGCATGCAGAAAGATGCTCTCATGCTTTGTATGACATGTGTTGTCTACTAAGCAGCTTCAGTGATAGTTTAGTTCTGGGTCTCTGTGGAGAATTTAGCTGGCGAATGTATTTGGCAAAGTAAGTTTGGTGGTGGGTGCCAGATGCACTCGCCAGTAAAATTCTTCTTGGAGAAGCAGGATATAGAGCCAATAGAGTCGTTTGACAAAAGTATAGTCCCCAAAAAGTGACTATCGAGCATGCAAAAATGCATGGACGTTCCAACAGAGAAAGAAGCATGCTTAGAAAGGACAATTACATCACAATTTATTCAAATTTGCGGGTTCAAAATGGACATGTAGACAAGAAAACAATTGACTACTTATCTTTCCCTTGCCAGAAGGCAGTTGTTTTCTTGTGTATCTGACAGAAGATTCTAGCTTCTGATGATGACTGCCAGAAAAAGTAAGGTTCCCATCTGGTTTATAGTCCACAAATGGTTATATGGTCCCCAGACCCTGACCGTATTTTTGAGTATTTAGCTTTACCATTGAGTAGAGGGAAGATTATTTTATTTAGCTTTACCATTTATTTATGTGATTCAGCTCACTTCACTCCCTTCAGAGCATAAGGCCACAACTAGGCCGTGCCTTTTCGGCTCAGAACTTGTAAAGCCAGCTGCCCTTAGGATGACTGTTGGTCTGTTTGTTTCAGGTGAAGCCAGCAGCCCTGGCCCCCTGGGCAAAGAGCGCTGTACCTGCCCTATCCACAAGGTGAGATAAAACACTATCACGATCACACTTACTCTGGCGCTTTGTTATATACTGACAAGCAAGAGAAGTGCAACATGTTTGGAATCGTTGGAGACATTGAAGTGTTTCTGATGATTCCAAAGATGTTGCATTTCTTTTGCTTTTCAGTATATTTCCAGAGGAAATTTCATCTACTGGAACTACAGGTGTAGGTCAAAATAATGCAATGCCGAGAGCCTTGAAGTAATGCTGTTATTCACATTTACATTGGCTTGGTCCTAAATGGTAGAGTTATGATGGGAAGCATTTTTTGTTTGTTTGTAGCCATGGATCAGTTTACACTGTTAAGGACTCTGCATAGAATGGAGTGCATGAAAATTAACCCTTTGGCTGTTGGTGGCGCTTTTTGTCACGGTGATTCCTGCAGGAATCACCGTGACAAAAAGCCCTACCGACAGCCAAAGGGTTAAGCTCACCTGTACTCTGTCTAACCTGTATTCTGTCTGACTCCCATGTCCTGACTATATCTGCAGAAAATGTGTCAGAAAAAAGTACCTGACCATGTATAGTTAAAAAAAGCGCAGCACTATCATTTGACAGGTTTTCTGGTATTTTGCAAAAACTACACTTCAATTTTCTGACGAAGAATGCATGCATCACATGAACAGTTGTGTGTGTTTGTCGGGAATATGTGATGTATTGTGTCTTGAACTAACAAATAGATCAATAAAGAAAGAATTGTGTTAATTTTATGATTTTAAATCGTGTTTTTACAATCCCGCTCGAAAGAATGTAGACCGACAGACTCTCCCGCAGCTTAAGCGTGTGATTAATTTTACCACGGCATACTCCTGAACGCTCATGTTTCTGTTTCACTTCAATTCATTTCAACGTCAACCTCCTCGACAAAGGTTTTGCGGGCTTCAGTACACCGATATAACACGATTGTTAACCTACTAGACCTATTTCAGCACCCACGTGTTTGAAACGTGTGTCAGTCTTCAAAGCGATTGATCGAGATTGCCTGTAAACAAAGAGACTGAGAGCTTGCTAGCTTTCCGGTTGTTGCTTTCAGGTGTAATTTAATTGTAAAACTAAAAGATTCAAGTAGAATTATTGCCTTAAACCCCGTTTTGGTTTCCTTTTTGATTAGTATTGCTCACTCACCTCGTCATCAGACTACAAATTCTACGAGCGACATCTAGTTTTGACGAAAGTTTTTCGGTCGTGTTTTCCGGATATGACGTCATTGCCAATGTTTTAAGAGAGCTCGTCCCATGTGTAAACAGCGTTGTCGAGTGATTTGCGAAAGGTTTGCAAATCTTTTAGGTATTTTGGAGTTTTTTAGTGTCAGTCTCTATCGAGCGAATGCTTCCTTTTTTCTCCAAAACCGTAGGCGCCCTCTTCCCATTATGATAGGTTTATAAACGTTTCTCACTGTGATACTTCACGATCGCGAGCTCTTTGTAGTTCGTGAGCGTATATAAAACTGCCGACAAGGTTTGAAGACGAAATATCACTTCAAAATTATGAAAATTGACCAAAATGCGAGTTATTGTCGCTCAGCGAATGTAGACTGACGGAAGTGGACGAATTGCCAGTAAAGTGGGACATGCCAAAACAAATTCCAAAAAACCTGCCATTTGTCCTCTTACAGCCCAGCACACATTTCACGTGAACATCTGTTTACTTTCAATAAAATTCAGATGTCACACTCTCACACGTTCATTCAACAGCACACTATGCAAGTCATTATTTCTCACAGTTGTATTTGAATCGGCCAGTCCATGCCGTGCAGAGAATCCAAACAAAATTCAATTATCTCCAGTAGTAGCACATCACAACAGGACCTGTTTTGAACGACCACCATATGAGAGAGATCAATGCCATTAAAGACCATCATTTAGGTGGCTGTAGCTGTGACTGTGGTTGTCACCACCTAATTGATGGTCTTTAATGACTGGTGACCCTTTTTGCCCTTCAAAACTTCTCTTGAAGGAACACCTGTCTTTTAAGACCATATTTTCTTGCAAGAAAGGTGGTTGATCAAAAGATGGTTCTGCTGTGTAACTTCCGTGTAATAGGGAATAAATTACAGTATGTACATCAAAAGTGTGTGTGTTTACCAGACATCACATGATGACTCTGACGGCCGAGACTGCTGTGGTTCATCCAAGGCTCGCTCCCGCAAGTCCAACAAGGACAAGGAGCCCCACCGTCGAGCAGGTGGCAAGGTAGGTGGTAGGTGCCTTAGTAACATAATTCTTTCCTGAATTTTGGAGTTGTCCTCAACACTGTGTGACAGGTCATCTGACAGACCAGCCATGATATTTCAAGGGTTGCGCCAAGATTGCTATTCTAACACCACAGTTGAAGATTTATATCGGTGTATTATCAGAATTTCAGTCTGCATGGGTGTCAGTCTTAAATCCTGGAGACTGATTCAGCTTTTTGAAAATCCAAGAAAGCTGAATTTGAACCTTTTTGGTTGAGACTTAGCAGTCCTTCAGACAGTCTGCTCCATTTGCAAAGAGGCGTAAACTCTCATGAGCCGCATCTGCAAGGCTCAAGAGAATTTATGTCTTGCTGGCCATCAATCAAAGGGCATGACTGTTTTCATCACATCGTCTTCCTTTTCTTTTTCATTTGTATATTAAATAATCATTCCTCAATGTGCATCACTCATCAACAAGCCACACTCACTACAAAATCTGAGCTGCGTGGAGCAGATGCAGGGCTCAAGAGAATTTATGTCTTGCTGGCCATGAATCAAAGAGCATGACTGTTTCCATCACATCAACGTCTTCCTTTTCTTTTTCATTTGTATATTAAATAATCATTTCTCAACGTGCATTACTCATCAACATAAAACCACACTCACTACAACACCTGTATGGACCAGATGCAGGGCTCATGAGAATTTATGTCTCTCCCTGGCCATGAATCAAAGAGCATGACTGTTTCCAGTCATTCCAGTTTTTCACCCTGGAGTCTGGGATGGCATCAGGGAATGTCATTCATAGCCACTGGTAGTCAAATGGTTACTGAAGTAGTTTACATATCGGTTCTTGTTTTTGAGTGCATCCTTCAGCCACTGGGGCTATTTGCATGAGTGAGCTTAATTTTGTTAGCCACTAAGCAAGGTGCTCTGCTATAGCGGAGCACTTGCTTAGTGGCTTGCACATGATTAAAGTATGTTCATGCAACTGAGGCCCGGTCCTGTTTACAGTACTGGCAGCTGCGTGCACTAAGTGCTTGAGCTTTTCTCTCCTACATTTGTTTTCTCAAAACTCGTACTGATGGCATTACTAATAGGAAGGTATGCTTAGCATACCGATTTCAGCCTAAGAATCCGTTGTGTATACTACACAACCAGGGAGGCGACTCTAGGAAGTCGTTACCAAGAAACCCTGAGTTGCCTCCCCTGCATCCCTATCCGGTCACGTGCCTGGCAGTATCCCGCCACTCTTTACGCTTAGCTCACCAGGACCGGTTGTGTTCAGCCTGCTTCGCTTCGACTGTGTATGGTGGGATTACCGTTGGATTTTATGTGGTGGACTTTGTGTAGTGCTTGGTGTTGTGCTCAGTGGATTACCTTGGGATATACCTTGGGATTACTTGGTGGTTGGTCACTGGTGGGATTACCTGGCTTGGGTCATGACAAGGTAAAGCTTCGGTTAATGCCTTAGGCGGCGACTTTACCTGGCGGCGGCATTGACCGGGTACTCTGTACGCGACCAGTCATGAGCACGTGCCTCCTTACAGGAGGCCCCATGCCTCACGACGGCTTTTTGTCTGCTTTCTGTTACAGTACACAGGTGCGGGCAATTCCAGTAGCCCATTGACGCCCATGATGTGTGCCTGCACTGTTCAGGTTGCTCCTCTGGGCGGACATGTAGTACCTGCGCTACATGGGTCGAGGAATGGTGGCCGCAGCTGTGGGCCTTCTACACGAGGGAAAGGCTGGCCTGGTTCAAGGAGCCATGCACCCCCTCGCGACCTCCACCGTTCCAGGATCACAGAGGCGTGCCATATCAGACATCGTGGGCTTGTCATTGCATCGGGGCCTGCTGCCACCCCCCAACCCACCCCGCCCCCCTCCCCCCACCCCCTCCCCCGTGCCGCCCTCCCCCGTCCCCCCTGCCCCCCTCAACCCCCCCCGCCCCCTGTGCACTTCCCCCTGCCCCCCCCCTCCCCCACCCCCTTCCCCCCGCCCACTCCCCCCCCCCCCCCCGCCCCCGCCCACACCCCCTTCCCCCGCCCCCCTCCCCTCCCTGCTTCGGACCGTACCTGTCCCCCCTGAGAAGGAGCCTGTCAGCAGCTGACGGGCCGTGCCCCCCCCCCCCCCCCCCCCCCCCCCCCCCCCCGCCTGACGTCCAGGCATCAGGGGCCCTTCCCTGTTGAGTCCAGGCCTCTGGAGCCATCCCCCCCCTCCACCCCCCCCCCCCCCCGAACACCCCTCCACCCCCCCACCCCCCCCGAGCCCCCCCCCTCCACCCCTCCCCACCCCCACCCCCCATCCCGGATCCACTGGCCTGGGCAGTAGACGCGCTCTCCATCCCTTGGGACGGGCTGCTAGCATACGTGTTCCCTCCCTCCTTCCTGTTACTCAAGGTGCTCCAGAAGCTCAGGGGCGGCAACACGGTTCTGCTCCTGATGGTGTCGTTCAGTTGGACCAAGAGCTGGACCACCAACCTTCTGAGCCTCACCACGGACCCTCTGCTGAGGCTCCCCATGCCTCGTACGATGCTCAAGCAGCCCCCGCAGCAGCTTTTTCACCTGTGCCCGGCTGCTACTACACGCTTGGAGATTGTCCAGCAGTGCCTCGCCGCAAGAGGCTTCTTGGGTGCAGCGGTGGAAGCGATCGCAGTGGCTCGCAAGGCCTCTACCCGTAACATCTACAAGGGAAAGTGGCGGGTCCTCCAGTCCTATTGCGCAGCCGAGCAGCTCTCTCTCCCCCACGGACCTGACTACCCCCAGCTGGCCGAGTTCTTTCTGTGGCTCTTCTCCCAGCAGAACCTGGCCCCCATCACCATCAGAGGTTACTTGGTGATGATTGCAGACACATATCGACACCTGGGCCGGCCAGACCTGAGTGCCTGCAAGGACCTCTCGGATCTGATGGCACACCTGGATCTTCAGCGGCCGGTTTCCCGCTCACTGATCCCTCGCTGGGACTTGTCATCGTTGCTAACCTGGCTCAACTCGGAGCGGTTCGAACCGGTACCCCTAGTGCGGCTCGGAGACCTAACCAGGAAGACCTGCTTCCTTCTCGCCCTCGCCACGGTGTCCAGGGGGAGCGAGATCCACACCTTCGCTGTGCAACCCTCCTGTCTCCAGTTCAGGGCCGATGGTTCGGTGCAGCACCTCACCAGCCTGACTTTTCTGGCCAAGAACCGGCCTCCGGTGGCCGCGCCCCAGGTGTTGACCGTCCACCCGCTCAAGGGGATGGACCAGTCCCGGGAGTCCCGTCAACAGGACCCCGTCCGGGCGTTGAAAATTTACCTTTTCCTGCCCATGGCCCCGTGCAGACGTGACATCTCGGCACAGATGATCTCATCCTGGCTCTGCTGGGTCATCCGGTCTGTGTACAAGGAACTCTCCCCAGAACGGGTGAGGACAATGCGCATCCGGGCACATGATGTCAGAGCAGTGGCTGCAAGCATCGCTTTTGACCGCAACTGCGCAGTGAGAGACATTGTGGCGGCCGTGGGTTGGCAGGCTGAATCCACCTTCGCCCGCCTCTACCTACGGGACCTATCAGGCCAGCGTGACAACCTGGCCCTAGTGGTGGACATCTCGGCAGTGCAGCACTCCCTCCCGGCGCCACAGGCGCCATAGGTAACGCCTAGCTGAAATCGTCGGGAGTGGGCATTACATAGGGGGCGGCACACTTGGGAATTACATAGGAGGCGGCACCCTCCTCCTATTCGCTATTCTTCCTATTAGTAATGCCATCGGTAAGAGTTTTGAGAAAACAAATGTATTTTTCTCTAAAATGTTTTTTTCTCTAAAATGTATTTTTTCTAAAAATACTTACTGATGGCATTACTCAGAGGTCCCTCCCTCCTGCCCCGCTTGCCGCCATTGAGCTAAGGCAAAGACTGGCGGGATACTGCCAGGCATGTGACTGGATAGGGATGCAGGGGAGGCAACTCAGGGTTTTTTGGTAACGACTTCCTAGAGTCGCCTCCCTGGTTGTGTAGTATATACAACGGATTCTTAGGCTGAAATCGGTAAGCTAAGCTATTAGTAATGCCATTGGTAAGTATTTTTCGAAAAAATAAATTTTAGAGAAAAATACATTTGTTTCTTCAAAAACATTACCGATGACATGACTACATGGGAATGTCTACTTCTAGGCTCAATTTTAGCCTACTTGCCCGTTGTGTGCCCACACAACCCAAGAGGCACTCGGGGAACCCCCCCAGAGGGGCAGAGAGTTATCTCCCCATACCTGCCTTACCAGATCCGGTCACGAGACCATCCAGTCTTGCTACTTCGCTCGTGGTGAGAAGACGTGGCTGGCCTGCGCTCTCGCTGCCTCGACCGGTCTTCTGCCTACCGACGCTCGTTGCCGACTTCGTGTGCTCTGCGCCCTCTTCTACCCTGCCATCTACCCTGCCTTCTCTTCCTGCTTCGTTGAGGCTGCTTGCGGGGATTCTTCTGCTGTCGGTGGACAGCGGTTTGCCTGCCCTTCCCCCTTCCCTTCGTTGCAGAGGTAAGGTAGCGGTAGTTCCCTCGGCCGGCCCTCGGGCTGAGAGCCGGCTGACTGTTGGGTGCTTCCCTGCTTTCTTTCTTAGTGGTCTTTCTTTCAGTGCGTAGTGCCTGATTAGCTCACGGTCGGTTTTTACCGTTTCACGCCCGTTTGGCACGTGGGCCTTGGGCTCCTTGTGTGTTAGCCCGTTTAAAGGCCCTTTAGCCCTCCGAGAGTTCCCCATTACGCTTCACCGGGAGCCCGCTTGCGCTTAGCCATTATGCTTTTGTGCTCCCGGTGCGGTGACTTAAGTGGCCGACGGACACCCACTCGGTCTGCCTACCGTGTTCGGGTTGTTCCTCGGGCCGCAGGTGTAAGGTTTGTGCGGCCTGGCCTGAGGTTCTGTGGGCGGACCTTTGGTCCTTCTACCGCCGAGAGCGTTCCCGCCCGGCTAACAAGCGTCCGGCGCCCGTTTAGACGTTGGCCGCCCTTGCTGTTTCCTCTGACCTCTCCCGCACGGAACGGTCCTCTCGTCGGGGTTCGCGTTCTTTGTCTGACCACGGGACCGCCACTGCTGCCACGCCTGCTGACCCTTCCGGAGGGTCTGTTTGCCGGCTTAGCGCCCGTCCCACCGAGAGTGGCCAGCAGCAGTCGGCCTTGAGCCGTCCGTCGTTGATGAGCCGTCCTCACCACTCTCCTCGCAACAGGCCCGCTGATCCTTTCGGAGGATCGCCTTGCCGGCATAGTGGCCTACTTCCGGAGTATGGCCCGGAGAGACGTCAGCACTGTCCTTCGCGACGCAGCCGCGACCCTGATCCTCACCGTTCTCCTCTCGACGCCCACGCTCTCGCTTGCCTTGCGAGCGCCGTCAGTGGGATCCTCGCCGCCCTGCTTCCCCTCGGGTGCCTTCGCGCTCTGCGCCGCGCCGGGCGTCGCCTTCGTTGCGTCTCCGCCCTCGTCGACCCTCCTCGTGTCGTCGGGACTCCTCAACACGTGCTCGCCGGGCGCCTTCTCGTCCTCGTTCCCGCTCCCGGTCGCCTCCTCGCTTACCGCCGCGCTCCCCGCTGCCCTCGCGTCCCCTGTCTTCGCCGGAGGTTCAGCGCTCTCCTTGGACCTCGCTGCGGTCGGTGGTGGTTCCGGTGCCTTCTCGACGCCCCCTAGAGGACGACACGCTCAGCCTGCTGCCCGAAGACTCCGTCTCGGCTCTATTGGACGAGGAGGGTCGCTCGACCTCGCCCGTGGCCCTCGAGGTTGCTTCCCCCTCGGCGCTCCCCTCTTCTTCCCGGTCAGAGACGCTTTTAGCTCTGGATGAAGCCGCCAGGTTCGTGGCCGCGACGCTGCCGGCGGACGCCTGCCCAGCTTCCCCGCCTCTGAAGAGGAAGGTCGCCGCTTTCGTTGACGCGGAGAGGCAGGTCAAGAAGTTTGAGTCGCTTCCCCAAACGCCCGGCTTTAAGGACCTTCGAGACGTCTTTTCGTCGCACCTGCAGCTGGCCACGTCCCAGGCGCTGGTCTTCTTCTCCGACCGTCGCTGGCCCGCGAATTTAGACAGGTCGTTTCGGCGGGTCTGGTATGCTGGCCATTCCCAGGCCTTCTCCATCCCTCTGCCTACGCTGGACCCTTCGGCCGTGTCGCTAGCCGGCGGCCCGACTGCTGCGGCGGTCCCTGCCGCGGGGCCTGGACAAGACAGCGACCTTGGTCCGGAACTCCTTAGCCTGCTCTGGTGTCTTGGAGCTCCTCACTCAAGCCTTGGTCCGTCGGGTGGAGGAATCCTGGCATCCTTCCATCTCTCCCCTCCTAGGCGACCTGCTGGTCCTCGCGGAGACCGCCAACCGTGCCGCCTATCACTCGTCGGTCAACGCGATGGCTGCGTCGGCCAACTGCGACCTCATGCGTCGAGATGCCCTGCTCCTCGCCTGCAGTACGTTGCTGCCGGACCTGCGAGCGCAACTTCGCCGTGCCCCCTTGGGTGGGCCCTTGCTGTTCGGCGACACCTGGTCCGCTGTGAGAGCCTCCAACCCCGGCCGCTGGCCCAGCAGTGCCCCTCCTCCACGCCGCTTTTGCCCCGCCCGCCAGGCTAGGGGTCGCGCCTCGCGGTCTGCTAGACCTGCTGCCCTCTCGGCCCCTGCCTCGGCGCCCGTGCTGGCACCCGCCTTTGGCCGGTCCAGACCCCCCAGACGCCGTGCCCCCGCGTGGACCCGTCCCGGCAGGAGACAGGGTCGCGGGCGGCCCGCGTGACTCCCTGCCGGCCTTGCCCCCGCCGACCTCCTCGGGGTCTCCGGTCGGCGGGCGGCTAGCTGATTTCCGCGGAAATTGGCTCACGCTCTTTGGCGACGACCCCTGGATTTGCGACACCGTCTCTACGGGTCTGCGGATCGTCTTCCGAAGCCCGCCGCCCTTACATCGTGCCCCTCTCTGGACCGAGATTCCCAGCGACCAGCTGAGGGCCGCCGCCTTGAGGGAAGAGGTAGCCTCCCTGCTGAGGAAAGCCGCCACAGAGGTTGTCTGAGTCCCCGACTCACCGGCCTTCTACAGCCGCCTTTTCGTCGTGCCGAAGCCTGGAGGGAGATGGCGTCCGGTCATCGATCTTTCGGCGCTGAACAAGTTCATTTCGGCCCCCTCCTTCCGGATGGAGACTGCCAGAGCCCTGAAAGCCGCGGTCCAGCCTCTCGACTTCGCAGTCAGTCTGGACCTCTCCGATGCATGCCTGCATGTCCCGATGCACCAGGCCTCCAGGAAGTTTCTCAGGTTTGCGATCGACGGCGTCGTTTACCAGTTCCGGGCGCTGCCTTTCGGACTCAACCTCAGCCCCTGGGTCTTCACTCGGCTGATAGACACCGTAGTCGTCTTAGCCCGACAGTCCTCCTCCAGTCCGACGTCGAACTACCTGGACGACCTCCTTTTGCGCAACCAATCGGAGACCGCGCTAGCCACGGACAGAGATGCTCTCCTGCACCTCCTGGCACACCTGGGCTTCCTAGTAAACGACAGCAAGTCGGATCTTTCTCCCTCCCGCCGGTTTGTGCACCTGGGTATGGAATTTGCTACCGACCTCAACTCGGTTCGCCTTCCGGCGCCCCGGATCAAGAAGATTGCGGATCTAGCCGACCAGTTAGCTCGGGAGGATGCAGCCCCCGCCAGAGTCTGGCTTCAGTTGCTGGGTTTGATGAACGCCGCAGCGGATCTTTTCCCACTAGGGCGTCTCTACTCCTGGCCGGTTCAACTGCATCTTCTTCTCCATTGGCGCTCATCTTCCGGAGACTTGACGACCGTGGTCCCAGTGTCCCAGATGCTCCGTCCACACCTTCGTCGGTGGACCGACCCTACGTGGCTAGCATCGGGAGTTCCCCTGGCCTCTCCCCCTCCACAGTTCTCTCTTTGCGTCGATGCCAGCCTTTCTGGGTGGGGGGCCCATCTCCTACCGTGGTTCCTCGCGACCTCGGGCCCCTGGCCCTCAGACTTGGCGCACACCCACATCAACTGGCTGGAGATGCAGGCCGTCTGGCAAGCCCTTCAGGTCTGGGAGGACCTCCTCCGACACCAGGAACTTCTCGTGCTTTCGGACAACACGACGGTGGTCGCTTACATCCAGAAGCAAGGGGGCACACACTCCCCCGACCTGTGTATGCTCCTCTACAGGATGATGCGTTGGTGCGAGGACCGGGGCATTATCCTTCGAGCCCGGCACGTTCCTGGACACCTGAATGTCTTGGCCGACTCTGTCTCGCCGCAGCCAGCTCCTACACACGGAATGGACCCTGCGACAGGACATCTTTCGGATGATCTGCGCCCGCTGGGAGACTCCCCAGGTCGACTTGTTCGCCACGAGGTGGAACCACCAGCTTCCCCTCTTCGTCTCCCCGATTCCCGACCCCCTTGCCTGGGCTGTCGATGCGCTTTCCATTCCCTGGGACAGCCTTGTGGCCTATGCCTACCCCCCTAGTGTCCTCGTTCCCAAAGTCCTCCTCAAACTGCGGGGCTGTTCGGCGATCCTCCTGTTGGTCGCGCCATTCGCCTGGAACCGCTCTTGGACCACCGACCTGCTCAGCCTCGCCACGGGACCCGCCCCTGCTGCTGCCCACCCCGCGGACCATGCTCAAGCAACCGCGCCAGCCGCTGTTCCACCCCTGCCCGGAGCGACTCCTCCTTCACGCCTGGAGGTTGTGCGGCAAGCCCTCGGAGCTAGAGGCTACTCGGGGGCAGCAATGGAGGCGATCGCTGCGGCCCGTAGACCATCGACCCTTCGAGTCTACGAGGGAAAGTGGCGAGTCCTCTGTTCCTGGTGCACCGATCACGGCCTTACGCCCACGGATCTGACTCATCCTCAGCTGGCGGACTTCTTTCTCTGGCTCTTCCGAGACCAAGGCCTAGCCCCCATCACGGTACGCGGTTACCTGTCCATGATTGCGGACACCTATCGTCACCTGGGACGACCCGATCCAGGCGCCTGCAAGGACCTAGCCGACCTTATGGGACACTTCGGCATGCAGCGCCCGACACTCCGCTCGCTCATTCCTCGCTGGGACCTACCCTGGGTGCTCACATGGTTGAACTCCGCCCGCTTCGAACCTTTACCTTTGGCCCAGTTCGCGGACTTGACACGCAAGACTTGTTTCCTGCTGGCTCTTGCTACCGCTTCGCGTGCGAGCGAGCTACATGCGCTTTCGGCACGCCCTTCCTGTCTGCAGTTCCGAACAGACGGCTCCGTCCAGCTGCTCACGGACCCAGCCTTTCTGGCGAAGAACAGGTCTCCTTTAACTCCGCCTCAGGTGATCACCATTAGGCCGCTGAGAGACCGACCCCGGTCCCAGGAGACCAGGCTACAGGATCCCGTGCGCGCCCTTAAAATCTATCTGCGGCGATCTAGGCCCGTCCGCAGGGGACGGTCGCGCCTCTTCCTACCTCTAAGACCCAACCGGCGTGACATTACAGCCCAGACGATCTCTTCCTGGCTCCGCTGGGTCATACGCTCCGCTTATCAGGAGATCTCCCCTCAGGGAGCGAAGAGGCTGCACATTCACGCACACGAGGTACGAGCTATGGCCACGAGCGTCGCGTTTGATCGAAACTGCGCTGTCAAGGACATCGTGGCGGCCGTGGGCTGGAAAACCGAGTCGGTCTTTGCCCGTTTCTACCTCCGGGACCTGGCCAGCCAGCGAGAGAATCTCGCACTGGTGGGGGACATCACCGCGGCGCAACACTCCCTCCCGGCGCCACCGGCACCGTGGTATGCACTGCTAAAATTGTCGGGAGTGTGCGACGGGGAGAACGGCGCTGTTCTGTTGGGGAGTTTTGGGCGGCACCCTCCTCCTCATCGCAATTCTCCCATGTAGTCATGTCATCGGTAATGTTTTTGAAGAAACAAATTCATTTTTCTCTAAAAGGTATTTTTTCGAAAAATACTTACCAAAGACATGACTCGGATGACCCTCCCTCCTGCCCCGCTTGCCGCTTTCGAGCGAAGTATCAGACTGAATGGTCTCGTGACCGGATCTGTTAAGGCAGGTATGGGGAGATAACTCTCGGCCCCTCTGGGGGGGTTCCCCGAGTGCCTCTCGGGTTGTGTGGGCACACAACGGGCAAGTAGGCTAAAATTGAGCCTAGAAGTAGACATTCCCATGTAGTCATGTCATCGGTAAGTATTTTTCGAAAAAATACCTTTTAGAGAAAAATGAATATTTTTCAGGCCGGCGACGACTCGGCCACAACCCTGATGAAGAAAGCGCTGACGGTTCTGCAGATCTATGTCATCAGTCAGCTGGGGTGTGGCAGTCGGGAGTTCAAACGCAACATGCTCAAGAAAACTACCAAAGGGAACCACTGGGGGTCAGTAGTCTGGCTTGTGTCAGATGCAATTCTTTGTTGTCATTTTCACTTTGAAATACTGTCAATTTTGCTGATAACGAGCTTTGATGTAACAAGAATTGGATATAACAATACGTTGCCCCCGAGATGACTCTGGGATGAAGTGGAAAACGTGTGAAAATCTGCGGCAGATTCTGCACAGTATCTTTTCTTCCGGTACACAATGGTACAGTCAGGAGACAGTGTCCATGCTGGTCACCAATCTGTTTGTTGGCTCACTATGTCTAATCTGACTGTGTGCGTATTGTGGTGTACAGAGATCTGCGGGCGAAACTAGAACTGGCCATCACCCACACCATTGAGCTGGCCCAGCAGCAGCTACAGGAAAAGGAGTGGGAACAGAAAAGTGATGACAGTGATGACTACACCAGTGATACAGATGAGGTAGGGCATTCTCTCTGATCAATAATAATAATCATAATGGCTCACGTGAGAAGCAAACGTGAGTATGTTTTGGGCCATTGGTCGTCCATCCGCCGTCGTCCGTGGTAAACTTTAACGTTGGCATTTTCTTGGAGACTATTCAAGCCACATTCTTCAAACTTGGCCCAAGGAGACCTTTCTAAACATACCAATTTGAGTGACCTCTCAAAGGTCAAGGTCACAGGGGATCAGGAAATAGGTCCAAAATAGCTATATTTTGACATAATTTTTTTTTTCTCAAATACTATTCACAAACCCTAACTTGGTACAAAGATACCTGATGGTAAGACCTTTCTATACATACTATGCTGGTTGATCCTTCGGAAAGGTCAAGGGTCACGAGCTCAGAAAATGTGAAAAATAGCCATATTTTGACAGAAGATGTTTTTTTCTCAAATACTATTCACAACTTCAAACCCAAACTTGGTACAGAGATACTGGATGGTAAGACCTATTTATGCATACTAATTTGGATGACCCCTTGAAAAGGTCAAGGGTCACAAGAGGCTGGCAAATGTGTGTAAAATGCTGATTTTTTAAATAAAATTGTAGGTATTCCCAAATTTTTGCACATTTTTCAACCAAATTCGGTACAAAGGTAGCTGATGATAAGACCTTCCTATGCATACTAATTTAGTCGACTCATCACAAAGGTCAAGGGTCACGGGCGGTTGACAGACGTGTGAAAAAATGCTTACATTTTCAGAAAACATGGATTTTGTTGCTGCAGAAGCCAGCCCTTGTCACAAAGGTCATACATATGTAAATCGGTCATACATGTGAGCCATAATGGCTTTGCCTTTCTTGTTAATAATAATAATAATAATAATAATTTGTGCCTGCAGCCCTTGGTAAAGCAGGTCAGCCTGAATATATTGCGGTACCCCGGAGCCCTACAGCAGAAGATCGAGTGACCATGATGATTCAAGGGTAGTGCCAGATTAGCTTGGCACCTTCAGGTGCCAAGCTAATCTGGCACTACCCTTGAATTATCGTGGTCAATCCACCTCATGCAACTGGTACATAGTCATTTAGTAACACTTCCAAACTTTGGGAAACGCACTTGGGGCTGAAAGGGTTAAGTCAGTGTTATTGCATTTTTATAGTGCTGAATTGGCATAGACTGGTAAAGAAAAACCACTGATGAAAAGATCCTCAGGCTGATGTCAGTCTTTGCTGGCCCGCACACCTTGGGCTCAGTTAGGGCTGATGTCGACCTAAGGAGCCTTTCCTCACCGTGTGGGAGCCAGAGACCTGCATACGTTATATATCAGTGTGATGCAGTGGTACACTGGAGCGCAGTATATCGAGGCTGACCTGTGATAATAACCCCGTTGCATGCAGCCCCCCCCCCCCCCCTCCCCGGGCCCTCCCGGTACTATAAACTGAACAATATAAAAAAATAAAAAAAAGCCATTGCACCCCATATTCATCGTACCTTTGTGCCTATAGACAATTTCTCAGAAATCGTTGGACCGGCTCAATTAACCCATTTAGCCCCAAATCCATACAACAGGAGATGGATGGACCATGATAATTCAAGGGTAGTGCCATGAGCCAAACTCATCTGTCACTACCCTTGAATTATCATGGTCCATCCATCTCCTGCTACAGGCACTTTGTCCTTAACGAGCACCTCCAGAATTTGGGAAATGTGGTCTTGGGGTTAAATGTTGAAATCTGTGTTAATAAAGTGCCCATTGGAGTTGGTGTCATGGATTGAAGTCATTGTGAAGCACTACTGCTTGGTAAGCTGTCTGTGTCAGCAGAACATGCTCAAGCCAGTGTCCACATAAGCTGGCCAGCACGTGACTGTGGGTGAGCTAGCCAAGGACACCGTCAGCCCAAGGACCTTTTGCTAACAGTATGCTTTTCCTGTTGCAGAGTGAGCAGATGAGCAGTCCGGCAGTGACCCAGTGTGTTCGCAAAGAGCTGTCCATGGCCATACGCGACCTCATGCAGCACGGTCTGATGGAGGTCAGTACTTTGGCTCATGATCTAGACTGTGTGTTCCATGCGGACCCAACACTCTACAACAAGATACAGACCCACCATGATAGTTCAAGGGTGGTGCCAAAATGGCTTGATTTCTCAAGTAGGATCGACCTGATAGTTGAAGGATGTTGCCAGAATGGGATTGACCATGATAGCTCAAGGGTAAAGCCAGAATAGTTTGGCGCCTCGAGGCCCAAGCAATTCTGGCACTACCCTTGTCTGTGTAGTCTGTAGATGACAACTCCTAACCTCAGGGCTGAACGTGATAGGATACCATTTGTGTCAGCAGATGTGTCTCAGTAAGCAAGACTGGTGTGCGGACCACTGACGTCGACCTGAGCGTCTTGACTTACTGGAGTGGTTAATACATTGTATGATTCTCACATCTATTTAGTATAATTGTGTGAGTGCAATGCTACAGGAACAGGGCAGGCCAAAAATGTTGATGCTGGTTCAATTACATATTACATATCTTTACATATCTCATATTACATATCTTTGATCCTTCCATCCTAGTGCGCAAAAGGCCATCCGGCCGCCGTTGGCCAGCGCATGGCTGTGCATGGGCCAATGCCGGCCCAATGGCCTTTGCACACTGGGTCGTAGTTATGTACATTCACAAAAGATCACTTGTATTGGTGGATAAATTTAATTTATATTTTGTTTAGATGGGTCAGAGTTCAAGCCTGGTGCCATTTGGCTGTTTCCCGAGTCGGTCAGCAGAAGTAACGCGCATGATGCACTCCTGGGATCTCTTGGTCAAGTTCTATGACATGAAGGTCAGTAGCGGTGGTATTCAGAATCACAGACGGATTTGTGAATGTTAATGGAAAATTTGTGTGGTTGATAAATATGCTGTAAATGAAAAAGGAGCAGGTCAGCATTATTGTAAAGCACACTAACATTATTAATAAACGCACTAGTGTACAGCTTAATCTGTTTCCCATCACTAGTGATAGCTTATAGTGCTTGCGTGTCCTTGGCCTCCCGACATCCATCATAAACCAGCGAACTAGCACTAGAGTTGCATACCGGTATGAAAACTCATATGGTATTTTAACAGTACTTTTTGGTTGTACTGGTACATGTATTTTCTTTCTGTATACAGTGGAGTCCAGTTAACACGAACTCGCTTTACACGAAATTCCGGTTAACACGAACCGTTTTTGCATTCCCGGCCGACGGCCTTCTTATTCTGTATTAAAATTTCACTGATAACACGAAATGCTTAACACGAAATTTCGCTTTGCACGAAGCTGGTTTCGGTTCCCAACCAGGGCAATTTCACTATTATTCACCTGTTTAACACGAACATAGATTCCATTCACAGAAAACCAATTCACGTGTCGCTCTCGCGCTGTGGAAGTACACATGACAGATCAGAGCGAACTCTAGTCTGTGATTGGCTGAATAGCCTTCGGCTGTTGTAATCTGTCTTCTCATTGGCTAGCATTTCTGTACTGTATTCATGCTGTATCATTCGTGTACCAACACAATCCTTTTACCGATGCGGGATTGTACTTCAGCCTGTGTTGCTTTTACCTGAGGATTGTAACTTAGTATGGATTTTGCCTGATGGATTTACATTAAATACTCGAGCTGTACACGTTTCCTTGTGTTTTCCTAGCGAGCTGAAGGTATGCATAGAAAGTACGATAATGTGCACTTTTAACCTGGTACTCATTCACGCACACGTCTTACACACTTTCTCCTTGAGGGCCGTGATCAATTTTGAGGCCATATTGGTTAACACGAAATACGGTTAACACGAAGTGATTTTCCATGTCCCCAGAAATTCGTGTTAAGCGGACTCCACTGTACTGGCAACCGCAAACGTCACTGTTTCACTCCACTCAGCCATACATAAGAGCTCATACACAGTCGCACACACTACTCTCTCTCTCTCTCTCTCTCTCTCTCTCTGAACACTACAAAGTAAAGTAAATGAATCAATGGTTAATAGTCTATGGCAACAAAGCATTGATAAAAAATGTATGGCTTTGATGTAAAAAAAAAAATGTATTTTTCTTTAAAATGTATTTTTTTCGAAAAATACTTACCGATGACATTACACTATGGAAAAGGTTCTTGGCTAGACTAATTTTAGCCAGAATTGTTGTGTACGTATATGGCAGTGTTGGCAGGTGTGGGGCGCCATAGCCTAGGCGGTAACCTGAGTAGCCTCCTTTCCATTCCATCCGGGCATGCGCCCAGCGGAAGCTCACCAGTCAGTTTCTTAGCGGACCAGCAGCAAGCGGGGCAGGTGGGAGGGTCCTTCGAGTAATGTCATCGGTAAGTATTTTTCGAAAAAATATATTTTAAAGAAAAATACGTTTGTTTCCTCAAAACACATTACCGATGACATTACATTATGGAAGAATCCCGAAGAGGAGGCGGGTGCTGCTATAACGCCCCTAACGCACCCCCTAGAGACCACTAGGGCTGCCCTCCCTAAGCAACCTCCCGATAATTTTAGCTAAGTAAGATACTTATGGCGCCTAGGGCGCCGGGAGAGACTGTTGTCCCCCCACCAGCAAAGGTTCTGGCGCTGTTTCGAGAGGTCCCTCAAGTAGAAGCGGGTGAAAGTAGTCTCCGCTGGCCAACCCACGGCCGCCACAATGTCTTTGACAGCACATTTGCGGTCGAATGCAAGGCTCGCGGTCATGGCTCTGACCTCGTGCGCCCTGATGCTCATACGTTTGGCTGTATCAGGGGAGAGGTCTTAGTAGGCGCAGCGTATCACCCATCGGAGCCAGGAGGAGATCGTCTGGGCCAAGATTTCATTTCTACCTGGGGACAATGGGAGGAAAAGGCAGGTGCGTCCCCTGCGGAGCGGCTTGGTCCAGCGCAGGTACACGCGTAATGCCCTCACCAGATCCTGTTGCCTGGACTCACAGGAAGAGCCTGGGTCTCTCAATGGTTGGATGGTGACCAGCTGCGGGGCAGCCAAAGGAGATCGGGTCTTGGCGAGAAATGCCAGGTCGGGCAGCAGTTGAACCGAGCCGTCCATCTGGAACTGAAAACAAGTGGGGCGTGCTGAAAGGATGTGCAGCTCGCTGACCCTGGAGGCAGACGCGAGGGCCAATAGGAAGCAGGTCTTCCATGTCACGTCCGGTAGTCTCGCCAACTGGATCGGTTCGAAGCGGTCTGAGTTGAGCCAAGTAAGGACCCAAGGCAGGTCCTATCGTGGCACCAGGGAGCGAAGGGTGGGACGTTGTAGACTGAAGTGGGCCATTAGGTCGGCGAAGTCCTGGCAGGTACCAGGGTCGGGTCGTCCCAAATGTCAGTACGTGTCAGCGATCATGGCCAGGTAGCCGTGAATGGTGATGGGCGCTAACTGCTGGTCGGTGAACAGCCAGAGGAAGAAATCTGCCAGCTGAGGAACCATCAAATCGATGGGGGGGGGAGGCGCTTGCCGTCACACCAGGCACACAGGGCTCGCTACTTGCCTTCGTAGACTCGTCTGGTTGAGCTTCTGCGGGCTGTAGTGATCGTGTCCACCTCCGCACCTGAGAAGCCTCTAGTGGCAAGGGCTTGCCGGACAACCTCCAGGCGTGGAGGAGGAGTCGTTCGGGGCACAGGTGGTACAGCACCTGACATGGCTGCTTGAGCATCGTGTGTGGGGTCTAGAATCGGCGAGACGAAGAGAGGGAGCTGGCGATTCCATCTCGTCGCGAACAGGTCGATCATGGGGGTCTCCCAAGCAGCGCCGATCATCCCAAAAATGTCTGGACGAAGCGACCACTCGGTATGGAGAAGCTGGCCGCTTCAGGAGAGGGAGTCGGCTAGAACATTCCGGAATGTGATGCGTGCGGAGAGTAATGTCCCGAACTTCGCACCACCGGAGCACCTGGTAGAGGAGGATGCAGAGGGACGGAGAACGGGTCCCGCCCTGCTTCTGGATGTAGGCAACGACTGTTGAGTTGTCCCAAAGACCAGTAGCTCCTGATGTTGTAGACAGGATTCCCACGCAAGGAGGGCTTGCCTTCAGCTCCAACCAGTTGATGTGTTGGGTCAGCAAATCTGGGGGCCACAGGCAGTCACGAACGACGGAAGCAGGTGCGCGCCCCAACTGGTGAGGCTTGCGTCAACGCAGAGGGACAGTAGGGGAGGCGGTGAGTAAAGAGGAACTCCTGCTGCGAGCCAGGTTGGATCCGCCCAGCGAAGGACAGCAGGGCGCGACCCAGGGCCTTGTGGGCTGGCTGAAAAGAGGCTGGGACAGCGTGGCTGGGCCAGATGTCCTTGTTAGTATCCTTGACTGCAAGCCACGTGGGACTGACAAGTAGTTCTCCCCCGAGGGGCACCTGACAAAGTTGAAGCTTCGCGTCGGTAGGGAGAGGGCAAGTGCGGAGGAGGGCATCCTGACGCAGTGAACGATGGCTTGCGTCAGTAGGTCCAGGAATTCCGCCGAGGCCAGAGAGTTACGGATGAGGGTCGCTGTCTGATCCACTCGGGGCAGGAGTGTCCGTCGCGCGGAAGCACCTGCCAAGGACAAGGCCGGTGGCTGCAGTTCGGCAGGGGGCCCGCGAAGTTCTGTGTGTGGCCCGCATGCCAGGACTGCCGAAAGGAAGTGTCCAAATCTGTCGGCCACCTGGCGTTGCGGAGAACGTCGTGTAGGTTGCGGAAGCCCGGCGGTTGGGGAAGAGACTTGAAGTTGAACCTCTTGGTCTGGCGCTCCGCGTCGACAAAGGCTGATGCTTTCCTCTTAAGCGGGGGGGAGGGTGGGCAGTCTTCCGCAGGGAGGCAAGCCGTGATGAGCCGTGCCGCCTCGTCCAGGGCGCGGAGTTGCTAACATATGTCCGATGGAGGACGGATGTAAATCTTTGTCAGCGTGAGAAGGACCGGACCGGGAGGGGCTGTCATCTCGAAGGAGAGCAGACACCGAGTCCTCAGGGGCTAAGCTGAGGGCGTCATCCTCTACGTGCAGAGCGCGGGGGAGGGGGGGGGGGGGGTAACTCCGCTCTACGACGGTGGGCAAGGCTTACGTTCGTGGTGTTCCGGGAAGAGGTTGTCACCCTGGGAGGAGACCTTCCCCCAGGGGAGCGGTGCTGCGTGGGATGATTCAGCGATGGGTCCCGTGAAGAGTTCCGTGACAAGACCGAAGTACGTCGTCGTGACCTGCTGTCCCGTGTAGAGCGGCTCCGGCGGGGGGAGCGGGAATACCTGGAGCGGGAGCGGTGCCGAGGGTGGTGTCTAAGCGTGGAAGCAAATGCCTAGAGTGACGTGGTGAAGACGGGCATGCCGTGCGAAGGGTCAGTCCCGAGCCCAGAGGATGCGGCGTGGTAGGACGAACAGCTGGTGGAGGATCGTACCTGGAACTCGCCCACGCTAGCATCTGAGAAGCGGGAAGCAGTCCGTCGGCAAGTTGACCTGTCCCTTGAGCGCGACTGGCGGCGAGTAGCGAGGGTCTGCTCCGTTCGTGGACGTGGTGAGTCATCTCGTCAGGATGCCGTACCTTGCCTACTGCTTCCTGTTGATGAGCGGGAGTGCGTCTGGCATGCCTGCTCGTCAGGTCGAGGTCCGCGAACGTCATGTCTTGAGCGGGGCGTCGAATCTCCGCGCTGGCCTCTTGCCTTGGCCGAAGAGGTGGCAGTGACTGGAGGAGCGCATGGCGGGTGAGTCTCCACAACCTGGTAAGCAGCACTTGTCGGGTCTGTGACGGCTACCGGCGCTGGAGTTCGCTCTCGTGTCTTATCTTGCAGGTGGCACAACCGGGTAGAGACCACTCGGCGGGACTGTGGTGGCTACCGGTGCAGGGGCTTTGTCTCGAGGCCTGGCTCGCAGCGCTCGAGATTTCGCAACCGGGCAGAGACCACTCGACGGGACTGTGGTGGCTGCCGGCGCTAGAGCTCGGGCTCGTGGCCTAAGCCGCGGCGTTGAAGGCTCTACAACCTGGTAAGGGCCGCTCGTCGGGTCTGTGGGGCTTACCGGTGTTGGACCCCTTTCCCGTGCTGGTGTCGGCCGTTCGCGGCGGTAGAAGCTCCATAGCTGGGTCTACAGTTCTTTCAGCCAGGGGACGCAGACCAGGCAAGGTTGAGTGGAAGCGCAGCCGAAACAGGGTAGGCAGATAGCATGTCCCTCACTAGGCCATTGGAACTGTCCACATCGTGAGCAGGTGTGGACTTGCCAACTGCAAAACATAGTGCACAACGTAATGCGAGCGAATGTGCCCCCGCGGGCCCGCAATACGAATCCGCGCGACGACGCATACAAACGAAGTTAAGTGCACGGCGTATGCCGACGCCCGGCGCTCCACCCCTTCCCTTGAGCGCTGGACGGAGGCAATAACCAAGGTTTTACCCTGCCATAATGAAGAAGCAGGGGAACCCACAAAGGTCGCAGACCAACCAGTGCCCCATGGCGAAGCCCAACAGCAATGGCGGCGAAGGCAGGCTCGACCCAATCCACGGTCCGTGAGCGGAGGCCACGCAGGCGTCGCAGGCACGACCGGTCCCTGAAGCTGGGAACACCACCGTGAATCACAGGAAGCGTCCAAGCCTAACACAGGGCACTCCGAGGCTAGAAGTAGAGCGAAGCAGAAAGTCAGGACACACGATGTGCGTAACACGCTACGGCCAGACCGGCCTTGAGGCGCGTGAGCACAGCTCACAAGACGCCGCTGTCTTGTCAGGTCTAAGTCACAAACACCGACGAGGAAATTCCCACAGGACAGCGTCCAAGCCTAACACAAGGCACAGCGTAGGGTAACACCTCCAACGAAACACTACGACCGGTTTCCACAACTTAACACTGTCCGAAGCTAGAGACACTGACGTACACAACCTTCCACTGTCTAGCTAAGAAACTGACTGGTGAGCTTCCGCTGGGCGCATGCCCGGATGGGATGGAAGGGAGGCTACTCGGGTTACTGCCTAGGCTATGGCGCCCCTCACCTGCCAACACTGCCATATACGTACACAACAGTTTTGGCTAAAATTAGTCTAGCTAAGAACTTTTTCCATACTGTAATGTCATCGGTAATGTGTTTTGAGGAAACAAATAAAAAAAATCATGCTAATTGGCCCAGTTAAAACTAAATGTCTCCTGTTAACAATGCGTCAGAAACATCAACTCCGCCTCAAACTTTTAAACTGAACATCGACTACTGGGTGTCGTAGCTAGTAGACGACCAGTTTAAATAGGAGCCTCACATAAATAAATAAGCTATTTCTCAAAAATGTATTTCTACCATCTAAATTCAATAATAACTATTGTAAACTTTTCTTTGAGTTGTTGTTTTCATGCAAGCATTTTAACACTTATCATTCGGAATACACCAGTGTGTGAAATAAGTTTGACTAATATAGTTCAAGGGTAGTGCCAGAATAGCTTGGCGCCTCTAGGCGCCAAGCTATTCTGGCACCACCCTTGAACTAAAGCCATTGGTCTATATCCTTATCTGTAAATACTATAATGTAGCTTGCATATGGCAGTGTACAAATTTGAAGCTTTTAGCCACAGTATGATATGGGTTAAGAGCTACCAGGACAACATGTAAGAGTTTCAAATCCCTCTCTCTCTCTCTCTTTTTCTCTCTTTCGTGCAGGCACACACACACACACATGCATACATACGCACACACACACACACACACACCCACACATTACGGTTGCTGGGTGGTGCATGATTTGCCTGGCACCATGCCAATCAGTTGCCAACCTTGAACTTTTGCTCAGAACCACCATATGTACATCAGACGATGTGGAGACATGATGTACTAAAATGAACAAAAGCACACTTTAGAAAACAGCTCACACGAATTACTTCTGACCCTCAATCCGCTACTTCTTTGCCTGTACTTTATGTTTTGGTTCATTTCTGATAATAGCCCATATGTTTTGTTTCATTTCTAATAATAGCCCAGTGTACCGGTACATGTAACCCGTACTGTTATACCGTAAGGGTACAGTGCCATACCGTTTTCCCCCGGTATGCCAGTAATACCGTGCGACTAGCACCACAATAGCGGGAACAATGACTTTGAGTTTGCAGACTCTGGATTGCAGATAGCTGACATAAAATTGTATGTTTGGCATAAAGAAACTGTAAACAATTGTTGATTCCTCTTGAAAATTATGCTTATCACATTCTACCCCAGGACTGAGAAATCCCAGAATTTTGAAGTCTCTTGGACTGTATTACAATTCTAGAGACAGATCAAGCATGATAGTTCAAGGGTGGTGCCAGAATAGCTTGGCGCCTATGGGCGCCAAGCTATTCTGGCACCACCCTTGAACTATCATGCTAAATCCATGTCTTGCTGTGGTGTGTCGGGGCTGAATGAGTTAACTGTTTGTTTTCCCTTCCAGCATGGTAGAGAGTACAATGAGTCCCCCGCGCGCATGCTGTCCCAGTCATTCCACCTGGATATCGTGGGTGGGAAAGCTATCACAGCCAAACAGACGTTGCTGGGAGCCATCGACACAGTGCTCAAGTCCCACGCTCCACACAAACGCAGCGAAGACTCGCATTTCAAGGCCTTCATCTGCTTGGCTCTCAAGTGAGTAGAATTTGCTTTGCTCAGGTTGGTCTGTCATCTGTCATCTGTCGTCTGTGGTAAATCTTAAGGTTGGCATTTTCACAGAGACTATTCAAGCCTCAGACTTCAAACTCGGCCCAAAGAAACTTTGTGGCAAAACCTTTCAAAACATATCAAATTCAGTGCCCTCTCAAAAGTCAAGGTCACAGGGGTCCAGAAAGGGGTCCAATATAGCCATATTTTGACACAAATTGTTTCTCCTCAAATACTATTTTCAACTTCAAACCAAAACTTGGCACAGAGGTACCTGATGGTAAGACCTTTCTATGCATACTAAGTTGGATGACCCCTCAAAGTGTATGGCTCCCAAGAGGTTGACAGAAGTGTGAAAAATGTCAGTTTTTGATAGATTACCAACTTTTCAGTCAGATTCGGCTCAAAGATAGCTGATGAATAAGACCTTTCTATGCATACTAATTCACTGGTCCCATTGCAAAGGCCAAGGGCCATGGGGGGGGGGGGAGGGGGGGGGGGCCAAGGGAGATTTGGGGGGGGGGGGAGAGGAGGGGTGGGTGGGGTGCATCCAGAAATCGGTCATATTTTGACAAAAACTTTTCTCAGATACTATTTTCAACTTCAAGCCCAAACTTGGATACCTGATGGTAAGGCCTTTCTATGCATACTACGTTGGATGACCCCTCAAAAAGGTCATGGGTCACAGGATGGTGGCAAGTGTTTGGAAAATGCCAGTTTTTGATAGAATTTTAGTTTTTGAATTTTATTTTTATTTTTTACAAACTTGTCAATCAAATTTGAATTAAGGTTGCTGATGATATCACCTTTCTATGCATACTAATTTAGTTGACCCCTCACAAAGGTCAAGGGTCATGGAGGGTGCACGGTGTACAAGTGTGTGAAAAATACATTTTGAGAAAACTTGGATTTCACAAAAGCCAACGTTTAGACACATGAACACACGAAGGTCACATGTTCACATTTTTGGATTGGTCATACACATGAGCCCTGAAGGCTTTGCCTTTCTTGTTGGATTCAGTGCACATGCTAAGTAATGGCTTGTGACCACACATTCAGGGCTCAAATAACCAAGCACACGCACTGCAAGCAAACCTTGGCTGGGCAGATCTCACTGTCGATAGTGCTGTGCAGGAAGTAATCTTGCGGTAGCTGAAGTTGACATCCATAAGCAAAGAGTTAATGGATGTTTTATAAATAAGAAATGACACATCCATCCAAAATAGTCCTTGAAACAGTTAATTTCTTGAGGGATGTATATCTGTATCATTTTCACTTTGCAATGCCGGTTTGTAAAAAATAAATGGCTATATGTCGATGATGATGTTAATGCCTCCGCTATTGTAAAATTAAGTTTCGTTTATTCAGGAGTATAGGCATGCGTATGAAAATAATAATATAATAATAATTGGAAAATTTCAGTGAGCGCAAGCTGGTAACGTGGCTACGACTTCTGTTCCGCACACAGACCTTGATTGACACCTACTACCAGGACTGGAGTTACGTTGCACGCACAGGTGAGACAGCTGATTCTGTATTAATCCATTTATCCCTGATGCACTGCAACAGGAGGTGGATCAATCAGGTTAGGTCAAAGGTAGTGCTGGAATAGTTGAATTATCATGGTCGGTCTGTTTCCTGATACATCGTGTTGATGTTAGCGAGCAACCCCCGCCTGAATTCTGAATGTGTGCCTTATGGCTCAGTATGTCAATAATGGTTGCGCTATTGCTGGAATAGCACTGTGCAATTAACCCATTACATCCTAAGGCTGATTTGTTTTCAGATTAGTCAGTTGTCTACAGTTCAGGAGACAGATTGACCATGATAATTCAAGGGTGGTGCCAGGACAGCTTGGCGCCCATGGGCGCCAAGCTGTCCTGGCACCACCCTTGAACTATCATGGTCAACATTCTCATGTAAGATTGTATCACAACTGAAACGGTTCTGTATTTCAACTAACACTACAATTCAATCATGTTGGAGATAAGAAAAGTGGAATAAACCAGCGCTCTTTCAATGTTAGCTGGCTTCGCACAACCTTCCCTGCATCACACTTTAACCCTTATCATTCAGAATACACCAGTGTGTGAAATAGGTTTGACTAAAATAGTTCAAGGGTAGTGCCAGAATAGCTTGGCGCCTCTAGGCGCCGAGCTATTCTGGCACCACCCTTGAACTAAAGCCGTTGATCTATATCCTTATCTGTGAGTACTATAATGTAGCTTACATATGGTAGTGTACAAATTTGAAGCTTTTAGCCTCAGTATGATATGGGTTAACTGGATTTTGCAGGTTTTGAGGATGCTTTACAGTCACTGGAGCGCTTGCTTGTCATCAACTTCCGCCTGCCTGTTGACCTGGCCGTGAGACCTTTTAGTAACATCCGCGACGCTTTTTGACCGTCAGGCACCACCCATCTGAAGGCGGGACCATCGCAAAGGCGCACACAATTGGATGCGCCCGTACAGGCCCACCACTTGAGTGTTAAGGTTTTGTGCTGGTCTGTGATTTTGGACCTTATGACTCACAGCCATAAGGTCCAAACTCACAGACCAGCACGTGCACTGTCCTCTTGTCTTGTCGCAGATATTTCAAAGAGCTTGTTTGAGGGTGCTGGCATGGGTGATCAATCCTGCTATAGTGGCCTGCGCCAGCGCCTTGTACAGAGTGAACGTACACGTGACTATGACTTTTGTTCTCTCTCACTGTGGACTGTAGGTAAGAGTGAATGAAGGTTTAGAGTTGACGTGGCCCCGTTGGCGTAGATCGTAACACCCGCCTCTCTTGGGCTTGAGAGTGTGTAGTGCTGGTCTCTGGTCAACAAGCAAAAAGTCCTCCGGCTGACATCAGCCTGAACTGGCTTGCACACAGCCATGCTCAGGCCATCTAAGGCTGGTGTCACCAGTAGGCCCTTTTGCTTACCGGGTGTTTCATCTTCAAAAGCTTATGTACGCTTAACACCACTTTGACCCTTAAGATATTGGTAGCCACTTTTGTCACGATGATTCCTGCAGGAATCATTACGACAAAAGTGGCTACCGCCAGCCGAAGGGTTAACATATTGCGCCAGTAACACAGTCTGACTATGGCTCGCGATATAATGAGTCTGACCTGTACTTTGCATCGACTGTCCTCAAAACACTGACCCTCCTATCGGTGCACGCTACTGTTCCTAGGACGTTTTCATGGTGGGGCTGTCGACGGACGTAGGACATTACCGGCAGTCGCTGGCATCACACTCTTCTCTCACCTCTTCAGACAAACCTTTCACCTGAGGAAAGAGATGTTTTTGGCTCGACAAATTGACGCGCTGTTGATCAGTGGTGATATTGCATTTGACCCATATAACACCACGGCCACATTTCTCAGATTTTTGGAAGTGTCGCCTAACATCCATGTGTCAGTTGGAGGAGATTGTCGACCATGACAATTCAAGGATAATGCCAGATTAGCTTGGCGCCTGAAGGCGCCAAGCTAATCTGGCACTGTCCTTGAATTGTCATGGTCAATCCATCTCCTGCTGTAGGGTGTTGGGGCTAAATGGGTTAAACAGCAGATTCGCTTGCCAACTCTCCTGTTGAAGGAAACTGTTGCATTTCACTAACCCCTCTGGCTGCTGGTAGTGTTTTTTGCAGAGGTAATTCCTGCCAGGATCACCTTGACGAAAAGCGCTGTTGCCACGCAAAGGATACGTTTGACTCGTGTGTTTTATTTTAGTGGCCCAGTGTACTTTTAGGTAACAACTCGCACTGTAAAATTGTACAATATTGCACGTGCATTGCTCGTTTTCTCACAGCCCTAAAAATCTGTAGCAGGAAGGGATGGAGCATGAGCATTTCAAGATACGGGGAATGCCAGATTGTTACCCAGAAAGCTAATTAAACCGGTTGGCTGTCACTAGTGTCAGTAGCACTCTTTGTCCAGGTGATTCCTTGCACTGTATTTTGCTGTCGGGACGTTAAGCAATATACAACCTTGCACTGTATATGGTAGAACCCCTGGGCTGCAGGATATCAGGTTTTCATTTATTTTCCCCTGAATCGAGTTTTGGCAGTTCAGCCACTTTAAATATCATGCTTTGCAAACCTGTGCTGATCAGGCAGTTTTTCCACTCACATCTGATAATGACTTCACACAAGCTGGTGGAGATGGATTGGCTTTGATAGTTCAAGGGTAGTGCCAGATTATTTTGGTTCCCCAAGCTAATCTGGCACTACCCGTGATTGAGTAATCTCCCACTGTGGTGTCTTAATGGCGACTTTGCTGATTAGTTGGCTTTTGTGAGTACAGATATATCTTGGATGTGCTAGACTTGGAGTGGGTGTTGTAGTGAGTGTGGTTTTATGTTGATGAGGGATGCATGTTGAGGAAGGATTATTTAATATACAAATGAAAAAGAAAAGAAAGATGTTCATGTGACAGAAATTACAACTATTTCTTGTAAATAGGATGATGTATATGTTTTGTCCGGTAAATCACACACGATCCATATTCCCTAGCTGGCAGTAGAAGTGACAGAGACAGTTGTAGACTGCACATGTACTGGGTTGAATGGACGACTGTAAAGTGATAATAATACTTATTATGTGTGTATACTGAACCTGCTTTTGCAGTAGTAACCATGTGACTTGGGCAGATTTCAGACCGGAAAGGTGACTGCCAACACGTACAATGCAAAGAAAATCCCAAGAAAGAAACATGCTTAGAAAGGATAATTACAGAACACTTCTTTCTTCCTTGGGAATTTCTGGCGTATTTATTGTTTTGTGATTCACGGGTGGTTGTTTGTAGTAGCCATTCCAATGTGTTTCTCTTTTTGCTTCTGCATAATTATACAATCATGCATCATAACCATTTAGTTTTAGTCTTTTCTTATTTTTTTCTTGGCTTTTAGTTTGATGTTTATTTTAGCATAATATAATAACAACTGTTCTTTAGTAGATAATAATAACTGGTCTCCAGTAGATACTAACAACTGGTCTTCAGTAGGTGTTGATCAACCCTTATCATTCAGAATACACCAGTGTGTGAAATAAGTTTGACTAAAATAGTTCAAGGGTGGTGCCAGACTAGCTTGTAAGGCGCCAAGCTAGTCTGGCACCACCCTTGAGCTAAAGCCATTGTTCTGTATCTTTATCTGTAAGTGCTATAATGTAGCTTGCATATGGCAGTGTACAAATTTGAAGCTTTTAGCCTCAGTATGATATGGGTTGATGAACCCCTTCAGTGCTGAAGAAAACTGAACATCACGGCACCCATCTACGAGAGACTTGCACACCAGGTAGATCCTCGTGAGCCCCCGCAACTGCGGGGGCTCATGAGGATCTACCTGGTGTGTCTCTTGCTGAAACCACTATGTGTCCATGTTCTCTTCATGGCTGGGGATCTTTGATGTTAAATGTGCAGTGATTTCAAAAACACATGCCGCATCCACTGATAGTGAAGGGGTTAACTCATTCGCGGCCAGCCGCATCCGGATGCGCGGCTTATGCCGCGCATACGGATGCGGCTGGCCGTGAAGGAGTTAAGCAAGTCACTGTAGTTGATGGAGTTCACTGGGGTTGATAGACGTGGCTGATAGGTGGTGGCTCCAAACAACAATAAACACTCGAGAGTGATTTAGTCATTATGAGGAAAAATGTTTAGTGAGATATTTTATTGATTGATTTGAGTCTAGTTGTGGTATTGTCCATGAGGGTGTTGCCATCAGCATTCTTTGTGTTGTAAAAGTGGGCTATCAAGTAGGTTTTCATTTCTCTGGCTCTAGGCTGTCACAACTTTAAGGCACTAGTCATCTGCTTAGTTGCTTTTTGTCACAAACCTTCATGCCAGCAAGCTACCCAGCAGTAACTAATGATTGAGGGAGTGCACCAAAGGTCATTGGGGCATGTTGCAAAACTTTGTTTGAATCTCATCATAGAACGTCAGTTTGGTTTCAGACTGCTGGTCATAAACTGATCATTTATGGACTGAGGACAGTTTGTGCTGAATTTTCTAATACTGTATAGCTTTAGACTATTTGTTTGTAATGGCAATGGTACTGGTATAAAGCTTTCTCTCACTCTTTCTCTCGAGAGCTCTGCCTGCCAAAAAATATGCATGCATTCATACAGCAAAGAGGTTTAGGGCATTGTGCATTTTTTTCTACTGCATTCTGCGTTGGTGAATTATCTTCAACCCTGTGGCTGTAGGCAGCACTTTTTGTCATGATGATTCCTGTTGGAATCATCATGACAAAAAGCGCTGCCAACAGCCAAAGGGATACTATTCACTTCTCTGTGTTTGGCTGCCATAAAGAGTTATTTCTCTTTCGTTTGGGATCTCCGTCTTGTTCCTGCTTAATTAATGTGACTGTCCCTGTTCGTGACACTGATGCTGTATTATCTATAAATTCTTTTTGTCTCAAGTATTCTACACCTGGAAATAAGTATTCTGCATCTGTGACATGGCCTCTGTGTTTGTGTGTGGGTCTTTGATTTTGGACTATACAACGTGGAGTTGTAAGGTCCCAAATCACAGAACAGCACATTTAAATTTTTGATTGCTTCAACTGCCTGCACCACATGACGATTGTAACGTCTCGTTGTGAAGTATAATAATGTGTAACAGACTGCATTTGAATAAAGTCATTATTTTGAAAGTTGCCTGAACTACAACAATGCATTTATGGAAAGAAACCTTTGGACCATTCCTCCCTTGTTATTGTTATGGGCACAGAGTTATATATACACTGATCTGTTGCCTGCTTGTGTAATATAGCAATGTAACCCCCATACTGTTTGCATGTGGGCTCCAATGACAGGCCCACTTGGGAAGCATAGGTCGCTTGACATCGCAGAGCACATTTTTTGCAGATATCTTTGCAGAAAAACATTTTTCTATACCAATCCTAGAACAAATATCATTCAGTGTCAGTTGACCTAATACAGTTTACTTTCAAGAAACTGGAAAAATGTGACAGTTTTGCTGGACAGTTGTACAAATTCGGATTTTTTTTCATGAAATGACTGATTTTACATCATTCAGTGTGCCCCAGATATATTCAGCACAGTGTAGGAAAGATCCATTTTCACATGAATGAGTAAGTTGACCAAGTTTTCAAACCTGAAACAGCACAACCATACATGAAGACTGCATGCTTGACCTCGACATTGAAAATCAGGGTGCTCTATTAGGGTAATGGAAATGGCTTTGTTCTTGTCTTTTCACCAGTTTATCACGACTGCACAGCAAAATCAACAAATCATAGGAGCTAAGTAAAAAATAGTTCAAATTAGGTCAGCTGGCACTAGATGATATTTATTCTTAAAAGGGTACAGAAAAGTGTTTCTTTGCAGAGGTATTTGGATAAAAAAAAACGTGTGCTCCTATTTCAAAAGGCCTATACAAGTACACTGTTATTGAAACTAAAGTAGACTCACTCGGGGAGTACACCACAAGTACACTTCTATTCAAATGAGATGCGAAGCATCTCATTTGAATAGAAGTGTACTTGTGGTGTACTCCCCGAGTGGGTCTATCTGGTGGGAGTACACCCGCAAACGGCACGGGTCCCTTGTGCGTGCAAGTCGCCATTACTGTCAACAGCATCGTAGGCTGCAGGCGCATGGGGGCAAATCATGTGGTCTTGTGGTACCGTGGTGTATTGTAACATTCCAGAATGGTGTGATGAGAAAAGAAAAAAAAATATGTCCAATTATGTGCAATATAAATATTACTTGTGATAATCTGTATCGTGACTTTGCGTTGTGAGTCGCTCGCAATCGTTTTTGTTGTTTGTGCATTTCTGAGTATTGTGTACACACTTCTGATTTTTTAGTCATTTAAATTTTGTTTTATTATTATTTTTTTTTACTTTCATAGAAAAATATGTAGGACAGCTTAACCCTTTGATATTTTTGGGTCAAATGGTGGTTGTGGGTTTACCTCCTTCAGTTTCTGTGGTTATAGGGAAACATTTATTTGGTTTTGCTCAAATGCACCTGTTTATGGATATTTAAGATTTCCTTTGTTTTATCAGCTCACTGTCTGGTTGTAGGCATAACGTATAAAACATTCCTAATGTTTGTTTTCTGTACACGTTCTGTACAGTTACAAAATGTATTCTTGTAATTTCTGTCTCCCATTCCTTCCACTGTACCTACACGCATACAACAGAACCTGTTTTGAGCACCCACCCTTATGATACATCACCTGTCATTAAAGACCATCATTTACACACACACACACACACACACACACACACACACGCACCACACATATTCCTTCTCCCCCTTTCAATATGTCCAGAATGCAGCTGAGCCACCACTGATGTCTGTGTTAAAGAAATCCACTTTTGTGCTTCATGCTCATTTTCCTTGATTCGTTTATTTACAGCTATTCTTTGTTTTCTCTTTAAAGCTATTTTGTTGCCAACTTTTTTTCGTTGACCGTGATGTTTCAAATAAAGATGTAATTTAACTCTACTGTTTGTGTGTACTTGTATGTGTGTGTGCGCACGTGTCACACTGGTTACCTCCCTCAATCCGCAATGCATGCGTAGCGGATCAAGGGAGGTAACCACTGTGCGTCTGTGCTCGATACATTATATATTTAACTTGTTTGTGGCTTTTGTTGCGTCCAAATTTCCTCTCCACGCGAGGGTGTGATGGCGGTGGTTTAGTTTGCCCCGTGGCTGAGACACAAATTCATCACTCGGCGTCAACAGTTATCCATATTGTTTCACGCCTGAAATTCATCACTCGGCGTCAACAGTTATCCATATTGTTTCACGCCTGAAATTATATCGAATGTCCTGGATTTAGGCCGACATCGTTGTGCTGTCACGTCAGACATATTTCAGACGTGCCAATGTGTGCACGCAGTGTATGTGCGCCCGTAAGGCTGTGCAAGAAGCAGCGATCCCCGCCAGCTGCGAGGTACTCTAAAGACTGATGCTTTTTGCACATTCTGAGATCCATACGGGATGACGAGCTATCGCTGAGGAACGCGTCCGGCTAGGGCTGCATTAGGACTTCCACGTTTGCGTTCCCGGGGGTCAGCTGCATGAGTGAGCTTAGTCCTGCGCCAGCCACTAAGCAAGGTGCGCCGCTATAGCGGCGCACCTTGCTTAGTGGCTGGAGCAGGACTAAGCTCGCTCATACAACGGGCTCCCAGTCTCTGCCTGCACATCTCGGGCCAGTTGCATGAGTGAAAGCAACCCAGTTCGCAAAGGCCGTCGGGTCGACCTCAGCCGCGCGGGCCAACGGCGGCTGAAGTCTGCCAGACGGCCCTTTACGCATTGGGAAGGTGCTCGGCTATAACCGAGCACCTTGCGTAGTGGCTGGCGCAGGACTAAAGCTCACTCATGCACATGCTCCCTAAAATGGCTGACCAGCGCTGTAGCCTTCTCTGTTCACTTCGTAATGAGAAACTCTCCCACCTGAGCACCATTCAATCTGCCATCAGTGCAATCCTTAGACACTACCTAAGTCAAACCATTGACACCATTGAATGTTGCTGCATCTGTATGTTGTGGCACATTATGTGTAGCGCGTCGTCATGACGTTCACTATGCTGTTTATGTTTTGGATCATGCATATCTGATGACATGATAAACAGAGCAGAAATGGTCAGAATGGCCTCCAAAATTGGCATGTACATCAAGTAGTATATCTGATTCTCAGAAATGTTGCATTTGAGGCACAGGCACATGACAGTTTGTTTTGTTTTTTCATATTTTTTTCATTACCCCCCCCCCCCCCCCCCCCCCCCCCTTCTACTTTTTCTGTTTTTCCAAGTTTACAGACACATGCAATACAGACAAACTGACTCCCGGTGGGCTGAACAACCGAAAAAGGTTACCATAACACTGACATCGATGAAAAATGAGCTTTTAGACCCAAGGCCATTTCCGTGTGTTTCTCAGGGCAGCCAAAAAAGCCCAGGCATCCTCACGGACAATGTTGTCTGGTGACAGCAAGCAGGAAGAGACCAGTAACCAGCTGCCATGCCCTATATGCTGCTTGTAATCTTTTCCTCAGGCAAAAGGAGTCCTGAAACAGCTGTGCAGTTTAAACATTGTCTACTGAGCTATCCCACAGCCCCGCCAGTATCTTCGCTTAGCTGAGTCAGACCGGTCGTGTGCACTTGTGCTCCGACGGTAGTTGGTGAACTCTTCTTACGTGGACTTACTGTGGAAAAAAAAAAAAAAGAGAGAGAGAAGGAAGGAAAGGATTCTTCTGTGTGTGTGTGGTTCATGGTGCAAGGATTTTGGTGTTGGGTCTTGGGGATTACGCACTTAGGACATGGCAAGGTAAAGTTTCGGTTACTAAAGCCTCAGCGGGCGTTCTGTTTTTTACCGGGTCGCATCTTTGGCCCTTGCTTGTATGTACAAGGCCGACCGGGAATTCGGACCCTCCAAGGAGGCTTCGAGCGCTCGCAATGGCCTATTGTCTGTCCTATGTTGCAGTGTTCAGGTGAGGACCTGCACCGATTGTGGCGATTGCCTATGGACTAATGATGTACATGAGGTCTGCCTTCCCTGCTCGGGCTGTCCCTCCAGTCGATCTTGCATTCGTTGCGCGGCGTGGAAGGAGGACCTTGGTCGCAGCTGTGGGCGTTCTTCCGCAGAGAAAGACCAGTACGTCAGCTGATATCGACCGCAGCCATAGAGATGAAGCAGAGGAATGAAACTTCGGATATCGTGTGCTTGTCGGCGCAAATTGGGGACTGCTGCCCCCTCCGGTGCTAATTATTGAGCTGCCACGTTCCCCAGCGGGGTTGGAGACTACAGGCAGCGGACGAGATTCGCCATCTCGCATAGCACCGTTGAGCTCAGAGCTACTTTTATCAAGATTCCGCCTGTCCGTGGTCCGCCACCTAATGTCAAACAGGCAGTGAGAGCTTGGTTCCCCAGCACGGATTATTTGGGTCTCGTTCATGCCCTCCTGGCAGGCAGAGAACTCAGGCAGCAGTCGCGGGGAACAACCCCCTGAGCCCGTTGGACCCTCCGGCTTTTGGACAGTACAGCGCCGATATAGGGCCGCAACTTCGAGGTAACGATCAGAGGGGAATCGGATTAAGTCGCCGACAAGACAGGCCAAGGGAGTATCCTCCGGGATCCCTACTTCGAGAGTGGAGCCGAGAGCGCTCCACCAGCACTGACAACCGCCTCCGCCGTATGGATGGAGTCAGTGCAAATGGCCGACAAGACGGGCTGTTCTTCCGAGGGCAGGTTCTGGTATACACCCCCGTCTTGAAATATGGAAGGAATGGAAGGCGATTGAAGGATATCACGGCGCGCGGATACGGCGCGTGTAGGACACCATACTCGTGGTGATGTGTCATCTTCCCTTTCCTCTTCGTCGGACCGGCGGACAGTGCTAGCGTGACACGGCATCGATCACTGACGACCGCCTTCGGGATGGTACGAGGTTAGTCAGTACTTGGCCGATAGACGGGCTGCTCCTTCCGAGGGCAGATTCTGGTACAATACACCCCCGTTTTGCAGACACAGGAAGGATTGGAAGGAAGATCAGGCAAGGGAGTTTCCTTCGGGGTCCCTACTTCGAGGGTGGAGCCATGAGAGCGCTCCACCAGCACTGACAACCGCCTCTGCGGTATGGATGGAGTCAGTGAAAATGGCCGACAAGACGGGCTGTCCTTCCGAAGGCAGGTTCTGGTACTATACACCCCCGTCTTGCATACACAGAAATGGATAAAGATCGAAGGAGCGCTCACGGCGCAGGGAGACGGCGCGTTTAGGACTCCGTGTTCGTGATGATGTCTCATCTATCCCTATCCTCTTCTCCGGACCGGCGGACAAGTTCAAGCCGTGTTGCGGCAACGGACCTCGTCTCGACGCCGGGCTTCAGGGGCTTCAGCTAGGAGCAGCAGATTTTGGGACCAGTCTGACAGGGTTCGCGCTGCAGCAGAGGCGCAGTTGACGTCAACGCCGGGTTCACTGGGATGACAGCCTTGGAAGGAAGCGCCTTTTCCGGGGACATCGACGCAGCTCGCGGCGGCGAACAACGGCAGATCTTCGGACCGGACTGGCAGGGACCGCTCTTCCGCGGAGACGCAGTTCGACGTCAGCGCCGGGGTCGCTCGGATGACAGCCGTTGGACGGAGCCGCCTTTTAAGGGACACCGACGCAGGCCGCGTCGGCAGACCGCAGCAGATCTTCGGGCTGGATTGGCAGGGACCACTCTTCCGCGGAGACGCAGTTCGAGGTCAGCGCCGGGGATCGCTCGGATGACATCTTTGAAAGGAGGCGCCTTTCCGGTGACACCGACGAGACCCGCACCGGCGATCCGCAGCAGAGCTTCCGGCCGAACTGGCAGGGACCACTCTTCCGCGGAGGCGCAGCTTCGACGTCAGCGCCGGAACCAGTCGGATGACAGCCGATGGACGGAGGCGGCATCTCTGTGACACCGACGGCTCGGTCCTAGGACCGCAGTGGCAGCCACTTCTCAGCGTGCAGCAGACGACGCGGAGGTGTGCAGTCTACCTTCGTAGGACTGGGTGTCAGCGCTGGGAGAGGACGTTGACCGACCGACTTCCCTTCGTGGGCCGGCATCACTCTCCATCGTGTTCGTGGATGCAGTTCCGACTTACGCGCTTCCCCCCGTCGTCGCATTTGGTAAGTATGGCCACGGCGTTGGTCTTCGCACCGCGGCGGCCAAGCGCTACAAGTCTCTTCCTCAACCGACAGGCTTTCGGGACCTAACGGAGGCGTTTTCGGCACACCTGCGTGCGGACAGCTTGGAGAGCAGGTGTTCTTCTCGGGCACTCTTGACCAGAGAAGATGGATTCACTTCCACCGGCATTGGTATGCAGGTGCCCTCCCGGCGGTGGGCAAGGGCGCGTTGGTGCAGACAGGGCGCAGCCAGCGGTCACTGACACGAGGATGGAACAAGAGTCTTCCTGTATCCGCTTCTCGCTGGTGTGAACGGGGTTCCTGGAGGTGGCAACACAGTCGTTAGTCTAGCGTCTGGAGGTCTCCGCTCAGGGGGAGACCAGCTTCACAGCTTCGCGGGGCGACAGCTGTTTACGGACGACGCTCGGATTCTGTCGACGGTTACGAAGGGCCTTGGGAGCTCTATCCAGTCCCCTCCTCCAACAGTTGAGGCGCTCTTCCTGTGGACGCGAGTACCGGGAGATTGGACATGGCGACAGCGTTGCAGGACCTTACAGTAGTAGACCATAGAGGTGGTTCGGCGTTCCGACTCTACTGCATTGACAGTCGACTCTTCCTCCTACCCAAGCCGGTGGGGAATGGTGGCCGATCATCGACCTGTCGGCCCTAAACAAGTTCTTTTCGGCATCGCACTGCAGGATGGAGACAGACAAAGCGCTTAGGGCGGCGGGGCGTCTCCAGGACTTCGCAGTGAGTCTCGACCTAGTGGACGCGTATCGACATTTTCCCACCCTTTAGGCATCGCGGCGTTACCG
Source organism: Semisulcospira habei (assembly GCA_036245525.1). Lineage (NCBI taxonomy): Eukaryota > Metazoa > Mollusca > Gastropoda > Semisulcospiridae > Semisulcospira > Semisulcospira habei. Next base: position 92,634,258 of record BTPG01000006.1, read on the forward strand.
GCGCTTCGCCCTTCGCGGGATAGTGCCTAGTTCGGGCTCTACCATTCGGACTACCTCAATCCGTGGGTCTTCACCAGGAGGGTAGACAGGGTTCCTACCTGCAGTGTATAGCCCGACTCCTGTACAGCTGGACTGTACTGTTACGGAACCGGTTAACCAGTTGGTGAGCACTTGGAGGCCGGCAGAGATGTCCTGCGGGCGATACTTCATCGCCTAGGCTCCATAGTCTACGGAGGCAGGTCCGACGTGGTACCTTCACGCCGGTTGTCCAGGGAGGTATGGAATTCTTGACCATCCCGGCCTGTTCGAGTAGGACTTCCAGTAGGAGGGATTCAGTGCAGAATAGGAGCGTCTCTCGGAGCCTTACACTCGGGCCTCGACTGTTAGGCCTGCTAAGCGCGGCAGTGGATCGTCTTTCCCAAGGCAGACACTTCAACTGGATGGAGATGAAGCGCTGCGGCTGGCTCTCTTTGGGAAGATCGACGTGCACAAAGGGATGTGCTAGGGCTCTCCGACATTCCGGGACATCTTGTTGTTTTAGCGGACTCTCTCTCTCGTCGAGGCCAGATTTACACTTGGAGTGGTCGCGACGGCCAGATATCTTCCAGCTACTCTGCCCGCGTTGGGGAGTCGCCGATGGTCGGTCCATTCGTCAAGGATGGAACTACAGGCTTTCTCTGTGCGTCTCCTCCGTTCCGGATCCGCGAGCCTTGACCGTAGTCGTGCTCTCCATCCCGGGTGACGGACCCCTGGTGTAAGCATGCTGCTCACTGTGCTGGGGCCAGAGTTATGCAGGAGCGCAGGGACAGGAATATGGTACTGAGACTATTGGCTCCATTCAGCTGGTCCAAGAGTTGGACCGCCTATCTCTTGAATCTTGCGACGGACCTTTCGCGGGTTTCTTCCTCGACGAGTACGATGCTCGAGCAGCCAAGGCAACAGCTGTTCCACCCGTGCCCAGAGGTACTGAGGTTATACGCGTGGATTGTCCAGCATTCCCTCTCTGCTAGAGGCTTTTCGGGGGCTATGGTGGAAGCGAGCTCTGCAGCCAGGAGGAGCTCCTCTCGTTACGTCTACGAAGGTAAGTGGCGCATTCTTCAGTCTCGGTGCGCGACGGAGCGGTCCCCCCCCCCCCCCCACCCCGGACCTTACCAACCCCAGTTGGCCGCGTTCTTCGTGGGACGGTTCTTCAGGCAGAACTTAGCGCCCGTCACCTTTCGGGATTATCTGGCGATGGGGGCAGACACTTACCGAAGCTGGGAAGGTCACATCCGGGAGCGTGCTACGACTTGGCAGATCTGATGTCCCTTTGAACTGCAGCGGCAGGCCTCTCTTTCGTTCGTCCCGCGCTGGGACCTCTCCTGGCTGCTTACCGGGCTCTACGCTAGAGATTCGAGCTTCTACCACTAGTGCGTTGGGAGACCTCACCAGGAAGACCTTCCGGTTTGCATTTGCCACAGCTCCTGTTTTAGTGAGATACGTGCCTTCGTTACGTCCCTCTTGTCTCCAACGGAGGACCTATTGGTCATTACAGCTGCTTACGGACCCTGCCTTCTTGGCAAAGAACCGCTTTCCAGCGTCAGCCCCACAAGTCGTGAATGTCTGACCCCTCAGGGCGACGGTTCAGTCACGGGACTCCTGCCACAGGACCTTTCAGGGCCCTTAAGTGTGCCTGCGCAGATCTAAGCCGCTACGACTAGGACGCTCGCGCCGTTTTTCCTGCCCTTGGCTCCGGGCAGACGAGGCATATCGGCACAGATAATCTCCTTCTGGCTACGTTGGGTGATTCATTCCCCACACAAGAGCTCGGTCAGAGCAAGCCAAACCATGCGCATCCGGGCTATAAGGCATGAAGTCCGTACAGTGGCAGCGAGCATCGGTTGATTGATATTGGGCAGAGAGGGATATTGTGGCATCCGTGGGTTGTCGGATCGAGTCTTCTCTCGTCCTCCTTTACCTACGAGACCTATCCGGCCAGCGCATCAACCTTGGCCTGGCGGAGGACATCCGTCGGCGGCGCAGCACTTCCTCCCGGCACCTCAGGCGCCTTAGGTTCGCCTAGCTAAAATTGTCGGGAGTGGGCGCATAGAGAGGGGCCTCGATAGTGCGCGCTCAGCGCGGGCAATGGGAGGCCTTTTTGTTCTAAACTTGCGGCACTTGCCCGCCTCCTATTCGCAATTCCTAGTAGTAATGTCATCGGTAATGATTTTGAGAAAATATATTAATTTTTCTCTAAAATGTATTTTTTCGAAAAATACTTACCGATGACATTACTCAGACGTCCCTCCCTCCTACCCCGCTTGCCGCTTAGAGCTAAGGCTCAGATCAGTACTGGCGGGAATGGGTGAGTGCGCCACCGGATACGGTATTGCGGGAGGCCACTCGGGGATGCCCTGGTAACGGCACTCCAGTGGTTGCCTCCCCTGAGGAGAGTAACGCAGTAAGTTTTTGGGCTAAAATTGATATGCTGCGAAGCTTCCTAGTAGTAATGTCATCGGTAAGTATTTTTTGAAAAAAAAAAACATTTTAGAGAATTTTTTTTCATGCATTTAGCAAACTGAACGCCCCAAACCCCACCCTTTCAAGGTCAAGGTCAAAGGTCACAGCTCACGGTCGAAGGTCAAACTCATGATTACCTGTAAGACAAGAAATAAATGAACAAACACACTAAACATGGCCCACAGTGCAGGGAAATAGGGTGTTGCGATGCAAAACAATACATGCAAAATCGCCTATAAAACTGCAAGCGAAGCGAAGCGATTTTTGGAAAAATTTCAAATTTTCCATGATTTTCTCAGTTTTCCAACTGCAAAAGTGCAAACTCAGTGATATGGTTACATTAAACCAGCTTCTGGTCTATGTCACATATGGCATGTGGTGCCTCTGACAGGTCAAAGCACACATTGGGCTGCAGTCCCATCTGTTAAAATGCCTTAGCCTTGGTCTGTCCCAGTCATCACCTAATTTTTCAATCCCCAAAACAACACTACCGCCCACTTGCTGCGCATTTGCCATGCACAAAATTCTCTCTCCCCCCCCCCCCCCCCCCCCCCCCCAAAAAAAAAAAAAAAAAAAAAAAAAAAACCCAAACAAACAAACAAACAACAAACAAACAAAAAACCAAATAAATAAATAAATAAAAATAAATAAATAAATAAATAAATAAATAAATACATAAATTAAAATAAAAAAATAAATAATAAGGACATCACAGTCTCATTTCCTGGCTATCAACATGATTCTCTACCAACCCTACATCCAAGCGCAGCCTCAAATCACCATCCGGCGCTTGGCAACTCAAACTAGACCAAAAAGAGTCCGCTGGTTAAGCCAAGGCTGGTATGAATCAAAGCATCAAAAATGTCTCTTCTCATCTATCAAGAGATTTTAAGCAAATTCCAGCATACTGCCTCTGTACAAAATGCCAAAGAAGACAGAAGATTTTTTTTTTAACTCTTTCTACCCCAACACCGAAATCCTTAAATTTTGTCCTTGTCGTCTGAAGACTGCATTGCAGCGCAGGACATAGATCGACCATGATAGTTCAAGGGTGATGCCAGAATAGCTTGGCGCCCATAGGCGCCAAGCTATTCTGGCATCACTTGAACTATCATGGTCGAACCTTATCTTGCTGTGGGGTGTCTGGGGTAGAATGAGTTAAACACCGGTCCTTGCACTGCCTCACCTATCTTACTTCAATATGTAACGTGACCAATAACCGGGCCATTTCTCAGCCCTAAAATCAGTAGCGCAGATAACTGGCGCTGTCGGTAGTGCTTTTTGTTGAGGTGATTCCTTCCACACAAAACACTGCCGGCAGGCGAAAGATTAAACTACTGACATGTAGGCCGACCCACACCCACGCTTCACGCCACCTCCCCTCTCGCTCCCGCCGAGTACAGGTAACTTTCCCTGCTGGCCGTAGTATGCCGTTTATATTGCGTAACTGCATTTTTTCCATGTACATTTAGTTGTTCAGTATTTTTTTTTCTAAATTAATAAGTACTTTGTAATAGTTTTGCATGTTTTATGTACATTAAGTTAGTTATTGATGACGGTCTTGTTAAAGTGATTTTTTAAAATAATGTATTATAGTGAACAGAGGACAGCCGTTTGGAAGAAAGGTATTTCAATGTCTAAAACGTTTCATCATCATCAGTTTATAGACCAGACTTGACAAAAAGGAAGAGCAATGTCATAAGACGTAAGCAAGTGTATAGTAACCAATGTCAATAAACGCACCTGTCAGGCCGCCTGATACGTTTGCAGACCGACCGGCAGTGCGCCATTACTAGATAAACTCCGAGTGTGTCTTTCCGTGCTGAGGTGTTCACAGCAAAATATAATCATAACCTAGTCCGTCATTGACCAACACAGTGTTTAAAGGTTAAAGGCCCATTACCGCCGTGACTGTTCAAAGATACACTTCTGTAGCAGATGCTTACTTGGCGGAACGCTACCTGAACTTGATACAAGTCTAGCTATGGCCGGGTTCAGTTTAGACACAGGCCGGGAATCCAGTTCAGCACACGTCGTCTTTATATCAAGTAACCTGACAATGACTCCACTCCGTTCACACTCTAGAAATACAATGCTATCAGTGCCAGACACAGCTGAATATAGACTGACACGCGGCTAACGGCAGCGCAGAATAAATAAGTGCGATTAGAGTGTGTTTTTGCTGCGTGTCCACACTGCTGTTAAAGTTTATTAGCCCATATCATACTGAGGCTAACAAGCTTCAAATTTGTACACTGCCATATGCAAGCTACATTATTATACTCACAAACCAGATAGGTGAGGCTAGCGCTGGCAGAAGTCATTGTATAACAAACCAAGGGGAATTACTCAGCGCTGGACAGAACAGTTAGATCCCCTGCAGGGCAGGGGATCTAACTGTTCTGTCCAGCGCTGAGTAATTCCCCTTGGTTTGTTATACATAAGCTACATTATTGTACTTACAGATAAGGATAGAGACCAATACGCTTTAGTTCAAAAGGGTGGTGCCAGAATCAGCTTGGCGCCTAGAGACGCCAAGCTAATCTGGCACTACCCTTGAACTATTTTAGTCAAACTTATTTCACACACTGGTGTATTCCGAATGATATGGTTTAAGTGTGTCGAGAAGCCAAAGCAAACAACTGTTGCTGAAATGTGCCTTCAGATTTATGCGTAGTGGTACTTGTGTCAGTGTCAGTGTAAAGTAACCAATGTCAACAAACGCGCCTGTCTGCTTGGAAACGTTTGCAGACCGACAGTGCGCCATTATAAACTCCGAGTGTGTCTTTCCGTGTTGATGTGTTCACAGCAAAATATAATTATAATCTAATCCGTCGATAGACAAACACAGAGTTTAACTTACTAAGGTCCTACTGAAAGCCGGATCAGAAATATGGGCTGAGAGATCTAGTGAACAACAAAAGCAGGCCTCGTGAATGACCTGAAAGGTGCAAATCACAATCTGTAGGTTTTGTGTGTCGTATAAACGGAGAATAATCTGTCGGTTTTGTGGTAACCAGTCGCTATAAGATTTGTACATCGCGTGCAGAAAGAGGTGATTGTACATAGAGTGCCTAGAGTTCTGCCATCAAACAAACGCCCGTCTCTGTCTTGTCACCTGAAGGTAAGTGCCACTCTACAAGAGAAACTGTACGGGCCTGTGGAGGCGCTACAGAAGACCACAGATTTCATTTTGAGAACCAAACTCCAAGTGTGACGGCGTTCGAGAAGAAGAAGAAGTGTACACTTTTCTGTATCCGTCACAAGGTCGATCTGTCCCTACATTTGGGATGTGACTTCTGACAACAAAGCACCAGTTGCGGGAGACTTGAAAGGTCGACCATGATAATTCAAGGGTAGCACCATGATCCTGTTTCGGTGGATATGAGTCAGCCTGACCTGTCACCTATTTTAATGTGTTTATATTTCAGGACAAATACAACTTGACACAACTGACAAGCCCGCCCCACGACAAGGCGTTCTCGTTCGTTGTTCGGAGTCACTCGGCGTAAACGTAACCTCGCTAACTGAGTCAACGCATTACTCGACTTTGTGATTGGCCAGTGGCGTGTTTGGGGAAAAACGTTTCTTTTTCTCAGCGAGTACGTTGTCATTGTAACATGTGATAAGTTGCGTCTGCTTGTCACGTGTAAATTGGCTTGATTGGTAGCATGCGATAAGGAGACTCCCGTTACTTTGACAACGGGTGACCAGGGGGAAAAAGCGTATATAGACAGACCAATGAGAAAACGTTTAAATAGTCTGAAAGAAGACAAGACATACTGATGATATTACAGGCCTGGCCTTCGGTGATCTTTACCTTTCTTGTTTGTCAGTTTATTTATTTTTTTGTTTATTTTATTTATTTATTAGTTATTTGTTTGTTTGTTTGTTTGTGTCTTTATTTGTTTGTTTGTATGGTCAATGTTCCCGCCGCATTAAAATTTCTGAATAGATACTGATCATGGCCACATCATCCAAGACACCAGTTGAAGTTACTGACTGTCCGTCCTGCCAGTCCCTGTGTCTGAGTCCAACCATCTTGCCTTGCGGACACATCGTCTGTAGAAAATGTCTCCGCAAAATTGTGGACGCCAGGGGAAATAAACCTGCTTGTCCCTCGTGTGACCACAGTCTCGCTCTGACTAAAAGGCAGACAATCAGCGAGTTGGCGGAAGAGCTGGGCAAGGACCTCGTTCTGGAGGATCTGGTGACCCAACAACTGGCTCTTCGAGGTCAGATCTACTGCCTGGTGTGTCCCAACAAGGCGGCCACTACAGTGTGTCTGGACTGTGGGGAGTTCTACTGTGACGCGTGTTCCAGATCTCACAAGAAGATGGCCGCTACTAAGGACCACATCCAGCAAGACCTGCCCCACACTCTGCTCAACGCACCACCAGCGGCCCGGCAACCACCCAAGCCCAAGGATGACGTCATTTCATGCACCTCAGAAGTCAGCATCCGCTACGACCATGACCCCCGGCCTCGGCAAAACAAGGACAAGGAGTTACTCAAACAAGAGGCCCGTCTGTGTCAGAAGGGGGCGTCACTTCTCAGGGACGCCGTCAGCGCTAGGCCAACATTGTTCAACTTCAGGGGGTGAAGAACAGGCTGGAGAATAAGCAGCAACTGCTTACATCATACACCGCGAGTCTTTACAGGCCCAATGACGTCATGATGGCTAATGCACACACCATGCTGTCTCGTGTTATGCGTGTTCGCGAAGAGTGCCGCCCGCCAACTGAGGCCGCCTTGACCAAACTGACGAAATACATCAACACGCTGATTGACAAGCCTGGAGTCTCATCAGGTAACATTTAGACATGCACGCTCTGATTATATACTGACCGTAAATGTAAATTCTGCTGGTGCAAAGAAAATCAAATCCAAGTCAAGCACACAGCAGACGCCAAACGTGTGGACTATTACATGCACTTCACTTCGTGTCGTTAGTCTGTATGCTAGTTCCATCAGACTATTTATCTAGATTGTGCTAGTGTGTTTAAGAGCTGTACGTTGTTTTGCTGTATATTCTTGACAGTCACTGTCGTACTTACAATAGCTTTATTCTATGTTTTAACCTCTCCTTGTTCGTGCGGCCACCGGTAGATCTACTGATTATAGTACCGGTGGCTGAATGGACACTAAGGGGGTTAACGTATTTACTCATACAACACACAAGTCATAAAGACTGCATTTCTGCAAAGAGCAGGCCTAGTTATAAATATTTTATAGGTGTACCTATTTAAGCCTAGTTGCACAGGCTCACCTCCATTCCTATCTTCTTACCGATGGACAACAGTTAGATCCCCTGCCCCCGCCTATCAGGCACCCAATCGCCAGCCCACAGAGAAATACGCAGGTATAGAATAAGACGATCATTTGCATCTTCAAATAAGATGCATCAGGTCTCTTATATAACCCATGTCTTTCTCCGGAACTTAGGAAGTAGGCAGGGGAAACATACATACACAAACACGAAGGTGCATTACTATATGTGGTCGGGTAAATACCCTGTATTCCCACAGTAGATGCACAGAACATTACACAACAATGTAACGATACAAACTATTTGCCTCGAGTTATACTGAGATACTCACAAACCAGATAGGTGAGGCTAGCGCTGGCAGAATTGTACAACAAACCAAGGGGAATTACTCAGCGCTGGACAACAGTTAGATCCCCTGCCCCCGCCTATCAGGCACCCAATCGCCAGCCCACAGAGAAATACGCAGGTATAGAATAAGACGATCATTTGCATCTTCAAATAAGATGCATCAGGTCTCTTATATAACCCATGTCTTTCTCCGGAACTTAGGAAGTAGGCAGGGGAAACATACATACACAAACACGAAGGCCAACAAGGGGATTACGGTCTAACTGTTGTCCAGCGCTGAGTAATTCCCCTTGGTTTGTTGTACAATTCTGCCAGCGCTAGCCTCACCTATCTGGTTTGTGAGTATCTCAGTATAACTCGAGGCAAATTTGTATCGTTACATTGTTGTGTAATGTTCTGTGCATCTACTGTGGGAATACAGGGTATTTACCCGACCACATATAGTAATGCACCTTCGTGTTTGTGTATGTATGTTTCCCCTGCCTACTTCCTAAGTTCCGGAGAAAGACATGGGTTATATAAGAGACCTGATGCATCTTATTTGAAGATGCAAATGATCGTCTTATTCTATACCTGCGTATTTCTCTGTGGGCTGGCGATTGGGTGCCTGATAGGCGGGGGCAGGGGATCTAACTGTTGTCCAGCGCTGAGTAATTCCCCTTGGTTTGTTGTACAATTCTGCCAGCGCTAGCCTCACCTATCTGGTTTGTGAATATGCAGATATCGTATATAGAGTATGTTGATTGTTTATTTTGACCATGACTCCAGTAATATAGACATTACTTATGCCTTTGGTTATTGAGTGCATATTTAGTGATAAATATTCTAGTCCCATTTGCAACACGTTTTAATACCGACGACGGCCGCAGTGGGCCCGCGCACAGCCGTGCACTGTCTAACAGGTTAATATTATATTAAAAACAAATTCAGTACAATATTGTACAACTTCATATGGTGCTGGCAAGTCACAAGATTAAAACCAGCCTAAATGATACACTTCCGGTTTTGTAGATTTCTGCATTTACATCATCTGTCGTTATTTCAATATACGGTAAATGCTTCTTTGTCGTCAAAATCATACAGGCTCACTTAAAAGCGTCATTGAAAAAATGTCCTGTACGAATATGACAGGAAAACATCTCCATCGAGTACGGAAATTTGTTCCATTGGGATAAAATAAAAGCAGACCAAAAAAACCATGAAAAGATGAAAAGATGAATTTTCACCTTGCAGTGTTCCTGTAACGATATTTGATTGGTCAGAAATGCACCATTTGACGAGTTTCGTGTAAAATTATCTATGGGATTGCTTGGAGAGCAAGAAATGCAACAAAAGACCATGAAAGTGCAACAATGTGTACGATGCGCCTGCAATGGAGCTGTTGGACGGTATGCTTGTTTCGCGCCACCGTGTATCCACATAACTAAAGCAATTTTCATGATTGCAAAATGGCCAGGAGACGATATATACCAAAGTTTTATTGAAATTGAAGCATCGGTTAATTTTTAACAAATTTTTTTAAAGTCACCAATGCAGAACGTTTGCCTCTCAGTATACGCCAGAAGTTTGTGACCTATAATAATGCAGTTTGGCCTTTATTTGTTGCTATACTATGATGATATAAAGGAGGACAATACTGAGCTGGACATTTGGGAGTTTTTCACTTTCCACATTTAGAGACTGTAAGGCTAATATACAAGAATTGTGATTGTGAAATTAATGATTTTCAATGAATTATTATTATTAATTAATGATTTCCAAATGATGGAAATTTGAAGAAACTGACCTACAGTTCATTTGAAATAAGTGTTCATTGTTGAGTCCTCCTTCATGGCCGCTGACTCTTATTTCTCTATAGTAAAAAAAAAAAAGATGAAGTGAAGAAAAAAAAACCCAGCAAAATGAAATGAAATGAATTGTCAATATTTAGAACGGTTGACACTTGCTGTCTCAAAGATGTAAGTTTATTTTTACAAATGAATTCAGGTAATACCGTTTTATAGATGTGTACAATGTGTGTGTGCGTGCGTCAGTGTGTGTGTGTGTGTGTGTGTGTGTGTGTGTGTGTGTGTGTGTGATGTGTATGTGTGTGTCTGTGATTGCGCGCGTGTGTGTATGTGTGTGTGTGTGTGTGTGTTTTCAATTGTAATTAACCCTTTGGCTGTCCTTCGTGGTTTTTGTCGCGATGATTTCGGAAGGAATCCGAAACAAAAAACCCTACCGACAGCCAAAAGGTTAATACCGAATTTTCATCGCTCAACTCATAACTGAACTGCGCAGCCTGTGCAGTGCAGACACTAGAAACACGCAGACGAAGAACACGTGACATGAACAGACTCCTCTCCACAGTTACTGCAGACGGACACTGATGACACGTGTTATTGCAACTTAGTGCAACTGACGCACGGAGTTATCGTCTGCTCCACGGCCTCCTAACCCACACTCTGTTCTTCACAGGCAAGCGGCCATCACTTGACAACTTGTACATATTGCAATGCCGGCCGCTAAACACCCAAGCACCTCGTCAGAAGAAAGGACATGGATGGAAAGCATACCAGCAAGAGGCGTAGATCTTCATGAGCCCCCGTGACTGCGGGGGTCATGAGGATCTATGCCTCTTGCAGATGTGTAACGGCCACAGAAGAAGTAACGCTAAAAGTTCTCCATAAGCCTCGGTAAGCTTGCTGATGGGAACAGCAATTCATGAACCAACTTGGCGATGTGTCTTTTGAAAGAATATGGTTGATGTGTATTTTCTGCAACCATAATCATGCAGCATTTTGTTTTGTTCCCTCTTCTTGGCATCATATAATTATGAGCAAGACAAGCAGGGTACCCGTTTCCCTCCCACAGCCAATCTAAAATGCGGTCTTTACAACTGTGGTTAACTCTTTGATTCTCGGTAGCGGGTTTTATCGCAATGATTCACGCAGGACTAAAAACGCTGCCGAGAAACAAAAGGCTAAGTGAGAGTACGAACATCGGGGGAGAGATGGACCATGATAACTCTAGTATAGTGCCTGCTTAGGTCGGTGCTTGTCTAGGCTGTCATAATGATCTTGTCTCCAGCAGTTGATGGTGAACCCGGCTACGGCGAAAATAAAAACTGACAAAATTGCAGGCAGACAAATAAATATCCATTTAAATACTACTTATGTGTTCTAGAGAATATTTCAGCTACATAAGCACCTGCCGTTCAGTGCTGAGATACGAAACTGCGAGTCAGCCCCGTCTATGTTCTATGTAGTGAGCTGTACGCTACTGACTCGCAGTTTCGTAACTATATCAATGCGCACTCGTCAGGCGACTGTCAGTATTAAGCTCTTTCATTTCCAGAATAAACTACGTGAGATGGATCAACACTGCAATGCTATTTAAGAGTAGTGCAAGAGGCGTACCTTCTTATCCCCCTGGGCTGCAACCCGAGCAGGTGGTCATGAGACTAGATCTACTGCTTCCAGTGGCGCCCAAATGTTCCTTCCGGAAATGCAGCATGCAGAACTTCCGGGTTAAGCGTAAAATGCTAACGGCAGGCTGATATGTTCTATGACGTGACAGATTTTATGTTTGTTTGTTTGTTGCATAACGACACGTGACTCGCGTGAGTTTTAACCCTTTCACTGCCAGCGTACTCTATGTATTTTTAACCCTGTGACCGGTAGTGCATTTTGTCGAGGTGATTCCTGAAGGAATCACCTCGACAAAAAGCGCTACCCACAGCCAAAGGGTTAAACGTGGCAGTCAGTACCATACACCCCGCCCCCTCCCCCTCCGCCATCATAGAAACATGGATATTCTGCGGGTAAAACACTTCAGCTCCCTGACCCTCCCCTGTACCTCATGAGGTTCTTTGCCTCTGGCATTTGGATGGTGTTGGCATTTTCCGACAGTGAACTGAAATCACTAGCGGGTGGAGTCAGAGGTAGGCCTGTGCAGAGAGAAGCTCAAGTTCTGTCTACTTCAGCAGTACGCACCATGACTTTGGGCGGAGTACACGCTTAATCGCCGGTGTTATAGCTGACACCGACAGTCTGGAAAAGAGACACTGCTCAAAGTATCGATCTTCACACGTTTCCACACCATCTCTCTCTCTCTCTCTCTCTCTCTCTCTCTCTCTCTCTCTCTCTCTCTCTCTCTCTCTCTCTCTCTCTCTCTCTCTCTCTCTCTCTCTCAATTAAAACGAGACAAGACATTACTGAATATAAGAAGCAGCGAAACCATGTCAAATCTCTAGTTCGTAAAGCACAGAGGCAAAATGCAGAACAAGTTATTGCCGACGGCAAAGACATCCGTTCATTCTGGCAAGTAATAAACAATTTCACCAAAGGTAACAGTAAACGATCGCCTAATATTCCACCCGATCTTACTGCTGATGCGTTCAACGCTCACTTCATAATTGTTGCTCAAACTCTGGCGAAGTCAAATACACCTAACCCTGTAAACTACACTTGCTCTCATCAACTACGTCACCATAGTCAGCAGAGAGCCTGCGGCCCATTTTTTGTACCGCTTATGACTGTCCTAGATGTAGGCAAATCTATTTCCAGTTTAAAGAACAAATCGTCTTGCGGTCCAGATGGTATTAATAGTCAAATTTTAAAACTATCTTTGCCCTACGTCGTCGAATCCCTGACCTTTATTTATAATTTATCGATCAGACATAACATTTTCCCCGACGAGCTAAAAAAAGCGAAGGTAATCCCGCTTCCTAAAAGCAAAGATTTATGCAACCTAAACGAGTACAGACCTATTTCCATATTATCCTGTATTTCAAAACCGCTCGAGAAACATATCCATATTCATCTTCTAAACTTTCTGGAGCAAAACCATCTGATAACTGCAGCACAATCAGGATTTCGACCTCTACATTCGTGCCAAACTGCCCTCAATCATTTAATTGATAAATGGCTCTCTGCCATAAATGACAGTAAAGATCAGGTACAATCTTTCTTGACCTGAAAAAAGCTTTTCATCTTGTCAACCTACTAAAAAAACTACCATTCTATCACATTGACTCAAATACTGTCTCCTTTATATCGTCCTATCTCAGGGACAGAACGCAGAAAGTACTGCTAAATGGCAAATATTCCTCTGATGGTTTAGTAACTTGCGGTGTTCCACAGGGGTCTATTCTAGGGCCCTTATTATGTAATCTATTTATTAATGATCTGCCACTGTGCATATCTCATTTAGACGCAAACTGCGATCTGTTCGCAGATGACACGACCATACACACATCTGATAAAGATATCGCAACCATTAATAACGTACTCCAACAAAGTCTTGAAGTAGCAGGCTGGTGCAGTGATACTTACTTACTTACGCCTGTCACCCCTACCCGGGTATAGGCCGTCGACGAGAGACCTCCAGCGACTCCTGTCCTGTGCTTCTCCTTTGATTTTACTCCAGGTGGTTCCCATTCTCTTGATGTCTGCTTGGAGGTCTCGACGCCAGGAGTTTCTCGGCCTACCTCTTTTCCTCTTTCCCTGGGGATTCCATGACAATGCCTGCCTAGTGATACTGGAAGCTGGCTTTCTCAGACTGTGACCAATTCATCCCCATCTTCTTCGCCCAATTTCATTCTCTGCTGTTATCTGCTCTGTTCTCTCCCAGAGTCTGATGTTGCTGATCTTATCTGGCCAGTGGATTTTCAAAATTCTTCTAAGGCAACTGTTTATGAAGATCTGTACTCTGTTGACAGTGGTTTTTGTCAATCTCCAAGTCTCTGCTCCATATAGGAGAACTGCTTTTACGTTGGAGTTGAAAATCCGGACTTTGGTGTTTTGTGACAGCTCTCTGGAACTCCACACTTTTTTTCAAGTGGAGAAAGGCTGCTTTGGCTTTACCGATTCGTGCTCTGACATCTGCATCAGTACCGCCTTTTTTTTTTTTTTGTCTATGATGCTCCCGAGATAGGTGAAGGACTCCACCTCCTCCAACGGGGTGCCAGCAAGCAAGACTGGTTCTTCCCTGGTTGCGTTCAGCCTCATTGTCCTTGTTTTCTGTTTGTGGATGGTGAGGCCCACTTGGGACGAGATGTCAGCAAGCCTCGTGGTCTTGTCCTGCATTTGTTGATGAGTGTGGGACAGTAATGCCAAGTCATCTGCAAAATCGAGGTCGTCAAGCTGTGTCCACAGTGTCCACTGTATTCCGCTTCTTCTCTGCTCTGTGGTCCTCTTCATGACCCAGTCTATGGCCAGTAGGAAGAGGAACGGAGACAGCAGACACCCTGCCTGACACCGGTTCTGACCTGGAGCTCCCTGGTGAACTGCCCTTCGTGGATCACGCGACATGTCATGCCATCGTAGCTGCTCTTGATCAGGCGGACGAGCTTTGTGGGTACACCGTAGTGTCGTAGGAGGTTCCACAGAGTCTCTCGGTCCACGCTGTCAAATGCTTTCTCGTAATCCACAAAGTTGACGTACAGCGGGGAGCTCCACTCCAGAGACTGTTCCACGATGATGCGGAGAGTGGCGATCTGGTCTGTACATGATCGGTTTTTCCTGAATCCTGCTTGCTGGTCTCTCAGCTGGGGGTCAACGGAGCTCTTCATTCTCTCCAGGATGATCCTGTTGAAGACCTTTCCTGGTACTGACAGCAAGGTGATTCCTCTATAGTTGGAACACTTGCTGAGGTCACCTTTCTTGGGAAGCTTGATTAGGTACCCCTCCTTCCAGTCAGCCGGCATCACCTCCTCTTCCCAGATCTTTCCAAACAGTGGGTACAGCATCTCTACTGTTGTCTCTAGGTCTGCTTTCAGAGACTCCGCTGGGATGCCATCTGGCCCTGCTGCTTTGCCGTTCTTCAAAAATGCCACTGCTCTTCTGATCTCTTCCCGGCTGGGTCTGTCACAGCTGATGGGTAGGTCGGTCTCTGCTGGATGGATGTCTGGGGGGTCGGGTGGGCTGGGTCTGTTCAGTAACTCTTCAAAATACTCGGTCCATCTGTCGAGTTGGTCTGCTCTGTCTGCAATAGGCTTGCCTTCCTTGTCTTTTACTGGTCTTTCTGTATGGCCATACTTGCCCGACAATCTTCTGGTAATGTCGTAGAGCTGTTTCATGTGGCCGCTGCCTGCTGCCTTTTCTGCCTCTGCTGCCAGGCTGTCTGTGTAGGCCCTCTTGTCTGCCCTGATACTCCTCTTCACCTCGCGGTTGGCTTCCGAGTATTCCTCCTGTGCCCTTGCTTTGGCTGCTCTCCTGCGACTGTTGTTGACAACTGCTTTCTTCTGCTTCCTCACTTCTATCTTCTTCAAGGTCTGTGCCGACAGCCAGTCCTTGTGATGGTGTTTCCTGAACCCTACAGTGTCTTTGCAGGTTGAGTTCAGCGCCTCTCTAACTGCCTTCCACTGCTGCTCTGTGGTGACCGCCTCCTCTTCATTTACTAGCACCTGTAGCGCTTGAAACCAGTTGGACAGCACCAGTTTGAACTCTTCTCTCACTCCAGTCTCTCTCAGGAGGCCTACATTATAGCGCTGTCTTCTTGTTGTCTCTGTGCGGCTTTTCTTTAACTTGAGCTTCATTCTTAAGGTGAGCAGATGGTGGTCTGAGGCGATATCTGCTCCCCTCCTCACTCGAACATCTTGAAGGGATCTTCTAAATTTCTTGCTAATGCAGATATGGTCTATTTGGTTCTCTGTAGTATGGTCAGGTGAGACCCACGTTGCTTTGTGTATTCTTCTGTGTGGGAAGATGCTGCCTCCAATGACAAGTCTGTTTAGAGCACAAAAGTCTACAAACCTCTCCCCGTTCTCACTCATCTCCCCTAGTCCCTGTCTCCCCATCACCTCTTCGTATCCGGTGTTGTCCTCCCCTATTTTGGCATTAAAATCGCCCATGACGATGGTGATGTCTCGCTCCGCACATTTGTCCACGGCACTCTGGAGTCGGTCGTAGAACTCTTGTTTCTCTTCCTCGTCACTGTCATTAGTGGGCGCATAACACTGGATGACGTTCAGCTTGAGCTTTTTCTTGGTTCTAAAGGCTGCTGTGATATAATTCTTGGCCCAAGAGGTTCCCAGCCCATCAGCGCTCTCTGTGCCACTGGTGACAGCATGAATGCTACTCCTTCTGTATGGGGGGCATTCTCCTCTTCATGACCTGAATACAGAATCATCTCCCCACTTAACAGCCTTTTCTGGCCAGACTGCGTCCATCTGGCTTCACTGATACCTAGCAGGGAAAGGTTGTACTTTTGCATTTCCGCTGCTATCTGGACGGCTTTGCCGCTCTGGTACATGGTCTTGACGTTCCATGTGCCCATGGTTGTGTCCCTGGATAGAGAGAGGCGGCTCGGTCCTGTGGCTTCCGTAGACTTCCGGCTTTCACCACAGGACGTCATAAATCTTCTGGTAGAAGAACCTTCCTCCTCCAGGAAAGGAATTACTGTTTGTCTTTTCGTCTGCGTTTTTGTAGCTATTTCCTTTTTTGTAGGGTGGGGAAGCTACCCCCACGCCCAACCCCCTTACTAGGAGGACCAGGGGTTTTCTGTCGGGGTCACCTTCCCTTAGACCATGTTGGTTCACGGCACCTTATTTCATTCGGTGCACCCCTCACCCCTATCCACCACCCAGAGGACGCGCCTCAACGCCATATGGTCCCAGCGCGAGGTGGTGCAGTGATAATCACATGATTATTAGTATTCCAAAGACAAAGAGCATGTTAGTTACTACACGTCAGAAACACCAGCATGGCCTACCACCTTTAACACTCTCCTTAGATAGCCTGCTTGTAGAACAAGTAACTAGGCATCGCTTATTAGGCGTTATAGTGGACAACCAATTAAGCTGGGAGCCGCATACTGACTCTATATGCAAAACAATCTCCAAAAATCTGTTCCTGTTATCAAAACTACGCCATTTAGTTAATACTGATATCCGTAAACTCTTTTTTCATGCGCATATTAAAACGCATTGTGACTACAGTTCTACCGTCTGGGATGGATGCAGCGAAGTTCACATGAAAAGAGTTAATTCCTTGTATCGTCGGGGCATTAAATTAATACTTCCCGGTCCTACTTCGACTGATGAAAAATTAAAATCTCTCAAGTTACTAACACTGATGAAACAGTTTGAATTTAATCGCTGTGTTCTACTGCACAAGATCATGCACGGAAAAGCCCCACCCTATCTAAAAACTCTATTTTCCGACAATAATAGGAAAAACACGAGAAATAGCTCGATCCACCTTCCAAAAATTAGATTAGATATCTGTAAAACCAGCCTGTCTTTTTCAGGCGCTAAAGCGTGGAATATGTTACCTCCACACCTGAAATCAATTTGTAAGATTAGCGTCTTCAAAGATCGCCTCCATAAATATTTACTTCAGAAGTAATAGTATTTTCGGCTCCCTTACGCTACTATTCGTATAGTTAGTGACAAGTTTCCTATTACCTAATACTGTTCTGCTGTTGCTGCAGATTATGTAATAGTTCGACTGTCTGCATTAACATGTCAGGTATACCTGTGTATATCATTATATATATATATTTTTTAATTTTGTATTTCTATTTTTTATTTTTTATTTTTTTCCCCTCTGAGTGGTGGTGGGGGGGGGGGGGGGGTGAAGGGATGGGTCTTTTTACTTACATGTTTTATCTTTTGATGTCTCGTCTGATGTATTTTTATATGTGTAGATTAGCAGGACAGTTTGGAAGATAGGCATTGTTATGCCTAAAACATTTTATCCTGAATAAAAACGTTTCATCATCATCTCTCTCTCTCTCTCTGTCTCTCTCTCTCATACACACACACACACACACACACACACACACACACACACACACACACACACACACACACACACACACACACACACACACACACACAGGCGCACAAAAGCCTCACAGTGGGTTACCTACCATTTCATGTGGAAATGGGTTCCCATATTTCTATTTATTCTAGGGCTCTGGAATTGATGCAAATGTTTAGAACTCACCTTATAACTAAGCTCTATAACTTAAAATAAAATAGACATTTTCTAGAAACAGAGCCACTAGATGCCGAAAAAATGGGTTTCTGCCAATAAAGTGGGTGGGTGTCTCTCTCACACAAAAACGGCATTACAGTCAAAATGGGTGTCTTCACAACAGTAGGCGTCTGTAATAAGGTCAAGTTCATGGAATACTTCTTTTTCACATTAATTTTTTTCCCCAACTTAATGTGTATGTGTGCTTTAACATTCTTTACATTGTATGGTGCAAAATTCAATAAACACTGGCCCGAAACCTTTCGATTATGATTTTTACAGAGGAAATCTTTTAAACATTGCTGCGTTTTGTCCTTCTGAAGCAAAACAGTTTATCATGGCATTGATGTGAGAATCAACATAATGTATTCTGGAAATTAAAGGACTTTTGTTTTTGTTTTTGGGTACTCTGGAGTTTCAGACAAACAGCAACAGAGCATTTTGAATATTAACCCTTATCATTCGGAATACACCAGTGTGTGCAACTAGTGTGACTGAAATAGTCCAAGGGTTAGTGCCAGAATAGCTTGGTGCCTCTAGGCGCCAAGCTATTGTGGCACCACCCTTGAACTAAAGCCATTGGTCTATGTCCTCATCTGTAAGTACTGTAATGTAGCTTGCATAGAATTATGGCAGTGAACAAATGTGAAGCTATTAGCCTCAGTATGACTATGATGCGGGTCAAAAAGTGTGGAAAAATATGAAAGATAGAAAAAGACCCAGACGAAGAAACTAACACTTAACTTATTCTACCCCAGCAAAATTTAAGATCCACCACGATAGTTCAAGGGTGATGCCAGAATAGCTTGGCGCCTATGGGCGCCAAGCTATTCTGGCATCACCCTTGAACTATCGTGGTGGATCTGTGTCCTGCACTGCAACGCAGTCTTCTGAAGACGACTTGAACATTTGGGCTTAACTTATTCTACCCCAGACACACCACAGCAAAATAAAAGATCCACCACGATAGTTCAAGGGTGATGCCAGAATAGCTTGGCGCCTATGGGCGCCAAGCTATTCTGGCATCACCCTTGAACTATCGTGGTGGATCTGTGTCCTGCACTGCAACGCAGTCTTCTGAAGACGACTTCAACATTTGGGCTTAACTTATTCTACACCAGACACACCACAGCAAAATAAAAGATCCACCACGATAGTTCAAGGGTGATGCCAGAATAGCTTGGCGCCTATGGGCGCCAAGCTATTCTGGCATCACCCTTGAACTATCATGGTGGATCTGTGTCATGCACTGCAACGCAGTCTTCTGAAGACGACTTCAACATTTGGGGATTCCGGTCTTGGGGTAGAATGAGTTAAAATGACAGAACAGAACACTGACATTCATTAATTAACTGACAACATAAGAAATCACTTGAAACTTCAGCCTTTATTTAACGTCTTTCGTCTCCAACAACCAACCATTCTTTCATTTGCAGAGTTTTTAAAATGGTATGCAGTACAACCAACCATTCTTTCATTTGCAGAGTTTTTAAAATGGTATGCAGTATATTACAAAATGATCCGCCCCCCCCCCCCCCCCCAATAACACTCTTGTAATCAATCTTTACATTGTCAATGGTTTTCTTATCTTATTATTGTCTTTTGTCCCCAGCCGGCTGTTTCGTTTTGCAAATCCAAAGGCTATACAGTATACAAAATGATCCAGGCGTCCATCAGATAAAAAAAAAAAAAAGCAGGCTATACATGCTGAAACCACCCCAATAATAACACTCTTGTAATAAATCTGTATGAAACCGAAAATGCCGCGAGTGGCGGGGAACCTCAATTCATTTCTTTTGTAACTTTTTCAGTCTGTTGCGGACGTAATCCTTAATGTTTGTCCAGCGCCTATGTCTAAGTGCAGGCTCTTCTGCCATTGCGTGCTGTATCTCGGCCTTTCCAGGAAGTTTGTTCATGACGAGGTGTGTCTTGAAACGAGTTTGAACAGCTTTCTCTTCAGCTTCCCCCCAAGGTTTCCTTGTAAATCTAGCTTTCTTTCGAACAGGAGCTGACGCAGTACTGTCATCATCAAAACTATCTAGATTGTCATCAGGCTCTGGACGTCTTTTCTCCATCATGCTCATCGATTCCTGTGTTGTTGACTTGCTACTTGCTTCATTCACAGGTGCTGTTCCCCCCGAGACCTCTCTGCCAGTTTCTGATGTGTCTTCATTGTCAAAGTCAATCTCTTCATCATCGCCCAGCTCAGCTCTAATGCAACTCTCAAAATCTGTCATCCCATTGTTAACTGACAGAAGAATCTTTGCCACTTTTGCCTTTTGAAGGACGTCTTGCGGTTGGCGGTAGATATGGCGATGTATCCGAATATCATGGCCAAGGAAATCTGCCAGCTGATCCTGGTCTAACTCCGAGATGGCCATTGACTGAGCCAAAGTTGCAACCTGCTTCCGCAACTGAGTAAATGTGAACATGGCTGGGTATGACACCCCTGCTTCTAGGGCATGGGCCTTCAGAACATCATGGCCTCTGTAAGGCCTCTGACCAGAAGGTGTGGCAAAGATGTACTGGGAATCAGCGAGAGCTGGCACTGATTGCCTCATTTGAAAGATTCTGTCCACAGTTGTCATCATCTTCTTCGTCAGCAAAACGGGAACACTCCTATTAAACTTGCCTCTGATTTCCACTCGCTGAAAATGATTCACCATTTTCTTCTCAACCTCTGTGAGACCTTTCAAGATATCTTGATTGGTGATCGATCCAATCTTAGCATTCTGGAAGTCTGACACCTTCATTCTCTGAACTTCTCCCCCTCGTTTTCGGTTGAAAAGTGATACAGCACAAAGAGTTGCTTTAACCACTGTCGGATAATCTTCCGAAACCATCCTTGTCTCAAGAAGCTGTTGGACCTTCCTCACATCTTCACATGATGGGATCAGCTTGGGTTTGTTCATGGTCATTTTCCCGACCGACTGGGCTGCTGTAGCGGACACACAATCATACCAGTCCCCGTTGAAGACAGAGTCAAACCGCTGCGCCTCAGAGAGCTCCTGTCGCCACCTGTCGTCTGAACCCTGCCCAAGCTGTTTGGATGCCTGTGACTGTTTGATCTGTGAACACTTTTTCAAAGCATGGCCTATGCGCATTGCGAGATTGCCTTTTTTGAACTGATGTGTGTCCTCATCAAAATCTGCTAGCTCTTTTACAGCCAGGACAACATGATCAAAGCTAGCTGAATTGATCACAGCATTTAAACTTGCGATTTTCATTTCTGACCTCACTCTGATAATCTTTAATAGTCTCCCTAACTCCCGCATCCTGAAGCTGATTTGTCCAGCCGTGTGTTCTTCAATGTCCCTGCGGTCAAATAATCTCTTTCCATACTCAAGAAGCAAGGGGTCAGTTCTGATGAGACGGCTTATCTCATCATCTCTCTGGCTGGCCAAGACCTTGTGATAGAAGGAAAATTCAACGTCTAAGGGTATTGGAAGCATTAGCCGACCACGGCGCGCCACGTCTCCTCGCCGAGTGATCTGAAACCCTCCTGGCTTCTGACAGCAACGTTTTGAGTGTACAGAGATCAGCTTTTTTTGATAGAGCCCTTTGCAATGGCTACAGGCGAGAAGGTCGTCTACCTTACTAGTTTTGGTGCGATACTTAGGAATCAAACATCCGGATTTGTTTTCAAGAACAGCAACGTTATGCATGTAATCACCCTCATCTTGTAGTCTGATCCATGCTCGACGTCTCTGCTTGGTCCCTTTTTTCATCGGCAAAATTTTAGCAACGTCTGCCTCATCTGCATGGACATCTTGTAAGTGCGTGCTCATTTTCAAGACAAGCTTGCCACACAATTTGCATGCATGTTTCTTGTCCCATTTGTACTTTCCTTTCCCTCTCTGCGACACGTGCACACCTGTTTCTTCTGTAAGTGCTCTTTCTCCACTCTTTCCAGCATCATGTTCCTCCTGCCTATCCACATTCTCATTGCCACCCCCTAACGCACACTGCACCTTGCTGGTACTAGCGTCACCAACACCTGGCCACCCCGAACCTGCCACTTTGATGAAATCTAACATAGTCGATACAATACTGTCTATGTCAGAGATCCCAGCAATTGATGCCGACACACCCTCTGAATCCGGTGAGCTCGAGCCTGGAACAAACTCCTCGTCATCACTGCCCTCGTATTGCGATGCGCTGGCACTACTCTCAGTCTCGGGTCCATCCCAGGCGCCATTTGCCAACTGGAGAAAGAAAGAAAGAAAGATTGAAACCAAAGCTGCATTAGAAACAGAAACAGCCCAATTTTGGTTTAAGGGGCCTTGCACAAGAATAAAAAGAGTAATCCCGTGTATGACCGATTTACATATGTGTGAGCTCGGTGACGAGGGCTGGCTTCTGCAGCAGCAAAATCCACGTTTTCTGAAAATGCAAGCAGTTTTCACACATTTGTCAACCCTGCGTGACCCTTTGAGAGAGGTCACTCAAATTGGCATGTTTGAAAAGGTCTTGACACAAAGTATCCTTGGGCCAAGCTTGAAGAATGTGGCTTGAATAGTCTCCGAGAAAATGCCACCGTTAACTGATTCTACCCCCAGACACACCACAGCAGGATAACAGGGGTGGGATTCTAGTAGCAAAGAAAACGCAGAAAATGAAACAACGGGGGGGGGGGGGGGGGGGGGGGGGGGGGGGAGGGGGGGGGGGCATGTCCTTCATTTTCAGCGGCCGAAAAATCAAACGACAGGGGAGGGGGGGGGGGGGATAGGCGCGTGTCCACCGTTCGCCAAAGTATCCAAAAACCGACAGGGGGAGCGAGACCAAACACACCCGAAAATGGACTTTGTTATGACACTCCTGATCTGCAGTATAAAAATGGAATGTGCGTACCAGTTTATGTTCAGATGCACACTAAACGGCACTCTGTCTTGGACAATATCCTTTTTCACCGCCATTTTCCACTGCGACCTAAAGCTACCGGAAGTGTCGGGCGATAGTGAACCAAACTACATACAAATCCAACCCATTTGAGATTTTTTGCCATTTAAGAAGATTTTTTTCCCGTCTTTTTCGTTGTTATTAGACGCGGAAAATAAATATGCTTCAGCGGAATTGTGAAAGAATTTCCGCGGAAACGCGGAAGAATCCCACCCCTGGGATAAGGATCGACCATGATAGTTCAAAGGTGATGCCAGAACAGCTTGGCGCCTACGGGCGCCAAGCTATTCTGGCATCACCCTTGAACTATCATGGTCGATCTGTGTCCTGCGCTGCAATGCGGTCTTGAGAGGACAGGGGCAAAATTTAAGGATTTTGGTGTTGGGGTAGAATGAGTTAAAGTTTACCATGGACGACGGACCAGTGGCCCAGAACATAAACTCACTTTTGCTTCGCACGCACGCCAGCCAATAAAATGAAGATGATCATAGAAAATCACTTTACTTACCAGTTTGTAATTGGGAGCATTCCGCTGCCGTCCATGCACCCTCCTACCAGACGCACCCTCTGTGGCAGAGGCTGGGGGGCCATGATTCTGCAGCATAGACCCCGATGGGTTTGGACATCCTGCTGCCATCCTGCGCTGGGTGTGTGCAGAAAGTCCTGAGCCGGTGTGACCAAAACGGTGTTGCTGCGAACATGTCCAATACAACCATGTAAACCAACTGACATTTTGAATCAGATTGATTGTACATTGCTTAACGTCCCGACAGCAACAAGGCTTTCTCAGGACGTGCCTGCACTGCTTGTGAAAAAAAACACCTAAACAGAACATTGCCATGTATGTCGCCTGCCGGTCAAATACGTTAACTCATTCTACCCCAACACCAAAATCCTTAAATTTTGCCCCTGTCCTCTCAAGACTGCATTGCAGTGCAGGGCACAGATCGACCATGACAGTTCAAGGGAGATGCCAGAATAGCTTGGCGCCCGTAGGCGCCAAGCTATTCTGGCATCACCCTTGAACTATCATGGTGGATCCTTATCCTGCCGTGGTGTGTCTGGGGTAGAATGAGTTAAATAAACCTAACACATGGGGCCTAAATAAAGCTAAGACCATTTAGCAACACACATCCAATATCAAGAGCTACAGGCAGTGCAGACAGTAGGGAGAGTTTTAAAAAGGCAAATACAGGTGAATGGACAAAGGGTAGACAGAAACACATGCCACAGAATAGAGAGAAAAACCCACCCTGTGGGGCTGACCAGGGTGACCCTGAGAACTAAAAACTGGCAATACAGTAAAAAGCGACATTTCAGTTGCACATTCCTAAAGACCTGTTTGTGGACGTTTGTTCTTCGAATCGCAAGGCAGTTTTGCGAACGAGGATTGAAATCTGGCGCCATTTTTGTTTTGAAAAAAAAAGTCAACTGATACTGTGCATGCATTTGGCAAGTTAACACATGTCAGAAAAAAAAAAGAAGAAACAAAATCGCGTGGCAGATTGACCTTGTAATGGTGTTATTGAACGAATTCCTTTCATTGAAGAAGAAAGCTTTTGTTAAAATCGTGGGGTTCTATTATCATTTACTACAAGACTCAATGGTCAGAGAGAGGAAGACACGGACCGAGCCACGGCTGAAGCAGACGCCTTATTTTTCTGGGCCAAACGGGTATCCGGGATTGGAGGCATCTCTCAGTTAAATAACTGCACCGAACAAGTACATTTGGGCGTGCTCTTAACTAAGAAATATTGCATAAAGTACCTCTGAAAACGCGAAAGAATGGCCGGTCACGGTTGGAGACGAAAGACGTTTAAGCAAGGGAAACAACTCCGTTCATCAGTGTTGGGCTAACCAATCAGCGATCATCAAATTGATCTGAAAACACTCCGGCCGCTTCTGTGTCAAACACACAGGCCCAGGGCATCCCTGAAACACAACCATGAAGTAAATCTGTCAAAATGGGGACATCGTATTTTGATATTTTCTTCTGACTTTTGAATGAAAGATAATACAGAAACAACCCTCAGAAAAAAATGGGTGTCTGACTTGGTCACCCAGAATTTTACACACACCCATTTTGCATAAGGATGGTAAAGAAAGGAACCCATTTGAGTGATTTGGTGTACACACACACACACACACACACACACACACACACACACACACACACACACACACACACACACACACACACACACACACACACACACACACACACACACGGACCAGACAAAGAGGCTAAATATGCAGTTTTCAAAACACGATTTCACAAGTTTGCTGTTGGGACTGTGAGCATCTGGTTGGACTAGTCTCTAACTGTCTCAAACAGTCTCTAACTGTTTGTCTGTCCAGCGCTGAGTAATTCCCCTTGGTATGTGTACCATTCTACCTGCCGCGCTAGCCTCATCTATCTGGTTTGTGAGTATTCTATAACTCGAGGCAAAACGCTTGTGCATCTACTGTGGGAAATCAGGGTATTTACCCGACCACATTTAGTAGTGCACCTTCTTGTGTGTGTATGTGTGTTTCTCCTGCCTACTTCCTAAGTTCCAGAAAATGACATGGGTTATAGGCTAGACCTGATGCACCCTTTTAGGGATGTAGATGGTCGTCTTGTTCTATACCTGCGTATTTTTCTGTGGACTGGCGATCGGGTGCCTGATAGGAGGGGGCAGGGGATCTAACTGTTTGTCTGTCCAGCGCTGTATCGTTTATCATGTATAACATAGACGTATGACGAGTTCGTACTGATGATAATAAATAGGGTTTCTCTGAGTCAGCCCTCGGCGTACACACTCAGTGGGACATGGTTGGAAGCGAACATACATTAGGTTCCTTCTGGCTAGCCGAGTCTATCTTGTAGCTCCGCCCAGATTGACCATGCGGCCGCAGTTGACCCGCGCACTTGGAATAACGGCGGCCGACGTCGGCCCGAAGGCATTTTGCTTACATTTTGGGTATTTGAGGTTTGCCCAGTTCAAACTCCACAATAGTTGTCGTTTGTCTGGTCGCCAAGGCTATGCGAATTCCATAGATCTGCAGGATGAATAGACCCGGATGTGCCCCTCCAGCATTTAGGTGGATAATGAGGATCTTATTAAATGCATCTTGCCTTAGTTTGTCCGTCCCGCCTGCATGATGCATAGATCGTCATGAGCCCCTTCAGGCAGTAGGGGCTCATGAGGATCTACGCCAAAGGGTTTGTCTGTCTCAAAGACAAGATTTTTTCAGTGTGCTTGCAACATGAGTCGACTTGAATAAGCCCACAACTGTGTTGTACTTGTCCTTTTTAAGCGTGTTTTCTTTTCTTCTCGCATTGAGATGGCCTTAGCCGCCTGCTGTTTATTTTGTGAGAAAGGTTTTACTGATGCAAATGAGCTGCATTCGCACATGAACACTGTCCACTTGCGATGACAAGTGTGTCATGTGCCAGGCTACCTTTTGCAATCAGAGAAACGTACGCCGACACGTATGCCGAGTCCCAAACGTTTATCCAGTACGTCTGTTACGTGGTAGTCGTGGTCGTAGTATGATGCAATCACACTAGACACTCACGTAGGGTTCTTGTAAAGATACCTCACTCAGTTCATGCAACTCGTTACACGTGACACAAGGTTGTAGACCACACTGGAGTAACAGTTCCAACAGTACTTTATTCTCGCGATGCACTATCACCACAATGCATCCACAAATGTATCCACACTTTGATACACTGTCTCATACAATGCATCTGCAGTTTTGATACACTGTGTTTCTCATACAATGCACCAACACCGATACACTGTCTCCTCTACAATGCATCCGCAGTTTTGATACATTGTGTCTCTCATACAATGCAGGCACAAGAGATAGTAACTATGGGCGGAAATGGACAATTTATATCTATTCCAAAATTCCAGGATTTTTCGACCGCTTACTCCCACGCCTTAACGCCGCCACGTTTTTCTAGGTTTCTCCTTATTTTTTTCAGTAAAATAAAGATTTCCAAAACCAATGACATTAAAATTATTATTTTTTATTATAAAATGAATCAAGACGAATTACTTCTTCTAAACGATATTAATGCTGTAGAAAACAAAGACTTAGACTCGAAAAAACAGCGTCTTTTGTCTGTTGTTGTTTCTGGCAAATCAAAGACTTATCTCGGAAAACAATACATGACAGAGGATATTGAATCTCTTACGGCTGACGAACTAATCAAACTTCATTCAAAATATGAAAACCACATTGCCTCACTAATGACTCGTGATTTGAGTCGATCTCTTGTATGCCTATACACAAAAGCAGTGAGTCACTTTCTACCTGTGGATAGTGACAGCCTATCACACGACCTTGAAAGCAATCCTATTGTTTCAAGTTCAATTGGCAAATTAGCATGTGTCATGTTTTACAAGTTTGGAAATTACCTTGCACCTGTCGTAACATTACTAGTTACTGGGAGCCATATTGATTTCTCAAAAATAAATTTTACTGCAGAAGAAAATGGACGAAACCCAGACGACTCCACAACCGAACCCCAGTCCAGTTTTGACGCAGGTTCAAACTGTGACTAAGGCTAAAAGTCCAGGCAGGGTTGATGCAGGAAAAAGATTAGCCGAATGGAACAGGCAAAAAAAATTACAGCTTCAAGCACAAACAGAAAAGACTCATGTAACTGACCAGGTGTCAGGACCGTCATCACCGTCAGGACCTGTGTCAATACTGTCAGGGCCGTCACACCCTCATCAAAGTGAGAGACAAACAACTAAGTCTGACCCCGAACCTCAATCAACAAAATATATAATTGCCGGATTTGTTGTCGGATTTGGTTACGTAGGTTATCAATTATACAAAAAATACAAACCACAGACTCATACAGTGACCAGAAAATCAGACACTCCAAAAACAAAACCAGAAGTCACCACATTACCAGTAACACCCAAAGCCGTTGACCCATTTTATATGCAGTAAATAAAAATATTATTTTAATTTTTCTTGCCTAAGAAATGAACGACTCAAAAAATTTAATGAACCTTGTGTATCACTCTGCCGTAATCAGTGGATTAGCAGTAGCTTATTCTATGCTTGGGAAAAGTCTACTCAAAATGAAATCAGCAGACCTCAGTAGACTCGATTTCGAAGACAGCGCTAAGCTAATTGTAGTCGTTACAGCGTCGATTGCGACAAAAGATTTTCTTGTCAAGCAGGGAATTATTCCCGAAAATGTTTCTATGTAAATAAAAATAATATGGCGACGATAGCTATTATGATTGGTGGGGCAGTTGTTAATGCCCTCGCATTCAGTGGCTCTAATTATCTCTTTTCTAAAATGGGTAGAGAGGAATCTGCAGAAGAAATGAAACGTCACAATGAAGCGTCTGAGAAATTAGCACAGGCAGAACAGGCGTATGAAAAACAAAGAATTGAGAAACTTGATTTCATCAATGAAAGATTGAGGCTTGAAGGCCACGCACAACATACATTTTCAAATACAGACGAAGCAATCAGGGAATATTTTCTTGTCACGGGTGAAGACATGTCTATCCCAAAACCGAAACTAAGTGACTATTACAAACCGAGTACAGAACAAAGAAACGGAGAGATAATCTTTGTTATAGTGGGAATGACATTTGTTTATTTTACAGGAGTTTTCATTGCTAGAAAAAATGGCAGCCGAAAATAAACTATCAAAAATATATTACTCTCCATCAGGCTATTGGAAAGGGCAAACAGCTATTGAAAAATTACATGCCGCTGTGGGCGGAGATATAACACTCAATCAAGTCAAGCAATGGTTACAGAGACAGGCAATTTGGCAGATATATCTTCCTGCTCCAAGAAAAATAACAAGACCCCATTTTGAAAACACTACCCCAAATGACACACACCAAATGGACCTCCTGTTCTTACCACATGATACAATAAGAAAGAAACGATACAAGTATGCACTGACTGTTGTAGACATTGCTTCAAGGTATAAAGACGCTGAACCCATATCTGACAAAACAGCCAGTACAGTTGCTACAGCATTATCAAAAATATATAGTCGAGGTCCTTTAAGATACCCCAGACTAGTGCAGGTTGATGATGGATCTGAATTTAAGGGCGCAGTTAATCAGTTATTTGCTAAGCATGGCGTACTGGTCAGACGAGGCATTCCAGGTGTGCACAGATCGCAGGCAATTGTTGAAAACTTTAACAAACAGTTATCAGAAAGACTTTTCAGTTACCAGTATTCTAAGGAACTCATGCATGACACCCGTAACACTGAATGGGTAAAGAGATTACCACATGTGATAAAAGCAATGAACAATGAAGGACACCCAAAACCTGCTGATGCTATTAAATTGAAAACAATTACAGAGCCAAAAACAGGACCAACCCTGGCACCAGACACAAGTTTATTTACTAAACAGGTGAGATATTTATATCAGCCAGGGGAGGCTGAGAACGACGACAGACGCAGGGCAACAGACCCCATCTGGTCAACGTCTGTACACAATATAAAAAAAATAATTCCCGGTCCTGACGGTCCAGACGCAACAATATATTACCTGTACGACCCTGCGCCCCAGAGGGCATTTGTCAGAGAAGAATTACAGATTATTCCCCCAGACACCGTTACTCATTTCAGTAACTAAGTCGTCAATTAATTCATCAACCAGTTCATCACAAATGTCTTCAGATAACTTGAGCCTGTAATGTCCTGGTGCATAAGCTTTCTCTTTAGTGTGAAACACTCTTTTCGTGTCTCCAACTGCAAGTGACTTCTTATGTGTTTGGATCATTTCAAGATTATGTTTGTTTGATCTCAGTGACTTGTTTGGATAATCAGGCATTAATGCACCATCTAACACTTGCTTGTAATGTTCATGACGAATGTCTTTATTTTTTATTGCTGATTTTTTTATTCCTTTGGCTTTTGACTGACTACCCTTCTGGTGCAGTATAGAATACATTTTTGACCTCAGTCCAACATACTCAACTATAGGCACACCATTCAGTTCATCTTTAAACTTACCAGGCACTTTCTTGTTTTGTGTGCTAAACAGCGGGTGATCTTTAGGGTAGTCAGATGTGTCATACATGTGTAACTCTGTTTTCATGTCTTCGTAAAAGTCTTCAGTAGGCACGTCTATGATCATAGAGTCAGTGTCAGTGTATAGCAGACGACACTCAGGATATTTTGGTTTGAAGTAATCATAATAAAATTCAAGCATCAACAGTTTTGACAACTCCAGAATTGCCATACCAATGAATACTGGCTTGTCCAGTTTAACAATCTTTTTTTTGAGTGACACTGCATACAATGATGAATGAAATTCTTTATACCCTGTGTACTGTGGCTTACCTGTAAGTTTAATTGCACCCAATTCAGTTGTGACTAGTCTCACATCTTTTCTGTGATGAGGATTTTCCATTGTCTTGCCAAAACAGGCATTGTTCATAAGCTTAAAGAAGTCTTTGTCAAATGCAGTGTTGCCGTCTCTGGCACGAAGGGTTGTGTTCTTCATTATGTAATCTTTCATGAAAGCAATTTGATCAAATTGAATTCCTCTGTGAACTTTCTTTAGTACTAACCCATGTCTGATGTAAAACTGTAACAAGCGGTAGTGACAAACGTAATTGAATTTGTCATTTAGATTTGGCACAAGCTTAGTGTCTTCTTTTTTCCCTGTCATACTCATTTTCTCAACTGCTAATGGATAATCATTATGATAATCATGTAGATGGTGCGGGTACTCCAGGTCT
The DNA here is from genome assembly GCA_036245525.1 of Semisulcospira habei. NCBI lineage: Eukaryota > Metazoa > Mollusca > Gastropoda > Semisulcospiridae > Semisulcospira > Semisulcospira habei. Next base: position 92,664,972 of record BTPG01000006.1, read on the forward strand.
ACTTCAAAGATCCAACCCTTCGCATCGTTTCTGTCAAGATTCATAATATTGTTAGTTAACCCTGACTCTGTTACATCATACTGTGACAAATCATGCAGACAAAAGTTTTTCAAGGGCAATAACTCACACATTGCCCAGCCATACAGGTTATTAGCGTCCAAGTACGTAATGAATGACCTTGACCTTGAGGGGTCAAAACCCTGGCCAAGGTCACCATAACCGTCCAGATATTTATTGTTGGCTCTGGCGTAGTTATTTGCTGCAATACTAATGCCTCCTCTCAATCCGCGTTCTACCATTTCACCCATCGTACGATCAGACAACAGGTCTATAGATATCTTACTGGATTTCAAAAATGCATCCCATGTCATGCCAGGACTAGTTATGTAACAAGCAGGGTCAAGTCTGTAGTGTAACAAACCCTTCTCACGGTAACTTTCAAATACATCTGCTAGCAAGCAAACGTCTGCTTTCAAGTACTGGTCGTGATAGTCACCAATTGTCTGACATCCTAACTTCCCCCATGCATCAAGTGCGTGTTGATATTCAGAGTCAGAAATGCCTTTTCCAGTTAGTGTAGAATAAAATTTCTCTTTTGGTGGCAGTCTTGTTTCCTCAAACACAACCCACTCACTGATGTACTCATACGGATACACACCTTTCTTAATCAAGTCTGGTTCAAAATATTTACTCGTTATTGGATACTCAGTCAGTCCTTCTGCCAGACTAGCCAATCCTAAAGACAAATGTTGCATGGAGTCATAAAATGCTAATTTATCTAACCTAAAAGTCAAGTATTTCTCAGTTGTCTGGGCAATACAACTTATGTTTTTGTATGACTCATCTACAGCCTGCATGATGATGTGTGAATCATATCCCTTTAGATTGTGGAAAAAGATTGGCAGTTTGTATGTCTTGGGATCTGTTTTTAATAATAAGTTACAATTGTTATGTGCAGCACCTCTGTAACGCCCAGTTATGTGATCATGGTCACGAACTTTATCACCACCTAAAGGTTGTTCACAAATCCAACACATCTCAGCTGTATCAAATTTCAGTTTGTCTTCTTCTGTCATCACCAAAGGCATCTGACATGTTGTGAGATATTGTACTACCTGACTGTACAGTTGTCTCATTTCTGTTAAAAACAGACATGCTGCATTTTCACCCCTGTAGATAACAGGCTCTGAATGCAAACCGTCTGACCTAACAATAATGTATCCAAAAGAACACACCACTTGGTCACTCAATTTTATAGTCTTTGGTAATGACTCTGGAATTGGACCTTCATATGGAACGACGAGTGATTCAAAATCTGCGTATACTACAAATGGCAGCTTTTGTTGATTAACATAGTTCTTGAAATAAACCTTGCTGCCAGGATCTGGATACTTAAGTACAGTTTGTATGTCATCAGCTGACCTACAATGTAGAATGTGTTTATGTGCTACTGAAATAGAGGAGAATCTTTGTAAACATTTTTTACAAACTTCCTGTTTGCCATTGTGTTTTGTTGTATGTCCGTGAATTAGACGTGACATATTTCTGATAATTGTGTAGTGAAAGTTATCACCAGAGCTTATTAATAACATATCAACATGTCTATCTTCTGACTGCCCATAGGTTGGGGCAATTGG
>BTPG01000006.1:92673086-93004129 GCA_036245525.1 Semisulcospira habei
TATGACTTTTGTACTATAGCTGAATGGTTTCAAAGTAATTTTAAAATTAAAGCAACTTTAAATCCAGCTAACCTACTTGTTACATTAGAATTTCTAACACAAAATTGGTTAAGGATTTCAGATAAATTTGCATATTTACTTGGATTTTATATTGACGAAGATTGGTATAGATCAGATAATTTAGGTGAAGCTATGTCTGGTATTATAACAATGAAGATTAAAAAAACTTAAAATAACTGGAAAACGCCCTGTCAATTTGTCAGTACACACAGTACTAAATGTTTATTTGAAAGAACTAAACACATCTGAGAATGTTCACAATGGAAAGCCTTCAACTTTGTTGAGATGCTTACCTACTGGAACTGCTCCGTATTGTGAAAGTGTAGTTGTTAGATTTCCTAATTTGCAGTTTAAGAAATTAGGTTCTAGTTTCTTTGAGTCACTGAGTATATCTGTAACTAATCAGGATGACAAACCAGTTCTTATGCATGATTTTAGTGTTGTGTTGGAAATTAAATAATTTTATTTTTGTTTATAAAAATGAGTGGTGGTCCAAAGTCGAGAATCATACCAGTTGCATGTCCAGTAACAGAATTGAAAGATTTGGCAGACGTCCAGGATTTTGAGAAGGAGGGGGATGTTGGAGAAATATATGGTTTTGAACTTGATTCAAATGGCATGTACAAGAGGAAAGTAATTGTTGACATGAAAGACGGTGAAAAACAGATTCCTAAACTTGGTCAGCTACGTGATGTTACTGTACCTACTCCACCTGTAAATAATTCACCCTACAACTTAATACATGTGGGAAATAAGTGGGTGGTTTCACCTGTGCCTGTTCCACCACCCACAATTGACTGGGACATAAAGTTGGAATTTATTAGTCCTTATGTATACACTGATGATGAAGGCGCCTTAGTGTTTAGGAAAGTTGTTAATTCTGGGCCGCTGATTGTAAGCCTTGTTCCAAGCTTTGCCCCAGACAACAATAGCAGAGAAAAACTGAAAGTTGAAAATTATGAGAAACGGAGATATCTTCTTACAACTAGAAAGGGTAGATCAGATACTTCTGTTGTGTTTATGCCAGCAAGCTTAGTCATGGCTAGAGAAGCGACAATAGTATTTGAAATTATCATGAAATCAGTAACTACTGCTAAAGAGGCTCAAATTGCACAGGGAATTAAACTTACATGGGACGAAACAGTAACAGAATCATCAAAGGTCTTTATTGCTATTACAAAAAATGTTGATGTTATTAATGTTTCGAGCAGTGTTCCAGCTGTCAAGGTGGTGGTTGACAAAACAACTTTTGTTCGTCTAACTTACATAAACCTTGAACACATTGATCTTGTTGCATTTTATTATGCCAGCAAATTGTATACTTTTGAAGAGTTGCAAAATGTAATTGCTGATTAAATAAAAAAAATATTTGTCAATAAAAAAAATGGTAAACTTCTATCCGCAACTACCGACGCTTGAGCCGACTGAAACAAATGTGATGACTAAAACAACGCTTGCGCCTGATCCACATATGCCAATTGCTTCAGATAAAACATTACAGGCAGATGCATTCAGATTAAATAATATTACAGAAGCTTTGAAATATTTGGAGAGTGAGGAGGCTAAGTACTCACGGTGCAAAAGGAGGTATAAGTCAGTATTTAATTCTGTTCAAAACACTTCTATGGCTATTGGCGCAGTTTCAGCTTCATGTTCTGTAGGGGGTATTGTTCTGTTCGCCACAGGAATTGGGAGTTTGGCTGGAATAGCAGTTGAGGCTGTTAGCGTTGCTACATGCCTGGCTTGTTTTGGTTTGGAGGCCTTGAACAAGAGGTTTCACACAAAATTACAGAAACATGAAGCATTGAGTACGCTTGCTGGTGCAAAGCTGAGCAGTATGAAACTTATTATCAGTAAGGCATTGAATGATAATTTTATTGATGACGAGGAATTTAAGAGAGTTCAGGATGATTTAAATAATTACAAGAAACAAAAATCTGAAATACAGAATAAGATGCGTAGTCAATCTCCCGTAAATGTTGAAGAACTTAAGGCCAGTTTTTTAGAGATGGGAAAACAGATCGGTGTTCAGGAAACCACAGAAAAACTACACAATCTTTTAAACAAATAAAAATCAGATTTGGTACTAATCATTTATTTTTTCATTACACTTCGCAAAAAGATGACATGTCGCTTGCGCCTAACTATTTAACCCCATCAGCTCCACCACCACCACCTGACTATTACTAAAAAAAAGTTTTTTTATTGTCCTTGTAACTTGGGAAATCTGTCCGAGTATCTTGCTGACTTGCATCAAGAACTTACAAGATCTTATGTTAAGACACTTATAAGAACTTGTTGTAAGTCACTTATAATTACTTACGCCAACTAACTTCAAAGGTACTTACAAAGTTACTTGCTGGTTTATAAATTACCTTATTAAGTACTTGTAATTTACTTAGAAACATCTAGACAGTAACATAGACAGTAACTTGATAATTTTACCCATGACTTGAACACCAGAAAATAATCTAGACTCAGTAACAACATGGGAGAGAATTTGCTCTGTTCAGTATCAGCATAAGAAATAATAACAGATTATTTCCCTTTGTTCAGTAAAAGGGAAGGAATCACCACCTGTTCAGTAACAAAATTTTAGATTACTTCCCTTTGTTGAATATAAGTTTATACAAGGGAAGTAATTTTGATAAAATTTTGGTAAGACAAAAAGTTACTTCCCTTGCTTAAATTATGTTTTAATTTTTGACTAAAATATATATTTTTTCATAAAAAATAAAAGGCAAGATGTGACAATAATTATGATAGATAATAGTATAAAGATGTTATTATTTGATTTTTGTTTAAAAATGTGTGATTATTGTTGTCTTTTAATACAAATATAATTTTTTTGGTATTACTTTTTTACTTTTGCTTCACCAGCTTAATTTTTTTTTAGGAGAATGTAGGGTTATATAAATGAAAATGTTTCTATTCATTGTGGGTCCGTTGTCCTGGTCCAGTGGCCTGGCAAACAAACAAAGAGAGTGAGTTGTGCACATTAACCTAAGGTTGTAACTCTCTTTGTCTGTTCCAAGCACCTCTGGGACATCTCCACACTTTCGTTTCGGGCAGCCGAGTTGAGGAGTCGGTAGATTCCCGTCTGGGGTGGGCGGAACAAACCAAAAGCTAGGCCACACCAAAAGCTCTCACAGGGAAGGCGAATTGTGCACTTGAACCTGGGTTATAGCTGACTCTGTGAGAGCAACTGGAAAAAGACCAGGAGCGGACTTTTACCATTTTTTTGTTCCAGTGTCATTGACCTCGTGACCTTTGACCTTGACCCATGACCTTGACCCATGACCTTGGCGACTTGACCCATGACCTTGGTGACCTTGACCCGGTGACCTTGGTGACCTTGACCCGGTGACCTTGGTGACCTTGACCCATGACCTTGATCCATGACCTTGACCCATGACCTTGACCTTGACCCATGACCTTGACCTGGTGACCTTGACCCATGACCTTGGTGCCCTTGACCCGGTGACCTTGACCCATGACCTTGATGACCTTGACCCGTGACCTTGGTGACCTTGACCCATGGCCTTGATCTTGGTGACCTTGAACCATGACCTTGACCCATGACCTTGGTGACCTTGACCCATGGCCTTGGTGACCTTGACCTTGTGACCGATGACCTTGACCTGGTGACCTTGCCCCGATGACCTTGACCCGGTGACCTTGACCTTGCGACCTGGTGACCTTGACCTTGGTGACATTGACCTTGGTGATCATGACCTTGACCTTGGTCTTAACCCTTGACCTGTGACCTTTTGTCTTGCCTGACACAACTACAGAAAGAAGGCGCTGTTTTTTTGAGTCTAAGTCTTTGTTTTCTACAGCATTAATATCATTTAGAAAAAGTAATTCGTCTTGATTCATTTTATAATAAAAAATATTAATTTTAATGACATTGAATTTGGAAACCTTTATTTTACTGAAAAAATAAGGAGAAACCTAGAAAAACGTGGCGGCGTTAAGGCGTGGGAGTAAGCGGTCGAAAAATCCTGGAATTTTGGAATAGATATAAATTGTCCATTTCCGCCCATAGTTACTATCTCTGGCACATATTTCCTAACACCCTATTTTATACTATTACAGATTTCCAGAACAATCCACAAATTGCACAACTCAACCAATCGCTGAGAGAAGAAAACCTAACCAAATTCATTAATATTCATTAAAAAGAACACTCTAGATCTATCTACAATCTTCCATCTCGCATTCCGTAAATGTTGCGAAATGTAGCCAACATGTGTACAACAAAACTTTGACGTCATATATGAGGTCACTAAAACGATAGCACCCCTTCCTTAATCTTCCAGCTAATCTAGGTCGGAATTTGCAACAAGTTAGCGAAATATGCAACATTCTAGCTACACAACAAAAATCAATCGCAATTCTCTATGCAAAGGAAAACGAAAGGTACGTGATTCTTATCTAGATTAATTAAACTGAACACCGGATCTTTCCTATGATCAACACACACATGCCCTAAAATGAATAACACAACCACAAACATAACAATGTGATAAAAGTTCCACAGGAAAAAGCATGTTCGGGTGCGTATCGATAGTTCTACGTATTAACAGTCCTACGCAATGATAGATTTGACAATGTTGGTCGATAGTCCAACGTATCTATGGTCCTATGATCAATAGTCATTTTCTTTCTTTCATTTTCCCCCCGTTAATATCATCTGGTCCAATAAGGATGCATTGTGTACATAGCCCGCGAGTGGCAGTCCCAGTGGGACAAAGAGGAAGGGAACAAGCTTCATGAAGCTCTTCCTACGTTGTCCGACAGTCTACCTTTCCGCCGTGAGGAGACTGTCCTTGCTCGGCTCCACATCGGGCACACGTATGTTACTTAAACAGGATGAGCGTCCATGGTGTTTTGCCTGTGATGAGCAGTTTTCTGTTGGACACTTTTTGCTGTATTGTGCTGATCTAATTGACACGAGATATAAACACTTCACAGCGGACTCCTTGAAGGTTTTGTTCCGGGATGTTCCCCCGGACAAAATCTTCAATTTCTTGAGAGAAGGCAATATTTTTAATAAGATCTGAGCATTCATAGCCTATGTAAATATTTTTTATTTGCCCTTTTTCAGAGAGTCTGTATACGCTTCTTTTAATGACTTGTGCGACATTTTAGCCTACCATTTTGCTATATTTACATCTTGTCTTAAGACCTTGCTTTTAGTCTGGCTGACCAGATTTTTACCCATCCCGCCGTGAGATGGCCTTAGTCGCCAGCTCGGCGTTAAACCCAAATAACTAACTAACTAACTCAAAATGCTATTATTGTCTGTATCAAGAAATGGCTTCTGAATAAAAGTATATCTAGCCCGTCCAACAGTTTTTATTTCTTTGACCTTTGTTTCTCAGTCCCTGTTTCGACTATGGTCAGTAGTTATAGGCTACGGAGGGCCCTCGCTTGGAATTTTCTGTCGTTGATATTGTCTAACTTATCCTATTTTTGTTGTTCCTATTTAAAAATAGGAATAACTTTGAAATGGGGCTCGTTGGAGCGTGTGCCATTGCATGCACACGACGTACAGGGCGGGCGGACCCCACAGCTAACATAACTTTGGTTTTCTTTTACCCAAAACATCTTAACATGTGAAAAGGATGCTCCCGCTGCCTTCGGAACGGGCGACCAGAGGGATAAAGATTGTAGAAATAGGCCAATGAGAAACGTGTAATGAGCCTACAAGAAGACAATGCGAACTATTAACCTTGTTTGCCTGGAGTAGATTGCTGTAACTGATATGATAAGCGAATAAAATGCAGACACAACAAGAGCAACACAACCACGTCACCGGCAAGTAACACGGACAAATCCTGCGCAGCTTACGTTGTTGATTATTTTCTGTATCAGCCTGTGCGTGGTCCCTGGCCACATCCTCTCCGAGGTGACCCCCAAAACTGGGCAGCACTATCCCCCAGGCTAAACACGGCGGATCTAGAGGAGAGAACCTCGAAAATAAATCATTGTCCTGCTGCCTTGCAGGCCTGGCCGCTTGGCTGCGGAAAGGCTAAGGGAGGAAAACCCTGACGCCAAAGCCCCGTGTCTCCGGGGAAGGCTTTTGAGCCAGAGACTAGGACAAGGACAGTCTGATATAAAACCTACGACCCGAGGACCTCGATGCCACCGTCTCAGCTTGCTAGGCCATGGCAGACGAACCAAGGGTTTAAAGGGTGGGGCCAGTACTGCGCACACTGCACTCCACCAAAAAGCTAAACCGCGCAGGCTTTAGGAAACGCCCACGGACCATGACACTGACCATTCCAAGTCCTGTAGCGATGGGCAAGGGGCGAAACGGCAGGTGAAAGATGTCACTGGAAGCCGCAGTCTCAAACCTGCATGCAGGCGGTTCAGGATATTGGTCGCCTGATGTTGACCTGGGGATGACAACGTCACTCGGCACACCCTGAACGACCAAGCAGCCTTCTCTAGGGACAGCACTGCTTGCTCCAAACGGAGAGGGGTCTAGAAAAGGTGGCCTAACCAAAGCTCATCCCCTCGCAACCCCAGTTGGCTAGCCGCGGTCAAAGGGCATCTTCTCCTGCGGTCAGAAAAAAAAAGAAAAAGCAACGGATCCACTCTCATGACGACCACGACCGGACTCAACGTAGCATGCTGGAACATCCGAACCATGTTCGACACAGCAGACAGCGGATGCCCTGAACGTCGCTCCGCCCTCATTGCCCATGAATTGCGGAGGTTAAACATCGACATCGCCGCACTCAGCGAAGTACGCCTCCCGGACGAAGGCAGCCTCCAAGAACTTGGCGCTGGATACACCCTCTACTGGTCAGGCAGGCCTGCATCAGAAAGACGGCTCTCAGACATGGGCTTCATGGTCAAGACCTCCATTGCGACTAAGCTGGAAAACCTACCAACGGGTCACTCTGACCGCATCATGTCCATGCGCCTCCCACTGAGACACCAGCAATACGTCACCCTTCTCAGTGTGTACTCCCCAACCCTCCTGGCAGAGCCTGCAGAAAGAGACAAGTTCTACACTGACCTGCGCAGCCTCCTACAGAGCACCCCTACAGACGACAAAGTCATCATCCTTGGCGACTTCAATGCCAGAGTGGGCCAGGACTCTGAAGCCTGGAAAGGAGTTCTCGGTAAGCATGGTGTTGGGAACTGCAATGATATTGACCGCCTACTGTTGGAGTTCTGTGCAGAGCAGCAATTTGTCATCACCAACACTACTTTCCAGCAAAAGGACAGTCGAAAGACCACCTGGATGCATCCTCGCTCCAAGCACTGGCACCTTATCGACTATGTCCTAGTGCGTCAGAGGGATCGCAGTGACGTCCTCCTCACCAGAGTGATGCCCAGCGCAGAGTGCCACAGTGACCACCGCCTTGTCCGTTGCAAACTCAGGCTCCGCCTCAAGCTGAAACCCAAGAAAGGGGGTCCCCCCCAAGAAAAAGCTTGATGTTGCCAGCCTTCAGCGTGACGACGTGAAAGCTGCCTTTGAGACAGATCTGCTGATCCAGCAGACTCCTCCCCTGAAACACTCTGGGAACAACTGAAAACTGCTATTGCAAAATCCTCTGCGGAAGTCTTGGGCTTTGCTAGAAAGAGGAACAAAGACTGGTTTGACGAAAACGACGTAGAGATCCAGGAACTTCTAGCAGAAAAAAAGAGCTGCCCACCAGGCCCAACTAGCCCGGCCTTCCTGCCCTGTGAAGAAGTCTGCCTTCCGCCTCATCTGCAGCAGTCTCCAACGCAAGCTGAGAGAGCTCCAGAACGATTGGTGGTCCAGACTGGCACAGAGGACCCAGTTTTGCACTGACAACGGTGACTACAGGGGCTTCTACGAAGCACTGAAAGCAGTGTATGGCCCCAGGCACCTGGTTCAAAGTCCCCTGCGAAGCGCTGATGGACAGGCACTCCTCACAGATAATACGTCCATCTTGAACCGCTGGTCAGAATACTATCAGGACCTCTTCAGCGCTGAGCGTACTGTTCAAGAAGCAGTCATTTTCCAAATCCCACAGACACCTCCCAGTAAAGGTTGAATTGGATGAACCGCCCACCACTGAAGAGACCCTCAAGGCCATCCACCAGCTCAAGAGTGGCAAAGCAGCAGGCATTGACGGAATCCCGCCAGAGATCTGGGAACATGGAGGCCCAGCACTGCACAACAAGCTCCACGACCTCTTTCTCTGCTGCTGGGAGAAAGGAACACTACCAAAGGATCTTCGTGATGCAGTCATCATCACTGTACAAGAACAAAGGAGAGAAGTCTGCCTGCTCTAATTATCGTGGAATTACCCTGCTGTCCATTGCCGGGAAAATTCTTGCAAGGCTGCTCCTGAATCGGCTGGTACCTGCCATCGCTGAAGACCACCTCCCAGAGGGCCAGTGTGGCTTCAGAGCCAACAGGAGTACCACTGACATGGTCTTTGTGCTGAGACAGCTTCAAGAGAAGTGCCGCGAGCAGAACAAAGGGCTGTACGTAACGTTTGTCGACCTAACAAAAGCGTTTGACACTGTGAGCAGGCAAGGCATGTGGCAGATCCTGGAGCGACTTGGCTGTCCCCCAAAGTTCCTCAGCATGATCGTCCAGCTCCACGAGGACCAGCAAGGCCAGGTCAGTCTCAACAGTGACCTCTCAGAACCATTCCCCATTCTCAACGGCGTGAAGCAGGGCTGCGAGCTGGCACCGACCCTCTTTACCGTCTTCTTTAGCATGATGTTGAAGCAGGCCACAGTGGACCTCAACGATGACGACGCAGTGTACATCAGGTATCGTCTCGATGGCAGCCTGTTCAACCTCAGACGACTGCAGGCCCACACCAAAACCCTAGTCCGACTGATTCGTGAGCTGCTCTTTGCTGACGACGCTGCCCTTGTTGCACACACAGAGAGAACCTTGCAGCGCATCACGTCCTGCTTCGCAGATGCTGCCCAGCTCTTTGGACTTGAGGTCAGTCTGAAAAAGACAGAGGTCCTTCATCAGCCGGCACCCAAGGAAGAGCATTGCCCTCCCCACATCACCATCGGCGAGACCGAACTGCACGTCAGACGCCAAGCTGGACAAGGAACTGGACAACAGGCTGGCAAAAGCGAACAGTGCTTTCGGGCGACTATTCAAGCGGGTGTGGCACAATCAACAGCTAAAAAATGGCACCAAGATCAGCGTGTACAGAGCTGTCGTCCTCACCACCCTGTTGTATGGTTCCGAGTCCTGGGCCCTCTACCGCAGCCAAATACGACTCCTCGAACGCTTCCACCAGCGCTGCCTGCGTACCATCCTCGGCATTCACTGGAGTGAGTATGTCACCAACGTCGAGGTCCTTGAACAGGCGGAAACTGTGAGCATCGAGGCTTTGTTGCTGCGGTTACAGCTTCGCTGGGCGGGGCACGTCTCCAGGATGGAGGATCATCGCCTACCCAAGATCACCCTGTTCGGCGAGCTCGCCACTGGACACCGAGACAGAGGGGCACCTAAGAAGATATACAAAGACAGTCTCAAGAAGTCACTTAGTGCCTGCCAAATCGACCACCACCAGTGGTTTTCGCTTGCTGCGGACCACGACACCTGGCGCTCCACCATTTACAAGGCAGCCGTCTCCTTTGAGGACTCTCGCAGAGCTAGCCTTAAGGACAAGCGGCTCAGGAGAAAAACAGAGATGTCGAAACTCAGAACCCTGGCCAGACCTTCCCCTGCAACCACTGCGGTCGAACCTGCCTGTCCCGGATTGGCCTCCGCAGCCACGAACATGCCTGCAGACGTCGTGGGCAACCCCTATAAAATCTTCGTTCGCGAAGTCAAGCCAAGAGAGATATCATCAGCCTGTTAATGTTTGGTAGGCCGACGCCGAGATGAAACCTTACTGACACTAATCGTACTGCGTGCAAGGCCGGATCGCAACTGCATGTCAAAAAGTCAGGAACTAAAAACGTTAGGAACCATGACATTTACACTGGGCAAATGTAGACGCGTCATTCAAAGCAATGTGTTTGTTTCATTAGGATGGGGAGACTCGACAGCGACATGAATCATTCTGTCCGAAAGGTTCACTCAAAATAGATCGTTATGTGGCGCCAAGATGGGACCCACAAGAGGATTTCTTTGTACTACAGGCCTTCAAAACTCATAAATTTTAATCTGAAGACTTTATAGTCAACAGGAATTATAAATCCGCATGAGCCTCCCTAGTGGATCAACAGTAAGGCGGCGAAAGAACAAACAAGACAGTAGGCGTGAAAAAGTATACACTATTTTAAGGTGCGGAAGAATGCTCATGTAAATTGGACGAGTCGTGTCACGTGGCCATTTTCAGCTGAGCACATCTACGGTTAGCAAACGTCACCCAATGTGGAGGAGAGTCCCGAGACCCATGATTTGTTCATGCAGGCAGTTCCCAGGACACGACCAATGGACTGAGAGCGAAAGAGGCGACTTGCGGTAAAAGCGCTCGTCGCAAAGCACAGCGAAAAGTCTTTCTTATGCAGCCACTGTAGGCTATTTCTACATGGTATTTGACACCCCGTGTGGACAAGAGAGACGGAAGACCTTTGATTGGTGGATGTGGGGAGTACCCGTGTGCTGTGACACCAAAACGTGCGACTTGCGGTAAAGGCGCTCGTCGTAGAGAACTTGCAAAGGATTTCTTTATATGGGCCCTGTAAGTGTTACCGGTCAAAGTGTTTTGGCCCCCAGCGAGGACAAGAGAGACCCAAGAGCTTTGATGCGTGCATTCAGGGAGTTCCCAGGCCCTACCAATGTACTGAGAGCGAAAGAGGCGACCTACGCTAAAGGCGCCCGCCGCACGGCCATATGAGAGGTTTTCCTTATAGGTCCTCTATGGCCTTTGCAGACACCGTCTGCGTCATCCAGTGTGTACAAGAGCAACGCCAGAACATGGATTAGTGGATGCGGGGGTTTGCCAGGACCAGACCAGTGTCCTGTGACACCAAGAGTGCAACTTGCGGTAAAGGCGCCCGTCGCAGAGAACAAGGCAATGATTTTTCTTATATAGCCCCTATTAGCTGTCGCGTTGTCATGCGCGTGGCTGCAGGAACCCAGGAATCGGTCAGCCGTGCTTGCCTACTGTTCTGCTGACCCACATTAACCTGTGCACGGGCTGGTTTTGCAGTTTGTTGACTGTCAGTGTCATTACCTGTACCGTTTATCAGTGGCGGGTGCACGGGTGTCACTCTGCCTGCACCTCCAGTGACCGTAGCTGAGGAAACCACTTGTTGACTGACGGCTGTAGCCGGGGACTGTGCGCTGCTATCCACACTGGCTGCTGGTGACCGGGGGTCCGCTGCCCGCCTGCCTCGTGGAGTCTGGGACACTGGTTGTGACACAATCACAATGCCACTACCAGGAGAACTGACGACGGGTTCTCCTTGGCCGACAATTGTGACCTGTGGCTGCATACAGCTGGACACAACAGTCACAGGAGATGTAGCAGAGCCAATGACAACGCCACTAATCGGAGATGGAGGTGCCACTGTCTGAATACCAGCTGGAGTGGAGGTCACCGTCTGACAGCCAGCTGGGGTGACAGGTTGCTGAGCGGCGCCGCGACATGCTGCCTCACTGTCACAAGCAGCCGGGGGAGGATGGAGATCGCTGTCAGATGCCAATGAGCGATCCTCTGTCTGGCCGTCCGTGGTAATGCCAGACTGCTGCTGGGTCACTGTGACACTGACAACTGAAGCCTGGGGGTCCCGGTCATCGACCCCACGCAGGTGAGTGCCAGCAACATCGCCAGTGCCAGGACCGACACCAGCCACGTCTCTGCTGTCACGGGCAGTGCAGTCCTGAAAGGATGACCGCGGGTGCGGGGACGGGGGCCGGTTCCGGGGGTGGGGGTTAGGAGCAGGTGACGGGGAGGGTCGGTGAGATGACGTGGACGAAACTACACTCCGGCAAGGCTGCGCCAAGTGAGGATCCAAGTCTATCCAGTCAGTGGCCCGAGTATCTCGCCATTCTGATTCTCGCACCGCAGGGTCCCCGAACGCCAGGGGGGGGGGGGGGGGGGGGCGGGACCTGTGGCACGGTGCGGCAGTCCCGGATAATCCTGGTAATAGTCTTGGTGATGAGTATGCCAAATGCTGTATTCGTACTCGTCACATGCATTATCCTCGTAGTCGCCGTGCATGACAACGCGACAGCGTAAACTGAATAGATAGGACACAGGCCACGGCCCATCTGTTTCCACTTTTTGTGAACTGAAGTTCATAACGTGCAACATTGAAGGTCTGGCACCAAAACTATATGATAACGATTTCGTCTCTTTTGTCTCATCTTTTGATTTTGTTTGTTTGGTCGAAACATTTTTGATTGATTTGACCACTACCATTTTTGCCTCTCATATTAGCTTTGTTGCTCCGGCCAGGAAATTGAGCAGCCAGGGACGAGCGTCTGGTGGTGGTGTGTTGCTTGTGAGAAAATGCCTAGTTTCTTTTGTAAAGCGTGTTGATGTTTTTTATGACAACATTGTCTGTGTTGAAATTTCACGCAAGCTTTTTAACGTAGGGAAGGATATTGTGCTTATTTGCGCGTATCTTCCCCCGTGTGACTCTCCTGCTTACCATACCAGCGATTTTGATGATGGCATTTCTCTACTAGAGCAGTGCATGCTGGATATTATACAGAAACTGCCGGAAGCTCAGTTTATAATTTGTGGGGATCTTAACGCTAGAACAGCCGCTGACAGTCCTGCCAGTATTGACCTGGCATCTCCTGGTTGCCAGGTAAATACTGGTATGATAACTGATTACACCTGTGATGTTTACCATAGACAGTCAAAGGACAACGTTGTAAATGCCTATGGTACTTCCTTGCTACAGTTGTGTGCAGGGTTCGATCTCCACATACTGAATGGGGCATGTGACGGGGACTATACCTGGCCACTATACTTTCATTTCCCAGCAAGGCTGTAGTGTAATCGATTATTTCATCATGTCCAGTTCAGTAGCTGAACTGATTTATGATTATGGGTTATATAAGAGACCTGATCCATTCGTTTGAGGATGGAAATGATCGTCTTATTCTATACCTGCGTATTTCTCTGTGGGCTGGCGATTGGGTGCCTGATAGGCGGGGGCAGGGGATCTAACTGTTGTCTGTCCAGCGCTGTGATTCCCCTTGGTTTGCATACAGTTCTGCCAGCGCTAGCCTCACGTATCTGGTTTGTGAGTTCAGTAGCGTTTTTGTGTAAAAAGTTAAATGTAGAAGAAAAGATTGATTCTTGTCATATGCCTGTCACATGCCACATGCAGTGTATTGTTGACACGCCCACTCTCCGGCGTCCTGACCCCGTTTTTGTGCACAAACTGAAATGGTCGGATGACTTGCTCGGCCAATTTCGTGAAACACTGCACTCTGCAGAAGTAGGTCAACTCATGCAGGATGCAGAAACCATGATCACTACAAATATTGATTCTTCTGTTGACATGTTTTATTCAGGTCTTAGCCGTGCTGCTGCCTGTATGCAGAAAAAAATCCGTGTTGACAAGACAGGGCATAGTCGTGACTGGTTTCATAAAGATTGTAAAAACAAACGTGCAGAGGTTAGAAAAAGCTTGAGAGTTTTTAAGCATTTTGGCCTTTCTGCTGACCGAACGGATTTTGTGGAAAAAAGAAGAGATTATAAAAAGCTGTTAAAAAGTAAACCAAAATGTCATAAAATACAGATGAGGAAGGAGTTAGAGAATAACATAACCGATTCGCGTACTTTTTGGGGAACAATTAAGAAATTATCTTCAAACAGGGCTTTTTGCGGAGCAATTTCCGAAGAACAATGGTTTGTGCACTTCAAGAAAGTTTTTGGTGCTGATCAAATTGACGACTCAAATGGGGATGATAATTTATTCAGTAGTTCTGATATCCCCACCCGGGTCTGCCCTGGGGGACTTGGGTGGGGTTAACTACTTTTTAGTTCCCAGGGTCACCCTGGTCAGCCCCACAGGGTGGGTTTGCCTTCTACTCCGGGGCACGTGTTTCTGTCTACCCTTGGTCCATTCACCTGTATTTTCCTTTTTTAAACTCTCCCTACTGTCTGCACTGCCTGTAGCTCTTGATATTGGATGTGTGTTGCTAAATGGTCTTAGCTTTATTTAGGCCCCATGTGGTAGGTTTATTTAACGTATTGGACCGGCTGGCGACATACATTCAATATTCTGTTTTTTTTTTTTTTTTTGTTTGTTTTTTTTTTTTCACAAGCAGTGCAGGCACGTCCTGAGAATGTCTTGTTGCTGTCGGGACGTTAAGCAATGTACAACCAATCAATCAATCAGTAGTTCTGACATGTCAACAGATAAAAACTTAGACGCAGATATTTCAGTAGAGGAAGTGAATGAGGCCATTAAGCACCTAAAAAATAATAAAGCTGCTGGTCCTGATGGTCTCATTCCTGAAGTCTTTAAGCATGCCTCTGATGTGATTGTTCCATTTCTTGTGAAGCTGTTTAATCACATTTTCTCCACAGGCCTGTACCCTGAGTCTTGGTCAGAAGCGATTATCCAGCCTATCTATAAAAAGGGCAATATGGATGTACCTGATAATTACCGTGGCATTTCACTACTCGCTTTTTGTAGTAAACTTTATAGTTTCATTTTAAATAAGCGTTTGACCGATTGGTCCGAAAGTCATGATGTGCTAGGAGAAGTGCAGGCTGGGTTCAGAAGAGATCACTCTACTATTGATCACATCTTCACTCTATTTTCTCTGATTCAACGATATTTTACCCGCAATAAAAAAATTGTACGTTGCTTTTATAGATTTTCAGAAAGCTTTCGACTATATATCACGTTCTAAATTATAGACAGTTCTTAAGAAAAGGGGCGTTAGTGGCAGGATGCTGCAAGCATTTCAATGTATGTACAAGGTGGTCAAAGCTCGTGTAAGGTGCGGCCAAAGTGTGACTGATCTCTTCCTCTGCCCTAGAGGCTTGAAGAAGGGGGAGATAACCTCGCCCGCACTTTTTTCCTTGTTTATTAATGAAATTGCCACTGAAATTATGAATAATGGAAAACATGGTGTTCAGCTTCTTCCAGACTTAGTTGAAGTTTTTATTTTATTGTTTGCAGATGACGTAGTACTTGTGTCAGACACACCACGTGGTCTGCAAAATCAGCTTGATATTTTGATTAAAAATGCTGATGCTATGGACTTGTCTATTAACCTGGCCAAATCAAACATTGTTGTCTTTCGTAAAGGAGGGTACTTAGCACGCAGAGAGAAGTGGTTTATTAAAGGTACACAAGTGTCAGTAGTTAATGCTTATAAATATTTAGGACTGTATTTTTCTACCCGACTATCATTTTCCAGAGCTTTTGGTGATATTTGTACTAGAGCACGGAGGGGCACTATAGAAATATTTAAGATCTTGTGGAAGACTGGGGACTTTTCCCCAACCATATTTTTCAAGCTGTTTGATTGCCAGATTAAGCCCTTATTGTTGTACGCTTCAGAGGTATGGGGTCTGTACAGGCACGAAGAGATTGAGAAATTACATCTCTTTGCACTCAAAAAGCTGCTTAATGTAAGTCCACGTACACCAAATGACCTTGTTTATGGCGAAACCGGCCGATATCCACTATACATTTATGCCAGGGTTAGCTACCTAAGGTATTGGTTTCGTCTGTTACAAATGGCGCCTCACAGACTTCCTTCTAACGCGTACAAAATGTTGCTAGCTTTACAAAATAGTGGGAAAGACTGTTGGGTCACTCGTGTTGGTGATGAACTGTACCGGTATGGTTTTGGTTTTGTATGGGAGAACCAAGGTGTTGGCAATGTTGACAGGTTTTTGCTAGAATACAAACAAAGATTGATTGATTCGTTTGGGCAGGCCTGGCATAGTCACTTGGCAGACAGTCCACAGTTCAATGTTTATAAGCATTTTAAAGCATCTTTATATTTAGAAATCTACTTCTTTGATATTCACAATAAACATTTACGGGACCTTCTTATACGGTTTAGAATTGGGGCTTCAGAAATTAATACGC
Organism: Semisulcospira habei; assembly: GCA_036245525.1. Classification (NCBI taxonomy): domain Eukaryota; kingdom Metazoa; phylum Mollusca; class Gastropoda; family Semisulcospiridae; genus Semisulcospira; species Semisulcospira habei. Next base: position 92,689,143 of record BTPG01000006.1, read on the forward strand.
ACAAATTCAGATATACCAACGATACCAATTTCGCCTTTATTTGTCCATTGCAACTGCCGACTTGAATACGAAATGCATTTTTTTGTTTCATTGCATATCACTTGAAGACCTTAGACAAAAGTTTATTCCTATTAAATACACCCTTTATGCCAGTTATGGGTCCCTTAGTCGTCTGCTTAATGACAGAGAGTCGGTGCAGAATGTTGCCCGATTCATTTATTTCAGTTTAAAACGCCGCCGTGAGGTCCGCTGATATTTGTGTGGCTCACGGGCTTGCCACCACTGCGGCCATATTTTGAAAAACGCAGCTGGTCCATTCTTGGCAAGAATAAACTTACTTCGTTTTTCATGACGTGTCATGAAATACGCATGGAGTGTGTAAATAACGTATTCGCATTTTGTAATTTGTGTTGTTGTTGTTGTTGTTGATGTACGTTTTTCCAGAGTTTTCATGTGATGGGCCGATGGCCTTAACAATAAATGATTGAGTCTTGAGTCTTGAGTCTATTAGCGTTTCCAGACAAAGTCTTTTGGCCCCCAGCATGGGGAAGAGAGACTCGAGACCCATGATCTGTGCATGCAGGCATTTCCCAGGGCCCGACCAATGTACTGAGAGCGAACGATGCGACTTTTGCTAAAGGCGCCCGCCGCAGAGCACCATGAGAGGTTTTTCTTATGCATTGTATAAATATGGCCTTTGCAGACACCGTCTGCGTCACCCAGTGTGTACAAGAGCGACGCCAGACGTGACCCTGGACTGTTAGATGCGAGGGTTTGCCAGGGCCAGACCAGTGTGCTGTACACAAAGAGTGCAACTTCAAGTGCGGTAAAGGCGCCCGTCGCATAGAACAAGGAGATGAGTTTCCTTATATAGCCCCTATAAACGTTTCCGGACAAAGTCTTTTGGTCCCCAGCGTGCAGAAGAGAGATCCGAGACCCATGATTTGTGCATGCAGGCAGTTTCCAGTGCCCGACCAATGTACTGAGGGCGAAAGAGCTGACTTGCGCTAAGGGGGCCCGCCGCAGAGCACAATTATTACACTGCTACCCCTGAATACATGCAGTATGCCTAACCTGAACCGGTGTTTCCGTTGTCTATAAGTTCCGTTATTATTTACCGGTATAGTTATTTCTTACATGGTGTGAATGCGCGAGTCTGATGATCGATTGTGCACGCCTGAATGAGTGTCCTTGTCTCGGTGGCCACAAGCCTGACAGCGGCATGCAAACATAGCACAAGACGACCACGTTTGATGTCAGAAGTGATTGGTGCCGACCAGACGCAGCGGCATGCCACAAAACATATTCTACATGTATATAAAAACATAACTTGCTAATATTTTCATTTGTCACTCTAAAGAAAAATTTTGTTTACCGCTGTGTTGACCACACCAGTCATGGAAACACTTCGCCATCCTGTTGCACAAGGCGTAGAACTCCTTCGAAGAAGGAGTTCTAGGCCTTCTGCAACAGGATGGCACTTCGCATGATTTCGTTTTTCCGAAATAAGCCTTTACTTTTCTCACAAAAAAAGTTACGACCATTAACATATGCTTTCGGCTGGCAATTCCGAGTATATATTCTTATTATAATACCGTCAATTCCATGAAAGTTTGTCAAAAGCGTTGCGGAGACAGTTTCGTCAACAGCTGATTCCGGTAACAACAGCGCATGCTCGAGCACATCAAGAGCAGACGGTCTTAGCTCATGAACACGAATTGCTAATGAGATGATTCATAAGTATCATTTGCATATACAGCAATTATATTTGAAAAGCAGAATAATTAGCAAAATAGTCAGTTGTGAAAATATTCTTTTTAAAATCAGCACAGAAAATAAAAAATAAAATTATCGCTGAAGGAACTATTTTTCCTCGGACACAACCGGGAAGCAATTCACTGCTTACGTATGGGGTTGGAGAAGAGACAAGCTACATAGCAGCGGTAAGTACACAGCTTTAGATTCTTTTATATATTTGATGTATTGGGTTATTTGTTGTGAGTAGAAGGATGGAAGAACCTAGACATCTTTTATCTATGCATTTCTTCGCACAAGACAGGAAAAGAAATAATGAAAATGAAATATGATTCTAATAAAACCTTCATTACATTTAATCGACCTTCTCCCTCCTCATAAAATTAAAAGGATAGGGAAGATAAGATAACAAATAAATAAATACAAATTAAGCCTCTAGTAAAATTAATTGTAATGAATAAAATTAATCCTTAGATATACGATTTCATTACGGATGCTGAACGATTTTTTGGAGACTGGAGAGGTGATATGAGTTCTAAAAGAATTGCATGTGTTCTACTTATGCTAGGCATAGACGTGACGTCAAAAATAAAATACCATCGCTCTACGTCATTGATCTAGAAATCATGTGTCGCGACGTAGAAAACACAAGAATGACCAAACCTTGAGTTTGCAAAAGCAAAATCAATCCATGTCCTATATGTGCGTTTTCATGATCTTAAGTAAAGAATCCGAAAATGATAAAATGGCAAAAGATAAATACACCACTCCGGCAAGATAAGTGGAAAAAAGCACCTCTTGCTTACTTACATGTTTGGACATTTTCAAAGAGACTGAGTGAGAGAAAAGCACTGAGAACGCGCCACGTCTGATAAAGGCCTTTTAGAGGGGAAATACTTCTTCAGCCTTTTTTGATCCAAGGGCTAATAAACATGTATACTGAAGAGCAAAAGAAATGCCACATTTTTGGAATCATCGGAAACACTTCAGTGTTTCCGATGATTCCAGAAATGCCGGATTTCTTTTGCTCGTCAGTATAAATATAGATAAAGGAATGAATCAATCACCTTCTATCACAGATAATAACACACGGAACGAAAGATCAGTTCACTTACAGCGGAGAATACAACTCTTCCCATCCTTTTATACTGTGTGTTGTGGATGTATAGTGAATCTACTGCGGGACGTTTATGGTGTGGCTGAAGTTTTTAGTTCGTCATTCTGTTCTTCTGATTGGATCCCACGAGGCTCAAGTCGAGAGCACCCACCAAGTGAGAAGAGGGTCGGAATTAACATTCAGTTCACATGGAAAGTGATGACTGACCCCATCTTTTTCAAAGATTCACAATGCCTTCTGCAGAAAATCGAGACAGGAATGGGAAGCCCAGAACACGATGGCACTGAGCAATCATGTATCTGCGAAGATTTATGCGGATTTACCGAAGACCAGAGCTAAAGGCCCCGACACACATGCCTGATTTTGAGGCCGATTCCCGGGCAGTTTCGAATCGGTAGGTGATCGGGCCGGACTGTAAAAACGTGTGCACTGCCACACATTTCCCGACTTTTTTAGCCGACCGGTTTGAACCGAGGATCGAAGTCGTACCTGTTTCTGCAAAATGGCTGCTAGTTTTGACAGTGATGATGATGTGCTTTGTGCTTGCATTATCAGCAGTTTTGCATCATATCCGGGAAGAGGCGGGGCGGGCGAGACATCGGCAACGAAGGTGGTACTGATCTTCCGCCATTTTCAAACTGAAACACCGGACGTGCTTTGCGAGACGCGCTCTGATTGGTTGTAGCTTACAATCGGGGACGATTCGGATCGGAAAAATAGAGCAGGTTCTAGACACCCGATTCCCAGCCGATTGGGATCGGATCGGATATATGACGTCATCCGATCGCAATCGGATCGGAATCGGCTTCAAAATCGGGGCACAACCGGCATGTGTAGCGGGGCCTTAACGTTGAGACAACACTGACCCTCGCTGGTAAGGCGAAAATCACACATGGGCAGATCAGACGTTGTGAGGCTCGGAGAAAACATGTCAATGAAAAGAGAGAGCAAAGGGCACCATACAATAGATCACCTTTGTAGCACAGGTATGGAGATAGGCAGCGGACGCTTTCAGATCAGACTCGAAAGGACATGCGAGATCCATAGTTATAGAAAACAACATTAGCAAGATATCGAAAAAACAAAATCTGGGAAGACTTCTGAGAGGTGGCGGTGGAGCGTGTGTAGGTCTTCCGCGCGCAGAGATCGCATCTTCAACGATCTGAACTGAACTGAGCTAGAATGGACTGAGGATGCCTCCGCAGTCTGCATCTAGAGAAGACACAGGTGTCCGTCCTGAATGCAGATATGTCCAGTTCTCACAGCTTTGGTCAGCAAAGCGTTTTATCCCCTTCTTTCTCTTCCCCCCTTTCTTCTCGCCCCAACACCATCGCAAAGTCGCTTGTCGTGTCTAACTTTGAAGTACATCCAGGATCGCGGGGCATATACATTCATAAGAAAATTACCTCAGCTCATCTATACTGCTCTCTCCTTATCTCATGTTCATCATCTCCCAATGTTCGATCGACACCCCCCCCCCCTCCCCCCCCCCCTGCTGCATAGGTTGTGATATGAACAGACTAATGGGATTACTGTGCATTTAGGAAATGCAACAGAAGCTGGAAAAATCAGATCTTACGAAACTTACTCAACTACGAAGCAATTCACGAAAGCTCTAACTTACGTTACCATCCAAGCATTGACAGAAAAACTAAAAAGTTTCCGTATATGAAAAAATAAACAAAAACAAACAAAAAACAACAACAACCCAACAACAATAACAAACAAACAAAGGCACACACAAACACAAACCAGTAGAATTATGAAAAAGGGGTCATTTTGTGAATCTGTGCCTTCGTCTGAGTTACACATACGTCCGACGTATGTTACACGTCTGTGAACTAATGCCAGCTGTGTATATTTACGCTGATGATTGTGATGTCCGTACCAATGCAGATATACCCACTATGTTTTCCACGTACACCCTAAAAACCCTAAACATATAGGCCGCAGATGTAATGCACAAACTAACAGAGCAGCAGACCGTTGATTTTCAGCGTCGGTTACTGCTTTTGACATGATCAATGTTATTGCATTCAGATTTCTCAACAGATACCTGACCATGGCCACATCACCTAAGCCACCAGTTAAAGTTACTGACTGTCCGTCCTGCCAGTCCCTGTGTCTGAGTCCAACCATCTTGCCATGCGGACACGTTGTCTGTAGAAAATGCTTCTTTAAAATTTTGGACGCCTACTCTGGACACAAGCCTGCCTGTCCCTCCTGCGGCTACAGTCTCTCACTGCCCCAGGGGCAGACAGTCAGTGAGTTGGCGGACCAGCTGGGCAAGGACCTTGTTATGGAGGATCTGGTGACCCAACAACTGTCTCTTCAAGGTCAAGTCTACTGCATGGTGTGTCCCAACAAGGAGGCCACTAAAGTGTGCCTCGACTGTGGGGAGTTCTACTGTGAAGCCTGTTCAAGACCACACAAGAAGGTAGCCGCAACTAAGAACCATCTCCAGCAAGACCTGCCCCACACTCTACGCAACGCACCACCTGCGGCCCTACAACCGTCCAAACCCAAAGATGACGTCGTTTCATGCATCTCAAAAGACAGCATTCGTTACAGGCACGACACCCGGCCTCGGCAAAACAAGGACAAGGAGTTACTCAGACAAGAGGCCCGTCTGTGTCAGAAGGGGGCGTCACTTCTCAGGGACGCTGTGAGCGCTGTGGAGGCCAACATTGTTCAACTACAAGAGGTGAAGAACAGGCTGGAGAATAAGCAGCAACTACATAACTCATACGCTGCCCGACTGTCCAGACCCGATTACGTCATGCTGGCCAATGCAAGCACCATGCTGCCCCGTGTCAGGCGCTTTCGTGAAGAAAGCCGCCCGCGAACTGAGGCCGCCTTGATCAAACTCACCCGACTGACGAAGCATATCAATAGGCTGACGGGCAAGCCGAGTGTCTCACCAGGTAACACTGAGAAATGTACGGTCTGATTTTGTATTCATTGGCCATATATGTAAATGTTACTTATGCCGAGAAATCCGGGTAAAAGCGCACAGCAGACCCTAAACGTGTTAAGTGATGACTGATGACTGACTGTTACATGTACATGTACTGCAGTTCGTATCTTTAGTCTGTATGCTCGTTTCATCAAGACTATTTATCTAGATTCTGCCAATGTGTTTAACCCTTTTGGTGTCGGTAGCGGTTTTAGTCGCGATGATTCCTGCAGGAATCATCGCGACTAAAACCGCTACCGACACCAAAAGGGTAGGAATCATCGCGACTAAAACCGCTACCGACACCAAAAGGGTAGGAATCATCGCGACTAAAACCGCTACGGACACCAAAAGGGTAGGAATCATCGCGACTAAAACCGCCACCGACACCAAAAGGGTAGGAATCATCGCGACTAAAACCGCTACCGACACCAAAAGGGTTAAACAGAGCTGCACTTTGTGCTGCTGTATATTCGTAGTTCCATTAGCTTTATTCTTTGTTTTAACTGCCTTGTGTGTGTGTGTGTGTAGCCACCGGTAGATATACTGTTTAACGTACCTGTGGCTAAATAGGCAATGGGGTTAATGTATATACTGACAGGAAACAGTTCTGCATAGTCGACTTAAACAAATTCGTTAAATTAAAAATTAGCCGATGCTTCGATGTCAATGAAACTTTGGTATATTAACTCCTGACAATTTTGCCACGTAATGTGACAAATTCGTGAAAATTGCTTCAGTAACGTGGATACACGGTGGCGCGAAACAATCATCCCGCCCAAAAGATCCATTGCAGTCAAAAGAGTTGACATTTCATTGTCTTTTGTTGCATTTCTTGTTCTCCAAGCAATCTCATAGACAATTTGGCACGAAACTCGTGAAATGGTGCTTCTCTGACCAAACACATATCGTTACATTAACACTGAAAAGTGGACATTCACCGTCATGTTTTTATGGTCTGCTTTCATTCTATCCCAATAAGGCCCAGTGGCGATGTTTTCATGTCAGATTCGTACAGGACATCCATTCAATGACGGGTTTGAGTGATCCTGTATGATTTTGACGACAAAGAAGCAATTACCGTATCTTCAAATAAGATGTCAGTGCAAAAATCTACAAACCCAGAAGTTTATCATTTGGTGACTTACCAACACCATAATTATGAAGAGGTAAAATATTGTACTTTAACATTTTTTTTCAACCTGTTTAGACAGTGGTGCTGGGTATGAGAAGGCGATTTACAAACAGGCATCCATTTGTATTCTTGTTAGTACATCCAGTGGCCTTCCTGCTTCAGTAACATTTTTAATACATTTTTATGGGCTACCACCTGGCTATCTATTGTGTGTAAACGATTCTCCAAGAATTCCTCTTCTACCCGAAATTTACGTTATATGGTTTGATACAAATGGCAAAATTCCTGAGTCACGAGAGTCAAAACAAGCAATATTTTGCGCTACAAAAATCAATCGACGAGGTTCTCTCGTTTGTTTGTCTCTGCGTTTGATATATTACGAATTAAATTACTCGAAAGCACACATGCAGTACTTTTCCCTTATTAGTATACTCATACATCATATAACAACAGTAATAAAGACTGGATTTTTTTAACCAGTAGGACTAGTCATCCATGCGTACTCAGTCATGTAATCTTAGTTGCAAGGACTCGGCTCCATTCCTGTCTCCTTACCGGATCATTTCTATTGCCTCCTCGGACTCAACTACAGTTAAACACTTTAAAAACTCGACAGTTTAACCCATTCAGTCCTGATGCTCTACAGCAGGAGATGGGTGGACCATGATAATTCAAGGGTAGTGCCAGATTAGTTTGGCGCCTGTCGGCGCCAAGCTAATCTGGCACTGCCCTTGAATTATCATGGTCGATCCATCTCCTGCAACTGGTGCATAGTCATTAGATGACGCCTCCAAAATTTGAGAAATACGGCCGTCGGGCTGAATGAGTTAAATCAGTTTGATATCTGCCGCCGTATACAGATTTTAAAACAGTTGCTAGTTTAACCCCTTGACATCCAGAACAACCCAAGGCAAGAGGTACAGAACCTTAATCGCCCCCGCAGTCGCTGGGCCTCATGAGATTATATATGCCTCTTGGAGGACATTTACACTCATACATCAACCCGGTTTGAACCCGAGTTCCACCCGGGTTGGCGCGTGTACACGTGGCCCGACCCGGGTTGGAGCCGGGTAGAGTTCAACCCTGCTCCGAAGCAAGGTTGAAACGGGCTTGGAGCTAAACAGCCCTACATTTTGCGTCATCACTGTGCGCGTGACTTCACTGGCGGGAATTTCAGCACGCAACAGATATCATAGCCTTGAAGTGCATGTTGTTTTTGCAGCTTCTCATACAAGTTTGGGCTGAAGATGCTCATTGTAAGTTTGCAGAACAATTTGCCGCCAGCAATCTTGAGACCAAACATTTCTGATACACAAATACGTGGTTGTCGAACTTACAGTAAGAGTGCTGTTAACAACTTTGTCATTAAGGTCGTGATGTGTAAGAACACAGTTCTTCTTTACAAACCTTTTACTAGGAGCTTGAATCTCACGTTTCGAGATTGTCTCTTTCTAAGTCGCAAGAACAGTAACCGACTGATCACCATCCAGCAGCAAGAGCTAAAAAAAATGATGAGCCACGTGTTGCCTCTTGGAGGGGGCGCCATGATGCATTCCTAAGAAACTTTTTCAGGGTCACCTGGTCCGGTCAACCCCGGTTCTAAAAGCGAGTGTAATCGCATCAACCCAGGTTCAGCCCTGATTGTACTCTACCCGTTCAACCCCACTTGTAAACGGCCCCTTGCTTGCTTTATTTTGTATCCGTGTTCGTGGGACAGCTGGGGTGCCTAGGCATCGAATTTACGATTGTTTTTGTTGTGTATCTGATGGCATGACTGTACAATCCTATCTCCTTACCAACATCTCAAGTCTCACTGACCACAGTCCACACGCCAGTGCGCAAATGCTATCGAGCCGACGTCGGCCGCCGATGGCCCGCGCCGGCACGGTCATGTGATGGCCAACGGCGCTCGACCTCGGCCCGACGGCCTTTTGCGCATTGGGATGCCCCACCTCCGAAAAAAAGTGCTTCTGGTCAGCGTGTTTCCGGATTCTGAATTGTGTGTTTGCCTTTAACTCATTCTACCCCAGACACACCACAGCAAGATAAGGATCGACCATGATAGTTCGAGGGTGATGCCAGAATAGCTTGGCGCCTATGGGCGCCAAGCTATTCTGGCATCACCCTTGAACTATCATGGTCGATCTGTGTCCTGCACTGCAATGCAGTCTTCAGAGAACAACGGCAAAATTTGGGGATTTCGGTGTTGGGGTAGAATGAGTTAATTCTTGATCTTACGGTTCTAGGTCAACATGTCCGTAACAGCATAGAGCTGTGACATCGGATACCTAGCAGTCGCACAACTTGAGTCAGTATGAAATGTATCGGCACTTGTACACTGCCACAAGACAGTAAAATGCATCTGTGGCACTTATACACTGTCACAATCGTTTTTGTAGACGTCATTAATGTTGAGGAATCTGTGTGTGCAGGGCTTTCTACTTTCGATCCCATGACATCAGTACCACGGAAAACGTTTACGGTAAAGCCTGATGTTGTCGGAGACACAGATGAAGATGGTCCGTTTATAATCAACATTGTGGCCACAGGCGATGGTCGTGTAGTGGTGATGGCTGATTATCGCAACTCCATGATCAAGGTCGCTGAACTGACTGATCCTGCCAACGCTGTGCGGGGCATTCAAGTCGACACTCCGCCTTGCTGCCTTGCCCTTCTTCCAGACAACCAGGTGGCCGTAACAGCCCACGAGAAACGTATCTACTATATGAACATCAGCGGCCAGCTGTCTGTCGCGTCACGTGTGAAGACTGTGAGGCAGTACAGTGGGGTGGCTTTAGTTAAGGAGGATGGCACTCTGGTTGTGGGATGTGAGAAAGATCGTGATGGTATTGCGTGTGTTGACGTCATCACGCAGGCTGGTGCCGTGGTCCGGACTGTCGCTGACAGCAATACAATCCCTGATTTGGACTCGCCAAACAACTTGTGTTTACTGAGTGGACGTATCCTAGTGTCTGACTATGGTACCAGTGTTGTTCATCTAGTGGAACTGGCCACAGGCCGCATTGTTGATAAACTGATTCACCCGGAGCTGACGGGGCCATGCCAAGTGACCTCGGCCAGCGACGGTAACTGTTACATAGCCAGTCTTGAAGGACAGTGTGTGCTGGTGGTCAGCCCAGTCGGTCAGTGGAGAAAGCTGCTGTACGGCCCACAGGACGGGGATGAACTTCGAGCAGCACCATATGGAGTTTGTGTCACCAACTCCGGCATCGTAGTCACGTGGAATGATTGGGCTAGTTACTCTGTGGTTGTTGGCTATGACCTCGCTTGATCTCTCTCTCTCTCTCTCTCTCTCTCTCTCTCTCTCTCTCTCTCTCTCTCTCTCTCTCTCTCTCTCTCTCTCTCTCTCTCTCGCACACACACACACACACACACACACACACACACACACACACACACACACACACACACACACACACACGCGTGCACGCACGCACGCCGCACGCACGCACGCACACACACACATACACACACACACGCACGCACGCACAAGTGGTGAAAATGGGTAATCAAACCTAGTCAAGTGACGGTACTGTGTAAACAGATATATACTGCACTCCATAAAAAGCAAGACGAAGATTTACCGGTCGATATTTTGCAAACAGCTTAGTATTTTGCAAAAACTCTGTTTGTCACAGTAAAGGCTTTTTAGTCCTCTTTACAGCACTCTCAACTGCGTCTTTGTCCATCGTGTAGTAGTTACAATGAAAAATCGCAATACGGACATTTCTCTGTGTGCTGCGGTGTTTTAGCACACATCTCATGTTTGGTCAAACACTGTAAAACGTGCATAACAGTATTTTAAACTACGTTCATTTTTCTTGAAAACCTGAAGATTGGGAGTCATTTCAGCACGTTCGCCCTCGAAAACATCGGACATGTAAAGTTCAGCCGCGGATGCTTCGCATCTGAGGGCACTCAGCCTAATGTTTTCTGCACTTGCAGCCAGAAGAATCATTTTCCATTCAGCTGCAATATAAAAGCTCAAATTTGAGTGAAAAATGGGGATGTCGTCACATTTACGCGCCTACCTCCAAACGTAAAACTGATTGCCTTTGATTACTTGCTGGTGGTCTGTTTACGTCAGTGTAAGTGTGCTTGTATGCGTACGTGTTTATTTGTTTTCTGTTGTTTGTTTGTTTTGTCTGTATTCTCATAATGTGACAATGTGAATGTGTGTGTGTGTATGTGTGTGCGTGCGTGTGTGTGTGTGTGTGTGTGTGTGTGTGTGTGTGTGTGTGTGTGTGTGTGTGTGTGTGTGTGTGTGTGTGTGTGTGTGTACACAAAAGACCTCAAATCTGTCTTTACCATCCTTACGGGAAATGGGTGTGTGTAAAATTCTGGGTGCCCAAGTCAAACACCCATTTTTTCTGAGGGTTGTTTCTGCATTGTCTTGCTTTAAGAAGTTGTAAAAAATAAAAAAAATCAGTTTTTCCCATTTCAAGGTTTTTACACGCACTTTTGTGCTTAAAATGCACTCTGCTAGTGTGTTTGAACTTGTCCCAGCATTGTGTGTGTGTGCATGCATAAAACCTGTAAAATGGGCGTGTATGTGTGACATCGCCCTTCTCATCTATAAATAACTTAATAGCTGATATGGGTCGACTGCGTCGGTGAGCCGAATTGAAACGGAGAGATACGAAAGGAAGGGGTGAGGGGGAGTAAATTGTTTATGTTGCTACAAAATGAGGTTTGTTATTTGAGGGTCTGGTTGTTTTGTTTAAAAAGGTGTTGTTGTGTTGTTGTGTTGTGCTTCCGGGGTGATGTGGAGGGAGGTCATGTCTAGTGTGTATTCGAGAGCCATGTTTTGTCTAGCGATTTAGCCTATATATATTCGTGTGCCGGTTGCTATGAAGTGAAGTGATTGTATGAGTGTGCAGTGTGAGAGAGGACGTATAGACTTTGGGTGAGGCTGCTGTTGTCTTGTGTCTTTTGGTTCAACCTGTTGCTTTGCTTTGTTTGTGGGGTTTGTTGGTGTTATGCTTTCGTTTCGACTGCAACTTCTGTCAGATTGTATGCACAAATTGATTGAATGCAAATGACGTCACACAGTCGGTGTCGTTAGGTGCGTCGTCTGCTGCAGTCGGTCGTTTAGTGCAGTATGAAGAGTGCAGGCTTGGATGGACCATTTTCCGATGTAATGCTAGGTCAGAGAAAGAAAACCTAATGTTGCCAAAGGGTGTAATAGTAAAGTATTGTTTGTGTGAATGCTGCCCGTTTGAGGGAAGGACTGGAAAGTCGAGTGCTGAGCGAAGAGAGAAGGCGACAATGGGAAAACTATGATATACAGCACTATTACGTTGGAATAGATGCATAACAGTTACGACACGCCTGTAAATGAAAATACTCTTAACATTAACAAAAGTTGAGTTTAAAGAGGTTTTAAAACAGTTTTAATAAAAACTGTTGCCCGACACGCTTCTTAAAACAACAGTTTCTTAGTTTTTAAACCTTGTACCGCGCCATAAACGCCGCGATTGCTTCTCAGTCTTAGCTGTCCTATAGTGTGGAATGTGGGACTTGGCCAACTGGATCCATTTGGTATCCCCACCCGGGTCTGCCCTGGGGGACTTGGGTGGGGTTAACTACTTTTTAGTTCCCAGGGTCACCCTGGTCAGCCCCACAGGGTGGGTTTTCCTCTCTATTCTGGGGCATGTGTTTCTGTCTACCTGTGGTCCATTCACCTGTATTTTCCTATTTTAAACTCTCCCTACTGCCTGTAGCTCTTGATATTGGATGTGTGTTGCTAAATGGTCTTGGCTTTATTTAGGCCCCATATTGTAGGTTTATTTAACGTATTGGACCGGCTGGCGACATACATTCAATATTCTGTTTATTTATTTTTTTTCCACAAGCAGTGCAGGCACGTCCTGAGAAAGCCTTGTTGCTGTCGGGAGGTTAAGCAATCAGTCATTGGATCCATTTGGTGCACTCCAAAATGTGTATTTGTGAGTGGTTTGATGTGCAACTCGGTGCGCGCCTCTGAAATGACCTACTGATTTCAGGGATAATGAAAATCTTTCATTCATAAGAGAGCATTCAGCAGCTCTAAAATGAAACCAAAAGTGATGACACCCCCCCACCCCAAACCTTCATCCCCCCTCCTCCCCCCCCCCCTCCTACCTCTACAACCCCACCCAAACAATCATAAGAAAATCAACCAGAGGTATGTTTAGTGAGGTATTTGTTCACTGTGTGTTGTGTCATTGTGCTTGACATTTTTAATGCAGGAAAAAGAAGGAATATATAGTTGAAAAAAGAATGACAACAATCAAATAAATGTGGAAAAGAAGCATCAAATATTCCGTGAACTTTACCTTATTACAGACACCTAATTTTCTTGAGATGTCCATGCTAAAATGAATGATTTGACGAGGACACCCATTTTAAATGTAATGCCAGTTGTTGTGCGAGAGGCACCCACTATATTGGTGGAAACCCATTTTTTCTCCATCCAGTGGCTCTGTTTCTAGAAAATGTCTTTTTTATTTTAAGTTGTAGAGCTTAGTTACAAGGTGAGTTCTAAACATTCGCATCAACTCCAGAGCCCTAGAAAAAATAGAAACATGAGAACCCATTTTCACATAAAATGGTAGGTAACCCACTCTGAGGCTTTTGTGTCCATGTGTGTGTGTGTGTGTGTGTGTGTGTGTGTGTGTGTGTGTGTGTGTGTGTGTGTGTGTGTGTGTGTGTGTGTGTCCCCGATGTTTTCGAGGGTGAACGTGTGGAAAAGGCCACACACACAATTCTGCTGAAATGAATCCCCATCATCAGATTGTCAAGAAAAATGAACGAACTTGGTTTGAAATTGTGTTATCCTCTTTTTAGAGTGTATGATCAAACATTAGATGTGTGCTGAAAAAACGCAGCACACACAGAAATGTCCCCGTCTTGCGATTTTTGGCTTAGGTGCGAAGCAAAAGTGAGTCTATGTTCTGGGCCACTGAGTTGTCGTCCGTCCGGCGTCTGGTGTTTGTCGTCCGTCCGCCGTCGTCCGTGGTAAACTTTAACGTTGGCATTTTCTCGGAGGCTATTCAAGCTACAGTCTTCAAACTTGGCCCAAGGATACTTTGTAGCAAGACCTTTCTAAACATACCAATTTCCGTGACCTCTCACAAAGGTCAAGGTCACAGGGGATCAGGAAATATATAAAAAAGAAGCTATTTTTGGACATAATTTATTTTTTATCAAATACTATTCACAACTTCAAACCCAAACTTCGTACAAATATACCCGATGGTAAGATCTTTATACGCACACTAATTTGGTTGATCCCTCGGAAAGGTCAAGGGTCACAAGAGCTCAGGAAATAGGTCCGAAATTACCATATTTTTTTTTATAAAAGATGCTTTTTTTCTCAAATACTATTCACAACTTCAAACCTAAACTTGGTACAAAGATACCTGATGGTAACACCTTTCATGCATATTAATTTGGTTGATTCCTCGGAAAGGTCAAGGGTCACACGAGCTCAAGAAATAGGTAAAAAATCGCCATATTTTGACAAAAGATTTTTTTTCTCAAATACTATTCACAACTTCAAACCCAAACTTGCTACAGAGATACCTGATGGTAAGACCTATCTATGCATACTAATTTGGATGACCCCTTAGGAAAGGTCAAGGGTCACAAGAGCTCAGGAAATAGGCCAAAAATAGCCACATTTTGCCAAGAAATAGTTTTTCTCAATTACTTTTCACAACTTCAAACCCAAACTTGCTACAGAGACACCTGATGGTAAAATCTATCTGTGCATACTATTTTGGATGACCCCTCTGAAAAGGTCGATAAATGTGTATAAAATGCCAGTAATTGTAGTTATTATCAACATTTTTGCAAACTTTTCAATCACAATTGGCACAAAGGCAGCTGATGATAAGACCTTCCTATGTATCCTAATTTAGTTGACTCATCGCAAAGTTTAAGGGTCACGGGGATTTCACAGATGTGGAAAACTGATTAAATTTTGATAAAACATGGATTTTGTTAGTGCAGAAGACATCCCTTTAATTATTGTCAGACATGTGTCAATCGGTCGATACACGTGAGCCATAAGGGCTTTGCCTTTCTTGGTTTTTTTTTTTTTTTTTTTTTTTTTTTTTTTTTTTTTTTTTGGGGGGGGGGGTGGGGGTGGGGGTGGGGTGGGGTGGGGGGCTTGGTAGCTTTACCATAGCGTAATATAGCGTAAAGACTACACGATGGACACAAATGACAAAGGTGCAGTTGAGAGTGCTGTAAAGAGGACTAAAAAGCCTTTACTGTGATGAAAACAGGTTTTCAAAAATATCGCCCGACAAACCGTTGTCTCGTTTTTTATGGCACGCAGTATAATTTAATGACACAGCATAAATGTATTGCAGATATTAGAAACAGAACATTTATCGATTTAAAGATGCAGTTTGACGATGCAGTTTGAAAAACATAAAACGTGAATAATACTCAAAATACATTCAATGAATGACTGAATGAATAAATTTGTATGTACGTCAGTATTATGTACCTACGTACGCACGAACGTACGCACACTGACGCTAGTGCGAACGTACTAGCGAACGAACGAACAAATGAATGGGAAGCTATGATAAATAACGGAATTGTACCATTGAATCCTTTTAACACGCGCGCGCACACACACACACACACACACACACACACACACACACACACACACACACACACACACGCACACATACACCGCCGCCGCCACCACAACCACCTGACTCGACACGACATACACATCCTTCACCTCAAGCAATCTTTGTACCTTCTCCCCCACCACCATCCCCTCTGCCTCCCGGACGGAACTGCTCTCAGAGCCATTACGATGTGAGCGTGCAAGCATAGGGATCTGACGATGGTGACTAAATGCAAATCCGCTGCGCCACCGCATATTCTGAATTGAGCCTATGACGTGGTGTGCGCACTCGCGGTGGCGCAGCGGATTTGCATTTAGTCATCATCGTCAGGCCCCCATGTGACAAGCCAACCGATGTGCTGAGTCCCAAATAGGCACGGCCTCGAACTCGGACAGTGACGTACAATATAATGCTCACCAAAAAATGTAGGGGGCATTGCAATCTCAGCAGTTGCAATTGGTCTGGCCCAAGTGGCAAGTCTCATACCACATTTTATGTAAGAAATGAACCCAGTGCTCAAAGGCCATCGGGCCGTCGTCGGCCCGATGGTCTTTTGCGCATTGAGAACGCTCAGTCCTCCGTGACACGTCACTAACAAGTGGCGTGAATCATGAAAACATTACGGGGCAAATAATTTCTTTTCTTAGCCGTTTCTTTTTGTGTGTGTGTGTGTGAGTTTGTTATCTGGGACTATCGGTCACATTCAGTCGTCATTCTACTTTTCAACAAGGATGCAGGCCTGCACTTCGCTTCTAGGGCATGAGAACACAAGGCCAAAATGTAACACACACCCTATTTAGCCTTGACTGTTATCGACCAATGATTGAATTAGTTCTCTAGTTTGGCCGCACTATGTGTACATAGAGTGAATAGATTGTCTGTTTAGAAACAACCTCAGAATGAAGGAATTTGTTTAAATCGGTATGTAAGACACAACCCGTTTTACTACCACCACCACAACCCCCCCCCTTCCACCCCTGCCCCCCTCCCCTCCCTCCTTCCACTCCCTTTTCTAGTGTCTCAGATAGGAAAAGTCAGTCTTACATTTCTCCTAAATGAAAAAGACTGGAAACTCCTCTCAGGGTTGTTTCACGTTGTGCTGACAGATGTAATCTAAACAATGTTAACTCCTCCTGTGCAAATAAGAGATATTACGTGGCCCGTGAAAGAGGTTTAGTACTCGACTAAAGTGAAACAGCTGTTACAAAGCAAGAACGTCAATTAATCTCGATTACCTTTTGTTACAAACAACGTAAATCATTATAGTGAAACCTAGGTTCTGACGTGTATTACGGAGCAAATTAACACAGCCTTTATCATTAATTTAGGTTTCATGTCATATTCATATAGCCTGCATAGCGCGCAACCCAAACTGTCATTTTTTTTTAAACCGTACGACTGGGGTAGTTCGATCCACGGCCCTTCCTGTTTTTCGTTTGCTTGTTTGTTTTGTTTTAATTTATTGTTTATTTTGTTTGTTTGTTTGTTTGTTGTATTGTGCTGCTCGTATTTATTTATTTATTTATTTGTTTGTTTTATATTTATTTTGCTGCTCATGAATTTGTTGGCTAACATAAGTTTTTAAGTATGTATGAATGCTTTTTAGAAATCATAATTATTCCCCAGTGGAAAGACACTTTTGACGTGTTTTGACACAATAAATTTAATTGATCTCAGTCTTGCAGGTGTTACTTCTTTCTTACGAACTGCACCGCCTTCCGTTGCATGTTTCTCATTAGAAAAGAAAGTTGCAAATTGTGCGCTTGTTTTTTTTTAATTTTTATTTATTTTTTAATAAAAATTTTGTTATTTTTAACAAGCCTAAATATTAATTAATTATGGTGTAACTGTCTTTCTAATCGTGTTTCTTTTTTCGTTGGATTTTTCTCTCAATACTGGTGATGACAAATCTTTACTGCGAAATGAACTATTCAAGGAACCCCCATTCAGTTTATTTATATATCAAATGCGTAGTGCGGTAGAAGACTTTTAGCTAAAACGTTTTAACTTTTTTTAGAAGCGTGTCATGCACCAGCTTTAAAAGTGTTTTAAAATCTCTATTCACAAAAACAATTTAAACTTTAAAATGCTTTTAATTAGACACCTGTCGTGCGCCCGGTCCCCGGCCAAGAAAGGGTATAGGCTCAGTCGAAGGAAGGGAAATATCGGTGACTTGCCGCCGGACTAAGAGTAATTGATGCGCTGAGGTCGGTGTCGTGAATAATGCTAACTTCTAACTTGCGTATTAGCAGGCTGACTGTTACGTGGTTGAGGCGAGGCAAGCAACGTAGTAGCGGTAAGCTTTAAATTTCTTTTGTATTAGATGCTGTGGTGGTTTATTTGTTATGCGTCGAAGGATGGAAGAGTGTATATATCTTTTATATTTATTTCTTCGCACAAGACAGGAAAAGAAATAAAATAACAAAATAAAACATTCCAGACCAAAAAGGTGACTGCCAAAAAACATGACTAGAGACGGTCAGCATTACATTTAGTCGGTCTTCCCACTCCTCATAAAAAAGAAGAAAAAGACAGGTAAGAAAAGATAAACAAATAAATAAATAAAAATAATTATAAAATAAGTTTATAGTAGCATTCATTTTTAAAGAAAATCTTTAGATGCACGATTTCTTTCTAATGCTGGAAGATTTGTTGGAGTTCTAAAGGATGTGCATGTGTCATACATGGGCCGAACATAGACGTGACGTCAAAAAAATGATATTATCACTACACGTCATTGACTTATGAATCACGTGCAGCGACGTGGAAAACATAAAAATGGCCGAAGCTGGCTAGACTTCATGCCGCGAATCCACACTGTATTTGTACACTTTCATAATTCTAAGTAAAGAATCCGAAAACGAGAAAAGATGAATACACTACTTTGGCAAGACAAAAAAAAAACAAAAAAAAAAAAAAAAAAAAAAAACACAATTGTAAGTAAACAACATGTTTGAAAGATCTCAGCAGGAGGCATAGATCCTCATGGTGCTCCGCATTCGCAGGGGCTCATGAGGATCTATGTCTCTTGCAGCTGGATTGTGTTCATTTTTTTCTCGGCAGTCAAGGGGTTAATGTAGTAGCCAAACAGTAAGAAAACCGCCTCGAGCAAACGCCACGTCCGATCATTAGTCTGCTTGTTAGGGGAACGCCTTCTTCAGCATATTTGATCCAAGGGCTGATACTTTTAAAATATACTGACTTCCATTAAAAACGCGAAATGTGTCTGTAAGTGTACCCGCAAACAAAGAGCCACACTGACAGCAAAACAAGAACATTTTATTTGTTGCTGACTTCAGATGTTCAGCCTACTGTCTGAGCTACCTTCACACACAAATTGGATGAGTTATCGCCCATGGCCACCTTGGAGGACACAGGGTTTCATGAGTGGTGAAAATAAGCAAAACTGGACACACTCTATGCAGCAAGTTTCCTGTGATATGTTTTAACACACAAGTTGTGTGGATTGCTTATGATGTTATTAACTGCCTCAAATGAAATTTGACTCGAAAAATTCATTAGAGAACCAGAACTTCCGGTGCACATCATTTTCTTAATAAATCTTGTTTGATTTAATGTGAATTACTTTTAAACCATTTTTCATGCTCCAGTGACTGACATAGAGGTAAAGAACACACCCATTTCCATTTATCAGGTAAATATGGCCGCTAACCTAAAAATAAAGAACTTTTTGATTTTCATGTTTGTAGGTCATGTTGATTATTTAGGTGCCTTTGACAAACGAAAACTAAGTCAAGACCAAACAGGCCGGATTTTCATGCACACGGACCCTAGTGACACTGCACATTGGTTGGCTTTCAGCTGTGTCCTCTGCAGATGCTCTCCATTTCACTTTCAATATCCTGTGTCACTGATGACGTCATAAGTGATCGATGTGCGATTTTTAAGACTAAACATTCTATTTGCACACGACATAACACACTCTTCATAACATTTTCTACTAAATGACGTCAAAAACCCGGATTAAAGCATATTTACGAAGAAAAAGCGTTATAGTGTAAAATTCGAGTTTCTTTTGTTGATCAGTATATTATTATAAACAAAATGGAATTTATTTGCACATTACTTAGTGGCAGTACGATCAGATCACTTATGGCGAAGAATACAACTCTTCCCATCCTTTTGTACATTGTGTTGTGGATGGATAGTGAATCTATTGCGGGACGTTTATGGTGTGGCTGAAGTTTTTAGTTCGTCATTCAGTTCTTCTGATCGGATCCCACGAGTCTCTAATCAAAAGCACCCACCAAGTGAGGAGAGGATCTGAATTTAGTTCAAAATATTTTATTTAGGCAGTCAATAATTAACCCATTCAGCCCTGACCCACCACAGCAGGAGATGGGTCGACCATGATAATTCAAGGGTAGTGCCAGATTAGCTTGGCGCCTGTCGACGCCAAGCTAATCTGGCACTACCCTTGAATTATCTTGGTCGATCCATCTCCTGCAACAGGTGTACAGTTGTTAGATGACGCCTCCAAAATTTGTGAAATACGTGCGCCGGGCTGAATGAGTTAATTGACCAGAATGATCATCTGTTGCGGGGCAGCGGGGTGATTCTGGTAAGTCGTATGTCACAGTTCATGACAACAGTGCTGTATAATTATTTTGTTTGCAATGGATGGCGGGAGCAAATCTCTTATTGCGCAATCTATCCAAAGCAGACGTTGTTCAGAATCAGAAGTAGGTCAAAACTGCAAGTGTTTCGACGCAAACAGTGGCTTAAAAGTCCGGACAAACATGCCGTATGGCATGTTTGTCCAGGCTTTTAATCGACTGTTTGCGTCGAAACAGACAATGTGACCTACTTTTGATTTCCCGAAATCCTCTCAGTATTTATCGACACATTGACCTAATGTAATGGAGATGTCTCAGACAGAATGGTGTTGGATTCGTGGGGAGGACGCTGAAACACGCCGTTCTCATCAATCACTAGTGGTGGACCCTCAGTCTTGGTTATGTTTCCAAATGTCATCAAGGACAGAGCAGAACTGAATCATGAGTACTGAACCGGGTGTGGAAACCATTCAACTCCTCCGCGAACGCCCCCGTGTCTTTACCGCCACTAAATGGGGAAATGCTCGGCGTGTTGTCTATATATGCTTTTGCTGTCGTTCGTTGTTGTCAGTCGTTCGTTTCAAACGGACCTAACTAATATCTCTGAATAACGCGATTCATTGCGCTTGGGAGGTGGGGGGGGGGGGAGGTAGGGTGAGGGGGGAGGGGAGGGGAAGTACCCTCGGAAGGTGCTAGTCCCAGGTCTTAATTGACGTCGCATTACAACAGTAGTTGAGGCATTCTTTCCTTGCGCGAGGCGCATGGAAAGATTGTGACAGTGATTTTACCCCTTCCGTGCGGCGTGGCACGTACATTATTGTTTCTGAAATCTCTGTTCACTCAATGACCAAAAGCTAAAACCGTCTAAGGAACGTGGTTACAAATTGATCTCAGCAAGAGGCATAGATCCTCATGAGCCCCCGCATTTGCGGGGGCTCAAGAGGATCTATGTCTCTTGCAAACTACTCCCAGAAACGAGCGAGAGAGACGTCACGGCGAAGAACCAGCTTCAGCCATAAGCACAAACAACACTCCAAACATCTCCAAGAGGCATAGATCCTCAAGAGCTTCTTGGAGATGCTCGGGGTGTTGTATATGTTTATAGTGCATCCTGTCAAAGACTGCAAGGGTCTGTCAGGTAAATCGCAAACTCATTTTGATCATGTGTCTAATTTTTGTTCAAACCTGAACCCGAGAAAGGTTGTACGTATTCGAAAATGAAGTTTCACTTAATGACCAAAGTTTCATTTTTTTTGCTCTTGACTTTCGATTTGTACATGTTCAGTGAGAATGAGTGATCACACCATTGTATATTTCAGCGCCGGTAACTGTTCTCTGTGGTGTTCATTTTTTGTGTTTGTTTGTTTGTGTGTTTGTTTGTTTGTTGTCAATGTTAATGCATTCAAATTTCTCAACAGATACCTCACCATGGCCACCTCATCCAAGCCACCGGTTGCAGTTACTGACTGTCCGTCCTGCCAGTCCCTGTGTCTCAGTCCAACCATCTTGCCTTGCGGACACGTCGTCTGTAAAAAATGTTTTTTGAAAATGCTGGACGCCAGTTCTGGACTCAAGCCTGCCTGTCCCTCCTGCGGCTACACTCTCTCACTGACGAAGGGGCAGACAACTGACGAGATGGTGGACAAGCTGGGCAAAGACCTCGTTCTAGAGTATCTAGTAAACCAACAACTGGCTCTTCAAAGTCAAATGTACTGCATGGTGTGTCCCAACAAGATGGCCACTAAAGTGTGTCTGAACTGTGGGGAGTTCTTCTGTGAGGCGTGCTCTAAGCGTCGCAAGAAGGCCGCCGCTACTAAGAACCACGTCCATCAAAACCTGCTCCATACTCTACACGACGCACAATCAGCGGCCGCACTACCGTTCAAGTCCAAGTATGAAAGCTCTTCATACCACTCACAAGACAGCGTCCGCATCGACCCTGACACCCGGCAACTGCAAAACAAGGACAAGGAGTCATTCAAACAAGAGGCCCGTCTGTGTCAGAAGGGGGCGTCACTTCTCAAGGACGCCGTCAGCGCTATGGAGGACGATATTGTTCAACTACAGGAAGTGAAGAACAGGCTGAAGAATAAGCAGCAACTACTCTCCGCATACGCCGCCCGAATGTTCAAACCCGATGACGCCATGATGACCAATGCAAGCACCATGCTGCCCCGTGTGAGGCGTGTTCTCGAAGATTGTCACCCGCCAACTGAGGCCGCCTTGACCAAACTGGCGGAGCACATCAAAACGCTGATTGACAAGCCTGGAGTCTCACCAGGTAAGATTTAGACATGGACTGTCTCATTATACATGTACACGTATAAATGTAAATTCTATTTATGCCAGGAACTCCAAGTCAAAGTACACAGCAGACCCTAAATGTATCAACTAATGACTAACTATTACACGTACTGCAGTTCGTATCGTTAGTCTGTATGCTAAGTTTCGGCTATTGTGTTTAAGAGCTGTACATTGTGCTGCTGTATAGTCTTGATAGACATTGTCTTACTACCATTAGCTTTATTTTTTTTTTTTTTTGGTTTTAACTCATTGTGCCCGAGGCACGAAATACCCACATTTTGGAGTTATCCTCTGAGAACTACATTACAGTTCAGGAGACAGATCGACCATAATAGTTCAAGGCTGGTGGCAGAATAGCTTCTGCCACCACCCTTAAACTATCATGGTCAAACCATATCTTGCTGTGGTGTGTCGCGGGCAGAATGAGTTAACTCCTTCTACCCCAACACCGAAATCCCCAAATGTTGCCGTTGTCCTCTGAAGATTGCACTCTAGCGCAGGACACAGATCGACCATGATAGTTCAAGGGTGATGCCAGAAAGCTTGGCGCCCATTGGCGCCAAGCTATTCTGGCATCACCCTTGAACTATCATGGTCGATCCATATCTTGCTGTGGTGTGTCGCGGGCAGAATGAGTTAACTGGACTCAACTACTTTCAAAAAGGGGACAGCTTCCATCAGTTACATCTGCCGCTGTATTCAGAGTTTAAAACAGTTGTTCGTTTAACCCGGCTCTTGTCAGCCAGAACCACCCAACAGCAAGAGGCACAGAAGCTCATGAGCCCCGCAGACGTGCCGGTACATGAGGTTCTATGCCTCTTGGAGGCCGTTTACACTTGCACAACAACCCGGGTCGTACATGGGTTCCATGCCCCTTGCTTGCTGTATTGTGGGTCCGTTTTCGCTGTTCGGCTGGGGTGCCTATGCTTTGAATTTGACGATTGTTTTTGTGGCCTTTTTAAAGTACCTGACTACATTCCTATCTCCTTGCCGACACCTCAAACGTCACTGGCCCCAACCTCCAAGCCCCACCCCATTCAACAAAAAGAAAAAA
Source organism: Semisulcospira habei (assembly GCA_036245525.1). Classification (NCBI taxonomy): domain Eukaryota; kingdom Metazoa; phylum Mollusca; class Gastropoda; family Semisulcospiridae; genus Semisulcospira; species Semisulcospira habei. Next base: position 92,712,698 of record BTPG01000006.1, read on the forward strand.
AGAAAAGAAAAAAGAAGCTACTAGTGTGTGTGTTGGATTATGAAGTGAGTGTTGGTCTGTGATTCTAAAACTTACGGCCCTAGGCCAACATGTCCAAAATTACAGACCAGCACAGAGCTGTACGCAGCAGTCGCTCAAGTCAGTAAAATGAGGCGACACTGTTACAATCGTTGTAGTAACCCTTTTCATTTTGATACGCTACTGCTTGAAATAAATTTGACTATGATAGTTCATGGGTGGTGCCAGAATAGCTTGGCGCCTGATGCGCCAAGCTATTCTGGCACCAACCTTGAACTAAAACGGTTGATCTATTTCATTATCTGTAATGTAGCCTTCATAGGTCAATTTTTGGCTCACGTTCGAAGCAAAAGTGAGTCTATGTTTTGGGCCAGTGGTCGTCCGTCCGTCGTCCGTCCGCCGTCGTCTGTGGTAAACTTTAACGTTGGCAGACACTATTCAAGCCACAGTCTTCAAACATGGCCCAAGGATACTTTGTGCAAAACTTTTCTAAACATACCAATTTGAGTGACCTCTCGCAAAGGTCAAGGTCACAGGGGATCAGGAAAAAGGTAAAAAAATTGCTATATTTTGACATAATTTTTTTCTCTCAAATACTATTTACAACTTCAAACCCAAACTTGGTTAAAAGATACCTGATGGTAAGACCTTTCTATGCATACTAATTTGTTTGATACCTCGGATAGGCCAAGGGTCACAAGAGCTCAGGAAATAGGTGAAAAATAGCTATATTTTGACAAAAGATGTTTTTTCTCAAATACTATTCACAACTTCAAATCCAAACTTGGTACAGAGATACCTGATGGTAAGGCTTTTATATGCATACTAATTTGGTTGATCCCTCGGAAAGGTCAAGGGTCACAAGAGCTCAGGAAATAGGCCCAATATAGCCATATTTTGACAAAAGATGTTTTTTTTTTTTCTCAAACACTATTCACAACTTCAAACCCAAATTTGGTACAGAGATACCTGATGGTAAGACCTATCTAGGCATACTAATTTGGATGACCCCTCGGAAAGGTCAAGAGTCACAAGAGGCCGGCAAATGTTTGATAAAATTGTAGGCATTATCAACAGTTTTGCAAAATTTTCAATCACATTTGGCACAAAGGTAGCTGATGATAAGACCTTCCTATGCATACTAATTTAGTCGACTCATCGCAAAGGTCAAGGGTCATTGGGGGTGGGGGGTGGACAGATATGTGAAAAATGCTTACATTTTGAGAAAACATGGATTTTGCTTGTGCAGAATCCAGCCATTATTGTCACATAGGTCACACATGTGTAAATAGGTCATACACGTGCGCCATAATGACTTTGCCTTTCTTGACTTTTTAAAATCAGCCTCAGGATGTAATGGGTTAAAAGAAACGGCAGGTCTGACCAACAACTAAACTAAATCGACCTGTCTTTTCAAGAAGAAAATTAAATGTAAATCAAGGCGAACTTCTCCATTCGCGCTTTCACTCAGACATAAAAAGGCGTTGCAAATGCTGCCAGAGCAGATGATGGGGCGCGTCATGTTTGTTCGCTTTGTGACGTCACTGTAGCGGGAAGCAAGTAGCTAAGTCAAGGGTACACACTGACGTTGCCGTACGTTTGCGTGCATCCTCGCTATTTACCACTCGCCTCAGATCTGTCACTGGAAAAAAAAAAAAAAGACAAAGCAAAGACATAAAAAATGCCTACCTGTGCCACCAGTTTCTTCCGAAGGCTTTTGTCACTTGTCAAGCCATTTTTATTTTCAACACAGCTAGTGTCGGTTTTTGTCGGGAGCGCGGCTTTTTAATTTCTTTTTAAATATATAGATATATTTTTTCATTGATTGTTGAGCGAAGCAGCTATACTGTTGCAGTACGTGCCTTCGAAGCAGTCGGACGTGAAGGGATCTTCGCACACGAAATGAGACTCCTTCCTTTGGTAATCGTCCAATTTTTCTTGAGTAGCTGCCGGTTTGTTCCTCAGGTTCTTCAGCCATGCTTGACAACGCTTCCGAGTTTTCGGCAGACTTTTTTTTTCAGAGTCGAAAAATTATAGCTCTCCTTCTCATCCCCTTCGCCTTGCAAGTTAAAATAACCAAAGGCTGTGCACTGTGGCACTTTTGTAAATGGCCGTCGCAAATGGAATCCCGACGTCTTTACCTGCTAGAAATTCGTTTGCTGACGATGTCGCCGTCCGGTCAGCGGACAATCGGCGAAGGAAACTTAATTTTCTTTTAACCAGGAAGGCCTAGAGGGGTAAAAAGTGGCAAAGCCAGTGTATTGAATACGTACTAGAATATAGGCCCATTTGTCGTCAGGCTTACCCTTCCTTTTAACCCTTTTGGGTGTCGGTAGCGGTTTTAGTCGCGATGATTCCGGCCGGAATCATCGCGACGAAAACCGCAACCGACACCCAAAAGGGTTACGTCTCCTCTAAAATCAATAGTAGAGCCTCTGAGGATATTGAAATTTGAGTGCTCATTGGAGAGAAACGGTCACTATGGAGAAATTCGGCTGACCCGCAAGTCCGTAATCTTTTGGTTCACGTGCAATAGCAAAAGTGTGTCTGTCCGCCGCCTGTCGTCCGTGGTAAACTTTTACCTTGGCATTTCTCGGAGACTATTCAAGCCTCAGACTTCAAACTTGCCCCAAGGGTACTTCGTGGTAAAATCTTTCAAAACATACCAACTTCAGTGACCTCTCTCAAAGGTCAAGGTGACACGGGGTTCAGAAAGGGGTAAAACAAAAGGCCATATTTTGACACAAATTGTTTGTCCGCAAATACTATTTTGAACTTCAAGCCTAAACTTGGTACAGAGATACCTGATATTTAAGACCTTTCTATGCTTACTAATTTGGATGACCTCTCGGAAAGTTCAAGGGTGACAGGCGGTCGGAAAATATGTGAAATGCAATTTTTTTGATAGAATTGTAGTTTTATCAGAGTTTTTGCCAACTTTTCAGCCATATTTGGCACAAAGGTTGCTATGAAACCTTTCTATGAATACTAATGTAGTGTTCCCCTCGCAAAGGCCAAAGGTCATGGGGGAGGGGGTGTAGAAATACCCCTATTTTCACAAAACCTTTTTTTTAAAAATACTTTTCTTCAAATTCAAACCCAAACTTGTTATAGAGATAGCTGTCGATAAGGCCCTTTTGTGCATTTGGATGACGCATCAGTTTGCAAACTTTTCAATCAAATTTGGTATAAAGGTAGCTGATGACAAAACTTTTCTATGCATGCTAATCTAGTCGAACCCTCACAAAGGCCAATGGTCACGGAGGGTCGACAGATTTTTGTGAGAAATACATACATTTTGAGAAAACTCAAACGTCGCTGGTAAAAACGCCAACCCTTTGCTTATGTTTAGACACTTGAACATTTGCTCATTTGTGTGACCTGTTGGAAAGTCAAGGTCACAAAGGTCACACTTATTATGTGAATTGGTCATTCACGTGAGCCCTAAGACTTTTTCTTTGTTGATTTCTTTGCTCTATTCTGAAGGCAAAGGGATTCCCAAAATGCGACAATGCATGTAAGCTCATATAGAAATAACTTTGTGGATATGGTTTATCCCATCTTGCTTTAGATGAAACAAGATGAGGATTTTATCCCAAATTCTACCTATTGTCGCGTTTTTCTAGCTCAGATGCATTTATCTTATAGGAACATTCAGATTTGTTCATATTTTTAGGTTTATAATGCTGATCCATTTCCCTCCTCTCTAAGCTAACCTCTGATCAACACACAAGTCGGCGCACACAAATAAAGACGGATACACAGCGCTTCCCGCCATTAGTACGCTCTGTCAGTTCGTGTAGCGACAGTAATCCATCTCCTTCTACTCTAACCCAACCAGGCTCTGATCCACACACACTGGCACACAGAAATAAAGACAGACACATGGCGATTCCCGCCATTCGTAAGCTATGTCGTAGCATAGCTATTCTGAAGAAAAATAAAAGCACGAGCAGCGAAATGACGTCACTTCAAGCTTGACGTCATGACATCATTAGTCCCACGACGGTAGGCCGTGTTCATAGTGACGACTCGATGTTATACGTCACTCATCGCAGTACTAACATTTGACATATATATCAGAAGATCAACTTTGCAATTTTCTTGCTGATTTTCACGCCTAGGGCTTAGAGGTCACAATTTTGACCTAATCCTACCCCAGGACCGGGACAAACAGCAAGCTTATGCAAACACTGTTATGAAAAATCATGCGGGTGTTAGAAGATAGTTTTTTTCGTAAAAGAAAATTAAAACTATGTTAGCTGTTTTACAAATGACTCAGAAAAAGTGGTGCAGAAAATTGTCTGATTTTCAAACCTAGGGCATACAGGTCACAATTGACCTAATCGTACCCGACAGCAGAGACAAAGTGTAGGCTTATGTAAATACCGTATACGAAAAATCATGCGATTATTAATGAGAAGAATTTTTTTTCGTAAAAATGATTCAATTGTTTTAAGATAACCCATATAATTCGTGAAATTAATCCCCCATACGTGAAAATATATTTTATTTTCAAAAATATTTAATTATCACTCAAAACGTTCTAGAGGTACAATGCTGGTTAACTAACTCATTCAATTTCTCCCTGTTATCTAGCTATATGCAAAATATCTAGTAAAAATAAGAGAAATTACGGACTCCGAGGTTGGATCAACCGGTTTTTTTTTTTTGTAAAACATCCATTTTCTCGCCAAAGAGCATCTTAATCAAAACATCGAAAAAAAGGTGCCAAAAAAACGTTCTCTTAACTAGCAAGATTTGCGTAGCTAGACGTGATGTCATTTTTATCTTGTTACTTCTTTGCCAGAATTTCTGCCCCGCACGCCAAAAACGTCATGTGCATGCTCCGGAGTGCGCTCCGACCAGCCCCATTTCAAAGTCTGCCGTATTTTCAATACGGTAGACAAAAATACACGTGGTAATTGCTACAGAGATGTCTTTGTGTGCAGAGCCTACCACGTCTGATACCATGACGTCAGTACCACGGAAAAAGTTTACAGTAAAGCCTGGTGTTGTAGGAGACACAGATAAGGACGGTCCGTTTATAATCAACATTGTGGCCACAGGAGATGGTCGTATGGTGATGGCTGACTATCGCAACTCCATGATTAAGGTCGCCGAACTAACTGATCCTGCCCAAACTGTGCGGGGCGTTCAAGTCAACACTGAGCCCTACCGCCTTGCCCTTCTTCCAGACAACCAGGTGACTGTAACAGCCGACGAGAAAAGTATCTACTTTGTGAAAATCAGCGGCCAGCCGTCTGTCGAGTCACGTGTGAAGACTTTGAGGCAGTACTGTGGCGTGGCTTCAGTGACGGAGGATGACACGCTGGTTGTGGGATGTGAGAAAGATCGTGACGGCTTAGCGTCTGTCGACGTCATCACACGGGCTGGTGTTGTGGTACGGACTGTCGTTAACAGGTATACACTCCCTGGTTTAAAATGGCCTGACAACTTGTGTTTACAGAGAGGCTTCGTCCTAGTGTCTGACAATAAAACCAGTGTTGTTCATCGAGTGGAACTGGCCACAGGCCGCGTTGTTGATCAACTGGCTCACCCGGAAATGAAGGCGCCATGGCAAGTGACCACGGACAGCGACGGTAACTGTTACATAGCCAGTGGTAATGGCCAGTGTGTGTTGGTGGTCAGCCGAACTGGTCAGTGGAGAAGGCTGATGTACGGCCCACAGGACGGGGATGGGCCTCCAGTAGCGCCTTATGGAGTGTGTGTTACCAACACGGGCATCGTGGTCTCCTGGCATGGCGGTCACTCTGTGGTTGTTGGCTATGACCGCACCTAATCTCTCCCCTATGCGCCAAAAGCCATCAGGCCGACGTCGGCCGCCGTTGCTCACTGAATCTATCTCTCTATTTCTCTCTCTCCCCCCCCCCCTCTCTCTCTCTCTGAAAACAGGTGGCCGCTGATGTACAATGTATAATCCTTTGTTTATTTTGTAATGTATTTCAATGTTTCAATTTACAAGTCGCTATATATTAATTGCAGTTGTAAATTGAAACAAAATACATTACAAAATGAACAAAAGATTATACGCTCCAAGGGAATTCATTTTTCATTTCAATTCTGAGAATGCTCTGTACTACTAATGCCATGGAATTCCAGGCTGGTAAGCTTGTACTGTGTCATCAGCTGCCCTTTTTGTGACTGCATCGCTCACTAGTAGTGGGAGAGAAGGAATGACAGACCTATCATTTTGAGCCTTCCACTGAACACCTACTGCATAAAGCAATAGGGACTACCCCCAGGCGCCTCGCAATCCGCTGGAGAATATCCAGTCCTCCCGGCCTCGAGAGGGAGGCTTACTTAATTACTTACGCCTGTCACCCCTACCCGGGTATAGGCCGTCGACGAGAGACCTCCAGCAACTCCTGTCCTGTGCTTCTCCTTCGATTCTACTCCAGGTGGTTCCCAGTCTCTTGATGTCTGCTTGGAGGTCTCGACGCCAGGAGTTTCTCGGCCTACCTCTTTTCCTCTTTCCCTGGGTGTTCCATGACAATGTCTGCCTAGTGATACTGGAAGCTGGCTTTCTCAGACTGTGACCGATCCACCCCATCTTCTTCGCCCAATTTCATTCTCTGCTGTTATCTGCTCTGTTCTCTCCCAGAGTCTGACGTTGCTGATCTTCTCTGGCCAGTGGATTTTCAAAATTCTTCTAAGGCAACTGTTCATGAAGGTCTGTACTCTGTTGACTGTGGTTTTTGTCAATCTCCAAGTCTCTGCTCCATATAGGAGAACTGCTTTTACATTGGAGTTGAAAATCCGGACTTTGGTGTGTTGTAACAGCTCTCTGGAACTCCACACTTTTTTCAGCTGGAGAAAGGCTGCTCTGGCTTTACCGATTCGTGCTCTGACATCTGCGTCAGTGCCGCCTATTTTGTCTATGATGCTCCCGAGATAGGTGAAGGACTCCACCTCCTCCAACGGGGTGCCAGCAAGCAAGACTGGTTCTTCCCTGGTTGCGTTCAGCCTCATTGTCTTTGTTTTCTGTTTGTGAATGGTGAGGCCCACTTGGGACGAGATGTCAGCAAGCCTCGTGGTCTTGCCCTGCATTTGTTGATGAGTGTGGGACAGTAATGCCAAGTCATCTGCAAAATCGAGGTCGTCAAGCTGTGTCCACAGTGTCCACTGTATTCCACTTCGTCTGTGCTCTGTGGTCATCTTCATGACCCAGTCTATGGCCAGTAGGAAGAGGAACGGAGACAGCAGACACCCCTGCCTGACACCAGTTCTGACCTGGAGCTCCCTGGTGAACTTCCCTTCGTGGATCACGCGACATGTCATGCCATCGTAGCTGCTCTTGATCAGGCGGACGAGTTTTGTGGGTACACCGTAGTGTCGTAGGAGTTTCCACAGAGTCTCTCGGTCCACACTGTCAAATGCTTTCTCATAATCCACAAAGTTGACGTACAGCGGGGAGCTCCACTCCAGAGACTGTTCCACGATGATGCGGAGAGTGGCGATCTGGTCTGTGCATGATCGGTTCTTCCTGAATCCTGCTTGCTGGTCTCTCAGCTGGGGGTCAACGGAGCTCTTCATTCTCTCCAGGATGATCCTGTTGAAGACCTTTCCTGGTACTGACAGCAAGGTGATTCCTCTGTAGTTGGAACACTTGCTGAGGTCGCCTTTCTGCTAGTGCATGAATATTCCTAAACAGATAATGGATCTGCTGGCTGGCTAGATTTAGGTTTTTGCCGCATACGACCGGTTTCGCCCCAAGGTGTGAGGGAGGGGGGGGAGGGAGGGAGAGAGGGGGGGGGGGGGCTTCTCAGGTAGACATTCGGCGTAACCTAACAAATTGCAAACACAACGCCTGTACCAGAAGCTGCCTCCAAAATTTACTGGTAGCACCACTAGTACAGCGCGGATTGCATTCCTAAAGCTTTATGTGGTGTTGCGGTGGAAGAAGACAGACTAATTTTGCAAAGGCAACACCTAGGTAATTTTGAGGTGTAATTATTCTTACTTTTAAACAAAGGCGTCACCCAAAGCCAAAAATGCACTCAATCAGATTAGCTCCAAGGGACGTAATTTTTCATTTCAATTCTGAGAATGCTTTGCTGTTCTAATGCCATGGGATTCCTGGCTGGTAAGCTTGCATTTTGTCATCAGGACATCAGCTGCCCTTTTTGTAACTGCACCGCTCACTAGATCTAGAAAGAGAGGGTAGTGGGAGAGAAGGAATGACAGACCTATCATTTTGAGCCTTCCACTGAACACCTACTGCATAAAGCAATAGGGACTATCCCCAGGCGCCCCGCAATCCTTTTGGGATGGGAATTACATGGCATTAGTACAGCAGAGCATTCTCAGAATTGAAGTGGAAAATTATATATATATATATATATATATATATATATATATATATATATATATATATATATATATATATATATATATATATATATATATATATATATATATATATACTCACTCCATAAAGTTGCCCCTTCTTTGACACATGTACTGATATATTGTATAACAAGCAAATTAATATTGATGAACGTGATCGATATACTTTCCTTCCCATAATCCCTTGCAGACCAGAAGACACTCAATCTTGATGCTTGCCTCTGTCCGCAATGCAAAAACGCTAAATATGCATATACTGTTACATTAGCAAGCTCCTTATGCTTACTAGTAATGACTCCCCAGCCATGCATAATTCATCATGTGTGTGTGTGTGTGTGTGTGTGTGTGTGTGTGTGTGTGTGTGTGCGTATGTTGTGTGTGTGTGTGTGTGTGTGCCTTTTAGCTGTTAGATTTTTCTTTGTATCAGCGCTTAGAGCTACTTTTAGAATAAGCGCTTAACAAATCTCCTTTATTATTATGATTTAACTACTATGGTCGATCTGTCTCCAGAACTGTGATATAGACCTCAAAGGATGTTATGCTCTGCACTGCCGGCATTGGACGCAGTTTACGTTTCTGAAATCTTTAACAAACAACTCAACACGAAAGAGATCCAGCCGTCTAAGGAACACAAGTACAAAGTGATGTCAGCAAGAGACATTGATCCTCATGAGCCCCCGCGACTGAGGATCTAAGTCTCTTGCAGTTGGGTTGTGTTCACTTTTTTTTCTCGGCAGTTATGGGCTCAACCACGCGTTTCTGTTTTTGAAACAGTTCTGTTCATATGCATGAATGTGCCTCGGAGAGAGTTGCCATATTTGCGCCGTGAACGCGTCGATTCCCTAGGTCGAAGTTTCCACAGTTAACCCCTTCACTAAACACGATCCAGCTGCAAGAGATCTAGATCCTCATGAGCCCCCGCAGTTGCGGGGGCTCATGAGGATCTATACCTCTTGCTGACACCACTTTGTATCTGTGGTCGGCCGGGCGACTTTGACGGGCAACCAACAAAAGATTTGAGAAACACAAACTGCGTCCACTGGCAGGTAAGGGGTTAAGGACACCATCCACAGTAAAACCATGGGGGACACTTTTAACTATCACTGTCGATCCCTGTTAAAGTTTTGCTGTAAATGTGTCATGGGTGACTAATGCCGCTGAATTCAGTTCAGTATGGAGGAAGCCAGAGACAAGAAGAGATTATTTATCACATCCTAAGTGAGTCAATGTAGCAGGTGAATCTGTGTTTGAAGTTTCTGTATTTCTTTCTTTCTTTATTTATTTATGTACAGCCTACTCCGCTTATAACAAGGTCGGATACAACAATAGTCGGATATTAAATATAGCATCATTTTTTCAAAGGTCCCAACAAAACGTTTTTCAACGTAAATGACTTCGCTTATAACAAACATCGGATATAACACATAACAGGAAAAAAATGGGTGCCCTGGCGATTTGTCATATCGAGTTTACTGTATTTATTATTTATTTATTTATTTATCTGCATATATTTATTTGTTTATTTATTGCTTTTTTTCTGGCGGATTCTGTTTAAGATTTATTTTTAGAAATGTATCGCTGAAAAAAAAAAAAAAAAAAAAAAACGGCAACCTCTGGACCCATGTGTTATGGTGTGCCATTTTGGATCTTACGGCGTACGGAGACAGGATCTCATACCACAGAATAAAAGAACACTGACGATCAACAAAGAACAGTAGCTAAATAAATGATAAGAAGCCAATCATTTCATTATACCGGCGGAAAATGACAGTCACCACAGGACATAATGGCTACCGGAAGCTGTACGTCCCTTCTGTGACCTTGATATTTGTAAGCCGGGGGTGCGCGCTATCATAAGCCGTCGCAAAAGAATATGCCCCCCCCCCCCCACCCTCTCTCTATCTATCTCTCTCCACCCCACCCTACCCTTCCCTCCCTCCTCCCAATCCCATATGCAAGAGGCAAAGATTCTCATAAGCTCCTGCTGTCGGAGGAGCTCATATGAATCTGTGCCTCTTGTTGCGAGACTGGTCTAAACTACATCTATGGATGACACAGGAGATTTGTCTGTCGACCTCCTAGATGACCTCATCGTTCAGTTTTCGGTCACAAATGAGGCGCCGCTGAGCGCTCAGTGATTCGTTGCAATATTTATTGTCCACTTGATTCTAGTATCTAGTAGGAGTAACGCCACGATAGAACATATATAACGTGTGTGTGTGTGTGTGTGTGTGTGTGTGTGTGTGTGTGTGTGTGTGTGTGTGTGTGTGTGTGTGCGGTGTGTGTGCGGTGTGTGTGTGTGTGTGTTGCCACAAACTGCACAATTCTTCGAATTCGTTTCAACAGAAACCTAACTGACATGTTATGTAAATCAGGTATATTTTACATAAGCCGCATAATTTGTGTGGATTGGTGTATACGCTCAGGTCATTTTGCACGTACATGCACACTGACTTTGCCTTGACGTCGAACGCTGTTCAGCTGCACTTTCCGGCGGCGTCACCATGGGAATGCCATGTCGATCGCCACGGTGCTAATTTACTGGCGGACGGTCAGTAAATAAGAGGACTAGTACAAAGTGACTTTGCGTTTAACTCATTCGAAACGTGCCGTCTCCGGATCCGCGGCATATGCCGCGTATCCGGAGGCAGCACGTCTCGAATGAGTTAATCAAAGCGGAATCAAAGAATACAGTTCCGGACTGTAGAAACAAATTGACTCTGTTCCTTGTACAATGGCCCTGTGAGTCGGCACACGTAACAGACAAATTATAGCGTCCCTCAGTCTCAGGTATCAGGCAGGCATATTTTCAGGGTTCCTTGTCGAAAGAAACTTGGTCTAGCCAGGGCCAGCGTGGTTTTTCGTATCATGTTTCGGTCCAGTCAACTGGAACGACCTTCCAGCCCACTGTCACACATGCTTCATCTCCGTCTGCTTTCAGATCACTGCTCAAGACCTATCTTTTTTCTTACCCGTATAGTTAAAATGCATTTTGAGTGCGTTAGCAATCTTTGGCAGTAACTGTTCTTGTAACGGTGTGTGGGCATGTGTGTGTGCAAGCTTTTGATATATGTCACTTTACTTTTAGTAACATTTAAGTAGCTTTTATTTTCTTGTACCTTTTGTTCTGTGATTTTTTATCTTGTAAAGTGCTTAGAGCACCATTCGTTTATTATTATTTACAGAGGTGATGACTTGAAATAAAGAATCACTCAGCGCTGGATCTGTCCAGCGCTGAGTGATTCCCCTTGGTTTGTGTACAATTCTGCCAGCGCTAGCCTCACCTATCTGGTTTGTGAGTTGAAATAAAGAGCAGGAAAGTATAATTTAACGACATTTAAACTATTCGAGTTTCATGTGCCCTTTCGTCCAACATTATTGTATAGTCCGTTTTGTTACGTGGTAGAGCTGTAGTCGTAGTATGATAAACACACCAGACGCACGCACGTAAGGTTCTTTTAAATAAACTTCATTCAGCTGCAATCCGTCACACGTGGCTTAAGGATGTAGACAATACTGGAGTAACAGTTCCAACAATATTTTAATGCAAGACAATGTACATCCGCGCTCTCCTAACACCAACGTTATATAGTAAGACACTTTCTAGAATAATCCAAGAAAATCATTCAGCGCAACCAATCAAAATAATCCACGCAACCGGAACTCAAAAATATTAATAAAAAAAATGAACTCTCCAGAACACAAATTTGGCTGCTCACTTCAGCTCCAAATCCTTGGTAAAATGACATCTCACAAAAGTATGGCAAACTAGTCGGAAACTTCGAGAACTACCACGATCCTTCATAACACACAAGAAAACGGCTGACGGCTTCACGCGCCCAGTAAACAACTTGTTGCGAAGTGTCGCTAAATTACCGACGTCACACATACGAGGTCACTAGACAGCGCGACCTTTCTAGACCGTTCTGGACTAAACGTATCATAACGAAGTGAATTCCGCTCTGCGCGACCAAAAGAAAATGTTACTTAAAAAGGTACATGAATCATAACCATGATAGCTTAAATAAACATCGGATCGTTTCCTACGATTAACACATGTATGCACTCACAGGACAACACAACCACAATCGTAACACGTTTGAGCAAAGCGAACATGTAACCCGTTCTTGCCTGGAGCAGGTCGCTTTAAGCACATGTATATGCCTGTCAAATGTCTATTATATATATTTCCATGTCCTCCCAGTACCTCATTTATTACCCGATCGCAGTTTGAATGCCAGAAACCCTCCTCTGCCAGAAAAGACAGATGTACATTTTGGCTACATCACCAGATTGATGAGGCGTCTCGTAATTTGGATCTATGTTTCTCCTTCACTTTTTTTTTTCTCGCCGGAGGATTATTATTATTATTCTTAAAGGGAATGTACTTTGATTGAGTCCACCACCCTACAAGTTCAGTGCTAGGTCAACGGTCATCGACAAGCGGACGCATAGATTCTCATGAGCCCCTGCGGCATGCCGCGGGGGCTTATGAGAATCTATGCCTCTTGCTCTTTCAAGAACAGGCTTCATTCATAAATTTGCATCTCTGCTTCATGTTGCCAGAAGAAAAAGCTGACCTGGGTTAAATATGCCATATTATGACATGAATTATAGCTCTGCGCCCACCGCCACCTTCCTACGGCCTCAGTTACCGCGAGGACCTTGGGGTCAATACAGGGGACAGTTCAAGGTTAGGGGATAGTGCGATGGGAGAGGCCATCCCTAAGCAGAAGGTCATGGACTAACCCATATCATACTGAGGCTAAAAGCTTCACATTTGTACACTGCCATATGCAAGCTACATTATAGTACTTACAGATAAGGATATAGACCAATGGCTTTAGTTCAAGGGTGGTGCCAGAATAGCATGGCGCCTAGAGGCGCCAAGCTATTCTGGCACTACACTTGAACTATTTTAATCAAACTTATTTCACACACTGGTGTATTCCGAATGTTAAGGGCTAACAGACGTTAGCAAGGAGTTGCCGTCGACTCGGAAAGCCTTTTGACAAACAAGGTGGGAGATGATCCCATCATAAACCACCATTGAGTTGTCAATAATAGTGGACGGATCTATTTATTTGTTTATTATTTAATTGTTGCTTGTTTGCTTGCTTTCTGTTGTTTTCTGTTTTGTCGTCTAATATTGATTGATTGATTGATTGATTCAACTGATTCTTTGTTTTCTGGGTTGTATTATTTCGTCGAGCCATTTTGAGTCGACAATTAAACAGAGTATGAACGTATGCTTTGACGGGGGAAAAAAAAATTAATAAAAAGCTTTTATGTATTTGGGTTTAACGTATGAATAAACCACACTAAAATCACATCCCAGTTTAGCCCGTTCAGTGCCGAGACAATCTGAATGCCACCCACCTGCAAGAGGTTTAGATCCTCATGAGCCCCCCCCCCCCCCCCCCCGCATTTTCGGGGGCCCATGAGGATCTATGCCTCTTGCTGACACCGCTTTGAACCCGCGTTCCTGGGTCAGTTTGGGTTTTGGGGTGTTATAATAATAATAATAATAATAATAATAATAATAATAAGCGCATTAAATAGGCGCTTTATCCCAATTGAAAATCGGCTCAAAGCGCCGCCGCGAACTGAACCCAACAAGCACGCTCACGTGAACCACGCGCATTTACTCACACACTGTACGTAAACACAGAACATTCACGTGGTGCTAAGGGCAAGCTCAAGCGAGCTACTGAAGTGTTTGGAAATTCAAAATCGTTTGTATTTGAAATTTGATTAAGTGGGCTGAAGCTGATACCAAAGTGGAGGGGGAGGAAGAGCCGGAGTACCCGGAGAAAGAACCCCCGACAGTCCGTCCGAATTAACGGTGACACTTACTAGAGGAGAAAAATCCGACGCCGGAACCCGTAATCGAACCTCGCACCTTTAGCATTGGTGGCAGGCGCCTTAACCACTGCGCCACGGACCGCCCCGTTGAATTAATGAAGATTGCAGAAACGCAGTCTGCGTTAAGCGGCACCGAAAGAGTTAATTAACCCATTCAGCCCTGACGCACTACACTAGGAGATGGGTCAACCATGATAATTCAAGGGTAGTGCCAGATTAGCCTGGCGCCGACAGGCGCCAAGCTAATCTGGCACTACCCTTGAATTATCATGGTCGATCCATCTCCTGCTGTAGTGTCAGTCGTTAGATGATGCCTCCAAAATTTGGGAAATACGTCCGACGGGCTGAATGAGTTAGTTATACAGGTAAACTTTGTATCATGATTGAGGCGGAAATTCAAACACTTATGATGCCGCCTGCACATCCGGCGCCAATTTCAGTGTAGTTAGGACAGAGAACAGAACAGAGGTGAAACACTGTTGCAACGTCATTCGGTTTACTAATCATAGTCGTACAACAGTTTAGCAAATTAAAGGACCAAGATTGTTCTAGGGTGGTGCCAGAATAGCTTGGCGCCAGAAGACACCAAGCTATTCTGGCACCACCCTTGAACTATCTTCGTCGATCAGGCTTTCATTGCAGCGCTTAAAAGTTCAACTGAGGACCCAATGCGCATGTGAATGAATAAATGGTATGGCCGCAAACGACAGTTGCTCCCCTCTCACACCGTCGGCATCCTTGCGGGTGGCGATGGTCACGACGTCACATTTAATGGACGTGCTGACAGGCGGCTGTAAAGTGCAGTGGGTAGGTCCAGAGCGGAACGTCATCCGTCTGGAACAGACACAGGTGTTCATTGACAACCCAACTATAAAGGCGTGGTATAGAGGCTTTTATTATAAAGGCGTGGTATAGAGGCTTTTACTCCCATCCCTGCCACTGTACGTACACTTTGTAGTTCTGGAATCTTGCGTGCGTAATTTAGACTGAACGACAATGGCATTGAACCGTCTGTGTTGGGTTATTTCTCGGGTTACATCGTGGTTTGTAGTCCTCTGAAGCTGATTATCAGACCTCCGTGCCTTCTGCTCGTCGGTCTGATAATCATCTTCATTGGACTACAATACCACGACGTAACCCTCGAAGTAACCCAACACAGACGATTCAATGCCTAATTGGACAAAATGCAGCTGAGATTGCTGTACAGAGTACTAAAAATACTTTACTGTGACGAAATCAGATTTTCAAAATGTTAAGCCGTTTGCAAAATATCGACCGGCAAATCTTTGTCTTGTTTTGTTATGGCGCGCAGTGTAGTAAGTCTAAAGCTACGGTTCCAAAACCACGAATCCGATACTAACTCATTGTGCCCAAGGTATGAAATACCCACATTTTGGAGTTATGCTTTGAGGACTGCATTACAATTGAGCAGACAGATCGACCATGATAGTTCAAGGGTGGTGGCAGAATAGCTTGGCGCCTATAGGCGCCAAGCTATTCTGCCACCACCCTTGAACTATCATGGTCGAGCCATATTTTAAACAATCCAGACCAAAAAGGTGACTGCCAAGCGTGTAAAATGCAAAAGAAGTACCCAACGGAGAAAGAAACACGCTTAGAAAAGACGGGTACAACACAATTTATTAATATTTCGGGTAAATACCCTTTGTCAAAATAGACAAACAAACAAACAGAGGGATTAGCCGCTACTTATCTTCATTCGCAGAAGGAATGTGGCAACATTCATATAGGAATGAGCCATATTTTGATGTGGTGTGTTGAATTTGACTGAGTGTTGAATTTAACTGAGCAGATTTCAGACATAGTACGATCAGTAGCAGGGAATGGGTTGGACAGTGTACTTTTGACACGCCGCCACTGCACAAAAACAACATGATGTGAGCCAGTTTGGTTCTTGAAGTGTAAATATCATGGTCACTGACATTGGTGACGGATGTGTGACCGTTGGTCACGCAGGCGCTTACACCATAATGTAGCCGCGCGGGAGGGGGGGGGGGAGGGGGTGGGGGTGGGGGGTGGGGGGAACAGCGAAACGTGGAACCGACCACGTTGTAGTGGTCACCTCAAGGTGAAAACGAACAAGCTACGGCTCAGTGCTGAACCATTCGGCACACTTGCATATTTTTATATTTATATATTTATATATCGTACATCTGTGATTCTGAGACGCAGAAAGTGAATAGAATCTATCTTGTGACAAGATATGCTTCTATAAACAACAGCAGAGGTAAAAGAAAGACTAGGGGTGAGGTTAGTCCTACGCTAGCCACGAAGCAGGCATGACTAACCTCACTCATGCAACTGGCTCTTGACACCCGACCTCCCGGCACAGTGAAAGACATACCCCTCAATGTCTTTAACCCTTGTCATTCGGCATACACCAATGTGTGAAATAAGTTTGACTAAAATAGTTCAAGGGTAGTGCCAGAATAGCTTGGCGCCTCTAGGCGCCAAGCTATTCTGGCACTATCCTTGAACTAAAGCCATTCAGTGGTCTTAAGTACTGTAATGTAGCTTGCGTATGGCAGTGCCGTACAAATTTGAAGCTCAGTTTTAGCCTCAGTATGATATGAGTTAACTAGACAGATATACTGACGTAAGACGTATTCGTCAGTACCAGCGAAACTTGAACTATACGGACATTCTCAAATACTTCTTAGTGTGTACGTGCGCTCGAAATTTCTTTCCCATACACACATAAACGGAAAATAGACAGCAGCGAACACACGAATCGAATCGCCATACCGTATTGAGATTGACGACACTGATGTCCGCTAGTAATAGTGACAACCTTAGAAAAGGACTGCTAAATAAACAAAACTGCTTTCATTTTCCGTCATTATCCGAGTTCTAATTGCAAGTAGTCTTTACTCAACAACACGCAGGATTATAAAAAGCACTGATGTTTACACTGTCAACGGAAATCTCCGCGCCGAGTCAGTCGACAGTCCCGGCAATAGGTGGCACCCAACAGGTCACCAGTTAGACAGAAACAAACACATATCAGTGGAGGATCCAGAGGCAATTTTATTTTATTATTATTATTATTATTATTTTTTTTTTGCAGGGGCGGGGTGAGGTGGAGGTGGGAGGAGGGAGGGGGTGGGGTGGGTTCGGACGATTGGTTAGGGAGGGATTTAAAAAATATTATTATTATTTTTTAGCAGTGGTTGGCTGGTTAGTTGTTTGTTATTATTATTATTATTATTATTATTATTATTATTAGTTTAGTGGCGGTTGGTTGCTTGGTTGGTGAGTTTTCTTTTCATTACGGCACGCAGTCTTGTCCTTTCTTACGTACTGAATAAGTGGATGGGCCTAATGTGTCGAGATTAGTCAAATAACCTCAGTTCGAACTAAATACGTAAATGACGGGGTCGTCATAGTCCTTCATCCAGAAACAGAGTGTCAGGTGCCCCCGCAGTCAAAGGGGCTCATGAAAAGTAGTAAACTATGAGGCATAAAAAACGCGAAAAGAAAGGAATCATTAAAACGTTAATAATTTGATTACAGATCGAAGTGAATGTAGTCAGCACGTGCAGCAAGCTTAGTTCTTGCTGTTGTTTTACCCACCGCACTGCGCGATTAGTGCTGAGTCAGCCTTCTCTGCACGGGGTCAGGGCGTCATGCGACCCACTTGCACCACGTAAAGAAATGTGAACATCAGCCCACGCTGTTCAGTTAACCCAGGCTATAAATACTCCGCCTAGGAAATGTTTTTAAAAAGTCCAAATAATCAAGATGCCAAAACTTTCAGCCCAAGATCGTGAAAGAGCACTGGAACGTCTGGACGCCGGGGAGTGAACACAGCAGGTCGCTATCGCTCTGGGCGTGCATGTCTCCACTGTTTATCGCCTTCAAAGCCGTTTCCAGACAACCAACACCACTAATGATCGTCCGAGGAGCGGCAGGCCGAAGGCAACGACAGCAGTACAAGACCGTATTATCCGACGTCAGCATTTGAAGGATCCCTATGAGACCGCTGCCAACACGGCCAGAAACACCCTTGGCATGCACGGGAGACCGATTAATGCCCGCACCCTACGTCGAATCCTGATTTCAGGAGATCTCCATTGCAGGCGTCCAGCTAGACGACCCATCTCGACTGCTTGGCACCGCCGGAACCGTCTTCAGTGGGCGCAATACCACATCAGCTGGCGTCGTCGTGACTGGCACAGGGTCCTCTTCAGTGACGAAATCAGGTTTTGCATTGCGTCTGATGGTCGTACCAGGATCTGGCGAAGACATGGACAGCGGTTTCGAGCCGCTAACATCTTGCAACGGAGAAGATAAGGGGGTTAAAGCGTGATCGGGGTTAACGGAGTTCTTTATTCTCTCCAGGATGATCCTGTTGAAGACCTTTCCTAGTACTGACAGCAAGGCGATTCCTCTGTAGTTAGAACTGGTACACAAAGCCAACCTTTTATTTATGTGAAAATACTGTGAATACGTGCTTATTTTCGTGACCTGTCGGAAAGGTCAAGGTCACAAAGGTCTATACTATTTTGTGGATTGGTCACACACTTGAGCCATACGGGCTTTGCATTATTGTTTTAACCTTCGTCCACAGATTAACCGGGTGAACTCATTCGAGACGTGCCGCCTCCGGATACGCGGCATAAGCCGCGTATCCGGAAGCGGCACGTCTCGAATGATTTAATGATTTCGTCCTCGTTCGTTGCAAACGAAACCTCACGACTCAGCAGTGTGGGATGGCGCCTGTGTGGGTGACTGTAACATAATGTCTATTTCCGCTCCAGACATGATGGTCACAAAGGGAATGGCTGGCGCCGGAGTTGTCGGACGGCTGCGGGATGGTTAGGGTATCAACTGTCCCAGGCTATTTCCACTATTATATACTGACGGGCAAAAGAAATGCGACATTTTTGGATTCCAAAAATGTCGCATTTCTATTGCTCGTCAGAAAGCATGTTCGCATGTTATAATTTTTAAACAGACCGAGCGACTCCCATTTTCCAACTGTTTTATTTATAGTCACCTCGAGGTTCGCTCTCGGTGACTGACGTCGTTTCACCACGTATACATCATGTAGATAACTGTACTTAATAACAATAATATAATATAATATAATATAATATAATATAATATAATATAATATAATATAATATAATATAATATAATATAATATAATATAATATAATATAATATAATATAATATAAGGAAGACTAATGATAATAATATAATACAGATTGGTTCAGCGCTTGTTCTAAAAATAGACCTAAGCGTTGATACAAAAAGAAACTAAGAGCTCGCACGCGCACACACACACACACACACACACACACATACACACACACACACACACATGATAATAGGGATGATTATATATACAGTGCCTCCCCAGGCACTAGTCAAAGGCAGTGTCGAAGAGGTGGGTTTTGAGAAGTGATTTGAAGGAGGGGAGCGTTTGACACTGAGTTACGGCAGGTTCCATGTGGCGGGGCGAACCAGTGGCATCAACGCTGGACAAACACGTACACACTCAAGAGTCGCTGAACAGATATATTTCTCACAACAAGTTACGCGCCAGCCTGAAAATTTGTCACGATTTCAAAATATGCACATCTCGTTTTGCCTTGGGGTTTTGGACAACAGTCTCGTCCAAACATTTCAAAACATAACTTCAGCAACTGTTGATATACAGCAATGTTACGTGGGGAATATCTTCAGCCATGGTGAGCTCCCAGCATAACAAGTTTAATTCGCTGAACTCAGAGGTAAAAAAAAAAAATCATCTGAAGTCGGAGTATGGACACCTAGATAATTTGGGGTAATTAAAAGCAGCCACACATGCATAAAATCCCCCTACGTTGACGTGTGGCCATCTAGATGGTGGTGGGGTATTCAAAAGCAGCCACACATGCAATCCTCTCACTCTAGTGTTCAGCCCAGGTGCACAACAACAAATACAAAACCAGGTTAACCTTGAAGTATGCGGCTGATCCAGTTAGGATGAGTTTGGACAACTGCACGTGCTATACGTACGCCATGCTCTGACGAGGTCTTTTCAGGTCACGCGTCGTCAGGTCACGTGTTTCCTCCCTGGTCTGTTGTACTCTGAACTCATGGCAACCTCCTCCTTTGGGTAAGGTTGCCATGAGTTCAGAGTACAACAAAGCAGGAGGTTACCGTGCATCAGTTCAGAACTTATCTTTCCTGACACTGTCCTGGCTTACTACCTAACTATATGACTACAACAGTCTTGCAAGTCCGTAGAATTCTGCGTACACCTGAAAATGCTGTGATCCCCTGCAACTGCAGTGGCTCATGAGGATCTACGCCTCTTGCAAATGAAGCAGTTTGGTTAACTTTTTCGAGACGTGTCGCATCCGGATTCGCGGCCTCAGGCCGCGAATCCGGATGCGACACGTCTCGAAAGTGTTAAGCAACTGTCTGACCAAAATTCTTTGCGCTGTTGGATATGGAGATCGTAGTTGCTAGTCTTTGGACGTCCTTTCTCTGAGGGCTACATATTAACCCCTTGACTGCCACGAAAATTAAACACCACTCAGCTGCAAGAGGCACAGATCCTCATGAGCCCCCGCAGTTGCGGGGGCTCATGAGGATCTCTGCCTCTTGCTGAAAGAACTTTGGATCCACGTTCCCTTGGAGGCTGGAAATGTGTCTCGTTGAATGTAGAGTGATTTCAAGCACACTATCTGCGTCTACTGACAGTGACGGGGCTAAACTCCGTCAGCACGAGATAGACCAGAGATCCATTACAGTGTCAGAGTCTACAGCCTCTGTAGCCTGCAGAAGGTCCTGGCGATCCGTCATGCTTGTACCTCTGCAAAAGACGTATCCCGGACTGGCCTTGGCTTTCAATACTCGGTAATCGGAAAGCCACAGACTCTGAACCTCATAAGCCCGAAGTTCTGTCGCGAAACCTAATGTTCTGATTCACACTGGCTGTCTCCTTTCATCCGCAGCGCCCGGAATGAAGGGAGACAACCATTGTGGGTTGGCCTTGTCGATCTTGTTCTTGAAGGTCTGTCCACAGAGGGAGAAAACGAAGTTAGTGCTTATATGGTTAGTGTTGGGTGCCCCTTGCTCGGAGCGTAAATAGGGTACTAGCTTAGACGCTTTCAGTCATGGGCACAAAACTCTTGCCATAACTGCCGGTTTTCTCCCCCTATGGTCCCGTACATTTTCTTTCAAGGGCACAGCACCAATGACACAGTTGTCACTGGCAACTCAGAGAGTGCTCTGCGTTTGCGACACAAACACATGAAATGGGCCGATTACAGCTAATACCAGGAGACCTAGCTTTTTATAATGTGTACAGCTGCTCACGAGAATCTAACTACTGGGCGAGAAATTTTTATTAGTGCTGCATATCTTCTTTTCTAAATTATTTAACCTCTTCACTGGCGAGAAACAAACGAAGATTACTCAACTGCAAGAGGCATAGATCCAAATGTGCCCCCGCAGTTGCGGGGGCTCATGAGGATCTGTTCCTCTTGCTGATCCCACTTTTTACCCGTGTTTCTTTGGGGAAAGCTTTTTTTTTCTTTTTCGCGCAGAATGAACGAAGATTCCAGGCAAACAAATCTCCTACGACCACTCAAGCAGGGAAGGGGTTAATTTATGATGTGACAGATCACCATGTATATGAACCTTTTGGCTATAGGCAGCGCTTTTGTCGCCATGTTGCCTGCAGGAATCTTCTCGACAAAAAGCGCTACCGACAGCAACAGGGTTAAGAAAAATGTGCTCTCGAAATAAAATCTGCCGCACATTATCCTGTTTTCTTTCAGTCTGCCTTTTGAGATGTGACACAGATGTTTTGGTCCTTGCCAACAAATGGTTCGTAATTTTGGACTTTACGGCAATAATAATAATAATAATAATAATAATAATAATAATAATAATAATAATAATAATAATAATAATAATAATAATAAAGGAGATTTGTTAAGCGCTTATTCTAAAAGTAGCTCTAAGCAATACGCCGTATGGTCCAGAATCACAGACCAACACGCTTCTTTCTCTTGGCTACTGCGACCACAAGGGGAGGGAATACCAGTTTTTCTGCCAAGAGTTTCGGCATTGGGTTGACTCGCTCAGAATGCCAACTGAATAGGCAACTCATCCTTGGAGCGAGTCAGATCAGGGGCACGCAACTCTTGGCAGTTAAACTTAGATTTCCTCCCCCCCCCCCCCCCCCCCCCCCTTTGTGATGTGGATCGAATGTCTGTCGCAAATGTGATGACTAAGGATGCTGCACGTAAGCCGACCCCAGTGCATGACGGCATTCCCGTACTGGGTCACGTACGCACTTTCCGCTCTAGGCTGGCATGGCTACATAATATTATGGTGTCCGCATGCAATCTGGTAACGAACGATATCCGAGGAAAACGAAATTTTTATTTTAGTCAGAACACTGGTATATACTATCTGAGGCTTTCTTCACGGTTATGAACATTTATTTTTTTAAGCTCAGTACAGGTTTGGCCGCAGTAAACTTATCTACGGTTAGGGTACAGCCCCCCCCCTCCCCCCCCTTTCCCTTCCCGGCCCTCGGCATCCCAGGCCCAACCCTCATTGAAAACCATGGATGTGAATGAAGCAATGGATGAGGATTGTACAGATGGCTGGTGTCGTCTGCGGGACTTCTACACGTGACGGCCAGCCCATACTCCATGTAAAGTGCACGTGAGGACATACATATCCCACGGGCAACTTCGCCGCAGGATTGACAGGGCGCGACATGGCGCGAGACCTCGCGCACCGGAAATGCAGACCTTGGCGTTACCCAGCAGCCCTTGCGGCTGGAAAACACGGACATGCGTCCACCATTAGTACTATTCCTCGGCTGATAACGGTGTAAGATAACACGGACAACCTTCACGACACTCTCTGTCACAGAGGCACTTTTTATTTATCTGTCTGTCGGGGAGGGGTGGTGGTTAACATTTGGAGTGCACTAGTGTCAATAAAGTATGGTCGAGTTGCACGTAATTTTCAACAGCCGGTACCTGCCTGTAATAGTTCCAACGGCTTTGTTTTTAGCTATTTTTAGCCCCACGCACAAATCTCGCTGCTATGCAGAGGGACACTTGGTTGGCAGTTACTGGCTCGGAAAAGTTTCCTGCAACTGGGGGGTAGGTTTTCTGATGCATTAATTGGTGGGGCAGCCACTGAAATCTTTGCCACTTAGAACACTCTTGGGGCCAGTTGCATGAGTGAGCTTAGTCCTGCGCCAACCACTAAGGAAGGTGGTCCTCTGTAGTGGAGCACCTTGCTTAGTGGCTGGCGCAGGACTAAGCTCACTCGTGCAACTGACCCCTGAGCTGTACTTCTTTTTGCCATCAGATGGACATTGTCACGCCTCGCTCTGTTCGTTGCAAACTGAGAAGAAACTCTAGTAAGAAGAAACCGAGAAGAAACTGTAGTACCAGGGGCCCCAGGTGAGATTGACTCAGTGCGCTGGTCGTTACGTGTAGAAAATGATGGGCAGAACATTAAACATAGACCGGTATATGTGATATTGAACTGAGTGCTTGGTTATGATTTGGACCCCACGTCTCCAGACCGGAAGGCCCTAAAATCACAGATGAACCCATACATGGAGACAGCGCATATAGAATAATAACTGATAGACGGTCGGGTTGAAATAAATGTCAGTTCAAATTTCAGTGAGAACTCGGTCATCAACAACAATAACAACACATAAAGGCAAACTATTAAAAAAAAAAACACTAACCTACCAAACAAACAGCAACAATAACAACAAAAATAATAATAGCAACAACACATATAGTAAAGATAAAAAGACAAAGGCAAACAATTAAAATCAAATACCAAGAACAATAACAACAACACACAAATCAAAGATAACAAGATGAGGATTTCATCCCAAAGTCTACCGTATTGTTTGAAGCTAACATGCGTTTTTCTTTTAGGAACATTCAGAGTTGTTCATATTTTTAAGCTTATCCTTTTGATCCATTTCCCTCCTCTCTAAGCCAATCTCTGATCAACACACATGCTGGCGCACACAAATAAAGACGGACAGACGGCGCTTCCCGCCATTAGTATGCTCTGTTGGTTCGTGTAGCGACAGGAATTCTGAAGAATAATAGCACAAGCAGCAAAATGACCTCACTGTAAGCTGACGTCATGGCATCGCTAGTCTCACGACGCTGTGTACACAGTGACGTATTTGATGTTTCATGTCACTCATCCGAAATTCACGTTTTCTTCCACACACCCTCTGCCAGGGCTGACTGTTTGAAGGCAGTATATACTGGATCCAAAACTTGCAAAAATTAATTAATTATTATTCAGAAAGCTGAAGAGGTACTGACAAGCCTGGATTACGAACTCATCCAATGTTTGTTTCAAAGCTAGCTATCCAAAATTCCAAGTGAATAGAACAAAAATTACGGACTCAAATGTGGGTCACTGACCGACTTTTTATAAGCGGTCTTCCTAAATCAAACTGTCAGAGAGAGAGAGAGAGAGAGAGAGAGAGAGAGAGAGAGAGAGAGAGAGAGAGAGAGAGAGAGAGAGAGAGAGAGAGAGAGAGAGAGAGAGAGAGAGAGAGCTTTTCTTCGTGTGAATTCATGTATTCATGTATAACAATGACGTGTCTGGTGCTTTGCGTCAGTTCAGCAACAGTGTATAACAGCAACAACGTCTAATGTGGCTAGCGCTTTTACGTCACCATCACTGAAGTCGACAATTGTAGACATGTTTTTTTCTGCGATAAATTATTCTTTTACGAAAACATTGAATAGATGCAAAGCTGGTTAATGAACTCATCCAATATCTTTCTCGAAGCTAGCTGAATTCAAAATTTCAAATGAATATAACACAAATTACGGACTCAAATGCGGATCAGCCGACTTTGTATAAACGGCAATTGTTTTGTAAAAGTCAGTAAATCAATCTAAAAATGCTGAAAAGTACTCCGAGATACATCTTGAAGGAAGCATTTCCTAAATTTTCAGACCTGTTCGCATGCAGACACAAGAGAAACTCGTGTCTACACACACACACACACACACACACACACACACACACACACACACACACACACACACGCACGCACGCACGGCGCACGCACGCACGCACGCACGCACGCACGCACACACACACACACACACACACACACACACACACACACACACACACACACACACACACATGACGTTTCCAGCCAAATGTACATTCAACAACAACGGCGTAGCTAGGCATGACGTAATTTCTATCGTGTTACTTCACTGTCAGAGACTGATGTGTGCCCGCATATGTTCGTCATTTGCATGCTATGGAACGTGCTCCGACCAGCCCCATCAAAGTCTTCCGTATTTTCAATACGGTAGACAAAAAGACAAGAAAACAGAGCACTCGGATATCAGCGGGAACACTCGGTATGAGCGGGGCAGAGTGCAGACCCACAGTTCAACTTATTCGGTTATCAACTCAGTGATCCTAGTTCTAGTTGTAGGTCATCACTGCATCAGTGATCCCTAGTTTCTGACAGACTCGACAGTGCAGCATCATAGTATCTCCAATGAACTAAGCTACGTGGTGGGTCTTCCCACTTTCAACAAGTCGTTTATCAATCGTAACATAGTAGAACGTGTCAGTTGCATGTTGGCGCGGTCTGATGATGGCTTCCCTTGTCTGAGGGAACGAGAGTAGTTTGCTCAGCAAGAAAAAACGAGATGAGGATTAAATCCCAAAGTCTACCGTATTGTTGGAGCTCACATGCGGTTTTCTTTTAGGAACATTCACAGTTGTTCATATTTTTCAGCTTATCCTTCTGATCCATTTCCCTCCTCTTTGACTGACCCATCACTTCTGATCAAAACACACCGGCGCGCACAAATAAAGACGGACACATGGCGCTTCCCGCCATAAGTACGATCTGTGGGCTGGAGTAGACACCAGGAATTATGAAAGGAAGAATAGCACGAACAGCAAAATGACGTCATATTAGCTTCACGTCATGGCATCGCTAGTCCCACGACGCCATGTGCACCTGACGAATCTGATGTCGATTCAGAAACATGGTATAACTTATTGCTTTGCGACAAGTTAGGAACATTGTGTAACACTGATGTCGTTGGCGCCTTTACGTCACCGTCACTGTCTGATCCTTCTCTAGAAGTCGAGAATTCTTACTTATTATTTTTTTTTCTGCAATTAATTACTTTTGAAAAGATACTAAGCTGGCTAACGAACTCATCCAATGTCTATCTCCAAGCTAGCTATATCCAAAATTCCGAGTGAATAGAACGAAAATTACGGACGGAGTTATTCTCTGAGGACTGCTTTACAATTCAGGAGACAGATCGACCATGATAGTTCAAAGGTGGTGGCAGAATAGCTTGGCGCCTATAGGCGCCAAGCTATTCTGCCACCACCCTTGAACTATCATGGTCGAGCCATATCGTGTTGTGTGTCGCAAGCAGAATGAGGTATGCATGCCAAGCAGCTCAATACTGACTGCCAGGCTTTTATCCTAAACTACAGCCGTCCCAGTCATCGGGCTGACGTTGGCCGCTGTTGGCTCGCGCACTTCAGTGCGCGAGGCAACAGCGGCCTACGTCGGCCCGATGACCTTCTGCCCACCTTGTGCCAACCAAGTGAAATCAAGTATGTATAGGTAACAAGCCAGGGATTTACGGGAATAGGTGCTGTGTCAGTATTCCTCAGTCGTCCAAACCTTCAATAGCTCTAGGGATCGATGACCGTTCCGTGACGTTTAGGGCTTATCTCCCTTTGTCCACCACCATTACGGTGATGTCAAAAGACGGGGCACCGAATAAGGTCTGAACAAATTTGGATCCCATCTGGATTCGAACCCGGGACCCCTCTCCGGCGGACGAGGGTCGAACCACCGAGCCACCCAGCTCGCCCAATTACACTTCCAAGTCCTTTAAACCCTTTTCATCCTGATACACTTTGGCCCAAAATAAATTTGACTATGATAGTTCAAGGGTGGTGCCAGAATAGCTTGGCGCCTCCAGCGCCAAGCTATTCCGGCACCACGCTTGAACTAAAACGGTTGATCCGGCTCCTAGTCTTTAATGTGGCCTTCACAGCACAATGAGCAACTTTAAAAAAAAAAAGTCAGCCTCAGGCTGTAATGGGTTAACACTCGACTAAGGTATGTCCGTTCTGGAGTCCCCTCCCCTCCCCTCTCCTCCCCCTCAGTCACCCACCCACTCTCCTCTCGCTGAGAACGACTTTAGTTGTCCCATAAATTTCACACTGGTTTCACCTCATTCTATATCCGCTTCGCAGAGTGAGCGAGATCCAGCTGCGTTCAGTCTTTCGTTGCCAGTGGACACAGATGGCAGATGTGCAGTCTGCGTCAGTTCTAACGCCGTCCAAGAACATGGATCCCGCCAAGTGGTGTCAGCAAGAGGCATAGATCCTCATGAGCCCCCCCCCCCCCCCCCCCGCAATTGCGGGGGCTCACGAAGATCGATGCCTCTTGCGGTTGGTTCGTGCTCTGTGATTCTCGGCAATTAAAGGGAACACAACCATTTTTGTTTTCGAGTTCTGAAAACTGACAAAGTGGCGTGTGTCTAGTGAGTCTGTAGAAAACGCACAGCATTCACAGTGCGAAATCATCACATATTATTAACTCGTATCGTTCGGAATACACCAGTGTGTGAAACAAGTTTGCCTAAAATAGTTCAAGGGTAGTGCCAAAATAGCTTGGCGCCTCTAGGCGCCAAGCTATTTTGGCACCACCCTTGAACTAAAGCCATTGGTCTATATCCTTATCTGTAAGTACTATAATGTAGCTTGCGTATGGCCGTGTACAAATTTGAAGCTTTTAGCCGCAGTATGATATGGGTTAACACGCTTTCAGAAGAAATCATCTACAACTCGCTTTCAGGAGTTATGTGTTGCCTTGTTTTCTGAAATAGGTAGGCCCTTGACTAACATGTCAGTCATCGTGTCGGCACAAACCTCCAGCTAGCACACACCCGTCTGCAATATGACGGGTGTAGCACGAAGTGACTGATTTCAGTTTAATTCGAGAAAATCCCAGCAAAATGAAACACGCTTAGAAAGGACAGATACAACACTTTAAAAAAATGGCATACACTGACTAGACAAATAGAATACACTAGTTAGGCAGGCCTACTTATCTGCTTTGTTTTGTTTTGTTTTTAGGCGAGGTCTGTAACTAACATATTAAACCTGAGAAATTGTACAGCTTGTGTTGTAGGCCTATCTATCCTTTTTAAACGTGTTTCTTTCTTGGTTGTGATTTTGTTTGCATTTTACTTGCATGGCAGTCAAATTTTTGGTCTGGGTCTCAATTTTCAGGCGGGCGTAAACACGTATACATACGTATATTGCCAAGTGCTCAAACAAGACTTGGGGTGGGGGGGGGGGGGGGGGTGATGGGGCCGGGGGGATGGGGGCGGGGGAGGGGGGGATGGGGGAGGGACGAGGAGAGGGGGGAGGGGTAAAGAACATGGACATTTCTTTTACTCTTTCAAAATACATTTTGGTCCTTATATAGTAAGAACGTTCAGTGTAATGTTGGGTTTGGCCAACCTAAATTTGTCACCGTCACACGACGCCGTTTGTTTTCACGAAAGCATCTGTGAACTATTTTTGATTGTTTTGATCACGGCGACCGCCACCGACCCTTGAAGGCTTGACTCCGTTCTAGAGCTCAAGTGGGCTGTGCCGCAAGCAAATACCCTTCCATCTGCAAGAGGCGCAGATTCTGACGACCCCCTGCATCGCAGGTGGTCTTGAGAATCTGCGCCTCTTGCTATTAAGGGTTGATCACTAATTACGTGAACGTATCATGGTGGCAAGGTATCGTGGTTTATGGTCGTGAGCTCGGAGGTAATTATTTTAGAAGCACGCACAAAAACAATGAAGGAAGGTCACTCTACGCGATTGGCCGAGGCGCCGGAAGTTGCCGTCCCGGCACCGGAAGTCGACGCGTGTAGATAAAGTGGCGTCACGAAGGAGTTATTTTTCGGGGTCACCGATGTAAAATCCACAGATCTCTGTATTATTGTCGCAGCTGTAGTAATAGTAGAGATATAAATAAATACCAGCGTGGGCCGATCAAGTAACTCTCCACGCGTCTTGCAAATGGCCGCCAAGGATATCTTTAGTTTTAGGTCGCCATGACTTTTCTGGCGAGAGGAGTATCATTTGTAGATAAATGAGGCCATTCATTAACCCCATTGCGTCCGATACTGACAATTATATAGATCGGCCATGATACTCACAGGGTGGTGCCAGAATAGCTTGGCGCCTGAAGACGCCAAGCCGCTGGCAGCACCCTGTGACTATCATGGTTGGTTCTGCGTCCACCGTAATCGTAGTATAGTGTTGATTACAGCTCCAAAATTTTGGAATTTCAACCTTACAGTTAAGTGTATTAACTCAATGCAGGCCTAGAGGAGAACATTCTCGGCAACCCCCACAGCTTGGACGCATGAAAATAGATCTTTTGCAGGACTATGCTTTTGCCGAGGGATTCTGTCTTTGAAAGCAAGACAGTTAGTCAGTTTTGGGGAAAATCGAAATTGTTACTGTAATTCAATGGAAACCTTGTTTTGTTTTGTTTTTTACTTAAATGGACCGTGAAGGCAAAAGATAATAAGTCGATTTTGTGAAAAGCGCGATTTTCATTAATCACAATGAAAATCTCGCTTTCAACAAAAATGAACTTACTGCCTTTTGTCATCAGAGAAGCCAGCTCTCTAACTCCTAGATTACGTCCAGTACCCACGGTGTCCGCCATATGAGCGGTGTACGGCATGTCCGAAAGTCCATGTCTTATTAACTGGATACATCGATCCCTTCAGCTCGTTGTGACTCATGTAACTCTGTGCTTCTTGCTGATGGAAAGGATTGAGTGAGGGGCTTGGTCACAGAGCTACAATGTCGGGAGATTGCGACGCTACTGCCTCGTGAAAGACAAAAGACAGCAAGACCATTTTTGTGAAAAAGCGGGATTTTCATTGTATTGCTATGAAAATCTCGCTTGACACAGACATGGACTTACTGTCTTTTTCACTATCACAGGGCAGGCTGGAAGAAAACTCTGTGGTTGGTGGGTTGGAGTCAGATTATTTTTCGTATCTAGCCTGAAAGCTTTCTGGCTGTTATGGAAACCACGCCTGACGTAGAAAGTGTGAAACATCAGTTGTTAATTTCAGTCGTAGAGTGAATGGACAAAACTACCTCGGCTTGAGGAACCTAAATGTAAGCCGGACTTTTAACTCATTTTGCCCGAGGTACGAAATACCCACATTGTGGAGTTATCCTCTGAGGACTGCATTACAATTTAAGAGACCGTTCGACCATGATAGTTCAAGGGTGGTGGCAGAATAGCTTGGCGCCTGTCTTGCTGTAGCGTGTCGTGGGCAGAATGAGTTAAAACGACATTTGCATGGATTTATCGCGATCCGGCTGAACATTTAACCCGTTCAAAAATGTGAACACCGCCCAACTGCAAGTGGCATAGATCCTCATGAGCCCCCGCAATTGCGGGGGCTCATGAGGATCTATGCCTCGTGCTGACACCATTCTGAATCCATGTTCTTGGGACAGCTAGAGGTTTTTGTGTGTGTTGAATTAACGAAGACTGCAGAAACACGGTCTGCATCAGCTAGCGCTGAGCGGGCTAAGAACAGCTATATAATGTGCAGACAGGGGGTGGGGTGGGGGGGGGGGGGTAACGGCTGACATTTCTTTAACCCGTTGGCGGCTGTCGGTAGCGCTTTTGATCGAGGTGATTCCTGCAAGTGTTAGGAAATTCCATAGCTTTGAATAGGCAAACTTTCTGTTCACCCCGCCCCTATCCCACCCCCTCCCCACCTCTCCGACATAATTACTGTGCGTACGCTTGCACTTACAAGTAAATCAGTGAAATTGTTTTTTATGGGGGTCGAGGAGATCCCCTCTACACCAATAATGATCAAGAACCACTGATGGAGGCCTTTTGCAGTTCTGTCAACGCGGCCACGGCACGCAAGCCAGCTAGTTTATTTTCCACGCTCGGCGATGCTTCCGTCAATGTACGTGATTTTGTCCAATCAGAAGAGAAAACTTTCGCCTCCAGCGCCAGATGACGGAGATAGCCCGGTCGTGATTGAGCGAGATGGATCGACCGTGATCTTCAAGGGTAGTGCCTGATTAGCTTGGCGCCTAAAGGCGCCAAGCTAATCTGGCACTACCCTTGAAATATACTGTCGATATGCCTCGAGACGAGGCAATAGACAACCACCACTTTGGCTGTCACGGTAGATCGGGAAGGCGCAAAGCTAATCTGGCACTACACTTGAACTACATGGTCTATATAAAATGGAGACCAGCCAGAAAATCCAAAGTCATTGACCACCACCACTTTGGCTTGATCTGTCTTCTGAGACACGTATGTAGTGCTCAGAAGAAGATTAAGACTATTAGCCTTTGCGCGCAGGACTGAAAAGGATGACAAAACCAACTGTAGGCGCAAGACGGCGGAGCTCAGTGCGTGTTGATATGCGAGTCAGCCCCCTCGCTCGCGCGCAGTGAACTAGTCACTCTTTTTTGTTCGTCCATCGCGAAGCGATGAGGACCACTTCTCTCATCCAGTTTGTTGCTGGAGTGGAGCTGGTCTGTGGATGCGTAGATGGCTGATGAGGCCGATCTGCGCCTGAAAAGTTCTCTGGCAGTGCGGACAGCGTTGGGTCCAGGGTCGCTGGCTCTGACTTTCTGACTGTTTTGTTGGCCTCACAGGCTGCAGACCCTTTGTAGGGAGAGGAGCGCCACTCGATCCGGCCTTGAGCCGTCTGCTCCCAGGTGTCGGGGCTGATGCCAAACGCTTTGAGGGACGTCTTCAGCGTGTCATTGAAGAGTTTCTTTTGGCCGCCATGGAAACTCTACATGTAGGGTGAGAAGTGCGCAGCGCGCGCGAGGGGGCTGACTACCTAGCTCGTCAGGCGCCTATGCGGCACCGACCCACATTAAACGAACCCCCACGGCGTCCAGCAAATCGGGTGCTACTACTGAACTATCACGGTCTGTGCATCTCCAACGACATAAGTGCCCTTTAGGAGGCGAGACTGAGATGCGCCTGTGTTTAATGAACACCCACCAACTGCAAAAAGAGTATATATCTTCATAAGTCCCCGCAGGTGTGAGGTTAATGAAGATCTATTCCTCTTGCCGGCCCTGATTTGTACCCGTGTTCTTTGAACGAATGGGATTCGATGGCGTTTGATGATCCCCTCTTTGACTGACAAAATGCTGGAAAATCAGCGTGTAGGCGGTCACTGGTAAGAAGGGGGGTACGCTTGAACATAATGGGACACTATCAACCTCTGGACTGCCAGCTTACGTAGACTGCGTTTCTGTAATCTTCGTTAATTCAACGCCACAAAACCCAAACCCTCATAGGAACACGGATTCAAAGTGATGTCAGCAAGAGGCATAGATCCGTCATGAGGGGATCAATGTCTCTTGCGTTTAGGCCGTCGTCACTTCTTATCGGCAGTCAAAAGGTTTTATGACGAGTTAGGCTTTGCCAGTGGTTCTTGTCGCCTGGAGGGTCCGATTAGAGAGTTGATGTCAAACGTAAAAGTCAAGGGCTGATAAAAAGCCGTCCGTTGATTTAATAACGTGCGACCAGAGGAAAAAGGCTGACACATCCTGGCCAGTGAGAAAATTGTGAAGAGTCAGTAAAAAGACATCATAACAAAAAGATGTATTATAGAAACAAAACAAAAAAACAAAACAAACAAAACAAACAAACAAAAAATACAGCCAGCAGTCAGGCAGTCCCCATAGGCCTTATTATATTACTCCTTTGCCTGTCGGTAGCGCTTTTTGTCGAGCTGATTCCTGCCATAACTGGGCTATCCACAGGGGGTAGAAATCAACAAGTTGTGTTCCCCTGACCGACTCAGTCCGAGCTTCAATTGACCTTCGTAGCCAGCCGGTCAGGGGCACACAACTGAGGCGTGGATTTCATCCACCTTTGGACTACGGAGAAATATCTGCGTCTATCGGAGCCGGTCAGGGTCACACAACTCCAGCAGGGATTTCCTCCATTTGTGGTCTATGGATAAGTAACAGCGTAGCCCGGAGCCGGTCAAGGGCACACAACTCGCGGATTTCTTCCCTTTGTGGGACATGGAAAAAATAACCATAGAGCAAAATTAGTGCAGTTGTGACCATTTTTAGCCGAGTCGGTTCGGGGGAGTTTTAGTTCGAGTCTTGACGTGCCGTAATTTCCCTCCAGACCTGTGCGAGGACGTTTCTGGCACGGTTATTTCCAAGGGAAGGAACTAGGCCAGACGTGTCGCGGCGGCGCATTTGCATAATCAATCAAAAACAATCAGTGTGCATATTACGCCTGTCGCGCACACGCCTCCAATCATATCGCTATCATCTCACCGCCTTCCCCCATGCAGTGCGGGGCGGTGTGCTTAAACCGCATCACTGCCAAGCAGATCTGATCACCATCCAATTGCAAGAGGCATAGATCCTCATGAGCCCCCGCAATGCGGAAGAGTTTTTTTTCAATATGAAGAACAACTGGACCTGCTGTGGCCGGTGAGCAAAAGACATATAAACAGTTTTTCATGAGCCCCAGGAATGCTGCAGGAACCCACGAGACTCTATGTCTAGCGCATATTGAAGGAGTTGTGGACAAAGGCGTGCAGACTTCAAACAGGTTTTCCCGGAACTGCTCAAAGCAAAACGTGTCTGGCGTTCATTAACCCCTATCATTCGGAATACACCAGTGTGTGAAATAAGTTTGACTAAAATAGTTCAAGGGTAGTGCCAGAATAGCTTGGCGCCTCTAGGCGCCAAGCTATTCTGGCACTACTGACCCTTGAACTAAAGCCATTGGTTTGTATCCTTATCTGTAAGTATAATAATATTTCAGTGTCCAAATTTGAAGCTTTTAGCCTCAGTATGATATGGGTTAAAAGCGGTCGGTTCCATTGCGGGGTTCCATAGCTCAAATTTACAGATACGTGACAACGGGTTATAACTGTTATAGAAGAAGGACGGCAGAAATGTCGTATTTGAGGATAGAATCAACTAAGACATCTCTGCCGTCCTTCTTTTCGCAATCCATGTAAGTAAGGCACACACACCAGAGGTTTTCCACTGCCCTACGGGCATAGCGGAAGAAACTCTCCTGCGTAAAGAGGAGAAGAAAAGCAAACGAGACTAAATTCTTCGACATTGATACTTCAAAATTTAAGTTAGCCCTTTTGCAATTTCGACCTACTTCTGATTTCGTTTATACCTCTGATTTCGTCTTTACCTCTGATTTCGTCTATAATGTGTAAATTTGAACGTGTTTGTTATGTGTAAACTGTACGTGTTTCGACGAAACACGTCGCGACTTACTTCTTATTTTCGGAAATCGTCTATTATGTGTAAATTGCACGTGTCAGTTATGTGCAAACTGCGCTAATGTTTCGACGAAAGCAGTGGCATTTAAACCGCTGTTTTCGTCGAAACAATGCAATTTCGAACAAAGCTCATTATGACCACATATGTTTTCCCCAGTGTGGTGCATGACGCAGTCAGGCACAAATCACTCAGTGCGCAAAGGGCGACATTTCGACGAAACCGCCCGCTCCTGGAGGACAAGGACAGACTGCACGTGCTTCGACAGCGTGCACTGACCTGTCCCTGACGTTAAAACAAGCAAATAACTGCCTTCGGCAACACCTGTATAATTTACTGCGTTTTTGCCAGCTATTCGAAGCACCTCAGGTCAGTTTCAGGAAGCTTTCATAAGGTACGCCCCTCCATAAAGGGATTCTTGAGGACACAACAACTGCGCAACAAGAAAACACGACTTTGAACAGCATCTGTCTGATGTAGAAGTTATTGAACCTTTCCTTAATAAGATGCTGGAGAGACTTGTTTGTTTCGTTTATCGGGTTCATTGCCACGACGTTCAGCACCTCCTCACTCTATCTTGACGGTAAATTAACGAATCAAGTGCGATTCCCAGCTAAAGGGCTCTCGTTGCAATCTCCTGACCTTGAACGTGTCCGAGATCGAGGCAGTCTTTTCGCTAGTGCAGAAAGTACGCGAAAGATGCCCATTTCGCGGCACAAATCCAGGTCATCTTTTAAGACTAACCTCAGTGGCTGGAACTTCTCCACAGGCTGAAATCCTCATGACCTCAGTCCTCGGGCTGAGGAGCAGAAATGGAAGTCAGTGAGGCCGATTGCTTTTAGGAAGAGGCATAGATTCTCATGAGCCCTTAGGGGCTCATTATGCCTCTTGCTAAAATGGGATTGCCATTATTAACTTTAGTTTCTCAGTGCTTCTCAGTGGAGAGCACCCGAGACTCGATGCATCCGCCTGGAAAATGAAAGCGTTGCCGGGCTCAGGTTGTAAGGACCCATGTGACTCTACGCCTCGTGTGAACAAAAGGCTATTCTGCGCGGGCTCATGTGAGTCTGTTCCTCGCAGAAGAGCAGGGACTTGCAAGGCGAGTGTCTCAGTGCTGGCGGACAAATCTGAGGACAGTGTCAGTGCGGCATTTTCCAATAACTCTGTGCTCTAATGATGTTAACACGTGTGGAGTGTCCTGAATTAACCATCTGGGGGTCGATAGCGGTTTCAGTCGCGATGATTCCTGCACGCTAACCGACACCCAAAAGGTTGACGCCGCACATACGTGCTTTCTGTGCCCAAAATGACACTGATTTGTGGAGGCTCCCGTTGACTGCTCATTCACTGCCGCAGCCAAGTTTGTCTCAAATAACGTTTTTCAAGGACTGATCCGTGGTAAACACACACACACGCACAAATATAAAATTAAAAAAATTTGCATGCACTGAGCAACAAGGCTGAATTCCCCACTGCGGGTGCACAATGGCCACGTCGTATAAACGGAAGAGTGGGTGGACAGCTATCAAACAAACATAGCCAAGCGGCGAAAAACAATAACCGAATCTTATTTTAACTGATTCAGCCCGACACACGTATTTCCCAAGGTTTGGAGGCGTCATCTAACGACTACTATGCACCTCTTGCAGGAGATGGGTCGACCATGATAATTCAAGCGTAGTGCCAGATTAGTTTGGCGCCGACCAGCTAATCTGGCACTACCCTTGAATTATCATGGTCGACCTATCTCAGTCCTGCTGTAGTGCGTCAGGGCTGATTGGGTTAAATTTGAAACCGACTGAACTACATAACGACCTCTCATATGGATTACTGGAATGCCCTCTTAACTGGCCTCCCTCAGTTTCAATCTCATTCAGAAATTGCAGCGAGTTCAGAATTGTGCTGCACGTCTCATCGTCCGCACCTCACAGCATCAACCCATCACTCCTATTCTGAGACAACTTCATAGGCTGCCAGTCAAACAACGAGTCTCGTACAAAATCGCCTGTCTGTGCTACAAATCTATTAACTACTCTACCCCTGCCTATCTCGCTGATGTTCTTCAACTATACACCCCCTCCCGCTCCCTCCGTTCAAGTAGTGGTGACACGCGCCTTCTCAGAGTCCCGCACTTCAAATACAAAACCAGAGGTGACTGTTGTTTTGCGCACGTTTGACCTGTTGTCTGGAACTCACTGTAACGAACGCCTTTGGGGCAGTTTTCGGTCGGACGATGGTGTGACGTCATTAGCAGTTGGACCGAATGTACACATGCGAATAATGTAGAGATAAGCATTGTTCACGAGCGGTAATGTACAGATAAGCCATGTTCACGTGCGGTAATGTAGGTGAGCGATGTTCACGTGTCACGTGTGGGAGTGACAGTGTGGGTTTGGGAATAATTACCAGTTAGAGATGCTATACCAGTCGAGCCGAGCGGTCGTTTTCGCTAGGGCTCCGAGGAAGAATTCTGTCTAGAGAATTCGATAGCTGTATATTGAATACAGGTATTTATTCTTTTATTACCGGTATTTATAATCGGTAACGCTATTCAGATGAAAAAGAAAGTATTGTTTTATGAATTATTATTAGAGTGCAGAAGAGCCATGTTTGAAGGAAATGTGATGGCTCGTGTCAATACTTGTTTAGTCATGTAATTATGTGATATAGTTTATAACCAGGATGTCATGTTGTATTCATTCATATGTGAAGATGTGGAACTGAAATAGGAATAGAATTCAGTATATATTTAGTGATCTAATGATGAAATGTGCAGTAATATGTTACGAATTGAAGGTGAGCTGTGATTGTAATATTCGACTCGTAATCCATTGTGTGAGGTACGTGAAATGTGTGCACTGTGTTAAAGTGGCTATAGGAATTGTCATAAGAATTATGACAATAGTGACTGTAGTATGGTGGCATAAAGAAGACATTTTTCAGAGGAAATGATCTAGAGCGCTCTGAAGTATAATAATGTGTCGAAGACACATTCAGACTTTTAGGTATAAGAGCGAACATTTATGAGTGTATAAATGTTGTGTACAGCGGGACCGGTACGGAGCGGAAACCCCTGGTGTAGGGCCGATGACGCTGTCCTGAAGGCATCACGTACGTGACCAGGTGCGCACATCAAGCCTTCATCTCTCCTTCGTCCTACCATCACTGGTGCTACGAGCAGCAACGGTAGCGAAGTAAGCCACAGATTCGCGCTACAGGACCACATGCAGTGTTCCGGCAGTGTAGCTATTGTCGCCTAGAGCCGTTAATTTCACGCCTAGGACTGTTCTAAATCTGTGAGTAGTCATTGAATAATAATATTCAGTTTGGAAATCTCCGTCAAGTCGTCAATGTGATATTGACTGTGTCGACACTAGTATAAAGAGGAGTCGAGTGACGTCTCTCGAGAGAGACAACGACCTCTACGGTAGCGAGTGAATGTGTGAGCGCTGAAGTTGTGAATAACCTGTATGCCACTTGTTACTTGTTAGTTATTTGTGCACATTGGTTTATATGATGTGGATTGTTATTTTGTGTAGATTGGTTGATATGATGTGAATTGTGTGGTTTAATGTATGTTATGAGTGCTTGTTAATAGTTAAAGAGGGCAAAGAGATATAACTGTGTGGCCTTTGTCCTTCGTTTGTAAGCGCGTGTGTGGTGGATGAAAGAGTATAGTGAACAGAGATAGTGCACCCACCTTTATACTGATTATCAGAACAAACCCACGCACACACTCATTCCATTAGAAGAAACGTCTATATATATATAATTTAATTCAGTAGCGAAAACACCGTCGTTACACTCACTACCTATAGACATTAGACATTCTTCCTCATTCACTGCCTTTAAATCTGCCCTAAAGACCCACCTGTTCGATACCCCAAAGTAGCTCAGTTCTTTGTCATTATGTACCTGTGTGTGTGTGCGCGTGTGTATTGCAGAATCCGTTGTTTCTCTGATTTTATGACTCCCTCCACTCCCACTCTTTATTTGTAAAGCGCTTAGAGCTTATTTAAGAATAAGCGCTATATAAGTAGCCATTATTATTATTATTATTATTATTATTATTATTATTATTATTTATGAAGACACTAACCGATAGTCTAGAATCATAATAAACGGTTCAATAAAGCCAAAAGAGTATGGTGTACGGTTCTTGGAAACTCGGTTGTACTCGCGTGTACGTTTCAGTTCTCGGAGTAAAAAGTCGCCGAGAATGATTTATTATGGTTCTGGACTATCACTGAGTATGTCTTGCAATTATGCTCGACAAAAGAGATAAATTGAAAGCCCATTGTATTTATTCTGCGCTGTCGTTAGCGTGTCAATCTATTTCTCATACTGAACGCGTTGTATTTATAGAACAGAGTGGAGTTATTGTCAGTAAATAAGTGAAATTACGCGTGTGCTTTTGCTGCGTGTACAACTGAACTGCTGTTAAAGTTCATTAGGTGTGTCGACAAGGCATAGCGAACACAAATGGTACTGAAGTGTGTCTTCAGATTGATGCGTAATGGTACTTTAACCCGTTCAGTGCCGAGAACATGTAAGCATCACCCAACTGCAAGAGGTATAGATCCTCATGAGCCCCCGCAGTTGCGGGGGCTCATGAGGATCTATACCTCTTGCTGACACCACTTTGAATCCATGTTCCTGGGACGGCCAGTATGGTTTGGGTGTTGAATTAAGTTAACGAAGATTGCAGAAAAAACAGTTTGCGTCAGCCTGCCTGAACGGTTTAAACTATGAAAGACCGTGGCTGAATGACGTAAAATGGAGGGTTTGTATGTGTTTTTTCGGAAGGTTTCACATTTAAAATAAGCGTCAGATTTGTTTTCTCGCTTGGCTAGTTCTAGTTCTCTCCGAGAATTGTCCACTTGCTTTCTTTGCCTTGACACGAAGTGAAAGTTGTCTCCTTGGATTCAATGCGGCGGATCTGCGACGTAGCGAATCGATCACAAGGGGAGGAAACCGAAGTTATGGCACGAGTGGTACCCCTGATTCGGAGCGTCAGTTAACCCCAATTAGCTCCGACGCGCTGCAGCAGGAGATGGATCGACCATGATAATTCAAGGGTAGTGCCCGATTAGCTTGGCGCCTGAAGGCGCCAAGCTGATCGGGCACTACCCTTGGATTATCATGGTCTATCTATCTCCTGCAAGCTGCACATAGGCGTTAGGTGACACCTCCAAATTGTTTGGAAATGTGGCCGTGGGGTTGAATGGGTTAAGATATTTGGTTGCTTATTGACGCTTCGCCAAGTTTTAAGGGAGACGAAACTCTTGCCATAACTGCCTTTCTCCCCCTGTGAATGGACTAGTGCGTGTTGGACGCTGTGGTTACCTAAACGACCCAAAAATTTAAAAAAATTTATTCCTGCAAATTTTTTTAAGCACTGTACTTCTTTGCAGCGTTTTCAGTGCGTTTTTCTCACTGCAGAATGATGTCCACAATGACGGACTCGAGTCCTCACAAATCTCTGTTTGTACATAAATGCCTGCACACACTACAAAACATGTGTTCAGCTTGCACTTTGCTGACATAAAACATTCACTGTAATGATTTTAACATTTTGTTGTCAGTCAGAATTGTCTGGGGTATCCTTCATTAGTTTTATGGTATGTCTTTTTTTGTTCGAGCATTTTTGTTGTTGTTGTTGTGTATTTTGTTATTTTATTTTTCTTGGACATATTCGGTTGCGTGGGTGTGTGTGTGTGTTGGGAAATAATAATTTAAATAATATATAACTCTTCTATAGCGTTGTGCATGTATGTGAGTTTGTCTTTTGTACGGCGCCTAGAGCTCTTTTTATTGAAAAAATAGGCGCCTTAAAAATTATTATCATTAATGTTGTTGTTGTTGTTGTTGTTGTTGTTGTTGTTGTTGTTATTATTATTATTATTATTATTATTATTATTATTATTATTATTATTATTATTATTATTATTATTATTATTATTATTATTATTATTATTATTATTATTATTATTATTATTATTATTATTATTATTATTATTATTATTATTATTATTATTATTATTATTATTATTATTATTATTATTATTATTATTATTATTATTATTATTATTATTATTATTATTATTATTATTATTATTATTATTATTATTATTATTATTATTATTATTATTATTATTATTATTATTATTATTATTATTATTATTATTATTATTATTATTATTATTATTATTATTATTATTATTATTATTATTATTATTATTATTATTATTATTATTATTATTATTATTATTATATTATTATTATTATTATTATTATTATTATTATTATTATTATTATTATTATATTATTATTATTATTATTATTATTATTATTATTATTATTATTATTATTATTATTATTATTATTATTATTATTATTATTATTATTATTATTATTATTATTATTATTATTATTATTATTATTATTATTATTATTATTATTATTATTATTATTATTATTATTATTATTATTATTATTATTATTATTATTATTATTATTATTATTATTATTATTATTATTATTATTATTATTATTATTATTATTATTATTATTATTATTATTATTATTATTATTATTATTATTATTATTATTATTATTATTATTATTATTATTATTATTATTATTATTATTATTATTATTATTATTATTATTATTATTATTATTATTATTATTATTATTATTATTATTATTATTATTATTATTATTATTATTATTATTATTATTATTATTATTATTATTATTATTATTATTATTATTATTATTCCAACATGCCTTTAATGCAGATGACGCATTTCTGCATTGCGTTTATAATTCTGCAGCGAGTTAATACACTCCAAGAAACGTATGGACCAGTTTGTCCAAAATCTCGCACGGCGCACGCGTGGATCGGTTTGCAAAAATCACGCTCGGCGCACGGACGATTTCCTGAAATCAGGAAGTAAGTCCGAATTGCACTGTTTCGACGAAAACAGTGGCCGATTAAAACCCGGACAAACACGCGATGTCGCGTCAGTGTTTGTCCGGGCTTTTAATCCACTGTTTTCGTCGAAACGCTGCTTGTTCTACTTCTACTTTTTGATCTACTTCTAATTTCCGAACAACGCCTACAGAGCACTTCCCGTCGTGAGATGGCCTTAGTCGCTTGCTCGGCGTTAACCCCAAATAACTAACTTGACTACAGAGCACCTCACCCAACCCTTGTGCTATCCCTTTAACTGTTGGGTGGCGCTTTTGGCAGAGTTGATGCCATGAGTCTCCTCCCCTGGCAGGGCGCACTCCCGACGGTTGCGGAGCGGTGTACGTCAGTATTACTGAACTCATTCAGCCCGACGCACGTATTTCCCAAATTTTGGAGGTGTCATCTAACGACTATGCACC
This sequence comes from Semisulcospira habei, assembly GCA_036245525.1. Classification (NCBI taxonomy): domain Eukaryota; kingdom Metazoa; phylum Mollusca; class Gastropoda; family Semisulcospiridae; genus Semisulcospira; species Semisulcospira habei. The sequence continues at coordinate 92,754,753 of BTPG01000006.1, forward strand.
TGTTGCAGGCGATGGATCGACCATGATAATTCAAGGGTAGTGCCTGATTAGCTTGGCGCCGACAGGCGCCAAGCTGATCTGGCACTACCCTTGAATTATCATGGCCGACCCATCTCCTGCTGTAGTGCGTCAGGGCCGAATAGGTTAAGTATTAACCAGTTTTACACCAGACTGTCATCACTAAATTAGTGACATATTTACTCTGAGATATAGTGTTTTCATTTTATATGATATACTTATAATTAACGTAGACTTCCTAGATTAATATGCGTGTGTGTTGTGTGTGTGTGTGTGGGAGATGAGCGTGGGTGTGTGTGTGGGTACGTCAGTATCGGTTTGTGATATTTGTTGTCTAGTTTTAAATTTTACAGTGTGTGTAGGACATTGGGTTTGTGTGCTAGAGTATTAATTATTTCTTATTGTGTGTTGACTGTGATGTTTGTAATTGTAACGACACCAACACACATTCCTATGTTTTGTGTTTCTTAAGGCAAATGGCAATAAACAGTATCTATCTGTCTGTCTGTCTGTCTGTCTGTCTGTCTGTCTGTCTGTCTGTCTGTCTGTCTGTCTGTCTGTCTGTCTGTCTGTCTGTCTGTCTGTCTGTCTGTCTGTCTGTCTGTCTGTCTGTCTGTCTGTCTGTCTGTCTGTCTGTCTGTCTGTCTGTCTGTCTGTCTGTCTGTCTGTCTGTCTGTCTGTCTGTCTGTCTGTCTGTCTGTCTGTCTGTCTGTCTGTCTGTCTGTCTGTCTGTCTGTCTGTCTGTCTGTCTGTCTGTCTGTCTGTCTGTCTGTCTGTCTGTCTGTCTGTCTGTCTGTCTGTCTGTCTGTCTGTCTGTCTGTCTGTCTGTCTGTCTGTCTGTCTGTCTGTCTGTCTGTCTGTCTGTCTGTCTGTCTGTCTGTCTGTCTGTCTGTCTGTCTACGTAACCGATGATGTCGTCATTGTGCATGACTTCTATTTGTGGGTGCGGGTGTGGCTGGCCAAGCCAATCCTGGAGCCACACCTGCGAGGGCAATGGGGGCACTGGAACGTAGCTGTGGGGAGAGTCGACGCTATCCTTCTGCGAGCTCTGGCACTGGTGATCCGTTCGCGCCGATTGTGTTCAAAGAGCGTGCAGGCTTTCCTGGTGGCGGCACGCCAGCCGGATCTGTCTTGTGCTTGTGCTTCAAGTTCCTTCACCGGGAAGACGCAGTACTTGAGGCTGTCTCTTATGCAGTCTTTGAAGCGTTTCTTTGGCCCTCCTTGCTTCCTGTGGCCTTTTGAGAGTGCACCATACAGGAGTTGGCGTGGCATGCGAGAATCATCCATGCGTATGACATGACCTGTCCAGCAGAGTTGTGTCTTTAAGATCAAGGCTTCAACACTCACTAAGCCAGCATTCTCCAGGACTTCCAGGTTTGTCACCTTGTCTTGCCATTTGATGCCCATGAGTGAGCGCAGGGATCTCATGTGGAAATGTTTAAGCTGCTTGAGGTGCTTTATGTACAGCGTCCGTGACTCACAGCCGTAGAGGAGGCTGGGGAGAACTACTGCCTTGTAGACTTCGATCTTGGTGGAAAGCTTGACGTTGTTGTTATTCAACACACGAGTGCGCAGGCGACCCAGGGCTTGGCTGGCTTTGCTGATGCGAGCTGCGATTTCCTTGTCGATAGTACCGTCAGAAGAGATGATGCTCCCAAGGTACCTGAACTGGTCGACAGTCTTCAGCTCGGTGCCTTCGATGTACACTTTGGGTGGGGGGGGGGTGGGGGGGGGGGCTCTTGTGCCTGGGGCCGGTTGGGGCAGGACCTCGGTCTTGCTGAGACTGATGGTGAGGCCAAACAGTCGAGAGGCTTCCGAGAACCTGTTGACGATGGTCCGGAGGTCAGACTCCGTGTGCGCCATCAGCGCACAGTCATCAGCAAACAGCGCCTCAAGGATCAGTCTCTCGATGGTCTTGGTCCTGGCGTTCAGTCGACGGAGGTCGAAGAGAGAGCCGTCTAGTCTGTACTTCAGGTAAGCTCCCTTCTCAAGGTCGCGTACTGCATGGGTCAGGACACACGTGAAGAACAGGTTGAATATCACGGGGGCAAGAACACAACCTTGTTTCACACCGTTGGAAATGTCGAATGGTGCGGATGTGTCGCCGTTTGACTGGACAACTCCTACCATTCCATCATGGAAGGGGCGGATGATGTTGGTGAACTTCCTGGGGCAGCCGAGCTTTGCGAGGATGACCCAAAGCGCTTCTCTGTTTACGGTGTCGATTGCTTTGGTCAGATCTATGAAGACAGCGTAGAGGTCCATGTGCTGCTCAATGCATTTCTCCTGGACCTGTCTCACAGAGAAGACCATGTCGACTGTGCTGCGGCCAGGTCTGAAGCCGCATTGAGCCTTTGGGAGTACTTCCTCAGATACAGAGCTGATCAGGCGGTTGAGGATGACTCTCGCAATGATCTTGCCAGCAATGGACAAGAGTGAGATCCCTCGGTAATTGGCACAGTCTGCTTTGCTGCCCTTGTTTTTGAACAGGGAGACGATTGTAGCATCTCTAAATTCCTGTGGCATGTTCTCCTCTGCCCAGATGCATGTCAGAATGTTGAGGAAGGCATCAAGGGTCTCAGGTCCAGCTGCCTTGAAGAGCTCTGCGGGGATGCCGCCCATGCCTGCAGCCTTGCCGGAGCTAGTCTGGTTGATCGCTTTCTTGACCTCGTCCAGGGTTGGCGGGAGGTCAAGATCATCCAGTGTCGGCTTCTGGGGAATCATGTCCAGGGCCGCGGGATCGACAGTGGAAGGCAGGTTCAGCAGATTTGAGAAGTGTTCTCTCCAGCGCTCAGTGATGCTGCCTTTGTCCTTTAGCAAGGTGAAGCCGTCGGCGGAAAAGAGAGGGGTTGTGCTGGGTCTGGCAGGGCCGCAGACAGTTTTCATAGCGCTGAAAAACTCCTTGGAGTTGCTGGATTTAGCGAAGTGTTCAAGTTCTTTTGCTTTGCCGTCCCACCAGGTGTCCTGCATGACTCGCCATCACCAACACCCTCTTCAGGCTGGCAACAAGACAACATGGATGCATCCCAGGTCCAAGCAGTGGCATCTCATAGACTATGTCATTGTCCGCCAGCGGGATACTCGTGATGTCAGAATCACCAGAGCCATGAGAGGAGCCGAGTGCTGGACCGACCATCGGCTGGTGCGGTCTGTCCTTAACCTGCACATTGCACCAGCACACAGGAAGAGGCCGAAGCTCACCCGACATTTCATTCAACCTGGCCAAGCTGAAGTGCCCGGACGTCAAGGAAAACTTCCAGTCCCACCTTGATGACCTGCTAACTGCCCATGGACCGTTGACTGGCAACCCAACTGAAATGTGGAACCAGTTCAAGGGGATGGTGACGGAGTCTGCCAAAGACGTACTTGGACCCAAACAGAAAGTACACCAGGATTGGTTTGATGAGAACAATGAAGAGATCAACAAGTTACTGGAGCAAAAGCACAGTGCCTTCATCGAGTGGCAGAACGACATCAACTCCTTGTCCAAGAAAGACCGCTTCAAACACCTCCAGAGAAAAGCCCAGAGAGAGCTCCGCAACATCTATCTATCTATCTATCTATCTATCTATCTATCTATCTATCTATCTATCTATCTATCTATCTATCTATCTATCTATCTATCTATCTATCTATCTATCTATCTATCTATCTATCTATCTATCTATCTATCTATCTATCTATCTATCTATCTATCTATCTATCTATCTATCTATCTATCTATCTATCTATCTATCTATCTATCTATCTATCTATCTATCTATCTATCTATCATCTATCTATCTATCTATCTATCTATCTATCTATCTATCTATCTATCTATCTATCTATCTATCTATCTATCTATCTATCTATCTATCTATCTATCTATCTATCTATCTATCTATCTATCTATCTATCTATCTATCTATCTATCTATCTATCTATCTATCTATCTATCTATCTATCTATCTATCTATCTATCTATCTATCTATCTATCTATCTATCTGTCTGTCTGTCTGTCTGTCTATCTATCTATTTGCACGAATCAAATTTTCGTCGTTCAGGAGTCCACGGCGTGTGGTGGGTGTTGTCCTCTGATGACCGCATCCCACACGTCAAAGTTACAAGGATATAAAGTACTTCTAGTAAGAGGCATTGATCCAAATGCGCCCTTGCAGTTGCGGGGGCTCATGAGGATCTATTCCTCTTGCAGTTGGGTGGTGTTCATTATTTCTCGGCAGCGATCATTTTAAAGTGTGACTCGCTTGTGGCGATAAAGGCCAATACAACCAAACGTTTAATATTTTGTCGCTTTGTCTCCCGCGATTAGCGGCACTAGCGAGAGAAGTCGCCTCTGGCTGTAGGTTTTTTGCATGTGGGAAGGGTTGACATTTTCACTTCTGGAGCAAAAATAACTTCAAACGTGTAGCACGGCGCATAATTCCGACTGACGACCCCAGCCATGGCGTGGGCACGCAGACAATTCAAATACTGCGTAGTTTGAGCTGTGAATAGTGCGCTTGCAAGGACGTAATAATATCAGTTACCTCGAGGAGGGGGGGAGGGGTGTGTTTGCAACTGTTTGCTTGGGCCTCCCGACGCTAGTCTAGAGCTTAACCCCCGGCCTTCCGTGCGGCCACTGCACGTGCATTATTGTTTCTGAAATCTGTGTTCACTCCATGGCCAAAAACTAAAACCGTCAGTCTAAGACTGTGAAACGTGGTTACAAATTGGTCTCAGCAAGAGGCATAGATCCTCATGAGCCCCCGCATTCGCGGGGGCTCATGAGGATCTATGTCTCTTGCAGCTGGATCGTGTTCATCTTTTTCTCGGCAGTCAAGGGGTAAAAATTATGAAGTTTGGATGTCGTAAAATGAAAGACTGACTTTTTCTGCTCATCTTCAAGTTTGTAAGCAGGAGAGCTCTTTCCTTTACGCTCAAAATGCGCTGGAAAACCTCGCACGTGTAACTACTCACGTGGACGGTCAAAAGAAGGGAAGAAAAATCTTTGTTGAGGCAAGATATCATTTATCGGCGAATTTTAGCAAAAACAACAACAAAAAAAAAAAAAAAAAAAAAAAAAACCGCCATGGAACAGATCGCTGTAAACCCTGCTTATCCCATTGATACTGAGGCTAAAACTAAAAGCTTTAAATTTGTACACTGCCAATGATATGCAAGCTACATTATAGTAATTACAGATAAGGATATTGACCAATGGCATTAGTTCAAGGGTGGTGCCAGAATAGCTTGGCGCCTAGAGGCGCCAAGCTATTCTGGCACTACCCTTGAACTATTTTAGTCAAACTTATTTCACACACTGGTGTATTCCGAATGACAAGGGTTAATTAATTGTGAAAGATCCCCAGCTATCCAAAGGATATTGACCAATGGCATTAGTTCAAGGGTGGTGCCAGAATAGCTTGGCGCCTAGAGGCGCCAAGCTATTCTGGCACTACCCTTGAACTATTTTAGTCAAACTTATTTCACTCACTGGTGTATTCCGAATGATAAGGGTTAAGCAACTACGCAATGTGCAGCGTGCGCAAGATTTAAGCTCATTCATGCAACTGAGCCCTGGAGAAGAAGAATAAAGTGCTCAAGAACACTTTGATGGTAGTCGATGGGCATCCTGTCTTATCTTTGGTACACATAAACCCATTTGACCACTCATTCAGCTGTAGACAACCACGTCTAATTCGTTCTTCAGTTCATCCGTTCACCTTTCATCCATCCATCCATCCATCCATCCATCCATCCATCCATCCATCCATCCATCCATCCATCCATCCATCCATCCATCCATCCATCCATCCATCCATCCATCCATCCATCCATCCCGCATCCATTTGTAATAATATGCAATTATCTCTACATGAAATGTACTCTGTGCTAACAGTTTTTTTCCACAAAGATGATATGAAATATACCTAACATTTTCCACCTTGTTTAACTCATTCTACCCCAACACCGAAATCCTCAAATTTTGCCGTTGTCCTCTGGAAACTGCATTGCAATGCAGGACACAGATCGACCATGATAGTTGAAGGGTGATGCCAGAATAGCTTGGCGCCCATAGGCGCCAAGCTATTCTGGCATCACCCTTCAACTATCATGGTCGATCCTTATCTTGCTGTGGTGTGTCTGGGGTAGTATGAGTTAAGAAAAACAGCTTCGTTGATATACAAGTTAAGACTAAATTCTTGGAAAACAAAATTCTCAAAAGACATCAAATGCGAGTGCTTAAGCCCCATCTCTGTTAAACGTATAATCTGTGAATGTCCTATTACAACGAATCTGTTGACACAAAATAACATAACAGTTGAAAACATCGCAGAAAATATGTATGACATCTTACATAAAAATAATGAAATTCAGATAGTTAATAATTATCATAACTTATAGTCCGGTGGGTACACTATTATAATAAGTAATTTGTGTGTGGGTTTGGATGTTAATTATTGTTATTCTTTGATATTAACAAGTTGTGTGTTTGGTTGTTGATTTTCTTTTTTTTTGGTTTGGTCTAATATCACCATTGCGTGAAAAGACGTTAAATAAAATCCCATACATCCATCCATCTATCTGTCCGTTGGTCTGTCCGTCTGTCCTTCCGTCCGTCCCTCCGTCCGTCCATGAAGTCATGGTCTGTCCATATATCCATCCATCCATCCCTCTGTCCACCCGTTCGCTTTTTCGCCCGCTCATTCATTCATTAATTTGCGGACCATCCATCCATTCACGCCAGTGGTCTCCAGTCAGAAAGTCGGTCAATTAATTACCAGCGGTACGAGTCCACGAATACGTGAACTCAAATTCTCGATGGCTGCAATGATCTTTTTTTTTTTTTTGAAAAGTGCATCCTCTTTGCCACATATACTGAGGAGCAAAAGAAATGCGACATTATTGGAATCATCGGAAACACTAAAGCGTTTCCGATGATTCCAATAATGTCGCATTGCTTTTGATCCTCATAAACTTGACACCGTCTAACATTCATTCTAACACTGACTCACGCGACGTGTTCTCTACATATGCAAGAGGCAAAGATGACTCACATTGATTTACCATGGGCGCCCGTGGCATGCGACTCTGTGCCTCTTGTTAACACTTGACTATCAGAACGAAATGACTTCCGTTCCATAGAATGGACGTCATTTGCTTGTGGTAGTATAACGGTTAACAGAGACTGACTCGATTTCCATTCTCCGAATATACCCTGCTTCATTTTATGTATTCATTTCGTTTGTCAGAGAGAGACATGTCTAGTCAGTATGTTTGCTTTGCCTTGTGATGGGAAGGGCTTTTTTTTTTTTTTTTTTTTTTTTTTTTTAGCAACACTTTCGTCATAAAGCTTTTGCGGAGCCATCATCGTACGTGACGGCAAATAGAAACAAGAAATCTGTATTAAAACCGTCCATCGCTAGCGATTCGAAATAATGTCTGTGAAGCCAGGGCGAATTCGGCATGCCAAAAAGAGGCATAGTTACTCATGGGCCCCCACAGATGCGGGGGCTCATGAGGATCTAGGCCTCTTGCATATGGATGTTCAGTGGTGTAGGAATCCCCTGGGAGGAGGTATAGAATGGCATTATCCCGTCTAGGGTATGGCAAGACCTTCTGAATGTGAAGGTGACGCTGAAGGTTAGACTTGAAATATGGACAGAAAACAAAAGAAGACGTGTCCCAAAGGGCATTTAATAAAGTAGGATGATTTTGCTAACATTTATGGTGAAATTTTACCTGGTGTTGATTAAACATATGTCCTTAGCTTTTGTGTGAACCTCAATCAATCAATCAATCAATCAATCAATCAATCAATCAATCAATCAATCAATCAATCATTCAATTCACATCAATTCACATCACATATCACATATCATCACATATCACATCACATCACATCACCATCACCATCACCAACACCATCAACATCAACATCAACACCACCACCTCCACCTCCACCACATCCATCATCCACATCCACACCATCCACATCATCCACATCGACATCCACATCCACATCGATATCGACATCAACATCAGCATCAGCAACATCATCATCATTATCAACATCATCAACATCAACATCATCCACATCCACAACATCCACATCCACAACACCCACATCAACATCAACATATCAACATCATCACATCAACAACATCCACATCCACATCTACAACATCCACATCCACATCAACACATCAACATCATCACATCAACATCATCACATCAACATCATCAACATCATCACATCAACATCATCAACATCATCAACAACATCAACATCATCAACAACATCAACATCAACATCAAGTCAACATCCACATCAACATCATCACATCAATATCAACACATCAACATCATCACATCAACATCTTCATCATCATCATCATCAACATCAGCAACATCAACAACATCAACATCATCAACTCAACATCAATATCAATATCAACATCACATCAACATCACATCAACATCACATCAACATCCCATCAACATCCCATCACATCCCATCCCATCACATCCCACCCCACCCCACCCCATCCCATCCCACCCTAACCACCCCACCCCACCCCACCCCACCCCACCCCATCCCATCCCATCCCCACATCCCATCCCATCCCACATCCACATCCCATCCCATCCCATCCCATCACACCACACCACATCACATCACATCACCATCACACCATCACACCATCACACCATCACATCACATCACATCACATCACATCATCACATCAGATCATTACATCATCACATCACATCATCCCATCCCATCACATCCCATCACATCCCATCCCATCATCCCATCCCATCATCCCATCCCATCCCATTCCATCATCGCATCCCATCCCATCCCATCCCATCATCAGGCGTTGGCTGGTGCACTACTATGCGCAAGCCAACTAAACAGACGTCGGCCAAGCTGAAAAAGGTCAGTATTGGCGCTGACATCGGCCGCGGGCCAACCACGAACGACGTCGGCCCCAAGATCTTTTGCTTAACGGGATGGGGTGGGGAGGGGTGGGGGAGGGACGGGGGGGGGGGAATGGGGGGGGGTGATTCTAACACAGACAAGCAATAATCAGCGGCTATCATTACCGTGCACGGACATGATGACAAAACAGACGGCGACTGATTCAATTCATCGCTCAAGTTTCGCAAAATTCCGGTGCGTGCAAGTGTTTTCCATAACCACACACTGGTTGCCTCCCTCGATTCGCTGCCCTGCGTAGCAGCACAGCCAATCGAGGGAGACAACCAGTGTTGCCATAACCCTCGACTCTACAGACGGTCGTCTGTCCGTAAAAAGCGTGTGAATGTGGACAAGGGGAATAAATCCTCACGAGCCAGCGAAGATCGTTGGCGACAAGTGTTCTGAAGACAGGTGAAATAACAACAAGGTCGTAGATCGTAGACTGACATCATCGAGTCCGGGATCCGGCCCTACTGAGTCGTCTTGACGTCAGGCGTCGCCATACTGGTTCCGGACAGTTCCTCAAGCCAACCCCTTCCAATTTTCACACTGGTTGTCTCCCTCGATTCGCTACCGCGGGTAGCGAATCGAGGAAGAGAGCCAGTGTGATCCGTTCTCTTGTCATCTTAACAAACGTGTGCATCTGGGTGGAAGAGACCGATATAGTAATTAATTCGCATTCTGATCTCCCGACACCGGAAGTCATCGGCGTGCTTTATCCAGAAGTGACGTTTCCTGACGAGTGTGTGTGCGGGGAGACAGTCGGTGCGGTGTCACTCCTACACAGTGTAATTCAACATTAACCCTTTTCATTCTGATGCACCAAAATTGCTTGAAATAGATTATACTATGATAGTTCAAAGGTGGTGCCAAAATAGCTTGGCGCCTAAGGCACCAAGCTATTTTGGCACTACCCTTAAACTGAAATGTCTATCTCCAGATCCGTAATGTAGCCTTCATAGGACAATAAGCATTTTTTTTAAAAATCAGCCTTAGGATATAATGGGTTAACTCCCACTTGGCCACGACGCGTGCTTCTGAAATTTGTTCAATGTTCTGCGGCAAAAAAAAACCCGTCCATCCAAGACATACGATCACGAAATCCCGCCAGCAAGAGACATAGATCCTCATGAGCCCCTTGCAGTGAAGTGGTCGTCACTTATTCTCGGCAGTAAAGGGGTTAACCTATCGAGAGGTGATTTCTAATCACTTTTACTTCCGGAGACAAATGCATCACCTGTTAGGAACGTCTGTGAAGCACTACCTCAGTGGGTGCGGCGAGAGACAGATGGAGCGATGCTTATAGCTCAAGAAAAAAAAATGCATGGTGCTCGCAGATCCTGCTTTTATTATCAATCGACCAAGACAGCTATCTTGGTCGATCCATCTCCCGAAGTATCGATCGACACACACACACACACACACACACACACACACACACACACACACACACACACACACACACACACACACACACACACACACACACATTCGTCCATTTGCGAGGTTACTAGACATTGCATAATTTTTATCTTCTTACTTCACTGTCAGAGTTTGAGGCCTGCCCGCCTGTGACGCCATGTGCATGCTATGAAATGCGCTCCAACGAGCCCCATTTCAAATTCTTCCTGTTTTTAACAGGAACAACAACAACCAAAAGCCCGATAATTATGTGCTACGCAAACCGGCCTAAATGATTAAGAAACAGTCAAACCGCTGCAAAGTCAGTCACGCAAGCCTTACGACATGCCGCGTCTCTACACACGCCGGCGCAAGGGACGTGTGCATCCTGTGAGGTACTCGGCATGACCTAATGTGGCTGTTAGTGGCATCAGTAACCCCTTCATTGCCTGACAAATGCGAAAACCACCCAACTGCAAGAGGCACAGAACCTCATGAGCCCCCGCATATGCGGGGGCTCATGAGTGAGGTTATGTGCCTCTTGCTGGTCCTATTCGTATCCGTGTTCCTTAGATTGATGGGGTTAATCGGTGTTCATTTTGCCCTGCTTAAAACAAAATTGCGCACACTACCAAGGTCTTGCCACCAGCCACTGGTACAGAAATAATAATACCGGTCATTACAGTTCCGTGAATCGACTCGGAGCGCCGCGAACTGAACCTAACACGCACTCTAACGTGAAACACAAACATTATGTGAAAAGACAAAGACAGTAGAAGACAAACACAGGGCATTCACGAGGTGCGAAGGGTCAACTCAGCTATTGAATTTTTTCGAAAATGTTGATCGCTTGTATTTGAAATTATAAAGAGGCCTGAACAACCGGTACCAAACTGTAAACTGTACCAGTAAACTGTAAACATGACGTGTCAGTACCGGTGGCTGCAAGAACAAGGGCGCCTGGTCGAAGACACTGAAGGTTCAAAACTCCACCTCTCACAGAAAAGGTCCATTTTGACAGTAAAATTGTAAAACGTCTCTGTTCAAGCGATCGAAAGTAATTTGTTTTTGAAGGGCGGCACATTTTTGCCCCCCCCCCCCCTCTTCCCCCCCCCCCCCCACAAAATATATAAAAAAATAAATACATTTTAAAAAATGCAACTTTACAGAAACAATCCCGGCTTCAAATCAGCAAGAGGCATAGATTATCATGTGCCTTTGCAGTCGCAGAGGCTCATGAGAATCTATGCTTCTTGCTGGCGAGGATCCTTCCCCTCCCTGATCTTCAGACAGAGGTTACCAACATCAGAACTTTGAAAGGTTCTTACTTGAAGACAGTCTGCAAGATGTGTGTGTGCGGAGAAGTTTGAAGCGATTCCTTACAAGAGATCGGCGGAATGAGGGACTGAATTTTGGATTGGGCAGGGACACACGGAAGTGAGGCTTTGAAAACAGATTTCGCAGACGGAAAAAAAAAAGTGTAAGCACAACTTCACAAGACCTTTCACTTCCAGGCCCAAGTGGTTTTCATGTAACTGCAGTCTGCGCTATAGTACACCCACGAATCGCCGGATCTGGATCCACCATCGTGATATGACGAGCGGCCGTTTAAGTCAAGTAAGGCATCTTCATTTTGACAGCTCACATTGCATATATTGATGCTTGTCTGTGATTTTGGACAATACAGCTTTCAGCCGTATTGTCCAAAATCACAGACTAGCAAGGATTATATGAATTCCAGTTGAAGCTTGAATAGAAAAAAAGCAACTAACTAAACCACAATAAAAAGAAGCAGCAAACAAACAAACCAACAAACTGACCAAAAAAACAACAACAAAACTCACCAATCAACCAACCGTCCAACCGAAGAAAAATAACCAACCAGACAACCAAACAACCAGCCAACCAACCAACCAACCAACCAACCAACCAACCCAACAGATAAACCAGCCAGACAACCAACCGATCAGCCATCCAGCCAACCAAATGACAAACCAACCATCAAACCGAACAATCAACCAGCAAATCCAGCCAGCCAACCAATCAACCAACCACATGTATCAGTGCACGCAGACCTAGTTCCAACCAAAACACACACGCACACACACACACACACACATGCACACACGCACACACACACACTCACACGCACGCACGCACGCACACACCGTGAGAGAGAGACTCACACACACACATATACTCACAAACACGCACGCACGCACACACACACACACACACACACACACACACACACACGCACACACACAGACACGCACACACACGCACACACACACAGCCGACACACACACAGACACTACACCATCACACACACACACACAATTGAACAAAATGAGAAAAGTGAAAAAAGATGTACTGATGAAGAAATGCCAGAAGGTAAAGAAGGAGTAAGGACGTGCGGCAAATTAAGTGGCCGCCGCGTGACGGACGGCATCCATCTTGAGGGACCGATGTGTTGACCATAACTTTCCCCGCCGCCGTTCTCAGGTTTCGGCTTCTGTTAATTTTCTTTTGACAAACAAATTATTTGGGCCGAGGTGTACGTGCGCTGAGACACGCGTGCGCTCAGCATTCCTTTTTGTCTAGTCCGTCAAAATGAGTTCATCGATTTAAAAAAAAAAAAAAAAAAAAAAAACTGACCTTCACTGCCGAGAAAAAAAGCGAAAACGCAATCTAACAGCAAGAGGCATAGATCCTCATGAGCCCCCGCGACAGCGGGGGCTCATGAGGATCTATGCCTCTTGCTAAGACCTCTTTGTGTGCGTGTTCTTCGGACTGTTGTGGCTTTTTGTCGTTCAGCGAACACAGATAAAAAATTTCAGAACAAAATGTACCTACGTTGGTGGGGAAAGGGTTAAGTAAAACTACGGGAAAAAATATCAAGGACCATGACTTGCTTGTGAGCCTGTGACAAAAGGTCGTTTGTACCAAAGGTAACAACCAACAGACAACTAACAGAGATGTCTTTAACTCATTCTACCCCAAGACCGAATCCCAAAATTTTGCCGTTGTCCTCTGAAGACTGCATTGCAGTGCAGGACACAAATCGACGATGATAGTTCCAGGGTGATGCCAGAATAGCTTGGCGCCCATAGGCGCCAAGCTATTCTGGCATCACCCTGGAACTATCATGGTCGATCCTTATCTTGCTGTGGTGTGTCTGGGGTAGATTGAGTTAAACTAGGCTCATTTTAGGAATTGGTTAGTTTTGATGTATGTGGCATGTGGGCGTGTGAAATTAATTAATGTGAATGAAGAAACGGGTGATTTCCAGCAGCGAATAATTAAATCTGGCCCTTTTTAAAAATGTTGGTTTTTATGGTGGACATACGGTGATAAATATGATCACATAAAGCCAGTTTTTCTTTTTTAATTATTCTCTTTCGAAAGAAATTAATTGTATAACCTGTTCACACGGGTGGAAGCATGAAGAGTATTTTATTCCTTTTGAAATTAAGGTTTCTGTAACAATTAGTGTTGGTTGTTACGGTGGACATACTCAGCCAATTTAAATAACAAAAACACAGTTCGTGTGATTACCACATTTTACAAAAAAGTTCTTCAGTCATCTGTATTTCTGTTATCTCATCTAAGGATAATGACTCAAGAACTTTTTCCTGTCACTCAGTAGAAAAAAATGTTTGTTGTCACACTGGACAGACATGAAAAATGATCGTCTATCGATTAGTTAATTTGGGTGAAAAAGAAACTTTGTGAGAAATGTAAGTGTTCCAACAACAATTTCTTCATTGCGGAATCACAAAAAGAACTAATTTTCTGTTGTAGTGCGGTTTTCTTGCCAAAAAATATGTCGGTTGTTACGCGCGCAACGTTTTGTCACAGGCTACTGTTCGTCACGGGGAGCAGTGGCGAGACAGATAATTGTGTGTTGGTGTCTGATTGTGGGCCGTGCATCTACACGAAAACTTTAACCCTTTGGTGGTCCGTAGTGCTTTTTGGTTGAGGTGACTCCTTCAGGAATCATGACCTCAGCCAAAAAGCACTACCGACAGCCAAAGGGTTAAAATAAAGGATTATTAAGTGTGTGTGTGGGGGTGGGTGTGGGTGGGGGCTGGGGGTGAGGGGTGGGGGGGGGGGAGGTTCTTCGTGCGTGTGTGTGTGTGTGTGTGCGTGTATGTGTGTGGTGTCTGTGCGTATGTGTGTGTGTGTGTGTGTGTGGTGGTTGGAGGGGGAGGGGGGTCTGTGTGTGTGCGTGCGTGCGTGTGTGTGTGTGTGTGTGTGTGGTGTTTGTGTGTGTGGTGTTTGTGTGTGTGGTGTGGATGTGTGTGTGTGCGTGTCTGTGTGTGTGTGTGTGTGTGTGTGTGTGTGTGTGGTGCGTGCGTGCGTGCGTACGTATGTAAGTGCGTGCTTGCGTGGAAAACTATCATGGCAAGAAGGTGAGTTGTGAATTAGTCTCCTAGTGAGCAAAGGCCAACAGCGGCCGACGTCGGCCAGATGGCCATTCGAGTGCGCACTGGCCTGCGATTTTGGAAAGACGTCCAAGAGCTTCAAAGCCATAGGCCAACGCAGGAGTATCAGACTAGCACACGTGAAATTGGACCTAACAGATAAGAGCCGTAAGGTCCAAAATAACAGACCAAAATTATATAGACATATTCATGAGGTATTTCTGACGGAGAGCAGGCAATGGTTAAGTATACGTGTGGCGATTTGACGACCTTTTCTTCCATCACCATATTAGACTGAAAGAAATTCGGAGCAAAATTGATTTTAAAAATGTTATTTATGAAAGCCAGCGTTTGCATTTGTCGAAGACAGTTTGATATTTTTGGAGGCATATTTGATAGTTTCATATCAGTAGGGTCAGCGCAGCCATAGAAGATTTCCGGAAATCAGATGGAAGTAGGTCAAAATTGCACGTGTTTCGATGAAAACTACAGTGGGTGGTGAGGGATGGGTGGGGTGGGGGAGGGGGTGGGGGTGTTCTGATTGATTAGATTTAAGTGTGGCAACAGACTTTTCACGTTTCACAAAATAACCATGACGTTTTCACGAATCACGAATTGGCTTTCCCATTTCACGACAAACTATTTCTGCACGGAACACGAGGATGAAATATTTCAATAACGAATCACGAGAATTGACCCCCCACCCCCCCACCCAATCCCCCCCTCCACCCCAGCCTGCCACCACCCACCCAATAATAATAATAATAATAATAATAATAATAATAATAATAATAATAATAATAATAATAATAATAATAATAATAAAATAATAATAAAACAAAATAAAATAAACAAAAATATAATAATAATAATAATAATAATAATAATAATAATAATAATAATAATAATAATAATAATAATAATAAATAAACAAACAAAGGAACAAAAAAACAAACAAAACAACAACGAAAAACAAACAAACTGATCCGCTCATTACGATTTTTGGGAATACCCTCGCCTCCCTCTCCCCTACCCTACCACCACCACCCATTCCTTTATGGCTGTTCCATCTCTGGTACTTGGTGCCAGGATCGTCGCAGGTACATCTGTCACCATTAGTGCCCAATTCATTTTTGCCGCCTGGAGCGTGTTCAGTGTTGCTAGTCGCTTTTATCAAGACAGTCCCATTATACTTCGTCACAAATGAATGACGGAATCTGTCCCCGGCTCCTAACCTCTCTGATAACAACGCTTCATCACGTAGCAGGGA
Organism: Semisulcospira habei; assembly: GCA_036245525.1. Taxonomy (NCBI): domain Eukaryota; kingdom Metazoa; phylum Mollusca; class Gastropoda; family Semisulcospiridae; genus Semisulcospira; species Semisulcospira habei. Next base: position 92,770,838 of record BTPG01000006.1, read on the forward strand.
CGCAAACCCTAGGATCTCCGCCATCTCGGGATGCAAATGGACCTCTGCAAAGTGCGAGCAAGAGGCATAGATTCTCATGAGCCCCTGCATGCGCAGGGGCTCATGAGAATCTATGCCTCTTGCAGATAGTCTGTAGCTGGTTGAATGACTGTACTAGCGAGACCTTGGCGCAGATTCTGGACAGTCCCATGTTCCACTGGTCACGCATGTTCAATATCACTTTGCGAAAGTTCGTTGAATGTTGTCTTTGAAATGTCGAATACATGTTATTATGGTTATGTCATCTAAATCCCTGGATATTATTTATTTATTATTTATTGATTTATTTATGATTTATTTAACTCATTCAATCCTGACGCATTACAGAAAGAGATGGATCGACCATGATAATTCAAGGGCAGTGCCAGATTAGCTTGGCGCCAGATTAGCTTCTCTCCCCTGACAGGGCTTTTCCCTACTTTACTTCGTAATCTTCCTAAAATATTAGCACTGGCAGTCTCCCCTTTTCTTTTCATTTATTACTACAATATAGACTGCAACCCCGGCCTTCCCCCCCTTTTAGTCGGTTCTCTTTTAGGCTGCATGGAAATTTAGCTCTAGGTGGAGGCATGGAATGTATGCCTCTGCAGACACCACAGTAGGCGAATGGTATGCATTGCTTCCAGTCACTTTCTTTTTAGCGCACCCTTCTTTCTTATCTTGTGTGTGTGTGTGTGTGTGTGTGTGTGTGTGTGTGTGTGTGTGTGTGTGTGTGTGTGTGTGTGTGTGTGTGTGTGTGTTGACCACAATAGATTTATGATCACTGGTCGATCATGCACACTTCTCTCCCCTGACAGTGCTTTTCCCTACTTTACTTTGTAATCTTCCTAAAATATTAGCACTGGCAGTCTCCCCTTTTCTTTTCTATATTTGTTTGTTTGTCTATTTTGAAGAAGGGCATTTAACCGAAATATTAATAAATTGTGTTGTAACTGTCTTTTCTAATCGTGTTTCTTTCTCCGTTGGGTTCTTTTCTGCTTTTACAATCAGTATTCGAGAAGTTCTCTCACTGACATCTCAGGGCAAGGGAACCCGTATGAATTAGGTCCCGGTATCGTGCATTTGCGTCTGGTAGCTTACTTATTTTTTTCAGTCACGGTCACGGTAAATAACCCTAGTCCTGTAATCACATCAGGCACCTACAATTGGACGTACAATAATAGTAACAGTCAATCGCATTTCTTCGCCCAGTACGTCTCCTGTAAAGCTTTGCATACCAGCGCACGATATCTCTTGAAAGCTACTCAGTTACGTACTTTCCTGAAACCGCCAGCGAAAACTTCCTTCGTCCGAGGACCAGAGATTCAAGCAGTCTGGCACTCCTGTCAGCCAGAAGGCATAGATTCTCATGAGTCAAGTAAATGTAAAGTTTAACCTCCTGTCTGCCGCTGGACGCGGATTGTATGTCTGAAATGTTTGTTAACTCAAAGCCGAAGAATTTCATTGATCTGTCCAAAGAACATGGATACAAAGTAAGCCCAGCAAGAGGCATTGATACTCATGAGCCCCCGCAATTGCGGGGGCTCATGAGGATCTATGCCTCTCGCAGTTTGTGAGTGTTTACTTTTTCCTCGGCAGTGACGAGGTTAATTCTTCAGGACCTCTACAGCACCAGGGGTTTGCAAGGAACGATGACAATCTAGTCTTCAGGACCTCTACAGCACCAGGGGTTTGCAAGGAACGATGACAATCTAGTCTTCAGGAAGAAAGGACCAAGCAGACGAGAACCGCCACTAGCATTAGTCTCACAATTGATTCAATCCGACCGAAACAGCATCACCAGGAAGCACAGATTCTCATGAGCCTGGCAGGGGCTCGCGAGAACCTACGGCCTCATGCAGACGGATTCCGCCGCTCGTTTTAAATCAATCACACTTCCAGATAAGCCTAGAGGGAGCTGGATTTGGGAGGGATTGTGTGGGAAAAGTCGTAGAATTGACTAAATCCCGGCGTATGCCGCTGGTCCCTCCGTCAGGATCGAGATGATTGGCAGGAACACATCTCGTGGCTTTGGTGAGGACGATACGATTATGCGGTATTGATGCTGCCACATTTAGCAGGTCCAGGGACTAAACAAGAGGGTCGGAGTCGGAAGAGATTGGGGAGGGGAGGTTGGGGGGGAGGGGTTGGAGAGGGGGGAGAGGGGGGGGGGTCCGAAGGAGGGGAGAGGCGCATAGGTAAATCTTTTCATCCTTAGAGCTTAGAGCTCACAGAGTCTGGGGATTTAGCGCGATAATATCTATTTCATCATCATCAGTCATTATATTATTATTATTATCCTGATATACTACTGCTTGAAAATAATCTGGCCATGATAGTTCAAGGGTGGTGCCAAAAAAGCTTGGCGCCTGAGGCGCCAAGCTATTTTGTCACCACCCTTGAACTAAACTGCTTGATCTTTTATCTGATCTGTAATGTGGCCTTCATAGGACAATAAACAATTTTTTAATCATCCTCAGGATGTAATGGGTTAAGATCGCGACACGTTACTAATTGAAATTTCGTGATAATTCGTGACAGAACATCAGTTTTGATCAGCAATTTGTGACTTAACGTTATTCGTGACGAAGCTCTAGAGGACTCATATCAATCGTCACAGCGGTTTCGCTAAGAACGCACTCAGCAAAATCAGAGATACACTTCTGGCAAAGTGTACACTTTTTGTATCCACTGAAGGGAATGAGTAAAAAAAAAATCCATAGCTCATGGGTAGTGCCTGTTCGTCTCTCATGATCTTCTTCGCCGTTATCGATTGAACAGCCGAATCCATCGCGACGATCGGCTGTGTTCGAGGAATTTGAACAACATAAGCGCTGAAACATTTCATCCTGAGTAAAATCTTTGCGGAGTACAGACACAAACAATCATAATCTCCTCACTTCACTCGCCAGATTCACGCTGGGCGGTTAGCAAAAGACCCTCGGTCCGACGTCCGCGGCACTGGGCCCACCCACAGTCGCGCACGGGCCGAATGCGGACGACGTCGGCCCGAGGAGCTTTTGCTTCCTCACCATTTGCGGAGACAGCAACCGAGGATTTCAAGTTGCCGGTGTGTGCGTGCGTGCGTGCATGCGTGCGTGCGTGTGTATGTGTGTGCGCGCGCGCGTGCGTGTGTGTATGTGTGTGTGCGTGTGTGTATTAGTGTGTGCGTCTGTGCGCGCGTGTGTGTATGTGTGTTTGTGTGCGCGCGCCCGTGTGTGCGTGTTAAGGGAAGGTGGGGGATCGGAGAGAGGTGGGGGGGGGGGGGGACTTCCGTCTTTGCAAAATCCGCTGTGTCCTTAACTCCTTCTACCCCAGACACACCACAGCAAGATAATGATCGACCATGATAGGTCAAGGGTGATGCCAGAATAGCTTGGCGCCTATGGGCGCCAAGCTATTCTGGCATCACCCTTGAACTATCATGGTCGATCTGTGTCCTGCACTGCAATGCAGTCTTCAGAGGACAGCGGCAAAATTTGGGGATTTCGGTGTTGGGGTAGAATGAGTTAAATAAAACTGGATTCCGCTTTTTACATTGCTGTCTTAACCTCTTCACTGCGAGGAGAAAAAAAGCGAACACGGCCCGACTGCAAGAGGCAAAGAACCTCATCACGGAGCCCCCGCAGACGCACTACTGAACTTCGCAGACACAGGCGCTCATTAGCCTCGGTTCTTTGCCTCTTGCTGACCTTAGTCACAACCATTTCCTGTTATTGATGCCAGTCTTCGGTGCTGAATTTGTCCTGCTTTCAAACACACTTTCTTGGACACTGGCCGCAAATGGGTTCAAATGAGCTGAATTTGGAGAGGTTTAACTCATTCAAGAGGATCCCCCATCAATATCTTCGAAAGTGTCGAATACCGTTGCCGGCGGCAACGCTATGCGACGCTGCCGCAGTTGTTGCTGCGGGGCGCCTTGACTGTGTTAAGTTTAAGACTGACGAATTGAAGTGTATTGCTTGCATTAAAACAGCACTGAATCTGATTGTAACACGGATTCATTTAAGTTGAAAGGGATAAAGTGCTTAAATCTAAATGAACCGGACAAACCCGACGTGAATTTAATTGCGGTGAAATAAAGTTTGAAACAGAACTATTGCGAGGACAGGAAGCGGGAATTATCGACAGGAGAGAAAATGCATTATCAATTTTAAATCCAGCTCCAAGCGTTGGGAGATGGATCCATCAGAATAGCTCAAGGGTAGAGCCTGATGAAGGGAACCGAAGTTAGGCTTAAACCGTTACGGGTCAATTCATCTCCAGCCCTCACGCGCCCCTCCCCCTCACACCCATCCCCCACCTAGCTCTCACCCGAATCAGTTGCCGGAATGCCATCGCTTAGCTTGGGTATTCTAAAATACGAACATGCACTTGGCCGTGGTAGTGAAATGTTCGTGTGCTAAACTTATTTTCGCAGAACGGCAGAATACCAATGCTCTTCCCCACCGCTCTTGTCTCAGATCGGTACACTTAAGTTGTCTCAAAGATGATAATCGCCAAGGAACACAACTTGGGTCTCCGTAAAACAGCCGATAAAATGCAAATTCTGCTGAGCCACCAGACTTTCTCGACGTGTCTCGTTTTCCTATTTAGGCTTCCTAATTTGGATGAATGGGTGTACCGAGGTTTATCAGTTAGGATTACTTACAACTAGAGTGTTATTTGAGTGAGGGACGCAGAGAAAAGGGTTTTTAAAAATCGACAAACCAGATAGGCGAGGTCACAAGCGCTGGAAGATACCAAGGGGAATTACTCAGCGCTAGACAAACAGTTAGATCCCCTGCGGGGGTAGGGGATCTAACTGTTTGTCTAGTGCTGGGTGCTTTGCCTTTGGTGTCTGTTTAAAAATTTTAATTAAAAACCCAACTCTTCCTTTTCCCTTTGGTTTAGTTGTTGCAAAAGACCTTTGGCTTGTTTATTTATTTATTTTTAATTTTTATTTTTTTGAGTTTGCTAGTTTTTCTTAAATTGTTGTTTGTTTTAAATGTTTGTTTTAAATGTTTATTTTAAATATTTTTCTTTGATTGTTCGTTTGTTTTAAATGTTTGTTTCTTTTTTTTTCTTTTTTTAAAATAAAGTTTGTTTCTTTGTTTGTTCGCTTGCTTGTTTGTTTTTGTTTCTTTGTGCGAGCGTGTGCGTGTGCGTGTGCGTGTGCGTGTGCGTGCGTGTTCGTAGCTGTTGTTTTGCTCTGAGAGTAGGCATAACACTGTCGCGAAACCATCACAATAAAACAGTTGTTGTTTCCTGCATAACAGTGTCAGAGGGTCTTTGTTGATCCATCTATTACTGTTGCCGACAGGTTCAAAATCTGTGCTTTCCTCCTTTTAACCCATATCATACTGAGGCTAAAAGCTTCAAAATTTGTACACTGCCATATGCAAGCTACATTATAGTACTTACTTACTTACGCCTGTCACCCCTACCCGGGTATAGGCCGTCGACGAGAGACCTCCAGCAACTCCTGTCCTGTGCTTCTCCTTCGATTCTACTCCAGGTGGTTCCCAGTCTCTTGATGTCTGCTTGGAGGTCTCGACGCCAGGAGTTTCTCGGCCTACCTCTTTTCCTCTTTCCTTGGGGGTTCCATGACAATGCCTGCCTAGTGATACTGGAAGCTGGCTTTCTCAGACTGTGACCGATCCATCCCCATCTTCTTCGCCCAATTTCATTCTCTGCTGTTATCTGCTCTGTTCTCTCCCAGAGTCTGACGTTGCTGATCTTCTCTGGCCAGTGGATTTTCAAAATTCTTCTAAGGCAACTGTTCATGAAGGTCTGTACTCTGTTGACTGTGGTTTTTGTCAATCTCCAAGTCTCTGCTCCATATAGGAGAACTGCTTTTACATTGGAGTTGAAAATCCGGACTTTGGTGTGTTGTGACAGCTCTTTGGAACTCCACACTTTTTTCAACTGGAGAAAGGCTGCTCTGGCTTTACCGATTCGTGCTCTGACATCTGCATCAGTGCCGCCTTTTTTGTCTATGATGCTCCCGAGATAGGTGAAGGACTCCACTTCCTCCAACGGGGTGCCAGCAAGCAAGACTGGTTCTTCCCTGGTTGCGTTCAGCCTCATTGTCTTTGTTTTCTGTTTGTGAATGGTGAGGCCCACTTGGGACGAGATGTCAGCAAGCCTCGTGGTCTTGTCCTGCATTTGTTGGTGAGTGTGGGACAGTAATGCCAAGTCGTCTGCAAAATCGAGGTCGTCAAGCTGTGTCCACAGTGTCCACTGTATTCCACTTCGTCTGTGCTCTGTGGTCATCTTCATGACCCAGTCTATGGCCAGTAGGAAGAGGAACGGAGACAGCAGACACCCCTGCCTGACACCAGTTCTGACCTGGAGCTCCCTGGTGAACTGCCCTTCGTGGATCACGCGACATGTCATGCCATCATAGCTGCTCTTGATCAGGCGGACGAGCTTTGCGGGTACACCGTAGTGTCGTAGGAGTTTCCACAGAGTCTCTCGGTCCACGCTGTCAAATGCTTTCTCATAATCCACAAAGTTGACGTACAGCGGGGAGCTCCATTCCAGAGACTGTTCCACGACGAGTGGCGATCTGGTCTGTACATAATCGGTTCTTCCTGAATCCTGCTTGCTGGTCTCTCAGCTGGGGGTCAACGGAGCTCTTCATTCTCTCTAGGATGATCCTGTTGAAGACCTTTCCTGGTACTGACAGCAAGGTGATTCTCTGTAGTTGGAACACTTGCTGAGGTCGCCTTTCTTGGGAAGCTTGATTAGGTACCCCTCCTTCCAGTCAGCCGGCATCACCTCCTCTTCCCAGATCTTTCCAAACAGTGGGTACAACATCTCCACTGTTGTCTCTAGGTCTGCTTTCAGAGACTCCGCTGGGATGCCATCTGGCCCTGCTGCTTTGCCATTCTTCAAAAATGCCACTGCTCTTCTGATCTCTTCCCGGCTGGATCTGTCACAGCTGATGGGTAGGTCGGTCTCTGCCGGCTGGATGTCTGGTGGGTCGGGTGGGCTAGGTCTGTTCAGTAACTCTTCAAAATACTCAGCCCATCTGTCGAGTTGGTCTGCTCTGTCTGCAATAGGCTTGCCTTCTTTGTCTTTTACTGGTCTTTCTGTATGGCCATACTTGCCTGACAATCTTCTGGTAATGTCGTAGAGCTGTTTCATGTTACCGCTGCCTGCTGCCTTTTCTGCCTCTGCTGCCAGGCTGTCTGTGTAGGCCCTCTTGTCTGCCCTGATACTCCTCTTCACCTCGCGGTTGGCTTCCGAGTATTCCTCCTGTGCCCTTGCTTTGGCTGCTCTCGTGCGACTGTTGTTGACAACTGCTTTCTTCTGCTTCCTCACTTCTATCTTCTTCAAGGTCTGTGCCGACAGCCAGTCCTTGTGATGGTGTTTCCTGAACCCTACAGTGTCTTTGCAGGTTGAGTTCAGCGCCTCTCTAACTGCCTTCCACTGCTGCTCTGTGGTGACTGCCTCTTCATTTACTAGCTCCTGTAGCGCTTGAAACCGGTTGGACAGCACCAGTTTGAACTCTTCTCTAACTCCAGTTTCTCTCAGGAGGCCTACATTATAGCGCTGTCTTCTTGTTGTCTCTGTGCGGCTTTTCTTTAGCTTGAGCTTCATTCTTAAGGTAAGCAGATGGTGGTCTGAGGCGACATCTGCTCCCCTCCTCACTCGAACATCTTGAAGGGATCTTCTAAATTTCTTGCTAATGCAGATATGGTCTATTTGGTTCTCTGTTGTATGGTCAGGTGAGACCCAAGTTGCTTTGTGTATTCTTCTGTGTGGGAAGATGCTGCCTCCAATGACAAGTCGGTTTAGAGCACAAAAGTCTACAAACATCTCCCCGTTCTCACTCATCTCCGAGCCTAGTCCCTGTCTCCCCATCACCTCTTCGTATCCGGTGTTGTCCTCCCCTATTTTGGCATTAAAATCGCCCATGACGATGGTGATGTCTCGCTCCGCACATTTGTTCACGGCACTCTGGAGTCGGTCGTAGAACTCTTGTTTCTCTTCCTCGTCACTGTCATTAGTGGGCGCATAACACTGGATGACGTTCAGCTTGAGCTTTTTCTTGGTTCTAAAGGCTGCTGTGATAATTCTTGGCCCAAGAGGTTCCCAGCCCATCAGCGCTCTCTGTGCCACTGGTGACAGCATGAATGCTACTCCTTCTGTATGGGGGGCATTCTCCTCTTCGTGACCTGAATACAGAATCATCTCCCCACTTACAGCCTTTTCTGGCCAGACTGCGTCCATCTGGCTTCACTGATACCTAGCAGGGAAAGGTTGTACTTTTGCATTTCCGCTGCTATCTGGGCGGCCTTGCCGCTCTGGTACATGGTCTTGACGTTCCATGTGCCCATGGTTGTGTCCCTGGATAGAGAGAGGCGGCTCGGTCCTGTGGCTTCCGAAGACTTCCGGCTTTCAAGACAGGACGTCATAAGTCTTCTGGTAGAAGAACCTTCCTCCTCCAGGAAAGGAATTACTGTTAGGCTTTTCGTCGGCGTTTTTGTAGCTATTTCCTTTTTTGCAGGGTGGGGAAGCTACCCCCACGCCCAACCCCCTTACTAGGAGGACCAGGGGTTTTCTGTCGGGGTCACCTTCCCTTAGACCATGTTGGTTCACGGCACCTTATTTCATTCGGTGCACCCCTCTCACGAGGGACCCCCTATCCACCACCCAGGGGACGCGCCTCAACGCCATATGGTCCCAGCGCGAGGCTACATTATAGTACTTACAGATAATGGCTTTAGTTCAAGGGTGGTGCCAGAATAGCTTGGCGCCTAGAGGCGCCAAGCTATTCTGCCACTACCCTTGAACTATTTTAGTCAAACTTATTTCACACACTGGTGTATTCCGAATGATAAAGGTTAATGACTAGACTTCTCGGAGTGTTTTCCCACCCCGCCTTATTTTACACTCCAGGGTCAACGGAGCGTCGTTTAAATGCTTCTCCCACCCACGCCTCTCAAACTTGCAAGAACGATGGTCTGGGTGAAATGGGTCAAACACTGGAACTTTTCTTTTTTTTAAATTCCTGAAACCATCTGCTGGCTGTTCACGCATTTCAATGGGAACTTGGTTAACGCCCTCACTATCCGAACACAACTACCAATACCCGAATGCAAGAGGCATAAATCCTCATGAGCCCCCGCAGACGCGGGGGCACATGAGGATCTATGCCTCTTGCTGACACCACTTTGTACCCACGTTCCTTGGCCTGATGAGGTTTGGCGTTGAGTTAACGAATATTTCAGAAACACAATCCACGGCCTTTAGCTGGGAAGGGTTAATGGTTTAATGACGTCGTTTCTTCCATTTTCTTTTTGGTTTTTTTTAGAATTAAAAGCAGAGTGTGATCGATGGAGAAATTGATGTTTGTAGGATGGCGTGTGCAAGAAAGGGTGTTTCTGTGAAGAAACTGAAGACAACAATGCACTTAAACTTGTTCATTTCAAATATTCTCCAGCTGTATCAACGCTAAAGCAAATGTACGGTCCTGAGGGTACCACCAGCCCAGTGGGAAAAAGAATATAGGCCCAAAATCGGCTCAGTTTATCTCTTTTATCTCTTAACCTCTTCACTTCATCAAGTGAACACGATCTAACTGCAAGAGACATAGATCCTCATGATCCCCCGCGACTGCGGGGGTCATGAGGGATCTATGCCTCTTGCTGGGACCAATTTGTATCCATGTTTCTTGGACTGTTTTGGCTTTTGGTCGTTGAATGAACATAGGTTTCAGAAACAACAAAGTGTACGTGACGTGGCAGAGAAAGGGTTAAACTCCAAAGGACTACATAACTTCCATTCTAGAGAATAAAAGTCATTTGGTTCTGGGAGTTCAACCCATATCACACTGAGGCTAAAAGCTTCAAATTGGTACACTGCTATGCGCAAGCTACATTATAATACTTACAGATAAGGCGATAGACCAATGGCTTTAGTTCAAGGGTGGTGCCAGAATAGCTTGGCGCCTAGAGGCGTCAAGCTATTCTGGCACTACCCTTGAACTATTTTAGTCAAACGTATTTCAAAACACTGGTGTATTCCGAATGATAAGGGTTAAGAGTTAAAATTGAAACCTGTTGAACGAGACATCAACTTTCCCTTGGTGAAAACACTCAATGACAGTCCAGAGCTGTCCGAAAACAGCTGAATTCTTTAAAAAAAAAAAAAAAAAAAAAAAAAAAAAAAAAAAAAAAAAAAAAAAAAATTTGTGTACGATGCTAAGAAGCTCGAATGTGCTCGGGTGTACGGTTCTTGTAGAAATTTCAAATGTTACTATACTTTGTAGAGTTGTTTTGGGGAACCTTTACTGAACTGCATCGTACATTTCATGTCGCGAGAAGTTTACATAGAAAGCTCTAATGCAGTGCCTGATAAGCGTGGCCCCTGGATGATTAAAGTTAACCCCTCTTCTGCCAATGTACGTACATCTTTTTTTAAACTAAATCTTTGTTCATTCACCGACCAGAAGTCAAAACCGTCCAAGGAACATGGACACAAAGTGGTCTCAGCAAGAGGCATAGATCCTCATGAGCCCCCGCAGTCGCGGGGGCTCATGAGGAGCTATATCTCTTATTGTTGGATAGTGTTCGGGGTTTTTTTTTTGGCAGTGAAGTGGTGAATGAAAAACTACCCTGAAACTACCATGGCGGATCCATCTCACTCACTTGGCTCTGGGTGTGAAAGAGGGACTCGCACATACATTAATTATTATTATTATTATTGTTATTATTTTATTTTTTATTTTTTTAAAGTAATGAAATAATTGAAAACGTGTTGTGTCCCCACTTTTAACGCCATGTCTGAATTGTGTCTGCTGGTCTGTGATTTTGATGACAGCCGTAAGATCCAAAAGCACAGACCGGCCCACAGCTGATGAAAAAACTCCTGACAAAGTAGTTATTGGCATGATCTGTCCATCCTAATGTAGTTCCTGGTGTGTTTTGAGCGATTGCTGTTTAATCGCAGTGTGCCGTGCACCGTGCAGTTTGAGCTACGACCCCCTTTAACCCATTTAACACCACGGCCGCATTTTCCTGGAGTTTGGAGGTGTCACCTAACGACTATGTACTGTTTGCAGGAGATGTATCGACCATGATAATTCAAGGGCAGTGCCAGATTAGCTTGGCGCCTGGGCGCCAAGCTAATCTGACACTACCCTTGCTTTATCATGGTCGATGCATCTCATGCTGTAGTGCGTTGGAGCTGAATGGGTAAATTCCAGGCCTATGGCTCAGCACAGCTTTGTGCACGTCAGTTATTACAGTTATTACATAAGCCTTCAAAATTGAGAGGGACAAAATTGCAACTTTGCAAAAAGGTTTACTTGGGGCTAGAATGGGGGTGGGGGGGGGTGTGGGGGGGGGGGGAATACATAACGGAAATTAAAATATGTAAAAGCTTTCATGCAAGCAACTGCCTATGATCAAGGTTCGTTAGTTCGGAGTTTAACGTCCACGGCCCCGAAGTGATATTGGACGACCCTGATGGAGGAGAGGAAAATCTGTTGCTTCGATATTTCCGCAGCTATTGATGCAGGACTCTTAAATCAGTTAAGGTTACTTTTACTTAAAGTTATTTTCCCTAGGATCAAGCATCTCAACACAGTCAGAAAACTTTCTGCAACAGATACTGCTGACAGTATTATGTGGGTCCTTTGTGTACTAACTTAGAGCTTTATGATGTAAATACAATGCCAAATGTCGAAATTTATCGTTTGGTGGGTGTGTTGTTTTTGTACCCGAGATCGCAGGTTATCGTCTGCATCGGCCTCGTTTTGAATTTGTGCATATTTACTAGCCTACGTCACAAGGCAGAACCCGGTCAATACTGCAGACGAGGTCATCGGTGTGGTGTACACACGTGTCAGTGTACACATGTACGATGTTCTCCGGCATCCCTTTGACATAATATTCCACGAGAATGTAAAATAAACCTTCCATACTCGCTATGCTGTCAAAATCAATGCGGGTTCCGCTTGACCTGCTGCCCTGAGTAACGATCGTGCTGGTCATGTTACATATTCAAATTGGGCAGTTGAGGCAGTGCAAGGACCGGTGTTTTTAAAAATAACTTTTTGCCTTGTTTGAAAATTTGTAGTAAGGGTGAATGTTGAAATTTGCTGGAAATTTCTGGTTAGATGAGAGGAGACATGTTTGGTGCTTTGATTCATACCATCCTGAGCTTATTCAGTAGAGAATTGTGGACCTATGTTGAGTTGCCGTTGACGTAGTGATTTGAGGGGCACGCTGATTTCAGCTGTGCTTGGGTGTGGGGTTGGTAAGGAATCAGGTTCATAGCCAAGCAATGAGACTGTCAATGTGCTGTTTTTATTGTTATTTTGTGCATGGCAAATGTGCAGCTGGTGGGCGGTAGTGTTTTTTAGGGGATTGAAATATTAGGGGATGCCTGGGACTGACTATGGCTAAGAGACTGGACAGTACGGAAACGCGACTGTGTAACGTGGCCTGTCGGGGCACCACATGCCATATGTGATATAGATCAGAAACTGGTTTAATGTTACCATATCATTGATTTTGGACTTTTGCGGTTGGAAAACTGAGAAAATCATGATTTTTTTTTACATTTTCCCCAAAATCGCTGTGTTTGCAGTTTTATATGTACATGCCAATTTTGGAGGCATTCTGACCATATTTAGTCTGTTTTTCATGGCATCAGATATGCATGATCCAAAACATCAACAGCATAGTGAACACCACAACAACGCGCTTCACATAATGGGCCATAACTTAAAGATGCAGCAACATTCAATGGTGTCACTTTGGGGTTGACTTAGCTAATGTCTAAGAGTTGCACTGATGGCAGATTGAATGGTGTTCAGGTGGGAGAGTTCCTTTTCAGGTCACATTACATAGTCAAATTTGGCCAGTTCAGGCAGTAAGAGGACCGGTGTTTTTAAAAATAAGTTTTGCCTTGTTTGAAAATTTGTAGTAGGGCTGAATGTTGAAATTTGCTGGAAATTTCTGGTTAGTTGAGAGGAGACATGTTTGGTGCTTTGATTCATACCACCCTGAGCTTATCAAGTGGACAATTGTGGGCCTATGTTGAGTTGCCGTTGACGTAGTGATTTGAGGGGCACGCTGATTTCAACTGTGCTTGGGTGTGGGGTTGGTAAGGAATCAGGTTCATAGCCAAGCAATGAGACTGTCAATGTGCTGTTTTTTGGGATATTTTGTGCATGGCAAATGTGCAGCTGGTGGGCGGTAGTGTTTTTTTTTAGGGGATTGAAATATTAGGGGATGACTGGGACTGACTATGGCTAAGAGACTGGACAGTACGGAAACGGCACTGTGTTCCGTGGCCTGCTGGGGGCATGGCTTGTTCGACTCGGCCTTCGCGCCAAGCGACTGAGCCAGCGTCCACGGTGCTTAGTTTGACCTTTGATCCTTTATCCCTCGGAAACACGAAACAGAACAGTGGCATTTATACCCACTTTCTGCACTGCAATTTCACATCTCACACTTCGAAGTCTACGTAACTGAAAGCATCTCTGGAAACGACAAATGCACCATCGCAGTAGAAACACTGCCTCTGTGAATCGAGTGAATGAGAGCCCGCACAGACAAAAACGTTTCACGACCAGCGATGTCAGTGCCGCAATATTGACACACACCGCAGTTTTCAGATCCTTGCAGCATAAAATCTGTTGACCTAGCTCGTAACTTTATGATAAAACAGGTTTAAAAGCTTGCGAAATCAGTAAGAGATACTGAAATTCTACTGAAGATCATGAATTCTGAACTTAAATCACTAGCGCTCGCGGCCAGGAAGATCGACAAAGACCGTAGATTACTTACTGATTCACGTAGCAGGAAAGCGACAAATTCCGGATGGGCGGTCAAGCCAAGCTCTATATTCCATTGTCCGATGTCAATTCTACTTGGGGTATCGTGTCTCTCTTTCTCTTTCTTCTCTTCAATTCCGAGTCTGTCATTGTCGGCCAGCGCGAGTCGACTGATACTTTCTTTTTCTCTTCGCTGGTTCATCCGCCATCTTGTCAGTCTCTGATTGGTTATAATTATGCAGATGACCTAAGGACGTATAGAATAGTTATGACGTCAGCTACCATCGCCTATCACAAGCAATCTTTTGATGGTGTCCAGTCACAAGATTCCGGTGGCCTCTTTTTGCTTTGAACGGACGAAAGAAAGCATTTGGTGGGACAATATATTGGTCACTGTCTAAGTGGGTGTGTATACTGAATCCCAGTAAAAGTTTTATTTTGCTAACTGAAGCATTAAAAAAGGTCAGGAGTGCCCTTTTAAAAAACAGAAGTTATCCCTTGTATTTTATTTTGCTTTGGTTCTGTTTGCGCTGATCTGATTTTTGTTTGGCGCTTTGAATAGGTTTTGTTTTGTTTTGTTTTGTTTTGTTTTGTTTTGTTTTGTTTTGCTTTGCTTTGCTTTGTTTTGTTTTGCTTTGCTTTGCTTTGTTTTGTTTTGTTTGTTTTGTTTTGTTTTGCTTTGCTTTGCTTTGCTTTGCTTTGCTTTGTTTTGTTTTGCTTTGCTTTATTTTATTCATGAAAAGAAGTAAAGTACAAAACCTCGAAGTCTATTTTAAACAGCCTTGAGAAGATGTGGCCTTTTGATACAGAAAAATATAGTTTGTCAACAAGAAACAAAACAACTGAAAATAAGGATCATGGTGTGCAAGATTCAATGCTCTCGGCTGTAACACATGCGGCTTGTATTATATACGCACACGTGTAAAATTATGCGCTGAACAACTGTACCGAATTCTTTGCTATATTTTTAACATGTCACTTACCCAGTGTGTCATTCCCTGTTCGTGGAAGACCTCATGTATTGTCCCCGTGCCAAAAAAAGCAAACTGTATCTGTGATGAATGATTTAAGACCAGTTGCTCTTACCTCGTGTGTCATGAAGGTTTTTGAGAGGGCTGTTCTTTCACATCTTCAAATACAGGTTTCGGATCAGTTTTATGGACCCCTTTCAGTTTGCTTACAGAAGGCAAAGAGGTGTTGATGATGCCATTTTGCATGTTGTAAACAACATCTACTCTCATTTAGAAAAACCAGGAGCCTCCATTCGACTAATGTTCTATGATTTTTCGTCTGCTTTTAACACCATTCAGCCACACATACTCGCCTCCAAACTAGTTCACATGAACATAAATGTATCTACCATTCTTTGGGTTTTGGACTATCTCACTAAGCGCTCACAGTATGTCAGAATTAGTTCGGATCTAATCTCAGATGCACTTTTTACCAATACCGGTGCACCACAGGGGACTGTCCTGTCGCCTTTTTTGTTTTCTTTGTACACAGCAGACTGTAAAGCTACTCATGACGACTGTGTCATGGACAAATACGCCGACGACACGGCACTGACAGGTAGGATTACAGATGAGGACGACAGACACTATCGACAGGAGATCGACGACTTTGTAGAGTGGTGCGATAGAAACTATCTTGAATTACATGTCGGCAAAACAAAAGAGATGGTCATAGATTTCAGGAATAACAAACGTCATCCCGGCCCTGTTGTTATCAAGGGAACAGAAGTTGAGCGTGTAGAGTCCTACAAGTATTTAGGTGTTCATTTTGACAACGTGCTCAACTGGAAACAAAACACAGATGCTATTGTGAAAAAAACGTCTCTACTGTTTGAGAAAGCTCAGATCATTTCATGTAAGCACTCAGCTTTTACAGATGTTTTACTGCTCCAGTATTGTAAGCATTCTAACTTTTGGAGTGACGTGCTGGGGTAGAAATTTATGTAAAAGAGATCAAGATCGCCTTAACAAAGTAATCCGGAAAGGGGGCGGGGTGATTGGTAGGGCACAGGATAATTTGGACACACTGTACAACAGACGGATTACGAACAAACTGGTTGACATTCTTGATGACAAAACACATCCACTTAGATATGAATTTGACAGCAGACGTATCGAACGAAGTGGCAGACTTCGAGTACCCAAAAGTCGTACATCACGTTATGCCAACTCTTTTGTCCCTCAGGTCAACAGTAATATCAGTAGATAGTGTCTGTCAACATTCTATAGTTCTTTAGTCCCTTTCCGTAGTTCACTGCAACATTGCTGACACAGGGGAAATCCACCTCCCCCCCCCCCCCCCCCCCCCCCCCCCGCTGTCCCATGAGGGATCAATGAAGTATTATTGTATTGTATTATTGTTTGAAGTATTATTGTATTGTACAACAAACCAAGGGGAATTACTCAGCGCTGGACAGACGAACAGTTTAGATCCCCTGCCCCCGCCTATCAGGCTGATAGGCGGGGGCAGGGGATCTAACTGTTCGTCTGTCCAGCGCTAGTAATTCCCCTTGGTTTGTTGTACAATTCTGCCAGCGCTAGCCTCACCTATCTGGTTTGTGAGTATCTTATTATTGTATTGTATTGTATTATTGTATTGTATTGTATGGGCAGACAGCGAATTTCCCCATGAGGGATTAATAAAGTATTATTGTATTGTATTGTATTGTATTGTATTGTATTGTATTGTATTGTATTGTATTGTATTGTATTGTATTGTGTACGCAAGTTCACACACACGCACGCGCGCACACACACTGACACGCACACACACACACACACACATAAGCACGCACGCACACACACACGCACGCACGCACGCACGCACACACACACACACACACACACACACACGCAAACACACTTTGTTTTTGTTTTGTTTTGTTTTCTTCTCGTCTATTTTGTGTGTCGTGCTTCATGGCTTACGTAATCACACTTTGACTATCTGTAGTGTGTTTGGTCCTGTAGGAATCCCCTCGACCAAACACGCTACCAACAGCCAAAGGGTTAAGTTTGAAATGTTTTACCACAGTTAACGCATTCTGCCCGCGACACACCACATCAAGATAAGGCTTGACCATGATAGTTCAAGGGTGGTGGCAGAATAGCTTGGCGCCTATAGGCGCCAAGCTATTCTGCCACCACCCTTGAACTATCATCTTTGATCTGTCTCCTGAATTGTAATGCAGTCCTCAGATGATAACTCCAAAATGTGGGTATTTCGTACTTCGGGCACAATCAGTTAAGTACTTCTCCAATGGACATAATTGATCTGATTTTATTGTCAGATAATCAGAAGAAAATGTAAGCTAATTTAATTCAAGCACTTCACCCAAAACAGTGTGACCAAGTCCGGAGTGATCTGCTCCACGGCGCGCTTTCCTAGCTAAACCTCGCCGATACAGCGGGTTCTCAATGTTGGGTTAGCCTCAGCTAAGACTTTTCTACCGTACTTCTTTTTTTACAATTCATGTGAATGACAGTAACGGAAGAGAGACTCTTCTGCGTGCAAAGGAGAAGAAAAGTTTCATTTCGCGGTATTTAAAATGCATTATTTAAGTATGCCCTACTGTTCAGCATTATTGTAAAACTTAAACATCACACTTGAAAGGAGATATTGCGAATTATTAACCTTTTATTGCCTGGAGTAAGTCGGTTTAATCCATTTAACCCCACGCTGGAGGTGGAGGCGCCACTGACCTAACGACTTTGTACCAATTGCAGGAGATTGATCGAATATGATAATTCAAGAGTAGTGCCAGATTAGCTTGGCGCCTGATGGCGCCAAGCTAATCTGGCACTACCCTTGAATTATCATTGTCGATCCATCTCCTGCTGCAGTGTGTCGGGACTAAACGAGTAAAATAGTATTTAACCAGGCCAGTAGCTGACTCAGTTGTATCCAGTATTTTACTAACACCATCACCGGCCAAGGGAAAGCTCTTATTTCTGTGCTGGTCTGTGATTTTGGCCTTAGAGCTTCGAGCCCTAAGGTCCAGAATCACAGACAGGCACACTCGCGTCCGCATCGTGTCAAACTGTAGATGTTTTTCCTGTTTATACATATCAATAAGAGACCATCAGTTTGCTGGCGTGTCTAGTGCGGAAACCAAGACATCACAATAAAAGCTTGTTACAAATGGAGCGACTGCTCTGTAGCTCAACCCCAGAACACATACGTGGTTTGAGTCAGTGAGAGGCATATGTGGCCCCACAGCATAGTGGTATCAGCAGGAGGCATAATATGTCCGCAGGTTAACGTAGATTGCCGCCGCTTCTGCAATCTGCATCATTCACTTCAGCGCCGCCACCGACCTCAGTCCAGCTGTCCCAGGAACATGGATTCAAATTGGTTCCAGCAAGAGGCACACATCGTCATGAGCCCACGCATCTGCGGGAGCTCATGGGGAACTATGCCTGTAGGAAAGATGGATAAGTAAACAAAGTTGATGCAGGCTGTGTTTCTTTGTGGTTCATTTCAACGCCAAAAAGAAACTCCAGCCGTCACAGGATCGCGGATTCAAAGTGATGTCAGCAAGAGGCATATGCAGGGGCTCGTGACGATCTATGCCTCTTGCATACAGATAGCATTTTTTTAAAAATTATTTTGTGACTTGAAAGTGAAAATGAAAAACCCCAGCAGGGACCTAACAAGATGGGATTGGTGTTAGAAATGCGGCCATTACTCAGTGATGGACAAGACTCCAGTGATATCTGATACGCGCCAGCATTACCGGGTCAGTAATGGCTAGACGATTTCTAGTTCAATCCGGCTCTGTTGTCAGATCATGGAATTACCGCCCATTTGTCTGCTGGCCTGTGACTTTGTACCTTAGGCCCTCAGGTCCAAAGCCCAAAACCAGCACACGTGACTGTAGAGTCTTCGGTCAGTGAAAATCTCACCCCTGCGCGCAGGCGACATTTCCTTCAACCGGTCATCTGACCTCGTTAGCCGCCGTCAGTCCAAAGACCCGGATGTTGACTTCGATGCTGATTGGTCCATCATTGACCTCAATAAACATAAATTCGCCTCCGCATCTTGTGTTTTCAATAGTTTCAATTTTCCATGCAAAACATTGACCCCTTCGCTGCAATCCGCATCACAAATTGCGTGTCGGAAACCACTCGCTCACTGACCGACATTCGGGGCGCGAAAATGGACCCCAAATGATGTAATATGAACCCAAAATATTCATAAAGGACACATGACTAACAAGAGACATAAGTCTTCATGGGCCCCCGCGACTGCGGGGGCCCATGAAGATTTATGTCTCTTGCAGATGGGTAGCCTTCGCCTTGCCCCCGGCAGATAAGGGGTTAATTCCGCTGGAGGAGAAACTTTGTCTTCGTGGTTTACAACCGAACTGCGAAATCGAGTGCCCTAACCCCTTCACTGTCAGTCGACGCATATTTTGTTTGTGAAATGTGTGGTAATTCGTCACCAAACAGCCCCAGCCGCCCAGGGCAAGAGGCATAGATCATCATGAGCTCCCGCGACTGGGGGTGGGGGGGGGGGCTCATGAGGATCTATGCCTCTTGCAGTTGCGTGGCGTTCAAATTTTCTCGGCAGTGTAGGAGATAATAATCAGTTACAGCCGTGCTTTTGTGAAACACTTTTCTATTCGCACAGAAGCAAACTTTTACTGTTAGTTTCTGTGGCCTCGGGAGAGGCAAAGTGAATTCGCGAAACTATATTGACGAGCAAAAGAAATACGACATTTTTGGAATCATCGGAAACATTTCAGTGTTTCCGATGATTTCAGAAATGTCGCATTTCTTTTGCTCGTCAGTATATTTCATGCATATATGATATAGGGTGTTCTGTTGTCAAATTGATTCCACTGTGTATAAAGTTTCTCTGCAATAGATGAAACGTCCTTGTGTTTATTGTTCCCGATGTTTGTTTGGTTGTTTGTTTGATTTTTGTTTGTTTGTTTGTTTGTTCGTTTGTTTCTTGCTTATTGGTTGGTTGGTTGGTATTTTGGTTGGTTGGTTGATTGGTATTTTGGTTGGTTGGTTGGTTTTGTTTGTTGGTTTTGTCGGTTGGTTAGTTGTTTTGGTTGGTATTTTGCGGGATTGGTTGGTTGGTTGGTTTGGTTTTGTTTGGTTGGTTGGCTGGCTGGCTGGCGTGTTTTTGTCCGTTTGTTTATTTGTTTGTTTTTTTATTTATTTGTTTACTTCTTTGTTTTACGTCTCACGTAGATTTCATGCGAAACTGTTACTATGACGATGACATCTGTGTTAAGATTAATGTAGGGAAGCACTTTTTTTCTAATGAAATCACATGTTGGATTTTTTATATTTTTTAATTTATTTTTTACTGTTCTATAGTGTGCTACTCCTTCCGCACGCTCCGCCTCACCTAAGGGCCATACTAATTTATCATCTTGCGGCAAAACGACAGCCATGCGCAAACTGCACTTGACACTTACTTGGCAACCTGCGTCGGTAAACATCACAAACGTTGCCGCTTGCTAAACCTTTTAACTCACTCGAAGACGGGTCGCATTCGGACCCGCGCTATTAAACCGTTTATCCCAATGCATGACATCGTGAATGTGTTAACAGGGCTGTCTGAAAATTAATGTTACGTGGTATAGGTAGTCATAGTCGTAGTATGATACAATCACACCAAACGCACGCAGGTAGGGTTCTTGTAAAGAAACTTCACTCAGCTGCAACTCGTCACACGTGGCACATAGACTAACAAGGTTGTAGACCACACTGGAGTAATAGTTCCAACAATATTTATTTGCAGCGATGCAATCTCAGCACAATGCATCTACAAATGCACCAACACTGATACACTTATCTACAATGCATCAACACTTTTGACACACTGTGTCTTCCATACAATGTACACGCATACTTCCTAAAGCGGTCTTTATACTATTACAGATTTCCAGAATAATCCAGCAAATTCACACAACACAACCAATCAGAAAACCAATCAGAAAATCAGAAAAGAAAACGTAACCAAAACTCATTAATATTTAGTAAAAAGAACCCTCTAGAAATAACTACAGCTTTCGACTAACATCTAAGCGTATTCGATACAATGTTACGAAAATATGTTCCCAACAACTTTGACGTCATATTTGAGGTCACTAGAATGATCGCGCCGTTGCGAGAACATTCTAGGTCAAACAAGGTCGGACTATAGCAACAATGTAACGAAAAGACGCGTCATTTTAGCTACACAACAGAACTGAATCGATCGCAATTCTCCAGGCAAGAGAAAATGAATCCTACTTAAAAGGTACGTAATTCTTATCCAAAATAGCTCAAATAAATATCGGATCTTTCCTATTATTAACACACACATGCTCTCAAAAGAATAACGCAACCACAAACATAACCAGTAACCACTTTGTTTATGCAGGCATCGGTGCTGTCCACAGTACTGGTGCCTGCATGAGCAAGATGGTTAACCCACAGCCAGGCAGCTCCATCCTGCCGAGTAAATACGAACACCACGCTACTGCAAGAGGTACAGATCCTCATGATCCCCCGCAGTTGCGGGGGCTCATAAGGATCTATACCTCTTGCTGGAACCAATTTACATCCATTGTTCATCGGACGGCTGGAGATATCTTTCGCGTTGAATTGAATTTACCACAGATTTTAGACGTACTATGTACTAACGGGGTAACGTGTCCAAGCTAAAATAGAGCGAACTAGCTGACGCTGTTAATCAGACTGACCTCGCCGTGGCAGAAGTGCGAATGGTCGTAAGCGACCTATCTTGATGATGACTAAGACAACGACGGACGACGACAACCGCCTCCAGATGGTTGCTACTGACGGGTAATGGGACATCGGCGTTCAGAAGGTCCTTGATAACAGACTTAATTGCCGTCGCTTCCGGTATTGGACGCAAATTATTGTTCGTTTTATGACCAAAACTGGTCACAACCGTACAAGGTACATAGACATAGATTGGTCCCAGCAAGAGGCATAGATGCTCATGAGCCCCCGCGGTCGCGGAGGCTCATGAGGATCTATGCCTCTTGCAGCTGGGTTAGGTTCATTTTTTACGGCATTGAAGGGGTTAAACCCGAATAAATCCGAGGTTACTTAGGTCATTAATGTTGGGTTGACCGTGGGCACCAAGAAGGGGGGGGGGGGTATGCCCTACATCGTGATACGTGATTGGAGGTGTTGTTGTGTTTTGTTTTTTTCGGTTTTGTAAAAGAAGTGGTCGTCGTGAAAAGTGAAAGCCCAAGTAAGGTTTTCGGAAACGTGAAGATCTGCTGACAGACTGTAAATTCTACTCAGAAACCTCATCAAACTCTTCCCCTCCCTCCCCCCCCCCACTCCCGACACACACACACACACACACACACACACACACACACACACACACACACACACACACACACACACACACATACACACACACACACACACACACACACACACACACACACACACACACACACTAGCGCCTGTTGTTAGCTGCGTTTTCGGCCAGTCAAAAAGGATACGAAGGCGGCAGCATTATCCCTTCGTGGTCTTTTTCCATCGTGAAACGTGAATGCTTTTTTATTGTTAATAATAAAGAGCATTTATATCGCGCTGAGTCCCCAGCGCGTTACAAAAAAAAAAATATGTATGTCTGCAGATGTCTGTAGATACCTTTAAAAAATGTAATCTACGCACACACATGCAACTGAAACACACATTACAAAACAAGTCCCAAGTTAAACGTTACTTTATTTTTTTTTCTTTTTTAATTTAATTCAGTTCATTTTAATTTAATTTAATTTAATTTAATATTGTTTTGTGTTGTTTTTGATTCGTAAACAGCAAAATAAATCGTTGTGAATTCGTGCTGGTACCTCGTGATAGTAATTCGTGATGGTACCCCCCCCCCCCTCTCCCCCGCCCTCTCCTCGTTCCCTTTGCAAATCCCCCCCCTTCCCTCTAATCAAGCGGCATAGATCCTCATGAGCTCCTGGCATCCTGCATGGGCTCATGCACATCTTTGCCTCTTGCGAGAAGACAACAGGTTGGTGTCATGAGTGTCACCCTACGCTGATACCGCCATTATAACCCCCTCACTGCCGAGAAAAACGCGAAAGCCATCCATCTGCAAGAGGTATAGATCCTCATGAGCCACCGCGACTGCGGGGGCTCATGAGGATCTATGCCTCTTGCTGGGACCACGCTGTACCCATGTTCCTTGGACAACTGTGGTTCTTTACGCTGAACTTGCAATGATTTTAGTAACAGACTGCATCCACCGGCAGTGAAAGAGGTATGAAAGGCTGTCAGGCCGCACGTAGTCCTGCCTCTTTCAATGTAAGCGCCAGTCGCGGAAAATTGATCGACCGTGCTGTCAGACAAATTTTAACCCCCTCCACTCCCAATGGACGCAGACTGTGTTGCTGAAATCATTGTAAATAGTCAACCTCAAAGATCCTCATCCGTCAACGGAACATGTACACAAAGTGGTTTCAGCAAGAGGCATAGATCCTCATGAGCCCCCGCAACTGCTGGGGCTCATGAGGATCTATGCCTCTTGCACTTGGGTGAGGTTCGCCTTTTTTTTCTCAAGCTCAGCAGTCAAGGGGTTGAAGACACGCCATTGGTTGAGACCGTAGGGGCAAAATTACTAGTGGTTTTTGCTGTAAGCGTCATAACAGATTAGCGGCAAGACGCTGCTTTCGGAGAACTACAGTCTAGTTTCAGGCAGCAGCCATCACTGACACTGAAGGTCCTCGGGAGTGTCCGAGGCCAGCCATAACCGATGTCGGCCAGGGGATCTTTTTCTTACCTGCACGTCCGATGACTGACCGAGATAGTGTCATGTAACATTACAGAGAATTTCCATTCAACAATCGATATATCGCCGGTCGCACTAACGGGTCTAGTTGTCAACCAGTTATTGATAAAGTGTTATGTGTCTATCAGCCTGCAGTCTTATTCATCAAATCAAGCCCAGTAGCAAAAGGTCTTCGGGTCCGGCACAACGTCCGCAATGGACCCGAAGACATTTGCTTACTGGGAAATATGTAAACTTGCTGACGGAAATAACACTCAACAGACGATAATTGATTCTGGCATCACTCTGTGTGAAGTGTGTGTGTGTGTGTGTGTGTGTGTGTGTGTGTGTGTGTGTGTGTGTGTCTGTACGTGTGTCTGTGTGTGTTTGTTTGTGTGTGTGTGTGTGTGATTAGGCTTGTTTGTGTGTGTGTGTGCGTACGTGTGTGCGTGCGTGCGTACCCACCATTGCGTGCATGCGTGTGTCTGTGTGTTCGCTTACGTGTTGGCTTGCGTGCGTTTTGGGTATTTGCGTCGCCCGACCTCTGCCGAAGGATTAAGTGTGCTCACACACTACGGACTGTAACTCTGATGTCCAGGTGCACAGCTGGATTACGACCCAGAGACGGCCGCTGATTGGCTGATCGTGTCGTCTGCTGACCGCCCGCTGTGTCCATCTGGCCTCCGCCTTCACACTGGCACGTTCACACTGCACGTTCGCACAACTGACTCAAGTGCTTTGCACCTTCACCACAGAGGAAAGGAAATCGTAAGTTCTGGCAAGAGCAAAGCTCGGAGCGATTCAGGGGCACGAAACTCTTGAGAAAACTTACATTCACTGCCCCTGTGCCTTCACAGGTCGCTCCTCCGTTCGGCCACTGCCGCGTGACTTTAGCCCGGTTAATAATGCAATCAGCTTGATTAGACGATATATCCCTCGAAAGGTCAAGGGTCACAAAAGCTCAAGAAATAGGTCCAAAATCGCCATATTTTGACAAAAGATTTTTTTTCTCAAATACTATTCACAACTTCAAACTCAAACTTGCTACAGAGATACCTGATGGTAAGACCTATCTATGCATACTAATTTGGATGACCCCTCAGAAAGATCAAGAGTCACAAGAGCTCAGGAAATAGGTAAAGAAAATAGCCATATTTTGACAAAAGATTTTTTTTCTCAAATACTATTCACAACTTCAAACTCAAACTTGCTACAGAGATACCTGATGGTAAGACCTATCTATGCATACTAATTTGGATGACCCCTCAGAAAGATCAAGAGTCACAAGAGCTCAGGAAATAGGTAAAGAAAATAGCCATATTTTGACAAGAAATGTGTTTTTTTCAACTCTCAATTACTATTCACAACTCTACACTCAAACTTACTACAGAGATACCTGATGCTAAAACCTATCTATGCATACTAATTTGTATGGCCCCTCGGAAAGATCAAGGGTCACAAGAGCTCAAGAAGTAGGTTTAAAAAAAAAAAAAATTTAAAGCCATATTTTGACAAAAAAATGTTTTTTTCTCAATTACTATACACAACTTCAAATCCAAACGTGGTACAGGGATACCTGATGGTAAGATCTATCTCTGCATACTAATTTGGATGACCCTCGGAAAAGGTCAAGGGTCACAAGAGGTCGACAGATGTGTATAAAATGCCAATAATTGTAGTTATTATCAAAATTTTTGCAAACTTTACAATCAAATTTGAACAAAGGTAGCTGATAATAAGACCTTCCTATGTATCCTAATTTAGTCGACTCAGCGCAAAGGTCAAGGGTCATGGGGGTTACACAGATGTGTGAAAACTGATTAAATTTTTAGAAAACATGGATTTTGTTAGTGCAGAAGCCATCCTTTTACTTATTGTCAGACATGTGTGGATCGGTGATACACGTGAGCCATAAGGGCTCTGCCTTTCTTTTTTTCTTTTTTTAAAATTAATTATTTTTTTTAGAGTCATGATAACTCAGTGAGTGTGAAAGATATGAAGAAAAAAGAACAAAATATATTAACTGTTATAAATGATCAAGAATAATTAAACACAATTGGTCATATTTACAGTTTTATGTTTGGTTTGTTTGCAGTTGTTACGTTTTTCTTCAGATTGTCCTTTTCATGACAGTTCGTTTCGTCAAGCTTTAGATAGACTAAGTAGACATCTTGTCCAAGGAGTCATTTGTAATGCATTTTACAGTGTGCCTAATATTTGACTCAGGCTTGACTTTTGTAATTATTATGCATGCAAATATTGTTTGAGGAACAAAGAAGTGTGGAAAAAGGGTGGGGTCACCATGAAGCCCAAATGCGGCCATCCTGCGACGGTTCCTGTGAGCCCTTACTGCGACTCTCCGGTGACCGTCACTAATAAGCCCTAAACGCGACCATACTGCGACCGTCGCAAATAAAACCTAAATATGACCATCAGTGATGCGACCGTCGCATCTCCAGGTTCATTTTGGTTGCCGGAAGGGCTCCTGTGACCAAAACATCATAGTCGCCGGACCGTCCCGTGCTGGTGCATAGAAGCGAATTTGCGACCAAAAAGTGAGTCCAAAATGCGACGTAACATTTCCGCTTCATGCTACTAGGGTAACTTGCCAGCTGTTGTTTGGAGCTGTTCGGTCCAACAGCATAGGAGAGGGCACGACGGACCTGCAGATTGACGGAAATGCCAACATCCGGCCATGACGTAAGGACACTCAAAGGCTCTGATTTGGTGTCCATTAAATTTATTAGCGTGCTGGTTTGTGATTTGGGGCTGTAGGCAGAAAGATTCAAAATCATAGACCAGCACGAAATGTCATGTTTGTCACAGAATATGATTAGTAAACAGATGCGGGGTTGGCATAACCTACCCTGTACAAATGTACTAAGCGGAGAGGAGGAATAGACGATTTTAGAAAATTAAAACTATGTCAAAATTGTGATTATCTCAACGAAAACTGTGGATTAAAAACCCGGACAAACATGCGTTCCCATGCGGTCCGGACTTTTAATCCACAGTTTTCGTTGACACTGAAACACGCGCAAATTTGACCTACATCTGACTTCGGAAGTCGTCTTTTATCAGGTTTCAATACAGATTACATGTGGCACGACACATACTCCAACGATCTGTTCAATAGTGAGGTTGTCGTTTTGAACGAACGACTTCCAACAAAAAGCAAGAGCGAAGACGGCGGATAAACGACACTATAAACATCTCCAAGAGGCACAGATCCTCATGAGCCCTCCGGGCTCATGAGGATCTATGCCTCTTGGAGATGTTTGGAGTGTTGACTTTGCTTATGGTACAAGCTGGTGATCAAACGTGATTTCGGCTCCCGTTCGTTGTTGGTAGTCGGCGTTCGTTGTCGTTAGTCGTTCGTTGTCGGTAGTCGTTCGTTGTCGTTAGTCGTTCGTTGTCGTTAGTCGTTCGTAGTTGTCGTAAGTCGTTCATTGTCGTTAGTCATTTGTTGTTGTTAGTCATTCGTTGTCGGTAGTCGTTCGTTGTCGTTAGTCGTTCGTTGTCGTTAGTCGTTTGTTGTCGGTTGTCGTTAGTCGTTTGTTGTCGGTAGTCATTCGTTGTTGGTAGTCGGCGTTCGTTGTCGTTAGTCGTTCGTTGTCGGTAGTCGTTCATTGTCGGTAGTCGTTCGTTGTCGCTAGTTGTTCATTGTCGTTAGTCGTTTGTTGTCGGTAGTCGTTCGTTGTCGTTAGTCATTTGTTGTCGGTAGTCGTTTGTTGTCATTAGTCATTCGTTGTTGGTTGTCGTTAGTCGTTCGTTGTTGGTAGTCGGCGTTCGTTGTCATTAGTCGTTCGTTGTCGTTAGTCGTTTGTTGTCGTTAGTCATTTGTTGTCGGTAGTCATTCGTTGTCGTTAGTCGTTTGTTGTCATTAGTCGTTCGTTGTCATTAATCGTTCATTGTTGGTAGCCGGCGTTCGTTGTCGTTAGTCGTTCATTGTCGGTAGTCGTTCATTGTCGGTAGTCATTCGTTGTCGTCAGTCGTTCGTTGTCGTTAGTAGTTTGTTGTCGGTAGTCGTTCGTTGTCGTTAGTCGTTTGTTGTCGGTAGTCGTTCATTGTCATTAGTCGTTCATTGTCGGTAGTCGTTCGTTGTCGGTAGTCGTTCGTTGTGTCGGTAGTCGTTCGTTGTCGGTAGTCGTTCGTTGTTGGTAGTCGTTCATTGTCGTTAGTCGTTTGTTGTCGTTAGTCGTTCGTTGTCGGTAGTCGTTCATTGGCGGTAGTCGTTAGTTGTCGTTAGTCGTTTGTTGTCGTTAGTCGTTTGTTGTCGTTAGTCGTTCGTTGTTGTTAGTCGTTCGTTGTCGGTAGTCGTTCGTTGTTGGTAGTCGGCGTTCGTTGTCGTTAGTCGTTTGTTGTCGGTACTCGTTCATTGTCGGTAGTCATTCGTTGTCGTCAGTCGTTCGTTGTCGTTAGTCGTTTGTTGTCGGTAGTCGTTTGTTTTCGTTAGTCGTTTGTTGTCGGTAGTCGTTCATTGTCATTAGTCGTTCATTGTCGGTAGTCGTTCGTTGTCGGTAGTCGTTCGTTGTCGGTAGTCGTTCATTGTCGTTAGTCGTTTGTTGTCGTTAGTCGTTCGTTGTTGGTAGTCAGCGTTCGTTGTCATTAGTCGTTCGTTGTCGTTAGTCGTTTGTTGTCGTTAGTCATTTGTTGTCGGTAGTCATTCGTTGTCGTTAGTCGTTTGTTGTCATTAGTCGTTCGTTGTCATTAATCGTTCATTGTTGGTAGCCGGCGTTCGTTGTCGTTAGTCGTTCATTGTCGGTAGTCGTTCATTGTCGGTAGTCATTCGTTGTCGTCAGTCGTTCGTTGTCGTTAGTAGTTTGTTGTCGGTAGTCGTTCGTTGTCGTTAGTCGTTTGTTGTCGGTAGTCGTTCATTGTCATTAGTCGTTCATTGTCGGTAGTCGTTCGTTGTCGGTAGTCGTTCGTTGTGTCGGTAGTCGTTCGTTGTCGGTAGTCGTTCGTTGTCGGTAGTCGTTCATTGTCGTTAGTCGTTTGTTGTCGTTAGTCGTTCGTTGTCGGTAGTCGTTCATTGGCGGTAGTCGTTAGTTGTCGTTAGTCGTTTGTTGTCGTTAGTCGTTTGTTGTCGTTAGTCGTTCGTTGTTGTTAGTCGTTCGTTGTCGGTAGTCGTTCGTTGTTGGTAGTCGGCGTTCGTTGTCGTTAGTCGTTTGTTGTCGGTACTCGTTCATTGTCGGTAGTCATTCGTTGTCGTCAGTCGTTCGTTGTCGTTAGTCGTTTGTTGTCGGTAGTCGTTTGTTTTCGTTAGTCGTTTGTTGTCGGTAGTCGTTCATTGTCATTAGTCGTTCGTTGTCGGTAGTCGTTCGTTGTCGGTAGTCGTTCGTTGTCGGTAGTCGTTCATTGTCGTTAGTCGTTTGTTGTCGTTAGTCGTTCGTTGTCGGTAGTCGTTCGTTGGCGGTAGTCGTTAGTTGTCGTTAGTCGTTTGTTGTCGTTAGTCATTTGTTGTCGTTAGTCGTTCGTTGTTGTTAGTCGTTCGTTGTCGGTAGTCGTTCGTTGTTGGTAGTCGGCGTTCGTTGTCGTTAGTCGTTCATTGTCGGTAGTCGTTCGTTTTCCTTAGTCGTTCGTTGTCGTTAGTTGTTCGTTGTCGTTAGTCGTTTGTTGTCGGTAGTCGTTCGTTGTCGTTAGTCGTTTGTTGTCGTTAGTCGTTCGTTGTCGTTAGTCTTCGTTGTTGGTAGTCGGCGTTCATTGTTGTTAGTCGTTCGTTGTCGGTAGTCGTTCATTGTCGGTAGTCGTTCGTTGTCATTAGTTGTTCATTGTCGTTAGTCGTTTGTTGTTGGTAGTCGTTCGTTGTCGTTAGTCGTTCGTTGTCGTTAGTCGTTCGTTGTCGGTAGTCGTTCATTGTCGGTAGTCGTTCGTTGTCGGTAGTCGTTCGTTGTCGGCAGTCGTTTGTTGTCATTAGTCGTTCGTTGTTGGTAGTTGTTCGTTGTCGTTAGTCATTTGTTGTCTTTAGTCGTTTGTTGTCGGTAGTCATTCGTAGTTGTTAGTCGTTTGTTGTCATGTCGTTAGTCGTTTGTTGTCGTTAGTCGTTTGTTGTCATTAGTCGTTCGTTGTCGGTAGTCGTTCGTGTCGGTAGTCGTTCGTTGTCATTAGTCGTTTGTTGTCGTTAGTCGTTCATTGTCGTTAGTTGTTGGTAGTCGGCATTCGTTGTCGTTAGTCGTTCGTTGTCGGTAGTCGTTCATTGTCGGTAGTCGTTCGTTGTCATTAGTCGTTTGTTGTCGTTAGTCGTTCATTGTCGGTAGTCGTTCGTTATCGTTAGTCGTTTGTTGTCGTTAGTCGTTCATTGTCGGTAGTCGTTTGTTGTCATTAGTCATTTGTTGTCGTGTCGTTAGTCGTTTGTTGTCGTTAGTCGTTCGTTGTCGTTAGTCATTTGTTGTCGGTAGTCGTTCGTTGTCGGTAGTCATTCGTTGTCGGTAGTCGTTCGTTGTCGTTAGTCGTTTGTTGTCGTTAGTCGTTCATTGTCGTTAGTCGTTTGTTGTTGGTAGTTGGCGTTCGTTGTCATTAGTCGTTCGTTGTCGGTAGTCGTTCATTGTCGGTAGTCGTTCGTTGTCGGTAGTCGTTCGTTGTCGTTAGTCGTTCGTTGTCGTTAGTAGTTTGTTGTCGGTAGTCGTTCGTTGTCGTTAGTCGTTTGTTGTTGGTAGTCGTTTGTTGTCGTTAGTCGTTCGTTGTCGGTAGTCGTTCGTTGTCGGTAGTCGTTCATTGTCGGTAGTCGTTCGTTGTCGGTAGTCATTCGTTGTCGGTAGTTGTTCGTTGTCGGTAGTCATTTGTTGTCGTTAGTTGTTCATTGTCGGTAGTCGTTCGTTGTCGTTAGTCATTCATTGTCGTTAGTCGTTCGTTCTCATTAGTCGTTCCTTGTCGGTAGTCGTTCGTTGTTGTTAGTCGTTCGTTGTCGTTAGTCGTTCGTTGTCGGTAGTCGTTCGTTGTTGTTAGTCGTTCGTTGTCGGTAGTCGTTCGTTGTCGGTAGTCGTTTGTTGTTGTTAGTCGTTCGTTGTCGGTAGTCGTTTGTTGTCATTAGTCGTTTGTTGTCGTTAGTCGTTCGTTGTCGGTTGCAAACGAAATCTCACTATTAACCGAGAGAGCGGACCACAATTATCGGAGCACGGGCTCACATTCGGAGCTCAGCAGCGGAGGAGAGAGGATGGTCCACCGCGTCTCTCCAACAAAGCAAGCAAGCAAGCAAGCAAGGCAAGCCTCGCCTCGCCTCGCCTCAGTCGAAGCGGACGGTCCACCTGCACTTCGCCCAAGCAAGCAAGGAAGACAGCCGACAGAGCAAGCACAGCCTGCAGCAAGCAAGCAGGAAAGAGGATACTCGACCATGGCTTCACGCAAAGCCGCCCCCGCCCTTCTAAGGCGAACCGAAGGAAAACAAACCTTCAACAGACTGAAGAGTACTCAGCAAGCATCGGACAACAGCCACCTACCAAGCCGCCCAAGAAAGAGAGAGCGACCCGGCGGAACAAGCCGCCAATGTCGCCACCAATACAGCCGACACAGCAATACTGGGAACAAGTGTGGGACCCACCCCCGCACCCCCCACGGAAACCGGAGTTGCCAATTCAAAGGGCACAACCACCGCCACCGGCCAACATGGTCAACATGGCCACTGCGGAAGAAATCCTGAGGCGATTCCCGCCTCCGGAGTCAATCAGACACTATTTCAAGGAGTTCCATCCTGGCCCTCCATCGGAAAACTACCAAGAGAGCCGAACAACAGCGGCACCTGACAACAAAAAAGAAGAGGCGGACCTCGCCCGCCCCAAGTCACCACCATCACAACATGAAGAGGAATCCTGGGATGTGCTCACCAACATGCCACCACCCCCACAGCTAGAAGAGGAGACCCAGGACTCGACGGAGCCGTCGTCGGGGCTGGATTTCCCGCCCTCCCCACAGCCGGTCGACCTCCCCGAGTCACCAACTCGGGAACGGCCGGCATCGACGGAGGAGGAGGGGACTCGGCTCCGGGGCCTGAGTTTCGACGACCTGGTACTTCTGCTCCAGGACGCCATACCGGCCCTGATAGCAACTGAAGGAGACATCTACACATGAACTGGGCACTGGTCACCGCCAGGTGGCTAGTGTACTCAGGTGCAATCAGAGACCTCCAGACTCCCACCACGGAGAACACGGCCAGCCAAGCCACAGCCCAGACAGTCAGCACCGAATGCCAAGCAACAACCGCCGCCCCGCAGACAGCCACGAAAAAGACCGGCACCACATCCACCACCACCGTAAATAGAGGTTGCGGCAGCACCACCCCACCCTCACAGGAGACGGGCACTGACGCACCCCCGGTCCCAACCAGAGAGGCCAAAAGCCGGCACCACAAGAGGCCAAACCACCCCAGGCCCGCCAGCCAACCAACCAGCCACAGGCCAACGGTAGCGCAACCGACCACCGAAGCGCTACCGGAACCCACGCTCGCCATTACTCCCCACGCCGCCACCGCACCTCCGACTGCCACCCCAACGCCGCCACCCTCCACGCCCATTCCAACGACCGACCCCGAAATCCAGGCTCCACTGGCCACCACCACCGCCACCCCAACTTCCTAACTCCCCCCCCCCCCCCCCCCTCACAGCCAGCGTCGGTACCTCCGGCCACCACCACCACCGCCACCACTCATACAAGACTTTTTCGAGTGGCTGGCCTATCAGCACCCCGCAGCCTGGTACTAAAGCGACGGTTTACCGGCCACATCACCCGCCTCCTCCTCCACCAACCACCCGGCCTCGGCAATACCACCAGCCACGGCGCAACGCAGCGGCAGACAGACCCCCCCCCCCCCCCCCCCCCCCCCCCCCCCGGACGAAATCAGCGATAGCTGGAAGTCCTTGTCCCTTCCAAAGTTGCACTTGCACAATTATCGGATTGACAAACTCGGGGGCGGGGGGAGGCGGCGAGAGGGGGGAGGGGGGGCATTATGCTGATAATGTTTGCACAGTTAGCCCAAATATTCATGAGCCCCTAAACAAGACCAGCCCAACTGTGATATGACCGTGTTTGTTTTTTTTTCAACAGTGTGATCTGTCTAGGTACAAAAAAAAAAAAAAATACTGGGCGCATTTGCACTGAAACATATGATTACAATGCTATGTATACTAGCTCAGCTTTAACCCATTCACAGCCGTGAAAACGTGAACACACCCCCCCCCCCCAACTGCAAGAGGCATAGATCCTCATGAGCCCCCGCAGTTGCGGGGGCTCATGAGGATCTATGCCTCTTGCTGACACCACTTTGAATCCATCTTTCTGGGGCATCTAGGGGTTTTATGGTCTTGAATTAACAAAGATTGCAGAAACACAGTCAACGTCAGCTGGCACTGAACGAGTTAATGGTGGGCTTATGGATGCATTGAATATGTCCCCTATCAGACTTGAGTACTCGGCAGATCTTTTGATTGCACATTGAGGAAATAAAGTATGTACTTGGAAATGACACGACTGGATTCAGTAGACAGTTTACGCACTGACTGACTGGTCCTCAGTCCAGCATCAGTACTCAGTGTTTTGTGGAAAATGGTGGGGCTTGATAAGTCCTATTGTTCGTTCGTTTTCTCCATTTTTTTTTTTTTTTTTTTTTTTTTTTGTCCCTCTGCACCGAGGTGATCAGGGACTAACGCTTTTACTTTAGTTAACGAACACGACATACAAAAATTTAGTTCTATGATTTGTTTGTTTGTTTTTTGTACAATAGCGCACAATATCCTCACCAACGGCGGTCCTTATGTATAAAAAGTATAGTTTACTTCCATATTTAAAATCCAGGTTAAAATTCAGGACCACCTAAGTAAAAGGGTTAAAAGTTAAAGAAGGTTATAACCAATTTCATCGTTCACCATAAAAACTTAAGGAAGTTAAGACAAGTTTAAGAATTGTCAATAAAAGTTTGTAGATTCGTCTAAAATATTATCGCTTTCCCTGTTTTATTTGTACCCTCCTTTTTTCGTTGTCTTATACCTTTTTCATTTAGCCGGTATCCTGGTCAGACCTGCTGCTTCACTGTTTGTGGATCAGCTGTGTGAGTCACACACTGTAGTCTGCTGGTCTCTACAGGTCGTTTGGATCATATTGGACCAGCGACTGTATAAGGTTAATTAGTTAGTTAAATCCAGCTTAGTGTCCCACCGGGTCGCAGTAATCAGGTACTAGCATTTAAACTCTGTTTAAAACCACAACAAAGGAAACTTACATTCGATTATTATTATCTAAAGTATACCACACTGGGTCATGGCATTTTAATCCCAAACAACTTTCAAACCAAATATATACAATGTTGATATACAGTTTATTTTCAATTTTAAAATCAGGTTACAATTTCAGAAATACCTGTATAAAAACCTGTGTTTTGTTTTTAAGAAAAGTTAAGACAAGTTTAATCTATCTATCTATCTATCTATCTATCTATCTACCTATCTATCTATCTATCTATCTATCTATCTATCTATCTATCTATCTATCTATCTATCTATCTATCTATCTATCTATCTATCTATCTATCTATCTATCTATCTATCTATCTATCTATCTATCTATCTATCTATCTATCTATCTATCTATCTATCTATCTATCTATCTATCTATCTATATCCCGTAGTCTTGCCGACCGTTGGGGCACCCCTGATGACTTGGCAACCAGCTCCCTCCATTCCTCTCTGTTCTCTGCCATTCTCAGCGTATCCCGCAGCTTCAGTCCTGTCCACTCTGAGATATTGTCCTCCCATATTTTCATCTGTCTTCCTCTCCTTCGTCCTCCTTGCACAGTGCCTTGCAGGATTGTTTTGGCAAGCCCTGCTGAACGCGTGACATGCCCATACCACTTCAGTTTGCGTTTTTTCACAATGGCTAATAGGTCGTCATATGACCCGATGGCTTGCCTGATTCTGCTTCCCACTTCCACGTTTGTGACGTGATCTCTGTATGAAATGCCAAGCAGCCTTCGAAAACATCTCATTTCAGTGGCTTGTATCCTCCTTTCAAGGTCTGCTGTACTCGCAGGCATACAAAAACACTGAGATGACTAAGGAGCGCATCAGTCTGATCTTGGAGCAGAGCGTGATGTTTCTGTCCTTCCATATGGTCTTTAATCTTGTCAGTGCTGTTGTTGTCTGCGCAATCCTGGACAGTATTTCTGGTTTTGATCCCTCATCTGTCACAATGGCTCCTAAGTATTTGAATTTATTAACGGTTTCCTGTTTTTGGCTTCCAATCATGATGTCAGTGTCAATGCCACTGGTGTTATTGGTCATCAGTTTGGTCTTCTCTGCACTGATTTCCATCCCGTACGCAATGGCTGTACTGTCCAGTTTTTCCACCAGCTGAACTAGTTCCTTCTCTGTTCCAGCAAAGCCATCAATGTCGTCCGCAAAGTGCAAGTTCGTGATTGTTCTGCCTCCAATACTGACAGATCCTTCATGATCTTTCAGAGAGCGTCTGTCATGATTCTTTCCAGGAAGATGTTGAAAAGAATAGGTGAGAGCAAGCACCCTTGTCTGACTCCGACTGTAGTCCTAAACCAGTTTCCTATTTTGCCGTTGAAGCAGACTGCGCTAGTGGCCTTGTTGTAAAGGTTTGCTACGACTTTGATCAGGTTGGCATTAATGTTGTATAGCTTCATTGTGGACCAAAGGGCTGCATGCCACACCCTGTCAAATGCTTTGTTAAAATCCACAAAGACATGATAGAGATCCTGCTGATGCTGGAGGTACCTCTCGCATAGAACTCTCAGGTTGAAGATCTGCTCAGTTGTGCTGCGCCCTGGTCTGAAGCCTGCCTGTTTCTCAGCTATGATTTCCTCTGCCTGTGGCTTCAGCCTGTTCAGCAGGATCTTTAACATGACTTTGCTTGGGTGGCATATAAGACTGATCGTGCGATAATTCTGGCATTGATGTAAGTTGCCTTTTTGGGGGAGAGTTATTATAAGTGATTGGGTCCATGGTGTGGGCCAATCCCCTGACTGCCAGATCTTATTGCAGATTGTTAGTAAGGTGCTTATCATGTCTTCTCCCCCTTCTTGGACTAGCTCTGCAGGGATGTTGTCTGCTTCTGCTGCCTTCCTTTTTTTCAGCGACTTCACTACAGCCTCTACTTCTTCTCGGAGGATGGGATAGTTGCCATTGATGGTCACGGGTGGGTTGACAAGTATGCCTGGGTCCCCTGTAGCTCGGTGGTTGTACAAATCTGAGCAGTACTCTGTCCATCTGTTCATTATGTCTTGGTCTTCCGTAAGACAGTTCCCTTCCCTATCTTGAATGATAGAGGAGCGTCCTTGTTTTTCACTGGTCAGGTCTTTCACCAGCTCGTATGCTTTTTTGCTATTATTTTTGTTCAGATTTACTTCTATGTGTTTACACTGATCTTCAATCCACTTATTCTTTGCCTTTTTCATGCATTTCTTGATATCCTGGTTAATTTCCCTGTATTGTTTAGCTCCTTCTACCTCTGATTTCTTTTTCTTTAGTTCTCGACGCTTGTCACATAGAACAAAGATGTCAGTTGTAACCCAAGGTTTCTTTGCTTGTCGGTGTTTGCCAAGGATCGCACTGGCTGTTTGGGTTACAACAGTGTTAAATGTGTCGATCAATGTGTCCACGTCCGTGTCTTCTGCACCTAGAAGTAGCAGTGGCGCAAATTTTCCTCCTATCTTTGCCTGGAAGGCTTCCGCTACCTCTGGGTCTTTCAGCTTCTCGAGGTCAAACTTGATTCTGGTGGGACCCTGCTTGTTGACCTTCTTTAGGCGAAGTCGGAAGGTCATCATCACTAAGTCATGGTCACTTCCAATGTCTGCGCCTGGAAAACTTCTAGTCTTGGCAATGTTCACACTGGTTTGGAAGCGTCTCTTTACCATGATGTAGTCAATTTGGTTATGGTGCTCTCCGTTCGGGCTGTGCCATGTCCACCTTCTGGATGCTTTGTGTGGGCCAAACGTGTTCATCAGCTTTAGATCATTTGAGCTGGCAAATTCCAGGAGCCTTAAGCCTCTGTCGTTGGTCTCTGCATTGCAGTAGTGTCCACATGTGCCTTTCCAGTTCCTAGCAGCATCCTCTCCTATTTTGGCATTCCAGTCTCCCTGTACCACAAGAATGTCTTTTTGGGGGGGTCTGGTCCAAAACTTCTTGCAGTTGGTCGTAGAAGTCTTCTATTTCCTCATCGCCAAGTTTAATCAGACACTGTAAAAAGCTCATATGTACATTCCATGATTAGAGAAAAATGGCAAAGCGAGGATGGGCCAGCAGTCCAGCGCATTAGAGTAATTATAGATACTTAGTGATAACAGCGCACGATACGCGCGCAAGTTAAGCAGTACCACTGACTATATTTATCTAGTTATTGGGGGGCAGCAGAACAACGGAGGAGTAATAGCCGTTTAGCCTGAACGCGCGGCACGCATGCGCAGTCAGATTGGAATGTGGCTAGCGAGAGGGGGTTAAGCGGCCACGAGTACCTGTATCAGAGCTGGTCACCGCGCGGCACGCATGCGCAGTTACCTAGGTAGATTGGGGAATTCGGTCACGGCTACTCGTTTGTAGGGCAGCCGAGCGCTATGGCTTACAGTCTAGCTAACTATTTTATAATATTAATTCATATTCTTAATTTAGAATTATATCCATCGAGGTCAATTGTTTCAGAAACAAATGAAATCGTTTTATAATACTATGGGGGCTTGATGCGCATGCGCAGCTACGTTGGAATGTGCATTATCAAATTTTGAAACCACGTCGGAAAAGATGCGTCCTAGATAACAAGACCGTACTTATTGCTTCCCGTTAAGCAGATGTCCTTCGGGCCGACGTCGGTCGCAGTGACCTTTTGCTGACTGGTTTAGTGGACTATTATTTTTCAGTGTAGGCATTAATGCTCAGCCAGCCGCACCAGAGGCAACGATTTTCACATTAATTTTGTCTGGAAACGTTTCGAAAAAATCAAGGTTTTCAAACATAATAGTCCCCTGTGAAAGGTTTTCCAGGCTGGAGATGTTGTTTTCTCCCCAGCGCTTGACACCATACGGATTTACTTCTTGTCAGACGTCATTCAAATGTCGAGACAGCCGTCTATTGCCTGCGGCGACACTAACTGGGGAGAAAAAGTAAGCACGATCCAACTGCAAGAGGCATAGATCCTCATGAGCCCCGTAGTCGCTGTTCACTGCCAGCCGTCAATGGAGCATGGATATAACGTGGTTTCAGCAAGAGGCATAGATCCTCATGAGCCCCCGTAGTCGCTGTTCACTGCCAGCCGTCAATGGAGCATGGATATAACGTGGTTTCAGCAAGAGGCATAGATCCTCATGAGCCCCGTAGTCGCTGTTCACTGCCAGCCGTCAATGGAGCATGGATATAACGTGGTTTCAGCAAGAGGCATAGATCCTCATGAGCCCCCGTAGTCGCTGTTCACTGCCAGCCGTCAATGGAGCATGGATATAACGTGGTTTCAGCAAGAGGCATAGATCCTCATGAGCCCCCGTAGTCGCTGTTCACTGCCAGCCGTCAATGGAGCATGGATATAACGTGGTTTCAGCAAGAGACGTAGATCCTCACGAGCCCCCGCAACTGCGGAAATCGATGATCGCAATCCACACAAAATGCCTTATGAAAGTACACCCCGCAGTGAATGTCTCTGGACTGCACCACTGGCTGCACATGATCAAAGCCTAATATTCATAAACTCTCGAATAAAAATGGTCGTATCGTAATACGGCCAGGGACTCGTGAATATTGACACTAAGCTAGCAAAAATATCAAGATATTGCCCCCGGAATCCAACAGTCAAATAATTGCTCGATCTCCGACTTCATCAGTTACTGAACCAAATATATGTCCTGCACGTTGCAAGCTAATAACCAGATAGTCTCCTCTCTTCCTACAACATAGATGTATGCACCCACTGCATAAAGGTTTTCCTTCTTTGACACATGTATTGATATATTGTATAACAACCAAATTAAGATGCATGAATTTGTTTGATATACTTTCATTTCCAAAATCCCAAAAAGATTCAATCTTGTTGATAATTTCATTTTTTCCAAACAAGTAAAGTTTACTCAGTAATACGCGCGGTTATACAAAACACTGATGTCTTCTTAGTCAGACGAAATCTACGCGATGAATTCCGGCAGTGATATGCAGTCATCAGCCATTCATGTATTTTGTCTGAACACCGCAATCAGCCGCAAAATGAATGACGCTAGGCACAGTTTGGAGTAGGTACATAAATTATATTGAGCAACATTTTGCTTGATATAGTGCCGAAATCAGGCATATGTAATTACGAGATCCGAATTAAAAATGTCCAAGTCGTCAGACGAGGACATTTTGATTCGGGTCTCGTAATCACATCTGCCTGTTAACGGCACTATATCAAACAAAAAAAAAAAAAAAAAAAACCACGCAAAAAAACTCAATATAATGTAATATCCGGACAACTACTGGGTTAGAATTGTCATCTTTGAGCACGTCTGAAAATAACATGACAAGCACTTTCAACAGGGCAAGAACGAAACAGCCGAGTTCTGTGTTAGGGTGAAAGGAGTGTGCGAGGCTTTTATTAGGGTTGTTACTCGACATAAGTAATGATACAATAAGGTGTTGCTCTTTGTTACTTGCAAGTAGGGGCTCGTGAAGATCTGAGTTTTGCAGAAGAATGGTGCGAGGTTCGTTCACTGAACACACATGTCAACGAAAAAATATTCAACGTTCGAATATCACGCTAAAACTACACAGAATTTGCAGCAATCCCAGTGGCAGATCTAGTGGGGGGAGGGGCGGGGGGGGGGGGGCAGCCCCCCACCCCACCCCACCCCGCCCCCGTCAGCCCTGACCAACAGCAACAAAAAAGATTATTGTGGAAGTTGTGTTTTATTATTCGATGGTTCTTCTTTTCTTGTACCTTGTATTTCACAATTATCTCACGGGATGAGCCTAGGGGCCTATAATCAAATATCCTCACTTTGCACTGCTGACCTGCACCTGTCACAGTACTTCACCCAGACATGTGCCCCTGCATTCACAGACTGAGGCAGCCATCTGGCAGTAAGCCGTCAACCCCAGCGGTGGGAAAGTGTCCAGTCATTGCTGAACTGGGGCCCAACTATATCCCTCTGCCAGGCCTAGAGTTTCATGTGCTCCTTCAAAGGGTTTAAGTCTACGACTGTGGACACGCCAACTGTGATCAGAAAGCGAGAAATCAACTGAACTGTGAGTCTCTCCCCCGGGGTGAGAAGCCAATTGGCTCGGGTGTCACAGATGCTTGCTAATCCCCTAGTCCCGCCACACAGTACTCTCTGAGCACTGTGGGTCTCCAGTCTCACTCAGATTGTGTAACTTTGTCTTTTGAGGTAGTGTCCGTGGACATGCACCATCAGAGTAGCAAGTGTAGTCATTGATGCGTGTCACCAGAGGGGAGGTGTGAAATGTCTTGATTTTGATCACCAACTAATCCTTAAGTAATCGTCAGCCAGTGTATGAGATATACATCATGAGTGATCATGACTATTTTTGTGATCTGATCCTGTGTTCCTCATATCATATGGAGGAGGTTTGTGGATGTATAGATCAGTATCACCATCTTCACAAATGGCTGTGTTGTTCCTCAGACGGAGGAGTAATTGGTAGTATAGTGTTGTTGTCAAACACAAGGTGCTGTAGAAACTCCAGGTAGAACATTCTTTTCAATAAGAAAATTAACACCATATAAGAATCAGAAGAGCCCGATTAATCTTGTTTTGTTAGGGAGGTCGGGTGGAGCGGGGAGGAGGACAAGTGCATGTAGATATGATCAGCCCTTCCTTTTAAAAAAGTGTCCCGAGATAAAAAAAAAATAAAAAAATAAAAAATATAAAAAAAAATTAACAACTAAACCTCGTAACCTCTGAAAGCTCTAAGTATGTCTTTAAAAAAATTATTAAAAAAAAAACACGCATAGAGATAACGGTTGAGATAACGGTTGCAAACACGATAGTACAATTTTAAAGGAAATTTCCAAACAGAAAAGCACCAAGAAAGAATAATTTCAACACAACTTATTTGTATTTTTTTAAAGGGTGTTTCTTTCTTTGTTATGATTTTATGATAGCCTGATAGTCACTGTTTTGGTCTGGATTTCTTTTGTAAAACACATTTCGGAAAACTGAGGGTGGGGGGAGGGAGAGAAGGGAGGGCTGTTGCCCCCCCCCCCTCCCCGCCGTCGAGACACCCTCTGGATCCGCCCCTAAATCCTTTGATTGCCGGGACAAAAATGAACACGATCCAACTGCAAGAGTCCGAAATAGCTCAGGCGGTTAAAAATCGGAGCAGGAGAGCGAAGGGAATCGCCGGGTCGTGGGTACGAATCCCGTCCCGGTCCCGGTAGCTGGACTCACAATCCAGGGGTAAAAAACGGATTTGTTCAATAGCATGTCCGTTGAAAAGGTCCTGGTAAATCAAAGTGGCACAGTTGGAGTGCGCCTGAGTTGATCAGTGTTCAGGTCGTATTCCATAGGCAATCGATTTCCCTGTCCCCCATAACCCGCCCGTCAGGGCCGTCCATGATCACCTCGGTGCTGTGGACGTTAAACCCGAACTAACCAACCTGCAAGAGACATAGAATCTCATGAGCCCCTGCTCTAGCGGGGCCTCATGAGGATCTATGCCTCGTGCTGACACCAATGTGTATCCATCCACGTTGCTTGCCGGATGGCTGGAGCTCGTTGGTGATGATTATTACAGATTTCAGAAACACAGCCTGCCGCTGGCAGTGAAAGGTTAATAAAAACTTTACTCCTTTCAGCCCTGACGCACTACAGCAGGAGATGGGTTGAATATGATAATTCAAGCGTAGTGCCAGATTAGCTTGGCGCCTATCGGCGCCAAGCTAATCTGGCACTGCCCTTGAATTATCGTGGTCGATACATCACCTGCAACTGGTGCATAGTCATTAGATGACGCCTCCAAAATTTGGAAAATACGGCCGTCGGGCTGAATGAGTTAAGGTAGTGCCTAATTAGCACTTCAGCATGATGGTAATGGTCTCAGTTGCTGTCACATCACGGTCGGATATCTGGCATCTGGGGTTTGAAGTGAAAACGCTGCACTCCCTCTATACTCACGCCGTACGAGACAATAATATGGTGAAATATCTGTGATTGCAGCCCACGGTCATCAGGAACAAAATCATCACAATTATTTTCTTTGCCCAATTTAGAAATGGCAGCCAATACGGAGGAGGAATAATCATCGATTGCCGACTGGCATTCTGTGGCCTAGTGATAATAATGACACATGGCGGCACGTCCGCCCACTCCCTCCCCCCCCCCCCAACCCTCCGGCCCCCCCCCCCCCACCCCAACCAACCACACACACTGAAACACACACACGCTGAGCGTGAACGCACGCACGCACGCACACGCACGCACGCACGCACGCACACACACACACACACACACACACACACACACACACGCGCATATACACATAAGCAAACACTGGCACACGCACGCACGTCCGCCCACTCCGGCCCTCCTCCCCCAACCCTCCAGCCCCCCCCCCCCCTCAACCAACCACACACACTGACACACACACACGCTGAGCGTGAACGCACGCACGCACGCACATACACATAAGCAAACACTGGCACACGCACGGACATACTGACAAACACACACACACACACAAACGCACGCACGCACGCAAACACTGACACACACACGCGCGCGCGCACACACACACACGCACGCACACACATTGACTACTTCCCTCGATCTGCTGCGTAGACATCTAGTGTGAGGCCCACACTCCCCCGGCCCTTCCCAATCCCCTCCCCCCCCCTCACCACTCCACCTTGATCCAGCTCCTCCACCCCCCACCCCCACTCCACCCCAAGCATTCTCTTCCAAAGTCAAGGGAAATATCCATGAGTAAGGATTTGGAAACTATACCAAGGTTTTGGAGGCTGATAGCCCAGTAAGCAAAACGTCTTTGGACAACGACGGCCGCAGTGGGCCCACGCACGGATGTGCGCGGGCCCACTGCGGCCGTCATGGGCCCGAAGACGTTTTGCTGCTTGGGTGGCTGCATGCGGTTTGAATGCTGCACTTCCGTCGTGAATAATGCACAGCTTAGTGCACGCAGAGACCGGTCGACACAACGTGTTGCGTAGTTCGGTTGCATTACTGACCGAGATGAAGACCAAGTCTTCCGATCGAGATATTGCAGACTAGACGATGAGACAGGGATAGGTTATGATTACAGCACAAGATAGGGGCGGATCCAGAGGGTTTCCAGAAGGGCTCGTGTGGGGGAGTTATGTGGGGGGGGGGGGGAGAAGTAGTAAAAATAAGAATGTCCAAAACCAGCTAACACAAACACACACACACACCAAAAAATAAAACAAAATACAATAAAATAATATATATATATTTATATATATATAGTCAGGGCTGACGTAAGGGAGTGAGGGGGGGGGGCGTGTCCCCTAGGCCTTCCTTTGGATCCGGCACTGACAAGGTTCTTTGATGAATATGGCACTTTTGGTAATGGCGGGGAAATCCTGGTAGACATTTGTTCCGTGAAGGCCAAAGACAATAACAAATATTTTGCACAGGGGGATAAAACCGAAATTATGGTAAGAGTTTCGTGCCCCTGGTAAAATAGAATGTATGCTGCCACTGACTGGTACTTCTGTTCATCGGAAAATCAAAGGACGGAAGGGGAGGTTGGGGGAGGGGAGGGAGGGTGTGTGTGTGTGAACATTTCTAAATAAAAATTAGAGAGTGCCAAACAGTCTTTTCCCGTTTTATACAACAAAAAACAACAAAACTAAAACAACACAAAACAACAACAACAACAACAACAAAAACCAACAGAGAACAGGACGTTTTCATGGATCACACACATTTTTCACGTACTATGTCGAACCCTTTTGTCACCTATCACGAATCACGATAAATAAAAAATCACGGAGTAAATATGCTCTAAATTTGTGATGCATAATTTTTTTTAAAAAACATTTATCTAGCCGGGAGTGATATCCTCCTCCCCCATCCCCCCCCCCCACCCACCCCCCCCCCCCCACCCCACTCAATAACCAGGAACTACCTTTGCAGGAACCACATTTTGTCCCACACAAAAATCTCGTTGAGTGTAAAGGGACAGTCCGGTTGGTAGTCAATGGCTTGCAAAAGTTTTCTTCAGCCGGCGGCAGGTCTCTTCCCAATACACAAAAGGCCATCGGGCCTCTTGCACCTTGGGTTGATCTCAAGTTATAAATGAGAGACTCACACGTACAAAAGTAGGCTGACTCTGCAGCCATCCTCCTATAGAACCTTTCAGAACCACTTTCGCGTAGGAACTAGCCCCACGCCATATAATTATACTCATCAACAAAAGAAACGCGAATTTTTCACCATAGCGCTTTTCTTCGTAAATATGCTTTAAACAGGGTTATTTTGACGTCAT
Source organism: Semisulcospira habei (assembly GCA_036245525.1). Classification (NCBI taxonomy): domain Eukaryota; kingdom Metazoa; phylum Mollusca; class Gastropoda; family Semisulcospiridae; genus Semisulcospira; species Semisulcospira habei. The sequence continues at coordinate 92,814,854 of BTPG01000006.1, forward strand.
TTATTAGAAAATGTTATGAAGAGTGTGTTATGTCGAGTGCAAACAGAATGTTTAGTCTTAAAATCGCACATCGATGAGTTATGACGTCATCAGTGACACTACCATCACAGGATATTGAAAGTGAAATGGGGAGCATCTGCAGAGGATACAGCTGAAAGCAAACCAATGTGCAGTGTCACTAAGGTCCGTGTGCATGAAAATCAGGCCTGTTTGGTCTTGACCTACTTTTCGTTTGTCAAAGGCAACATGACCTACAAACATGAAAATCAAAAAGTTCTTTATTTTTAGGTTAGCCGCCATATTTACCTGATCAAATGGATATGGGTGTGTTCTCTATCTCTGTATCAGTCATTGGAGCATAAAAAATGTTTTGAAAGTAATTCACATTAAATCAAATAAGATTTATTAAGAAAATGATGTGCACCGGGAGTTCTGGTTCTCTAATGAATTTTTCGAGTCAAATTTCATTTGAGGCAGTTATTAACATCATAAGCAATCCACACAGCTTGTGTGTTAAAACATATGACAGAAAACGTGGTTGACAGAGTGTGTCCAGTTTTGCTTATTTTTACCACTAATGAAACCCTGTGTCCTTCAAGGTAACCATGGGCGATAACTCATCCAATTTTTGTGTGAAGATAGCTCAGACAGTAGGCTGAACATCTGAAGACACTGACAGACACTATTCGCGGTTTTTAATGGCAGTCAGCATATATCCTAGTATAGACAATGAAGGAAACACGAAACATTCTCTCTCTCTCTCTCTCTCTCTCTCTTTCTCTCTCTCTCTCTCTCTCTCTCTCTCTCTCTCTCTCTCTCTCTCTCTCTCTCTCTCTCTCTCTCTCTCTCTCTCTCTCTCTCTCTCACATCTAGCTGGGGTCAAACTTTGTTCAGACTCTATTCGGTGCCCCTTCCTTTTGGACACAAGACGTTAAGCGGTTGCAGGTGCTCGTGAAAATATAGGCCTCTGGCAGACGACCCACGCTGATGGAAGTACTGCAAAGTTTGACGACTGTCCTCGTCGCAGTATGGGATTTGTTGAAGCGTTGTTGCCCTTTCTGTGTTTATCAGAAAACTGATCTGGGCTCAGCTGTCTCCTCGGGGATTTGAAGGTACAGCGACCTTTTCACAAAAGCGCTTGATTTACCAGTATAGCATAGAAGTGGAGTGTTCGTATACTATCATTTCTAGACAGACCTCGCGCGAGAGAGAATGTTTCATGTTTCCTTCATTGTCTCTAAAACTGCATCGCAAAATGTAGCATTGCTAGACAAGTGTAATAATTGCAACATTTCGGGACTAACTCCGTGCTAGTTTTAGGCTGCCACCGCAAAACGTTAGGTTAGTTCGGGGTTTAACGTCCATTGCACCGGAGTCATAATGGACGGCCCTAGCGGGCGGGTTATTGGGGTGAGGTGGGTGGGGGTGGGATGAGGAGACAGGGACAGCTATTCCCTATGGAGTACGAACTGAACACTGATCAATTCGGCCGCACCGCAACTATGCTACTTTGATTTACCAGGACGTTTAACGCAAACGTTGCAATTGTTGCACTATTGTAGCCGCTGCAACATTTTGCCGCGGTTCTGTACTTTTGACGCTCGATCCGCAAAATGTTAAACAGCAACATTTTGCGGCTCGAGCGTCAAAAGTACAAAACCGCAAAATGTTGCTGACGTGTTTAACACTTTACGGTTCCACAAAGCTGGGCTCTTGATGATGTAAGCGGCTCAGTACTGCAGACAGACGGGAGATTACGATGTATCGGGGTTAAATGTGTAGCCATGACTTGAAACGGAAGTCGGTCAGCTCAGATTTTCCTGGGGTATCTGGATCGTTTTCATTTGAATCGTGTGATCATCTAAAGTGGGTATCTAGCCTGATTAAAACAGCTGTGAGGAAACAGTCAGCGTGACGTGGACAATTATCAGACGATGGCGTGTCGTGTGTCCTACAACACGGTGGGCAACATAAAACAGTAGCTGTGCGGCAGGCAAAAAGACGCTTCGTTATAGGGCGTGACAGGCGAAAACAACGCCCATATTGAGTTGTTTCAAAACGACAACTCATTTGACAAGTGCCGCCTCCGGATACGCGGCTTATCCCGCGTATCCGCAGGCGGAACGTCTCGAATCAGTTAACAAGTTCGTCACTGACATACTGAACGCCATATTCACTTCACTGCGAAATCGCGGTTGAATCTTTCCATGGGGATATACAATTTTGTCGCGCCACTGTCGCCTGTCGCACCGCTTTCGCGTCGTGCATAAGAAAACACTCATTCTTTATTACTATGTTCTCGATATGTGTCGAGTTTTGTGTCACTGTCGCCACCGCTATCGCGTCGCGTATATGGAAACACTCCTCGCGCTGGGACCATATGGCGTTGAGGCGCGTCCCCTGGGTGGTGGATAGTGGGTCCCTCGCGAGAGGGGTGCACCGAATGAAATAAGGTGCCGTGAACCAACATGGTCTAAGGGAAGGTGACCCCGACAGAAAACCCCTGGTCCTCCAAGGGCGTGGGGGTACCTTCCCCACCCTGCAAATAAGGAAATAGCTACAAAAACGCCGACGAAAAGACAAACAGCAATTTCTTTCCTGGAGGAGGAAGGTTCTTCTACCAGAAGATTTATGACGTCCTGTGGTGAAAGCCGGAAGTCTTCGTAAGCCACAGGACCGAGCCGCCTCTCTCTATCCAGGGACACAACCATGGGCACATGGAATGTCAAGACCATGTACCAGAGCGGCAAGGCCGCCCAGATAGCAGCGGAAATGTAAAAGTACAACCTTTCCCTGCTAGGTATCAGTAAAGCCAGATGGACGCAGTCTGGCCAGAAAAGGCTGTTAAGTGGGAAGATGATTCTGTATTCAGGTCATCAAGAGGAGAATGCCCCCCATACAGAAGGTGTAGCATTCATGCTGTCACCAGTGGCACAGAGAGCGCTGATGGGCTAGGAACCTCTTGAGCCAAGAATTATCACAGCAGCCTTTAGAACCAAGAAAAAGATCAAGCTGAACGTCATCCAGTGTTATGCGCCCACTAATGACAGTGACGAGGAAGAGAAACAAGAGTTCTACGACCGACTCCAGAGTGCTGTGGACAAATGTGCGGAGCGAGACATCACCATCATCATGGGCGATTTTAATGCCAAAATAGGGGGGGGGGGGACAACACCGGATGCGAAGAGGTGATGGGGAGACAGGGACTAGGGGAGATGAGTGAAAACGGGGAGAGGTTTGTAGACTTTTGTGCTCTAAACAGACTTGTCGTTGGAGGCAGCATCTTCCCACACAGAAGAATACACAAAGCAACTTGGGTCTCACCTGACCATACTACAGAGAACCAAATAGACCATATCTGCATTAGCAAGAAATTTAGAAGATCCCTTCAAGATGTTCGAGTGAGGAGGGGAGCAGATGTCGCCTCAGACCACCATCTGCTTACCTTAAGAATAAAGCTCCAGTTAAAGAAAAGCCGCACAGAGACAACAAGAAGACAGCGCTATAATGTAGGCCTCCTGAGAGAGACTGGAGTGAGAGAAGAGTTCAAACTGGTGCTGTCCAACCGGTTTAAGTGCAACAGGAGCTAGTAAATAAAGAGGAGGCGGTCACCACAGAGCAGCAGTGGAAGGCAGTTAGAGAGGCGCTGAACTCAACCTGCAAAGACACTGTAAGGTTCAGGAAACACCATCACAAGAACTGGCTGTCGGTACAGACCTTGAAGAAGATAGAAGTGAGGGAGCAGAAGAAAGCAGTTGTCAACAAAAGTCGCACGAGAGCAGCCAAAGCAAGGGCACAGGAGGAATACTTGGAAGCCAAACGCGAGGAGGTGAAGAGGAGTATCAGGGCAGACAAGAGGGCCTACACAGACAGCCTGGCAGCAGAGGCAGAAAAGGCAGCAGGCAGCGGCAACATGAAACAGCTCTACATTACCAGAAGATTGTCAGGCAAGTATGGCCATACAGAAAGACCAGTAAAAGACAAAGAAGGCAAGCCTATTGCAGACAGAGCAGACCAACTCTACAGATGGGCCGAGTATTTTGAAGAGTTACTGAACAGACCCAGCCCACCCGACCCCCCAGACATCCAGCCAGCAGAGACCGACATACCCATCAGCTGTGACAGACTCAGCTGGGAAGAGATCAGAAGAGCAGTGGCATTTTTGAAGAACGGCAAAGCAGCAGGGCCAGATGGCATCCCAGCGGAGTCTCTGAAAGCAGACCTAGAGACAACAGCTGTACCCACTGTTTGGAAAGATCTGGGAAGAGGAGGTGATGCCGGCTGACTGGAAGGAGGGGTACCTAATCAAGCTTCCCAAGAAAGGCGACCTCAGCAAGTGTTCCAACTACAGAGGAATCACCTTGCTGTCAGTACCAGGAAAGGGCTTCAACAGGATCATCCTGAAGATAATGAAGAGCTCCGTTGACCCCCAGCTGAGAGACCAGCAAGCAGGATTCAGGAAAAACCGATCATGTACAGACCAGATCGTCACTCTCCGCATCATCGTGGAACAGTCTCTAGAGTGGAGCTCCCCGCTGTACGTCAGCTTTGTGGATTACGAGAAAGCATTTGACAGCGTGGACCGAGAGACTCTGTGGAAACTCTGTGGAAACTCCTACGACACTACGGTGTACCCACAAAGTTCGTCTGCCTGATCAAGAGCAGCTACGATGGCATGACATGTCGCGTGATCCACGAAGAGCAGTTCACCAGGGAGCTCCAGGTCAGAACCAGTGTCAGGCAGGGGTGCTTGCTGTCTCCGTTCCTCTTCCTACTGGCCATGGGGGCGGTCCGTGGCGCAGTGGTTAAGGCGCCTGCCACCAATGCTAAAGGTGCGAGGTTCGATTCCGGGTTCCGGCGTCGGATTTTTCTCCTCTAGTAAGTGTCACCGTTAATTCGGGCGGACCGTCGGGGGTTCTTTCTCCGGGTACTCCGGCTCTTCCTCCCCCTCCACTTTGGTATCAGTTTCAGCCAACTTAATAAAATTTCAAATACAAAACGATTTCCAAATACCGTCAGTAGCTCGCTTGAGCTTGCCCTTAGCACCACGTGAATGTTCTGTGTTTACGTACAGTGTGTGAGTGAATGCGTGTGATTCACGTGAGCGTGCTTGTTGGGTTCAGTTCGCGGCTACATTCTGCGCATTGAGTTATATTATAAGTATGAGAAATGCGCCATATAAATGCTATGCATTATTATTATTATGAAGAGGACCACAGAGCACAGACGAAGTGGAATACAGTGGACACTGTGGACACAGCTTGACGACCTCGATTTTGCAGACGACTTGGCTTTACTGTCCCACACTCATCAACAAATGCAGGACAAGACCACGAGGCTTGCTGACATCTCGTCTCAAGTGGGCCTCACCATCCAAAAACAGAAAACAAAGACAATGAGGCTGAACGCAACCAGGGAAGAACCAGTCTTGCTTGCTGGCACCCCGTTGGAGGAGGTGGAGCCCTTCACCTATCTCGGGAGCATCATAGAGAAAAAAGGCGGCACTGATGCAAATGTCAGAGCACGAATCGGTAAAGCCAGAGCAGCCTTTCTCCAGTTGAAAAATGTGTGGAGTTCCAGAGAGTTGTCACAACACACCAAAGTCCGGATTTTCAACTCCAACGTAAAAGCAGTTCTCCTATATGGAGCAGAGACTTGGAGATTGACAAAAAACCACAGTCAAAAGAGTACAGATCTTCATAAACAGTTGCCTTAGAAAAATTTTGAAAATCCATTGGCGAGAGAAGACCAGCAACGTCAGACTCTGGGAGAGAACAGAGCAGATAACAGCAGAGAATGAAATTGGGCGAAGAAGATGGGGATGGATTGGTCACAGTCTGAGAAAGCCAGCTTCCAGTATCACTAGGCAGGCATTGTCATGGAACCCCCAGTGAAAGAGGAAAAGAGGCAGGCCGAGAAACACCTGGCGTCGAGACCTCCAAGCAGACACCAAGAGACTGGGAACCACCTGGAGTAAAATCGAAGGAGAAGCACAGGACAGGAGTCGCTGGAGGTCTCTCGGCGACGGCCTATACCCTGGGAGGAGTGACAGGCGTAAGTAAGTAAGTAATATGGAAACACTCATTCTTTTTTACTGTGTTCTCGATTTGTGTCCCAGTTGCCACCGCTGTCCGCGCTATGGAAACATGGAAACAGCACTTTAACCTGTGGACAAGGCGATGCAGCGTCGTTCATATCACTCCAGTCTATTTGTGCAGTGACCTTGAGCCGTAATGTGCAAATTTATAGACCAGTTCACATTACATACTAAAGAGCACAAGAAATGCGACATTTTTGGAATCACCGGAAATACTTTTGTGTTTCCGATGATTCCAAAAATGTCGCATTTCTTTTGCTTCTTAATATACATGTTACCACGTAAAACGAGAAGAGTGAAAAGAACATATCGATCTTGTTAATAACTGTGTAATTATTCAGTATTTCCAGTATGCCTATTTTCCCCCCTTAAGCAACATACGGAGAGATCTGTCGCTGCCCAATTAGCCGGCGCGTGTGCTTGTATATGTATTTGTGCGTCCGCATGTCGAGGCGTGCGCGCTACTGTGTCAGTTTGTTTCACTAACTAGCTTGCTAAAAGGAAATATCTTGGGTTAATTGGGGGTTCAACCCACGTAGCCCCGACGCACTGCATAAGGAGATGGATCGACCGTGATAATACAAGAGTAGTGCCAGATTAGCTTGGCGCCATCAGGCGCCAAGCTAATCTGGCACTACCCTTGAATTATCACGGTCGATCCATCTCCTGCGGCTGGTACATGTTCGTTAGGTGGCACCTCCAACATTTTGGAAAAGTGGCTGTAGGGTTAACTGTGTTAACGTCCACATCGCAACCGTGATTAAGGGCGCTTGGGGTCGGGGTGAGGTCGGAGACTGACGTCAACGTGGGTCAAATGGCTGTTGTGATGCGTCTAGTGTGGTAGTGTAGCGTCTGTGCTTGTCGCTCTCGCTTTCAGCTCCCACCGCTGGCTAGCAGTTTTGCGAAAAGGGGAGCAGAACATGCCCGTCAGTCTCTCCCTGCCAGTACACAGCCTCTCCAACAACAAGCCTCATGTAGTGCCTCCTCGTGGTGACTCATGGTAACCGAGCACCTTACGGACTCGGGCTGAACTACAGAGGACTCGGAGGAGATCTGGCCCCCAGACATGCGGCATGCAGGCCCATCGATGTGTGGACAAGCCCTGATGCCCATGAACCAGATCCCCAGCTATGGGTAAATAGCCCCACTGCCTTGTGGGTGCCTTGGGAGAGGCAAAGGCTAGGGGAGTAAACCCTATACAAATCCGGGCAGGGATGCTCGATAGCCTTGGTTGGCAGATCTCCTTCGAGAAGGAAAACTCCGAGGAAAAACCTGAGTAGATGGGACCCATAAGCCTTGGTCGGCAATCCATCTAGGAGAAGGATACTCCAAAACTAAACCATCCTGTGCTCCCAGGAAAGGCCTTTTGACCAGGAGCTAAGGGTGAGGTAACCCCGACAGAAACCCAGAGTGCTGAAGACGGAGGTACTGGGCTGCACAGCGCACTCTAATAAACCACAGTACCATGCATATACAGCCATATGACACTTGGAGATGGATTCAAGAGGAATGGGGCTCGCCCTGTGGAGTCTCACCAGGCAGGTGCAGTACCGGGCTCTGCGCCTCTTCAGAGCCCACCCCCAGCGACTGGAGGACCTTCCCGACTGTCTCGAGGAGCCAGGGGACTGGGAAGTAGAGCGACTGGCCAGCGAAAAAACAAGACCAGAGACAAAGAAAAAGCCAATGTGAACATCATGCACTGGAATGCCGAAGGGGTTACCAACAAGAAAACAGAACTAGAGCACTTTCTGCATGAAAACAGCATAAACATCTGCTGTATACAAGAGACACACCTGCAAGAAGGGAAACCCTTTAAGGTCAGAGGATATCAGGTCTTCCGAAGTGATCGCCAAGGGAGGAAGAAAGGGGGGGTTATGACCCTAGTTAGAAACAACCTGAATGCCAGCGAAACCAGGAGATTCATGGAAGAGGCAGAATACATCCAGGTCAAGGTAACCACCAGTGACAGCACCCTTGACCTTGTCAACTACTACTGCCCTAATGATAAGTTGCTGTCCCTCGACACTATCCAGGTCCCGGACAGTGGATTCCTCATCACTGGTGACTTCAACAGCCAGTCCCAGAGTTGGGGATATGACACACTGGACAAGAGAGGAGAAGACATTGAGGAGTGGCAAGATGAAAACTACCTGATACTTGCCAATGACCCTGAGGACCAACCTACCTTCTACTCTCGCCGCTGGCACACCACCACTACACCGGACCTGGCGCTTTGCACTGAAGATGTTCATAAGTGCCTCAGCAGAACAGTAGGACCACAGCTAGGAGGAAGTGACCACCGCCCTATCCTCCTACCCTAAAAGGATGCACAGCAGCTAGCTCGCCACACCGGCCAAGATGGAACTACCGAAAGGCAGACTGGCGCTTGTTCAGTATCCGAACAAATGAGCTAATGCAAGACCTCGCTGTGTCTGGAAGGAACATCAACAATGTGGTCAGAGAGTTTAATGACATTATCAGTAAGGCAGCCAAGGAATCCATACCTCGAGGGGTCCGGAAAAACTACACCCCATACTGGACCGCAGATCTTCAGAAAGCACATGACAACCTCACTAGGGCCAGAGAAGACGCTGAAACCAACCCCAGCCAAGAAAACAACATCAAGCTACAACATAGTAAGGCCCAGTATCTGAAGATGAAGTTGGAGTGCACAAGAAGAAGTTGGAGAGAGAAGACTGCAAGACTAAACATGGACAGGGACACCACGAAGTTGTGGAGACTGACCAAGGCGTTGAACGATGAGGGCACCAGGGAACAGAAGATCACCTTGGAAGAAGAAGGGAAAGCACTGACTGGTAGGAAAGCTGCAAACATGTTTGCACAGATCTATGCGAAAGAAAGTGACATCACTGTCCCACGAATGCTTGCGAAAGAAATCAGACAGGAAGAAAGAGAGAGAACAAGAGATGTGAACATCCATGATGCAATGAAGAAGGACATCACCCTTCCAGAACTGAAGATGGCCATCAAACAGCTGAAGAAGAAAAAATCTCCAGGTCCAGACAGCATCTCAAACGAGATGTTACAACACCTTGGCAACACTGCCTTAATGAAGCTACTGGACATCTTTAACCACAGCTGGAGAGGAGGTCAGGTACCCCAGTGCTGGAAGGAAGCCAGGATGATCCCAATTTTGAAGAAAGGAAAGAATAAGTCCAAAGCCCTGAGTTATCGCCCCATCAGCCTGACAAGTTGTGTGTGCAAGACCATGGAGCGCATCATCAACAAGCGCCTGCAGTAGTACCTGGACTCTGAGAGCATTATCGTGCCAGAGCAAGCTGGCTTCAGAAGCTACAAGAGTACAGAAGACCAGACAACACACCTTGCACAGGTCATAGAAGATGCCTTTCAAGATCAGAAGGTGACATTAGCTGCCTTTATTGACCTACAGAAGGCTTTCGACAAGGTGTGGAAGGATGGTCTCCTTGTGAAACTCCTTCGCAGTGGCATCCAAGGGAATATGTACCGGTGGACCAAGTCATACCTGCATAATCGCAGAGCCCGTGTGACAGTGGATGGGTACTGTGGCCAAAAAGTGCTGTTGCATCAGGGGGTGCCACAGGGGGGAGTCCTGTCACCGACACTGTTCATACTTTTCATCAACGACCTTGTGCCAGAGCTACCAAAAGGAGTACACGCAGCCCTGTACGCAGACGACCTGGTACTCTGGTGCACAGAAGAGTATGCAACAACTGCTACATACAGGATGCAGCTAGCCCTGGACAGGCTGACAGACTGGACCAACAACTGGTGTGTGGCCATCAACACAGAAAAATCATCAGCCACACTCTTCTCTCTCTCCAACAAGGCAAATGCTGGCAACCTAACACTGGGCAACACCCCGCTGCGGTATGAAGACCAACAGACATACCTGGGAGTCACCCTTGACAAGAGGCTGACGTGGAAGCCGCACATTTGGAATGCAGAAGCGAAAGCTAGATGAAAGCTGAACATCATGAGAAAACTGGCTGGAACACAATGGGGAGCCAATGAAAAGATCCTCAAAAATGTATATCAAGGCACAGTGAGACCACACCTTGAGTACGGATCTAATGCATGGTTGACGGCAGCCCAGTCACACCAGCAGACCATTGACAGAGTTCAGAACCAGGCACTGCGTATCATCACCGGCGCAATGAGATCCACACCAATTGAAAAGATGGAAGAGACAACAGGCATCCCACCCCTGCGCATGAGAAGAGATTGCAAAGCCTTGATACAGTCCACAAAGGTCAAGTCTTCCAAAGACCATCCTATGAACGCTAGGATGAAACAACCAACCTCAGGGAGACTGAAAAGATCAAGCTTTGTGAAGGAGACGAGAGCACTGCAGAGAAAACACCAGGCAAAGCTGCCTGCGCAGGTAGAGGCTCTGAATCCTGCTAGCGCCCTTCCACCTTGGGAAAGTAAGCCAGAAAACATCACCATCTCTTCCACGGTACCCTACATCACCACCAGATATGAGCACAGCACTGTGCGCAAGAAAGCCCTGACACTGGCCATGCTCGAAGAAAAGTATCCCCAGGAAGCATGGATACGGGCATACACCGATGGATCAGCCACATATGCAGTTCAGGATGGAGGGGCTGGTGTGTACATTCAGTACCCAAACGGAAAATGGCAGGCAGAGGCAGTACCAACAGGCCTTCACTGCACAAATTACAGAGCTGAGGTGGAAGCCCTAGTCCGCGCAGCTAACACCCTTAGTGGCACTGCAGACCCTGATGCCCAGATTGTCTTCCTTACTGATGCCATGTCTGTCCTTGAGGCAGCAACAGCAAGCAAACTGCCACGTCTACAAGAGGCACTGCAAAACATCAAGTGCACCAGACTGGTGCTGCAGTGGATCCCTTCACACTGTGGCATCTACGGCAATGAAGAAGCTGACAGAATGGCAAAAGTGGGCGCAGAGAAAGAACAAGATGAAAATGGAGTCAGCTTCACAGAGATGAAGACCATACAGACCACCACAACGGCCCCTAGACACTTACCATCAGCTGTCCAGACAAGAGCAGGTGACCATCTTTCGTCTGAGGACCGGGCACAACCGACTCAATTTCCACCTGCACAGACGCTTCCACCTCGTGCCATCTCCCCTGTGCCCTTGTGGAGAAGCAGAGCAGACCGCAGAGCACATCCTCCAGGACTGTGGGAACCACCAGCCGCTGAGGGAGGAGATATGGCCGAAGCCCGCCACTCTACAAGAGAAACTGTACGGGCCTGTGGAGGCGCTACAGAAGACCACAGATTTCATTTTGAGAGCCAAACTCCAAGTGTGACGGCGTTCGAGAAGAAGAAGAAGAAGAACTGACGTCAACAACAGTGGAGAAAAAGTTCATTTAGGGCCAGTCACGTGAGTCGGCTTAGTCCTGTGCAAGACACTAAGCAAGGTGTTCCGCTATAGCGCTACAACACTAACCCCGTTATAGCGCTACAACACTAACCCGCTATAGCGCTACAACACTAACCCCGTTATAGCGCTACAACACTAACCCGCTATAGCGCTACAACACTAACCCCACTATAGCGCTACAACACTAACCCCGCTATAGCGCTACAACACTAACCCCGTTATAGCGCTAAAACACTAACCCGCTATAGCGCTACAACACTAACCCCGTCATAGCGCTACAACACTAACCCGCTATAGCGCTACAACACTAACCCCACTATAGCGCTACAACACTAACCCCGCCATAGCGCTACAACACTAACCCGCTATAGCGCTACAACACTAACCCCACTATAGCGCTACAACACTAACCCCACTATAACTCTACAACACTAACCCGCTATACCGCTACAACACTAACCCCGCTATAGCGCTACAACACTAACCCGCTATAGCGCTACAACACTAACCCCACTATAGCGCTACAACACTAACCCGCTATAGCGCTACAACACTAACCCGCTATAGCGCTACAACACTAACCCCACTATAACGCTACAACACTAACCCCACTATAGCGCTACAACACTAACCCCATTATAGCGCTACAACACTAACCCCACTATAACGCTACAACACTAACCCGCTATAGCGCTACAACACTAACCCCACTATAACGCTACAACACTAACCTGCTATACCGCTACAACACTAACCCCGTTATAACGCTACAACACTAACCCCGCTATAACGCCACAACACTAACCCCGCTATAATTCTACAACACTAACCCCACTATAACGCCACAACACTAACCCCGCTATAGCGCTACAACACTAACCCCGCTATAATTCTACAAGACTACCCCCACTATAACGCTACAACACTAACCCCGCTATAACGCATCGCGCTACAACACTAACCCCGCTATAGCGCTACAACACTAACCCCACTATAACGCTACAACACTAACCCCACTATAGCGCTACAACACTAACCCCGCTATAATTCTACAACACTACCCCCACTATAGCGCTACAACACTAACCCCGCTATAGCGGAGCACCATGTTTAGTGTCTTGCGCAGGATTTGCTCAGGATTTTAATCAGTAAGACTTACTGTCTCCACGCACTTACAAGATAAGTAACGAACTGTATACTTCTTTGTTTGACCAGTTTGAAATGTTAATAAGTTGTCTTTTAAAAAAGAAAGTGCTTTTTAAGTCCCTTCTATTTATGGAAGGAACTTTTTAGGACGGGTCGCGGTGGGGCGAATTTAATAGCATGTCCATGATGTCAAAGGCGGGCAGGTTAAACCTCTAACAATTGAAGCAACAAGAAAAAAAATACGTCATATCTAGTTACGCTAACTTCGCTGCTGAACGTACATTTGGCGAGAAGCGCCGTATGTATGTATGTATGTATGTATGTATGTATGTATGTATGTATGTATGTATGTATGTATGTATGTATGTATGTATGTATGTATGTATGTATGTATGTATGTATGTATGTATGTATGTATGTATGTATGTATGTATGTATGTGTGCGTGGGGTGTAGGGGGCTCTGGATAGAGGTAGTACCTTTGCTGTTCGGCAGCTGCGTCCTACATTGGACGGACGGGCATCACTGGTCCTCATCCATCTCCTTAATCTCTCACGTGCTGGCTCCAAGCGCCACACCCTGGCAAACCGCCTCAGCTGGTGGGCTAAACCACGTGAGGGGGTGGTGTTCGCATTGCACCTCTAGGCGGATGAGCTGTTTCTGACAGCCAACGGCTAGAGGACGGAGGAGATCAGGTTGGATCCAACGGCCAAATGTGGGGGAGTAAACCCTTCAAATCAGGAGTGGAGCCCGGAAGGCAGACATGATTGATTGATTGTACATTGCTTAACGTCCCGACAGCAACAAGGCTTTCTCAGGACGTGCCTGCACTGCTTGTGAAAAAAACCCCAACTAAACAGAACATTGAATGTATGTCGCCAGCCAGTCAAATACATTAAATAAACCTAACACATGGGCCTAAATAAAGCTAAGACCATTTAGCAACACACATCCAATATCAAGAGCTACAGGCAGTGCAGACAGTAGGGAGATTTTTAAAAAGGCAAATACAGGTGAATGGACAAAGGGTAGACAGAAACACATGCCCCAGAATAGAGATAAACCCACCCTGTGGGGCTGACCAGGGTGACCCTGGGAACTAAAAAATACCTAACCCCACCCAAGTCCCCCAGGGCAGACCCGGGTGGGGCCGGAAGGCAGACAGTCTGCCTGTATTCATGCACTGTTCTGGCAGCTCCTGCAGCCAAACTGGTGCCAAACGTACTGCTTTGCATTCCTTTGGACTACATCAGCTAGGCCGAGAGGGGGGATCTTGACGACTGGGCATCCCAGGAACTCCATACACTTCGCCCAGGCTTGCGCCCTGAAGAGGTCACTCCAGTGACTGACCCAGCAAGCGCATATACTCCATTGTCTTCCGAGACAGGATGCCAAAACAAAAATGTGTGCGTATATATGTATGTATATGTGTGCGTATGTATGTATGTATGTATGTTATGTATGTATGTATGTATGTAATGTAAATGTAATGTATGTATGTACGTACGTATGTATGTATGTATGTATGTATGTATGTATGTATGTATGTATGTATGTATGTATGTATGTATGTATGTATGTATGTATGTATGTATGTATGTATGTATGTATGTATGTCTAGAGTATTCAAGGATGGGGGTTTCACCTATAATGGGGGGACAAATCGTCTCTCGAAGGTTAGAGAGTAGTCCACCAGTTTAGGTCCCCACTTTGACACTCAACTCTCACTTGTGGCTCCACGTAGCTGCAGCATGCGCAGCGGCCACACCACGGGCAACAGCTTCGACTGGCTGGCTAAACCAAGTGAGGTGAAACCGGGGGTCTCAAACCCTTGGTGAGGCAGGACTTGCTCGTCCTAGCATGCAAAGTCTGTCACCGGCCGACTGGGCGGAGGAAACTCAATCAAGGGTTCAACGGCCAAGAGGGCGGGTCAGCAGTGCACTGTGGAGTGCATAGGGCATGTCAGAGCACAGAAGAAGACATGACCATCCACTGCAGCCAAGGAAGTTACCAGTTGTAACGTCTCATCGTGCCACTGGACTCAGGTTTCTGCGGCCGAGAGGGTGGGGTTGCTCCAGCGCAACAGCTTCTCCACCAAAATCACCTTCACGCGCAGGTTTTGTGCATAGATCTTCATCTTCACCAAATCTGCTTCTTCATCTTCTTTTTTCTTCTGCCTCCTCCAGAAGCCCTGCGGCGATGGGGAACGGGCGAACCGACAGGTAGAGGTTACTACTGGGAGTCGTAGCTCCGAACCTGCACACAGGCGGCCTGTGGACCAGTGGTCGCTCTTCCTTGTACCAGGGGCAGCAGGGAAGTTCGGCAGCATCCCAGGCGACTGAGCAGCCCTCTTCAGGACAGCACTGCTCACCCTAGTAAGGGAGGGGACTAGAAAAGGTGTTCCAAACATTGCCTGCCCTACACCAAACCGGCCAGCTTACCGCGGCTGGCGGTTTAACCCTTTTATGCGGTCGAAAAGAAAAACAAAGAAAGAAACTTATTCTCGGTACGTGGAATGTACGAAACCTGTTGGACAGAGATCAGACGCAGAGACCGCACAGAAGAACAGCCCTCATAGCCAGGGAGCTAGCGAGGTATAACATCGACATTGCAGCTCTTAGTGAAACCAGATTTGCTAACGAAGGCTGGATCTGTGAACCTGAGGGTGGGTACACCTTCTTCTGGAAGGTGCAAAGCAGAGAACGAGGACAGGATACACTGAGTTGGCTTCGCCATCCGCACCACGTTCTTCCGACAGCTGCCTTCTCTTCCCACTGGCATCAGCGAACGAGTGATGAAGCTCCGTTTCCCCATCTCCCACACTTGACATGTCACTATCATCAGCGCCTATGCTCCGACACTCACCAACGCCGATGACGACAAGGAGGCGTTCTATGAGAGCCTCGACTCCCTCCTTAAGACCACCCCTGCAAGTGACAAACTCATCGTGCTTGGTGACTTCAATGCTCGAGTTGGGCGCGAATGTGACTGCTGGGAAGAAGTGATGGGCCCACACGGGCTGGGCAAGATGAACAGCAATGGCCTTCTGCTGCTGACATTGTGCGCTGAGAATGAACTCGCCATCACCAATACCCTCTTCAGGCTGGCTAGTAAGTACAAGACAACATGGATGCATCCCAGGTCCAAGCAGTGGCATCTCATAGACTATGTCATTGTCCGCCAGCGGGATACTCGTGATGTCAGAATCACCAGAGCCATGAGAGGGGCCGAGTGCTGGACCAACCATCGGCTGGTGCGGTCTGTCCTCAACCTGCACATGCACCAGCACACAGGAAGAGGCCAAAGCTCACCTGACCTTCATTCAACCTGGCCAAGCTGAAGCGCCCGGACATCAAGGAAAACTTCCAGTCTCACCTTGATGACCTGCTAACTGCCCATGGACCATTAACTGGCAACCCAACTGAAACGTGGAACCAGTTCAAGGGGATGGTGACGGAGTCTGCCAAAGACGTGCTTGGGCCCAAGCAGAGGGTACATCAGGATTGGTCTGATGAGAACAATGAAGAGATCAACAAGCTACTGGAGCAAAAGCGCAGTGCCTTCATCGAGTGGCAGAACGACATCAACTCCTTGTCCAAGAAAGACCGCTTCAAACACCTCCAGAGAAAAGTCCAGAGAGAGCTCCGCAAAATACAGGACACCTGGTGAGACAGCAAGGCAAAAGAACTTGAACAATTTGCTGAATCCAACAACTCCAAGGAGTTTTTCAGCGCAATGAAAGCTGTCTACGGCCCTGCCAGACCCAGCATAACCCCTCTCTTTTCTTCCGACAGCTTCACCTTGCTGAAGGACAAAGGCAGCATCACTGAGCGCTGGAGAGAACACTTCTCAAATCTGCTGAACCTGCCTTCCACTGTGGATCCCGCGGTCCTGAACATGATTCCCCAGAAGCCGACTTTGGATGACCTTGACCTCCCGCCTACCCTGGATGAGGTCAAGAAAGCGATCAGCCAGACAAGCTCTGGCAAGGCTGCAGGCATGGACGGCATCCCCGCAGAGCTCTTCAAAGCAGCTGAACCTGAGACCCTTGATGCCTTCCTCAACATTCTGACATGCATCTGGGCAGAGGAGAATATGCCACAGGAATGTAGAGATGCTACAATCGTCTCCCTGTTCAAGAACAAGGGCAGCAAAGCAGACTGTGCCAACTACCGAGAGATCTCACTCTTGTCCATTGCTGGCAAGATCATTGCGAGAGTCATCCTCAACCGCCTGATCAGCTCTGTATCTGAGGAAGCATTCCCTGAGGCTCAGTGTGGCTTCAGACCCGGCCGCAGCATAGTCGACATGGTCTTCTCTGTGAGACAGGTCCAGGAGAAATGCATTGAGCAGCACATGGACCTCTACGCTGTCTTCATAGATCTGACCAAAGCCTTTGACACCGTGAACAGAGAAGCGCTTTGGGTCATCCTCGCAAAGCTCGGCTGCCCCAGGAAGTTCACCAACATCATCCGCCTCTTCAATGATGGAATGGTAGGAGTTGTCCAGTCAAACGGCGACACATCCGCACCCTTCGACATTTCCAACGGTGTGAAACGAGGTTGTGTTCTTGCCCCCGTGATGTTCAACCTGTTTTTCACGTGTGTCCTGACCCATGCAGTACGTGACCTTGAGAAGGGAGTGTACCTGAAGTACAGACTAGACGGCGCTCTCTTCGACCTCCGTCGACTGAACGCCAGGACCAAGACCATCGAGAGACTGATCTTGAGGCGCTGTTTGCCGATGACTGTGCGCTGATGGCGCACACGGAGTCTGACCTCCAGACCATCGTCAACAGGTTCTCGGAAGCCTCTCGACTGTTTGGCCTCACCATCAGTCTCAACAAGACCGAGGTCCTGCACCAACCAGCCCCAGGCACAAGAACCCCCCCCCCCCCCCCCCCCCCAAAGTGTACATCGAAGGCACCGAGCTGAAGAGTGTCGACCAGTTTAGGTACCTGTGGAGCATCATCTCTTCTGACGGTACCATCGACAAGGAAATCGCAGCTCGCATCAGCAAAGCCAGCCAATCCCTGGGTCGTTTGCACACTCGTGTGTTGAATAACAACAACGTCAAGCTCTCCACCATGATCAAAGTCTACAAGGCAGTAGTCCTCCCCAGCCCCCTCTACGGCTGTGAGTCATGGGCGCTGTACAGAAAGCACCTCAAATAGCTTGAACGTTTCCACGTGAGATTCCTGCGCTCACTCATGGGCATCAAATGGCAAGACAAGGTGACAAACCTGGAAGTCCTGGACAATATTGGCTTAGTGAGTGTTGAAGCCTTGATCTTAAAGAAACAACTTGGCTGGACAGGTCATGTCATACGCATGGATGATTCTCGCATGCCAGGTCATGTCATACGCATGGATGATTTTCGCCTGTGTGTGCGTGCGTGCATGCGTGCGTGTGTGTGTGGGTGCGTGTGTGTGTGTGCGTGTGCGCGTGTGCGTGTGCGCGTGAGCGTGTGTGTGTGTGCGTGCATGCGTGTGCGTGTGTGTGCCTGCGTGTGTGTGCACGTGCGTGCGCCGGCGTGTGTGTGTGCGTGTGTGTGCGTGCGTGTGCGTGCATGTGTGTCTGTGTGTGTGTGTGTGTGTGTGTGTGTGTGTGTGTGTGTGTGTGTGTGTGTACGCGCGCGCGCGCGTGATTGTAACGCATCACTTTAGTAACAGACATCATGCGTTACCCTTGTGCTGCTTTCCATCTGACTGAATCTGTGTCTAAGCGTCTCTGATTAAATGTTGAGAAAACATGGATTTTGTTGGTGCAAAAGCCACCCCTTTACTTATTGTCACACGTGTGGATCGGTCATATACGTGAGCCATAACGGCTTTGCCTTTCTTGTTTTTGTTTTGCTTTTGTGCGCAGCTCTGTCATGCACTGATGAAAGCGATCGTTTTCTGTGTGTTTCATTTACACTTAGTCCAGGCAATGCCGTTTTAAAAGAGTTTTGCCTTTGACTAAATGTAAATAAAAACACGCAAGACGATCCCTTTCATCAAATGCGTGATCTATACCGTGGGCGAAAATGCAATGCACACATAGTCATTCGCTGCGCAATGTTTAACCCATTTAACCCCACGCTGCATTTCCCTCTTTTTTCTCTTTTTTTGGGGTGGGGGGGGGGGGTGTCACCAAAAGACAATGCACCAGTTGCAGGAGATGGACCGACCATGATTCAAGGGTAGTGCCAGATTAGCTTGGCAACATTAGGCGCCAAGCTAATCTGGCACAACCTTTGAATTGTCGTGGTCGGTCCATCTCTCCTGCCGAAACGCGCCGGGGCCGCTAAATGGGTTAAATGCAGGAAAGCGATAATTGGCCTCTGGCGGTGGGGATGTGACGCAAAGGGTGGTTTGGAGGGTATGTGGAGAGGAGGGGGTAGGGGGTGGGATGCCACAAAGAGTGGTGTGCAAAGTCCTTCCAAACATTCCTAAACTTCAGCTAACGTTGGATGCGGACAGACTAGTCCTTCTAACATATCATGAATTCAGCGTCACGAAAGAGGTTTGCTATCTATTGTTCGTGCTTTCTGATCAATCACATATATCAAGATCACGATCAAGACATATCCACGACATGTAATTTATCCGGCATTGATTCGCATGCGTGTTCCAACAACTGCTAACCCCTTGGCTGTTATCGACGATAGGCCGTTCAGCGGAAAAGATGACTTTTTCTACTAACGGTATCGCTAGTAGCAATCAAAGGGTTAATCGTTTCTCCGGGTACTCCGGCTCTTCCTCCCCCTCCACTGTGGTACCGGTTTCAGGCCACTTTATACAATTTCAAATACAAGCGATCAAAATTTCCGAAACCTCAGTAGCTCAGCTGACCCTTCGCACCACGTGAATGTCCTGCGTTTGTCTTGTACTGTGTTTGTCTTCAGAGTGCATGGTGTGTGTGTGTGTGTGTGTGCGCGTGTGTGTGTGTGTGTGTGTGTGTGTGTGTGTGTGTGTGTGTGTGTGTGTGTGTGTGTGTGACGTGAGCGTGCGTGTTGGGTTCAGTTCGCGGCGCTTTGAGCCGATTCGCAGATTTGGGAAAATCGCCTATATAATAACCTATATTATTATTATTATTATTATTATTAAAAAATATCGCTACTTGCTATGATCGATATCCGTCAATTGGTACCTAAATAATTTCATTTTTGGTCAGTTAACCCCTTCACTTTCGAGAAAAAGTGAACACAATCCCGCTGCAAGAGACATATATCCTCATGAGCCCCCGCGACTGCGGGGGCTCATGAGGATCTATGCTTCTTGCTGAGACCAATTTGTATCCATGGTTCTTGGACGGTTTTGGCTGTAGGTCGTTAAATGAACATAGATTTCAGAAACAAAAATTCGCCGACACAAAGGGGTTACATGGGCGGATCAGTTACCTCGGGAGGGGGGGGAGGGGGGAGGGGGGGAGAGGCAACTTTGTGTTTGGTACCTTCAACATGATACAAAATGCCTCCCCGAAGCTAGACCTCGAGGCCGAAAAATCGAGGGGCCGAAAAACGCGGGGAGGGATAGTGGAGAGAAGGCTCGTGCGTGTTAAGACTCACCGTTCGCCAAAATACCAAACGAGGGGATGGGGGGGGGGGGGAGGGGGAGGAGGGTGTCGTGCGTGAAAACTCGCCAAAATTTTAAGCTTGGGGGAGGGGGGTCCAAACACCCCAAAAAGGGACTTTGTTATAGCATTTATTTTAAAAATTGGGGTCTGGGGTGGGGTGGGGGGTGGGGGGGTCTGGAAACTCCCCCCCCCAATCCTCCAAGATCCGCCTCTGGTTGCCTTGCTTCAACTGAGATTTCTCTACCCTTCTTGTCACAATTCATGTGAGTAGGCACACGAGCCACAGAATTTCCACTGCCTTTTGAGCGTAACGTGAACAACTGTTCATGTGAGTAGGCACACGAGCCACAGAATTTCCACTGCCTTTTGAGCGTAACGTGAACAACTGTTCATGTGAGTAGGCACACGAGCCACAGAATTTCCACTGCCTTTTGAGCGTAACGTGAACAACTGTTCATGTGAGTAGGCACACGAGCCACAGAATTTCCACTGCCTTTTGAGCGTAACGTGAACAACTGTTCATGTGAGTAGGCACACGAGCCACAGAATTTCCACTGCCTTTTGAGCGTAACGTGAACAACTGTTCATGTGAGTAGGCACACGAGCCACAGAATTTCCACTGCCTTTTGAGCGTAACGTGAACAACTGTTCATGTGAGTAGGCACACGAGCCACAGAATTTCCACTGCCTTTTGAGCGTAACGTGAACAACTGTTCATGTGAGTAGGCACACGAGCCACAGAATTTCCACTGCCTTTTGAGCGTAACGTGAACAACTGTTCATGTGAGTAGGCACACGAGCCACAGAATTTCCACTGCCTTTTGAGCGTAACGTGAACAGCTGTTCATGTGAGTAGGCACACGAGCCACAGAATTTCCACTGCCTTTTGAGCGTAACGTGAACAACTGTTCATGTGAGTAGGCACACGAGCCACAGAATTTCCACTGCCTTTTGAGCGTAACGTGAACAACTGTTCATGTGAGTAGGCACACGAGCCACAGAATTTCCACTGCCTTTTGAGCGTAACGTGAACAACTGTTCATGTGAGTAGGCACACGAGCCACAGAATTTCCACTGCCTTTTGAGCGTAACGTGAACAGCTGTTCATGTGAGTAGGCACACGAGCCACAGAATTTCCACTGCCTTTTGAGCGTAACGTGAACAACTGTTCACGTGAGTAGGCACACGAGCCACAGAATTTCCACTGCCTTTTGAGCGTAACGTGAACAACTGTTCTTGCGTGTAGAGAAGAAGAAGAAGAACAATAAAGTCTTTCCTTTTACGGCATTCATACGTAATGATTTAACTCATTCTACCCCAGACGCACCACAGCAAGATAAGAATCGACCATGATAGTTCAAGGGTGATGCCAGAATAGCTTGACGCCTATGGGCGCCAAGCTATCCTGGCATCACCCTTGAACTACCATGGTCGATCTGTGTCCTGGACTGCAAGGCAGTCTTCAGAGGACAACGGCAACATTTGGGGATTTCGGTGTTGGGCTAGAATGAGTTAAGGTAGCCCTTTTGTCCAGTATTATTGTATGCTATATACTCTAGGTCGTTTTGACATCGGAGTGCACAACGTTATTCGCAAATTTCTCCGTAAAGAACCACTTTTCTGTACCAAGCTTTGAACAAATATCATTCAGTGCCAGTTGACCTAATACGATTTACTGTTAATAAATTCAAACAGTGTGTCAGTTTTACTGAACAGTCGTAAAAATTTGTGTTTTTTTTTTAATGAAATGACTGACTTTACACCCCTAAATGTGCCCAGATATATTAAGCCCAGTATAGAAAGATCTATTTTCACGTGAATTGGCCTCGTTTTCAAAACTAAAACAGCGCAGGCGTATGTGAAGTCTGCCGTGCTTGACCTCGATATTGAAATCTGCCGGGGCTCTATTTAGGGTATTGAAAAGGGCTCGCTCTCGTCTTTTTACCAAATTGTTACGACTGTACAGCAAAATCGACAAATCGCAGGAGTTCAGTAAAAAAATATTCAATATTAGGTCAGTTGGCACTAAATGATATTTGTTCAAAAGAGGTACAGAAAAGTGTTTCTTTGCGGAGATATTTGGGAAAAACGTTCTGCGCTCCGATGTCGAAAGGCCTATACGAACATGTATAAAGGAGATATTTGCGAACCGTTAACCCCTTACTTCCTGGAGTAGGTGGCTGTAAGCTAATGCACAGTCCATACACATGTTTGATTCTTCTTTTCGTCCGGATGCGCAGGGCTTAACCCATTCAACCCCAAGGCAGCATTTCCAAAATTTTGGAGGTGTCACCTAACGACTATTTACCTGTTTGCTTAATAATAATAATAATAATAATAATAATAATAATAATAATAATAATAATAATAATAATAATAATAATAATAATAATAATAATGAATCCCCAGGAGCAGTGGGCTGTAAGCGCGTTACCAAAAAAAAAAAAGTATGTATGCAGAACCTTTAAAAAATTTAATCGACGCACACACATACAACTGAAACACACATAACAAAACCATCCCCAAGTCAAACGCATTTTGATGATGCTGATGCCCCACCAGGATGGTGCTACAAGGTCAACAAAGGGAAGACCTAAAATCAAGGCCACCACGACATATGATGAAGCTAAAGATGGATAAACCATGATAATTCAAGGACAGTGCCAGATTAGCTTGGCGCCGTCAGGCGCCAAGCTAATCTGCCACTACCCTTGAATTATCATGGTCGAACCATAGTGCGGCGATGCTAAATGGGTTAACCCTCGGAATGGGACTTGATTTATTATTATTATTTTTTTTTTTTATCTCGCCCGGAATGTGTGGGCAGAGCTTACATATGGATGCCGCAGACGGCATTGTTCAAATTTCCGTGATTACATTTCCGAAGAGTTGTGTCCGATTCAGTCCCTCTCAGATTTACCGAGGCCCGTCAATGTTAACCACATGACTGCCACCAGTGACGCAGATTGTATTTCTGACATCTGTGTTCAGCATTTCATACCAAAGAGCCACCGCTGTCCAAAGAAACAAAGACACAAATTAGCGTCAGCAAGAGACATAGATCCTCATGAGCCCCCGCGACAGCGGGGGCTCATGAGGATCTATGTCTCTTGCAGTTGGATTGCGTTCAGGTTTTTCTCTCGGCAGTGTAGGGGTTAATGTAATGCGGTGGCTATTCCGAGTGTGCTTACTGTACCAGAATTCACCCAATGACAACTTCCGTCTCAGGAGCTGGAATGTCCAGCAATCGATGATTGGTTGAAACCAGCAAGAGGCATAGAAACGCTTGTGCCTGTGCGGCCGGATGGGGCTCTTGAGAATCTATGCTACCTGCGTGTGGAAAGCCGCGCTGGCGATTCCTATTTTCCGCATTTTTTGGAGCGTGATGATGAATGTGTATGCCGAGCGGGCAGCACTGATTCGTTTTTGGACTGTGATGGAAGACCTTTTTTTCCCGCCTCAAAGCGAAGAGACTGGGGGCTTGGACAAGATGAAATGTTCTCGAATTCTTTAGATGGACATCTGTCCTTCCAGTTCCATTCCTCGGCATTTATTTCGTTTCCTACTGGTGTGGGAACGGCCGGGGTGGGAAGGTGTGTGTGTGTGTGTGTGTGTGTGTGTGTGTGTGTGTGTGTGTGTGTGTGTGTGTGTGTGTGTGTGTGTGTGCGGGGGTGGGGGGGGAGGGATTGGGGAAGGGGGTCGGGGATGGTAGGGGGAGTGTGTGTGTGTGGGGGGGGGGGGGGAGGAGGGGGGGGGGGGTGTCCGTGCAATTTTTGATAAAAAAATAATTTCTATTACATTCCCCAGAAGCAAAAGGACTTCGGGCCCACGACGGCCGCAGTGGGCTCGCGCTATTTTGGCTGCAAATAATCAGACAGATTTTGATGTTTATGTTAAATTTTCGTGTTCCGATTTGACTTTTTCGAGGAAAAATATTTTTGTAGCACAGATTTTGATGTTTATGTTAGATTTTCGTGTTCATGTTTGACTTTGAGGAAAATCTTTTTTTTTTTTTTGCAGCAAAATTCATACAGATTTAGATGTTTATGTTAAATTTTCGTGGTCAGATTTGATTTTTGATTTTATTTCTTTACAGCAAAATAAAATCACAAACATTTTGAAGTTTATGTTAGATTTTCGTGTTCAGGTTTGTTTGTTTCGAAGAAAAATATTTATTGCAGCAAATAATCATACAGATTTTGATGTTTATGTTAGATTTTAGTGTTCAGGTTTGTTTTTTTCTAAGGAATTTTTTGGCGAAAAACATCACACAGATTTTGATATTTATGTTAGATTTTCGTTTTCAGATTCGTTTGTTTTGGAGACTGCAGATTCTCGCCTGGCACACTCCCCCTCCACCCCCCCCCCTCCACCCCCCCCCACCCCCCCCCACTTCTCTCACCCCACCCCCAAGTTTTGTTTGATTTTTTTGGGGGGGAGAGGTTGGATAGTTTGCCGGTTAGACTGCAACATCCCCCCTCCTCTCCCCCCTTACTCCACCGCACACACACGAGCAACCCACCCCCCCAACCCGCCCAGTCCTACAACTCTGCCCTACCCGAGATGGATCAGCTATTACAGCTCAAATGTAGCGATGATCGACTTAGCGCTTCTAGAGGCGCCAAACTATTCAATAACCACCCTTGAGCTATCCCGATTGACCCATCTCCCCCCCCAAAAGGACGTCGCGTAATGCTGGCAACAAATTATTCTAAGCGGGGAACGCATCAAAGCAGAAGCTCTACAGAAAATTGTAACCCTTTGCGTGTCGGTAGCGGTTTTTGTCGCGATGATTCCTACAGGAATAACAACACCCTGACATCCTACAGGAATAACAACACCCTGACATCCTACAGGAATAACAACACCCTGACATCCTACAGGAATAACAACACCCTGACATCCTACAGGAATAACAACACCCTGACATCCTACAGGAATAACAACACCCTGACATCCTACAGGAATAACAACACCCTGACATCCTACAGGAATAACAACACTCTGACATTCTACAGGAATAACAACACCCTGACATCCCACAGGAATAACAACATCCTGACATCCCACAGGAATAACAACACCCTGACATCCTACAGGAATAACAACACCCTGACATCCTACAGGAATAACAACACCCTGACATCCTACAGGAATAACAACACCCTGACATCCTACAGGAATAACAACACCCTGACATCCTACAGGAATAACAACACCCTGACATCCTACAGGAATAACAACACCCTGACATCCCACTGGAATAACAACACCCTGACATCCTACAGGAATAACAACACCCTGACATCCTACAGGAATAACAACACCCTGACATCCTACAGGAATAACAACACCCTGACACCCTACAGAAATAACAACACCCTGACACCCTACAGGAATAACAACACCCTGACATCCTACAGGAATCATCGCGGCAAAATCCGCTACCTACACTCAAAGCTTTTTTTTACAAAAAAAATTATTTTTATTTTTAACGCACGTTTTTACAGCGATCTGCTCCAAGACAGGCTTTAATTGTTAAAATTCTTTGATATAATGGGTTCTTAATGCTGATTTTCCTAAACTAAGACTTTTCTACCTTTTTTTTCACAGTATGTGCGAGAAGGCACACGTAAAAGAAATCCAGACCAAAAAAGGTGACTGCCAAGCGTGTAATATGCAAAGAAGTACCCAACGGAGAAAGAAACACGCTTAGAAAAGACGGGTACAACACAACACGTAAAAGAGATTTTCTACGTCCCGTGTGAAGCATAAGTGGAACTCTGCTGCGTCGCCAAAGAGAAAAAGAGCGTCCAAGTCGCTGATTTTACCTAATACGTTGTCCTGTTGTGCAGCATTGTTTTACGGCATGCTATCAACGTTAACTATTTTAAAATTGCAAATTATTAACTCATTGTGCCCGAGGTACGAAATACCCACGTGTTGGAGTTATCCTCTGAGGACTGCATTGCAATTCAGGAGACAGATCGACCACGATAGTTCAAGGGTGGTGGCAGAATAGCTTGGCGCCTATAGGCGCCAAGCTATTCTGCCACCACCCTTGAACTATCATGGTCGAGCCATATCTTGCTGTGGTGTGTCGTGGGCAGAATGGGTTAACGTTTTATTTCTCGGTTCACTGGTCGCTTTAAAAGCCTTTATAAACACAACTTTTTAAAAAGTCTGAAAGTCATTTAATTTTCTTCTCTAAATCTGCGCGAATGAATAGTCGTAATTCACCTCGTGCTTTAGAATGCGATGGAAGCATTTGTACACTGAAGCAGCACGTGACACTCGCTTTGTCCCTCAAATCAGCCCCGCATTGTGTCCGTGCCATGCGGTGAAAGGAATCAAGGATTTCTCGGCTTCTGTCATTAATTTCGCCGCTATTTAAATCCTCTCAGTTTTAGATGCTGCATTGGCTCGTAAAGCCTCAAGGGTTAAGCCCGCCTACGCTGGTTGCCTTCCTCCTCAATCTATCATCCACACTGCTTGCATCCTTCGATTCGCTTACGCTAATCAGCCATACGTGATAACGAATCGAGGTTAACAGCCGGTGTGTCCTTCATCATAATCATACAGAGCTGACTGAAGGAGGTAGCCAGTGTGCTTCGCGCCTTTCCATCAGACTTCAACGTGTCCACACTGGTTGCCTCCCTCGATTCGCTACGATGATCAGCGGTAGCGAATCGAACGAGACAACCAGTGTGCAAAGTGCTTTGACTCACAAGGCTGCAATCTCCACATGACAATTTTAAGATGACTGCTGAAACAGTTTGTAGGAGTAGATATATGTAAGTCTATTAACCACTAAAATGCCGGGGCAAGTCAGTTGAACACCACCCAGCTGCAAGAGACATAAATCCTCATGAGCCCCCGCTGTCGCGGGGGTTCATGAGGATTTATGTCTCTCGGTTAGTCCTGTGTTGTTCATGTCTATTTTGGTCCCATTTACATCTGTGCCGGCCTTCACGCGAATGTCGGTCTCTGTGTCAAACGCAAAATTCGTGATCACTGGCAGCGAAGGGGTTAATGCAGTATTATTAAATAGACGTTACTCCCCTGTGCCCTTGTGGAGAAGCAGAGCAGAACACGGCAGAGCACATCCTCCAGGACTGTGGGAACCACCAGCTGCTGAGGGAGGAGATATGGCCGAAGCCCGCCACTCTACAAGAGAAACTGTACGGGCCTGTGGAGGCGCTACAGAAACCCACAGATTTCATTTTGAGAGCCAAACTCCAAGTGTGACGGCGTTCGAGAAGAAGAAGAAGAGGACGTTACTTTAAGACAGTTAATGACTTTGTGTAGCTTTTGATGTTCAGATTTGAGCCTCTCGGACTAATATAATTGCCTCTAACAAGATGATTTTTTTTTTTTTATAAAAAAAACGTTGAGCTACTAGCCAACACTATTTGAATGGAACATGACAAAGTTTGAAGTCATTCTTCTAAAGTGAGGACGATAATTGCCGTGGCCAAACAAAGCATAGTTCTTCACGGACCACATAAAAGGAATGGCGGTCCCTGCATTTGTCGCATGGCAACGATTATTCACCTGAGCATCAACCGTTTTCCCGCTATCCCATTAGGAGTTAACCAAACCAGGAACCCATACGTCAAATCTATTGATTTATTGCGCGTCTGGCAATTATCACGTAGCAAAGATCACCATTCGCACGTACAATCACAGCCTCCGGCAAATCACGCTGATATCTTCGCGTGACGTCACGAGACGACCTGAGAAGCTAAAATGGCGGAGGCGGAGGTCAGTAGTACGCCATCGAAGTCCTAGCGTCGCAATTTGAGTTTCTTCCAAGGTACGGGTAGGTCTTTAACCCATTTAGCCCATAGTCCCTAAAGCAAGAGATTGGCTGACCACGACAATTCAAGGGTAGTGCCAGATGAGCATGGTCCTAGCTGTTCCAGGAACATGGATTCAAAGTGGTGTCTGCATGAGGCATAGATCCTCATGTGCCTCCGCAACTGCGGGGGCTCATGAGGATCTATACCTCTTGCAGATGGGTTGTGTTTAGATTTTCTCGGCACTGAATAGTTTAACCCGATCACTGGCGGAACACGAGGAGCAATACCATGTAAGCGGCGCGGAACAACTAGACCCCCTCTATGCCACTTGCTGCCCTCAGTAGTATCCGTGCCTCACGTGATCGTTAGTTGCGAATCCGCGATGGTTTAACCTTTTGGCTCGAGGGGTTACTCATACTAAACAACAACAAAGTCGCTGATTGATATCGTGATCGTATCTCTTTGTTGTTGAAGTTAAACCCTTTGTGTGTCGGTAAAAAGGAATCACCTCGACAAAAAGTACCACCCGGACAGCCTAAGGGTTAACTTGAGACTGACATCATTTCTAATTATAGCAGTGAATGTGCTAATATTGCTGCAGTGTTATTTTACATGAATTTATCATTTCCGTTTTCTTTTACAGGAAATAGCCAACATAATGAAACACGATTTGGATCAAACAGAAAACCGTGCTGTCCTTGTTATTGTGATCATACGTTCCGAATCGCGTTCATTTAACCCTTTGGCTTTCGGGAGCGGTGTTTGTCGCGATGATTCCTGTCGGACTCTAACCCTTCCTGTCAAAATCATCGCGGCGACAAATAACGCTACCGACAGCCGAAGGGTTTAAAACGTGTTGCACTTTTGCTCTTTTTAAAGTCCCTTCTATTTATAGAAGGGACTTTTTAGGGTGGGTCGCGTGGGGCGAATTTAATAGCATGTCTATGATGTCAAAGGCGGGCAGGCCCAAACCTCTGACAACTAAAGTAACAAGATAAAAATTACGTCATGTTTAGTTACTCTAACCTCGCTGCTGAACGTACATTTGGCGCGAAAAGCCGTGTGTGTGTGTGTGTGTGTGTGTGTGTGTGTGTGTGTGTGTGTGTGTGTGTGTGTGTGTGTGTGTGTGTGTGTGCGTGCGTGCGTGCGCGCGTGTTTATGTAGTCACGAGAATTTCAGACATTGCTGTACGTACAAGCTTGAAACTTGGCGAAGTACTTTATTAAAGGGGTGGCTAAGACAGCCTCCAAGCAAGTTGTAACTGGATGTCTTATTGAGGATATACATAGAAGACAGTTTATAGAAAGTCGGTTGACCCAGATTAGAGTCCCTAATTTTTGTCATATTTACTTGAAATTTTAGATAGAGCTAGTTTGGAGAAAGACATTGGATGAGTTCGTTAGCCAGCTTTGTACTTCTTCAACTTTTTGAATAATAATTAATTCATTTTTGCAAGTTTGGGATCATTTATGATATACTCCCAACAAACAGTCAGCCCTGAAAGAGGCTGTGTGGAACAAAACAGTCAGCCCTGGAAGAGGTTGCGTGCCTTTCGGATGAGTGACGTGAAACATAAATTTCGTCACTGTGTACACGGCGTCGTGAGACTAACAATGCCATGACGTCAAGCTAATAGTGACATCATTTTGCTGCTCGTGCTATTCTTCTTCAGAATTCCTATCGCTACTCGAGCCCACAGAGCGTACTAATGGCAGGAAGTGCCCTGTGTCCATCTTTATTTGTGTGTGCCGGCGTGTGTGTTGATCAGAGGATGGCTTAGAGAGGATGGACATGGATCAGAAGGATAAGCTTAAAAATATGAACAACTGTGAATGTTCCTATAAAAAAAAAAAAAAAAAAAAAAAAAAAAAAAAAACCGCATGTGAGCTCCAAACAATACGGTAGACTTTGGGATGAAATCTTCATCTTGTTCAATAGCATATATTTCAACATCAGAATCATGTCACAAAGACAAAAGTTAGAGACCCTTGACAGCGAGGACAGCTCTCATAAAGGGACTTTGTGGGTTATGGTTCATCCCATCTTGTTTTTTCCCCTTCTGAATATGCTGTTTCAAAGAGTGGATTTTTGTGCTAACACGTTTTTTTGTGGATTTTTGTGCTAACAATTTTTGTGTTTATCTGTAAATTTGTCAAAAGAGCAAGCACATTTTTTTAAATGAAAATTTAGCTTTGAATGTAATCCATGAAAATTTCGCTTTTTACGCAAAAACTGACTTATTGGATAAATCTGGGGTCTGATGTATGGACAGAGACTAGACAAGTCCACGACGTAGCCCTAGTCGGAAACTTGTTACGTAGGGACTAACTGAGGCATACATTTCCGATGCATGAACTGAGACTTGAGTCAGACTATCAAGTCCGAGACTAGATATGGTTAGACGGCGACTTGTGTCAAATGCTATTTTTAACTTGGGAAAATCCAGTTCCAAATGCCACTGAGCATGCGCCGCTGGGAACAGTTTTCGCCCTGCACGTGTTTTGACAGCCACTGTCTTCCATCTTCACTCTGCCTGTAAACTGTACTCATCGATTTTGGTTTTAATAATATTAATAATAATAATATTGTACATTTATATAGCGCTTGACCTCCAAATGAATGGTGCTCTAAACGCTTTACAAGATCAAAAATCACAGAACAAAAAGTACAAGAAAGATAAATTTCACGGCGCTTGAAAAGAAACTTTTTGTGAAGCTTCGTATCATCAAACTCATCTAGTGTGTGTCGACGGTCTCTAAATACTCGATTTCGGCGTAGATTTCGTCGAGATAGAAACATCATGTAGACAGCGGCTGCCATTTTGATTCGCTTTAGTCAGAGACTAGACGCTTTACACCTAGTAAATCGTGGGCTTAAATTTGGGCTGTTGAGTCCCTGAGATAGTTTCAGACTCAGTTCATGCATGTCTTACTAACATGTTAGTCTCAGGCGTATGAAGATAGTTTCGGACTTAGTGTTTGCAAAAAGCAGGATTGTCGTCGTAATGCAATGAAATTCTCGCTTTTCACAAACAAGGACCTTTGCGAAACTACGTCATTAAAACGCCAAGCTCACGACGACATATAAAAAAAGTCAGATTGAGAAAATACATCTTCTTAACAACCCTGCTGACACCCCAAATTAATGCGGTAAATCGTTTTTATTCCACTACACTGTATTACGCAGAAGTCGACAAGTTTAACTCATTCAGCCCGACGCACGTATTTCCCAAATTTTGGAGGCGTCATCTAACGACTATGCACCTGTTGCAGGACATGGATCGACCATGATAATTCAAGGGTAGTGCCAGATTAGCTTGGCGCCTGTCGGCGCCAAGCTAATCTGGCACTACCCTTGAATTATTATGGTCGACCCATCTCCTGCTGATGTGCGTCAGGGCTGAATGGGTTAAAAAGCAGCTTGAAAACATATCCGAGATTATCAAGAAATGACAACTGTGGATTGGGGATGCCAAGGCCATGCTATCTTTCCATGTCTTTCTTTGAAACACATTTTTATATAACGTTGTTTATCCCATTACATCCTGAGACCGATAAAACAAATGTGCTTATTGCCCTATGAAGGCTACATTTCAGATTAGGAGAAAGATCAACCATTTTAGTTCAAGGGTGGTGCCAGAATAGCTTGGCGCCTCAGGCGCCAAGCTATTCTGGCGCCACTCTTGAACTATCATAGTCAAATTTAGTTCGTGCCGTAGTGTTATCAGGATGAAAAGCATTAACGCACGCAATACCAGACGGTGATTACAACAACAAAAGGGTTTCTAACATAGTGGAGCCATGTGAATGTCTTACAGAGCGGTGATACCTCGCGATTTAAAGCGACCTAATTCAGGCAGACCTCGCGATTTAACCCTCTCATTCGGAATACACCGAATAAGTTTGACTAAAATAGTTCAAGGAGTGCCAGAATAGCTTGGCGCCTATATGGCGCCAACTATTCTGGCACTACCCTTGAACTAAAGCTATTGGTGTATATAGCCTTATCTGTAAGTACTATAATGTAGCTTGCATGTGGCAGTGTACAAATTTGAAGCTTTTAGCCTCAGTATGATATGGGTTAAAGCGACCTACTTCAGGCAGTGAAGGGTTACTATTTTGCGATATCTCCTTTATACACGTTCTTAGTGTCTTACAATAATGCTAGACAAAAGGGTTAACTTAAATTATGGAGGTTTAAATGTTGCAAAATGAAAGGCTTTTCTGCTCTTCTTCTCTTGAGTCCACAGGAGAGTTTCTTCCGTTACGCCCAACAGGCAGTGGAAACAGCTAGTACGTGGATTGTGAAAAGATGGGTAGAAAAGTCTTAGTTGAGGCAAGACAACATTGATGACTTGTCTGTCGTCGAGAATAACCCAACGAAGAAAGAAGCACGCTTTGAAAGACATTTACAACACAATTTATCAATATTTCGACACGCACCGATACGATACGATAAGTAGCGAAGTGTGTTCTTGTTCGTTTGTCTATTTTGAAATATTAATAGTGCTGTAGTTGACTTTCTAAGCGTGTTTCTTTCTTCGTTGGGCTATTCTCTGCATTTTACAAGCTTAGGCCTACCAGTTCTCCTTTTGGTATGGGTTTGTCTGACGGCGAATTTCAGCAATCAAACCCTGCCATGGAGCGGATCGCTGTACGCCCTCTGCGCCATTTCCTCCTCATAATCTTGTTACGTGTATTAGAAGGAATGACGCAATCACTCCCTCATTGCCTCTTATACAGGCCAGCCTCAATACTACACGCGCTCAGATATATCGCGGCATCTTATAATAACGCGCACACAGGTATCTGGCTCCCTCCCACCCAGGGGGTGCCCTGTGAGAAAAGGTCATCGTGCCGACGTCAACCTTAGCTGGCCCGCGCACGGCCGTGCGCGGGCCAGCTAAGGTTGACGTCGGCGCGAGAACCTTTTTTTTTTTTTTTTTTTTTAAAATAGCCGCGGTTTTCTTCACGTCAATGTAACCTCAGCACTACAATAACGCAAAAGTCTCGGTCGGACTTGATGGCTTTCGGGTACCGCTATACACTTGAGACTGCCCTGCAGCAAGATTATAAACGGGAGTCGTATCACCGCTCTCTGCTGATTCACTGTCGTGTGGCTGGGGAGGCGATAGCGAAGAAGAACAGCGTATGTACAAGAGGCAATTTAGACGGGGTGTTTCTCTTTAGACGGGGTGTTTCTCTTATAATGTGGGTAAGAGATGTATGTGAAGAATATTCCCCTCTACTGACAATAAATGACAGTAAAAACCGCTTTCTTCTTGTTTCCTTTGTTTTATTACGCCAATAAGAACAACAATGACCCGAATAAATACAGACTGAAGCACACACACACACATACACACGCACACACACACACACACACACACACACACACGACATACACGTGAGTAATCAGTAAATGTTCGGTTAGATAAGAAACTTCTTTTGTTTCATATCTGGCACCGATACAGTCATTGCGATGAAGGAAGATAGTGCTGACTCAGCAAAAAGAAAACATGCGCAACTGAAACAAAACGCAACATGCCACTAGCACACACAGGAGCAGAGCGTGCTTGAACTGACAAGATGACGCACAGATCAGTTTACATTCTAACATTATACACATATATTCATCATGAACGGTGCAACCACGCAACAAATATTACTTGTATCACGCGCATAAAACACAATAGTGGGGTTTCGTTTGCAACGAACGACTCCCAAGAACGAACGACCACGCAATCACCGCGGACAACCAGCTTGTACCATAAGCACGGACAACCAGCTTGTACCATAAGCACGGACAACACTCCAAACATCTCCAAGAGGCATAGATCCTCATGAGCCCTCCGGAGATGTTTGGAGTTCCAAACATCTCCAAGAGGCATAGATCCTCATGAGCCCTCCGGGCAGCCCCCGCCCCCTCCCTCCCCCCCCCCCCCCCCCCCCCCCCCCGGAAGAACCTATGCCTCTTGCAGACACCATTTTCACAAGAGTTCCTCTGGCAAAGGAGCTGGCTGGCGTTCACTCAACGACGAACCACATTATGGAGCACAGATACACAGTATGATGCCATTCAGTGATGATACATGATACAAATGCACAAACGCGCAGGCCACGAACACATGTTCACACTACACGCTAAACAGGGATCTTGACAGCTTGCCCCGATGTTAGCTCTCGCATGTCCGTAACATATTAACCCCGTCACTTGCACAGCAAAACACCGCCCAGATGTAAGAGGCATAGATCCTCATGAGCCCCCGCAATCGCGGGGGCTCATGAGGATTTATGCCTCCTCCTGGTAACTTTTACATCCAAGTTTGTTTTTTTTTAGACGGAAGATGTTATCGGGCGACAAATCTGCCACGGTTTGAGGCACCGTGCTTAGGCGCAAAAAAGAAATTAAAAAAAAAAAAAAAAAACCCACGCTTTCGGAAAAAAATGGACAAAACAAGTTCACAAATTTTGTCTTTACGGAATGTCGTGTCTCTGTTTGTTGTCCTGTTGTTGTTTATTTTCCCCCGCTTGACAATCACCTTTTTGGCCCGGGGTTACTGTATGACGTCATTGATAAAAGACACGCAGTACACTTCTGTTTGTATACATGTCTATTTTGAAAAGGGGTAAAAAAAATAAAAAATTATAATAATATAAAAAAGAACAACAAACAAACAACCTTCCCTGTCAATATTTTGTTTCTGAAATCTTTGTACAACGACCAAAAGCCGCAACCGTCCGAGAAGCATGGGAACACATTGGTCTCAGCAAGAGGCACAGATCTTCGCGGGGCTCATGAGGATCTATGTCTCTTGCAGCTGGACCGAGAGAAGGGGTACAAAATGTATACAGTGTTGTCCTGTCTAAGCGTGTTTGTTGGAAATGCGTGTTCTTTTCTGGACTGGATTTCAATGGCAGTGAAGGAGTTAAAAGTCTAACAAGAAGAAGGGGTTAACCCCAAAACTAATAAACTGTCTGGTGCTTTCACTTTCTGAGCATGTTCCTTTCTTTCTTGGCAATGCATTCTATTCTTTTTGGCCCGGATTTCACTGTCAGTGACGGAGTCAAAGTGTAACGAGTCAGACAACTGAGACCAAACCGACGGAAATGCATCCACTTCCTGACGCGCTGACGCCGTGATGACGTGTCCGTCCCATCATCGTCCGCCGCCGCCTCCTGCCCCCGTGTCCTGGTTGGACATGATCATCATCATGATGACAAACGGCACGATGTACATCCACTGAAACACACAGACACAACAAGAACATTTCGTTGTCATCTCGTCATCTGGCTATGGGGTACACGGGGGAGAACTTACACCGTATAGTGACGGGTTTTTTTTTTTTTTGTTTGTTTATTGTTACAAATACTAGCACTGGAAAACTCTCTGGCATTCTGGCCAATCTTTTAAGTCACGTGAATCAACGTTTGACAGACCTAGTCCTTAGACAGGTCTGTAGGGAGACTAGTGTGCGTATCGATCTGATCTGATTTCCGCTTCTTGGTTTGCATACAACTACCGATAAAACAAACACGTGCTCCCTGTGAATTCCAGTGGAAACAGTTCCACAAAGTCATCACACGCTTCGACAGGCGCCAAGCTATTCTGGCACTACACTTGAACTATCATGGTTGATCGGTCTCCAGAATTTTGCTGCAGACCTCATAGGACATAATAATTATACACATACACAAAAAAAAAAAAAAAAAAAAAAAAATTGATAATTTCATCCTCAGCATGCAATGAGATAAAAGCGTGCCGAATAGTTCGTCGTTTTATCATGCTGTACGGCGTTAACTCATTTTGCCCGCTACACACCACAGCAAGATATGGCTCAACCATGATAGTTCAAGGGTGGTGGCAGAATAGCTTGGCGCCTATAGGCGCCAAGCTATTCTGCCACCACCCTTGAACTGTCATGGTCGCTCTGTCTCCTGAATTGTAATGCAGTCCTCAGAGGATAACTCCAAAATGTGGGTATTTCGCACCTGGGGCACAATGAGTGAAAGAAGGCTGAACAACGTTCGAGTTTGTCGTGCGAAGAGTCAAAGAGTACGCTTCTGATATGTGTGTTCTATAATCTGCGTCCACTGGCAGTGAAGGAGTTAATCCTTCGGTTGTCGGTAGAGTTTTTTGTCGCGATGATTCCTGCGGCCGGGAATCATCGCGACAAAAACGCCACCGACAGCCAATGGGCTCAAGCGGACGTAGCACTGCCGACTAGAAGTGGCAGAGATGTTCACACTACAGCCAGGTTTACGTGGAAAGCTTGGAGGTTGAAAGCTATCAGCCAGCTATCTGCGTCTGCCAGGAAGTGAGAGGAATAAGTGTCTGAAGTGAGAGGAATAAGAGTCTGGAGTGGCAGGGATTGATCTTTTGAAGGACTGAGTTTTGGCCACCGTCCGTCTGATCTCCGACATCAATGTCACAATTCAGACTATACAAAGTTCTTTACGGCGGGGCCTATCGCCGCCCTGGGCAGCACTCATTCCGGCGGCAGTTGCCAGCGTGTTTCACGTTGTCTGTTTGAGAGAGAGACAGACATGCAGGCACACACAGCCAGAGTGTGTGTGTGTGTGTGTGTGTGTGTGTGTGTGTGTCTGTCTGTGTGTGCGTGCGTGCGTGCGTGAGAGAGAGAGAGAGAGAGAGAGAGAGAGAGAGAGAGAGAGAGAGAGAGAGAGAGAGAGAGAGAGAGAGAGAGAGAGAGAGAGAACTGAAATAACACTTTATTTTTCAAGGATTTTTCAAGGATAAATGATTAGGTACACGTTGACCTTTCCAGAGAGCGAGAGAGACTGAGAGAGAGAGAGAGAGAGAGAGAGAGAGAGAGAGAGAGAGAGAGAGAGAGAGAGGGGGGGGGGGGGGTTGGGGAGGGAGGGAGGGAGGCAGGGGGAGAGTGAGAACTACGACTACCTAAAGTTTGCTTCATCAGGAAATCCGTGTTTTATTGAATCTGACTGGAAAACACGCCGATAATCTTAACAGCTTTGACCGGGCGAGGAGTGCCGGCTAATTGCGGTTAATTTGTAAACGGATCCCCCACTCATAACGCTACCTTATTGTCGGTTATCGGCAGCAAATAAACAGATACACTCTCCAGTCCTTGTCCCTTGCACACATCCATCTCTCAGTGAGAGTTAGCCGTCTTCTTGAGACGTTTTTCATCTGGGTCCCCAGCACAGATAAACTGGCGGCCTCGGGCGGCTGCGTGACAGTCTTCCGCAAGCCACTAAGCAAAGCGCTCCGCTTAGCGGAGCGCCTTGCTTAGTGGCTTGCGCAGGACTAAGTCACTCATGCGACTGGCCCCTTATCCATACCAACACGAGGTGTAAACCACCAGACATTATTTGCCAAACACCAGTATGTCCTTTTCTTTCTTTCTTCAGTCTTCTTCAGGAAAGCGAGATTGTCATTGCAACACTGTGAAAATGTAACTCTTCTAAAAAATGGACACGTTGGCTTTGGCCAAATAGCGACCGGAATTGTCTTTAGCTCCGGCCCGCGGATGCGGGATCTCATGATCATTTACTCCTCGTGCACATGAAAAAGATGTCTCAGGCTCTGAAAGTTTCAAAGCTCCGGGACCAAAACCCGGGGTTTCACAGGAAATACAAACGGCGCCTGCCTCAGCTGGACGAATTTAAAATGAGACCGACTGCTGTCTTTGTGGCCAAGAGGCGGGCTGGAGTTCTTAACCGCTGCAGGCCGGGGCGTCATGAAAATCGCAGCGTCCTACACATGCAAGGAGATGCGCGACGGAGGTTGTGTTTATCTCTGTGTTCTTCTTCTTATGTATCTTCCGACAGTTCCATGACCGATATAGTCTTCATCCAGAAGCAAAAATGTATTCAGCTCACGCCACAGGGCTCAGCTGCATGAGTGAGCTTAGTCCTGCGCCGCCGCTCAGCGCGGCGAACCTGAACCGAGCCGGCGAAACGACCAGTGTGAGGAGAACATAAATTGAGCGCAGATTTTTGCATCTGCCAGGGGCCCATTCAACTCTACGACTGCAAAGATCAGAAGGCATTTGGAGCCAGTTAGCAAAAGGTCCCCGGGCCGACGTCGGCCGCAGCGGCGCGAGGAGCTCTACCTGGTGAGCTGTCATTACCTTAATAAGCCGTTGATGAAAACAAGCAGATAACCCGCCCACCCGTGGCTAGAGCAGAACAGACGCAAGTTTGTTGTTTGTACCAGTGTACGATTTCATTGAAAAAAGAAAATCGGGCCCGGCCAACTTCCTATGGAGACTGAGAAACAGGATGGTTTATGGATTTAATTTATCTTCATGTTGTCTGTTTTCCAACATTCTTGCCTACTTCACGCCAGCATTCGTTTTCTTTCAAGAGCTACAGCAGAAGAGTCCATTTGCTCTGTTCAACAGCACAGTTTTGCCTCGCAAATAGTTGCTGCATATCTGTTTGTTTTTCTTTCGTCGACGCGTGTCCTGATATTTTGTATAGCAAGCAAATTAATATCCATGAATTTGCTTGATATACTTTCCTTCCCAAAAGCCCTTGCAGGCACAAAAGATACAATCAATTCAATTCAATTCTCAATTCAAAAACTTTATTGTGTCAGTCTGGCCGACAAATTTTCTTTCGTTGGGATCACAGTCATGCGCGCGTAGGTTTCAGCCACATTATGACAGTGGTGTAAAAAAAAAAAAAAAAAAAACTGGACACTTGTATCTGTCTCAACGAAAACGCAATATACGCTCATTGCCATACTCCTACATTAACAAGCTCCTTGTGCCCAATAGTACATATCCCCGAAATTTCTTTCCAATACACAAAAACAAACGGAAAACAAACAGCAGAAAGCATGTGGTTACTCGACCTGAATTAAAATGTCCTCGACTAACGCCTCGGACACTTTGATTCGGGTCTTGTAACCAAGTATGCCGGTTAGCGGCACTATAGCAAGCACAATTTGGCTCAATATATTATAATAAACGGAAAACTGAGCTGTCCATGGGCACGATGAAAAGCAGCACAGCTGTAGCCAGATAAAGACGTCAGCAATCCGCCTCTAGCCGAAGTTTATTTTTCCACAACTAAAGAGATCTGAACTGTTTCTATTTTACAACCCATTTTTTTTTTTAATTCTGCCATCAATATTGGTTCTTTAGCACAATTAACCCCCTCACCGTCAGTGGACGCAGGCTGTGTGTCTCTGAAACTGTTGCTAATTCAACGCCAAAGAGCCGAGGCCGTTGGAAGAACGCGGACACAAAGTGGTGTCAGCAAGAGGCACAGATCCTCATGAGCCCACGCGACTGCAGAGGTTCATGAGGATCTATGCCTTTTGCAGTTGGATGTGTGTTCACTTTTCCAATGAAGGGGTTAATACATTTGACACGAGTTAGTGTAGCACGCATGTTTGTCTGCAGCATAACGTCAAACACAAAGAATTCGGGCATCAGCTGTATGTGAATGATTCGCAATGTGTCAATGATTTTTTTCTTTCGTCGTAAGTCATGACGCATTAGTAATTAATGCCATCGTACCGACGTCAGCCGTCCCTCGGGTTGACGTCAGCCCGAGGACCGCTTGCTTACAGTTTGGTAACTCCACTGAAATATCGTGGCGCCAATTAAGGTATATTGGTATCCCTGTTGGCAGATCGTGGTACCTCCACTGAAATATGGTTATGCCTAGAGGCACCCAGGTATGGTGGTACCTCCACTGAAATATGATGGTTATGCCTAGATGCACCAAGGTATTATGGTATCTCCACTGAAATATCATGGTTATGCCCATAGGCACCAAGGTATTCTGGTACATCCACTAAAATATCATGGTTATGCCTAGAGGCACCAAGGTATGCTGGCACCTTGACAGAAATAAAATGGTCATGCTTAGAAGCACCAGGTATTCTGGTACCTACTGAAATACCGTGGTCATGCCTAGAGGCGCCAAGGTATTCTTGTACCTTGACAAAAAGATAATGGTCATACCTACAGATGCCAAGGTATTCTGGTACCTAAATTAAATACCGTGATCATGCCTAGAGGTGACAAGATATTCTGGTACCTCCAATAAAATATCATTGTCACGTCTAGAGGCCCTCGTCCAGGCATTTTGGTACCTAAACTGAAATGCCGTTATCATGACTAGAGGCGCCAAGATGTTCTGGTACCTCCATTGAAATATCATGGTCATGCCTAGAGGCGCACAGGTATATTGGCACCTCTATTGAAACATCGTATTTTTTTGTCTAAAAATATGATGGTCATACATCAAGACGCCATGGTATTCTGGTACCAGAACTGAAATACCGTGGTCATGCCTAGAGGCATTCTGGTGCCCCCATTAAAACATTGTCGATCGTCATACTGTTGCAGTGTCTTTTGGCTGAAAGTGTAAACACTTTGACTCCCAAAACGAAATGACTTCCCATTCTACACAATCGAAGTCGTTTAGTTCCGTGGAGTCAAAACAGTTATGCTACGCTGCTAGAAACGCCGGTGCTACTCCGTAAAAGAGTGTCCAAAACCGCGACCAGCTGAGCGCTCCCTGGACTTGTGAATACAGATGAATGCCAAGTGATCAGATAAATGGGCGGAGGCCGTGCGGCCAGTTCACATGATAAAAGGCGGACAGCTCATCAGACCACGATTTCTGCAAGAGGTTTAGATCCTCATGAGCCCCGCAATTGCGGGGGCTCATGAGGATCTATATCTCTTGCAAAAATCTTTCACCTCCAGGCTTCTACGCACGAGACGGCTACGGGCCGTTTTACGTTATGCAGGATGGATGGCCCTGGCAAGGAAGGAGCTGGAATAATAAGTCCGAGGGGAGTCGTTTTACGGATAAAGGCAGCGTGTCACTAATTGATTCTGTTGGCTGCCTGACGCCTTGCGGCTCAGATCCGTGATAGATTCCGTCCTGGATCAAGCCGGGACGGAGAGATTGATAGAGATGTCAGCCTGTTTTGTTCTGGGGCGTTATGGTCGCATGGGCGTACGCACAACCGATATTCCTTCCTGATCAGACTTGGACAAACACAAGGCACAAAAATTACCATTTAATAAGTGTGCTTTCACCCCCCCCCCCCCCCACTCAATTATTTGTTCTTTCTCTTCTTCTCATTCTTCTTTTTTTTTTAATTCTTTTTCTCTCTATCTTTTCTCTTTCTTTATCTCTCTCTCTCTCCCCCTTCTCCTCTCTTAAATTAGGATTGATAAAGCTGAAAAAGAAATATTTCAGAAGTTTGTTTGCTACTGTTGCTGTGGTTTGTTTGTGGTGAAGGAAACAGGATATAAATCTGAACCAGGGCCATATAATATTATATATATATATATATATATATATATATATATATATATATATATATATATATATATATATATATATATATATATATATATATATATATATATATATATAATATTATATGGCCCTGGCTCAGATTTATATCCTGTTTCCTTCACCACAAACAAACCATATATAATATATATATATATATATATATATATATATATATATATATATATATATATATATATATATATATATATATATATATATATATATATATATATATATATATATATATATATATATATATATATGGCCCTGGATCAGATTTACCGTAGAGGGCCCGTTTTCTGCACCCGCTAACTTTTAGACGTGATTAAACTACATTACACTTGTCGAAGTTTAACAGTAATGACGGCATCTTTCAGACGAAAGGTTGAAGTTATGCAGAGATTTTTTTTTCTTGTCCAATTAAAAAAAAAATTGATTAATTTTCTTTTTTTTTGCGTTTTCGGCGCCGCGTGCGACCGCTGATTTTGTGACACGGTTGTCGGTAAGCTGATTTATCGGGCAACAGCAACGACAATTTTGTACCTACCGCATTGCTTTTGATTGTAGCAACACAGCAAGAGTCCGTAGTCTCCGGGGGAAAAAAAATGTGTCGCTTAAAACGCGTGCTACGATTGATTTTTCTGACCGCATAATGGTCATAACTCGATGTCGTAATAATATACCAGCGATAAAAACAGAAACAAAAAAAGGTTGGTCTTTATTCACAATGACGATTGACCCCCCCCCCCCCCCCCCCACCACCACCCACCCCCACACACACCCCCCGAAAAAAAAATCTACCTGATAATAATAATAATGCATAGCATTTATATGGCGCATTTCTCATATTTATAATATAACTCAATGCGCAGAATGTAGCCGCGAACTGAACCCAACAAGCACGCTCACGTGAATCACACGCATTCACTCACACACTGTACGTAAACACAGAACATTCACGTGGTGCTAAGGGCAAGCTCAAGCGAGCTACACGGTATTTGGAAATCGTTTTGTATTTGAAATTTTATTAAGTTGGCTGAAACTGATACCAAAGTGGAGGGGGAGGAAGAGCCGGAATACCCGGAGAAAGAACCCCCGACGGTCCGCCCGAATTAACGGTGACACTTACTAGAGGAGAAAAATCCGACGCCGGAACCCGGAATCGAACCTCGCACCTTTAGCATTGGTGGCAGGCGCCTTAACCACTGCGCCACGGACCTGATGCAGTCTAGTTGGCTATCAGACAAAAAAAAAAAAAAAAATTTAAATCTTCACCATTTAGAGGAGAAAAAAAGCGATGCTGCGTGCGTTCTGTCGTAATCAGAATGTTATGACCTTTTTCTTTTTTTTTAACTCATTCTACCCCAACACCGAAATCCCCAAATTGTGCCATTGTTCTCTGAAGACGGCATTGCAGTGCAGGACACAGATCGACCATGATAGTTCAAGGGTGATGCCAGAATAGCTTGGCGCCCATAGGCGCCAAGCTATTCTGGCATCACCCTTGAGCTATCATGGTCGATCCTTATCTTGCTGTGATGTGTCGGGGGTAGAATGAGTTAAGCGGAGGAATTCGGAACTATGCAACTTACTCTTACATTTTTATACTCACGGGCTATTCATCCCCACCAAAGTTGTGTACCAGAGCAGCCGCGCGGA
Organism: Semisulcospira habei; assembly: GCA_036245525.1. Lineage (NCBI taxonomy): Eukaryota > Metazoa > Mollusca > Gastropoda > Semisulcospiridae > Semisulcospira > Semisulcospira habei. The sequence goes on from BTPG01000006.1 coordinate 92,857,803, forward strand.
AAAAAATGTCTGTCGGCGGAAGAGAAAATTCAGGTAAGTTTTTGTTGTGAGTTATGTACTGAAAAAAAAAAAGCATTTCTTTCGCTGTTTTGTTGAGAGAACTACGGAAGCTTTTCATTTTGTTGATTTTGACGAAAAGTGTCTGACTTAGCAATGTATTTTAAAGGTATAAGGCTAAGTTTCTGATGCTTTCACAGGCGAATATCGTCATAAAAAAGGTTTTATCGAGGTACCCGAAATGTCTTTGTTGTGAAGATTATGTACACAATACACTTACGTATAATTTTAATCTTCTCGATCACTAAGAGTTAGAATGAAAGCAATTGATATTGTACACAAAATAGTTGAATTTCGTCAAGCACCAACTGCACCCCTGCTGATTCTGGTTTCAACCGAGGTTGTAAGTAACATCACAACATCCTATCTTCCGATCCTTGAAGCATTTTGATCATTCGGTTGAAATTTGCACAAGATTATCATGGATGTGGCCATACCACATTTCTAGGATTTTAGAATCCAAATCACATAATACCCGACAGACCTTAGATCGTTTTGCAGAAATAAATATTAAATGAGAGACGTGCATAACTTTACTACAAGCATTGCATTCAGTGTTGTGAGTTTATGTACCTATCATCATAATATAAAATAGTTTTGTTGTGGAAGAGATGACACCATGTTTTTACAGTACTGCATTAGTTATCATGAGTTCCACACAAGGTCATACATACTGATGCAGTTCGTGGCTAAAAAAACACACACACCTTTGTTTAACCATGGAAAACTGCCAAAAACTAATCAGTTTGTTGTGAAATCATGCACTCAGCCAGTTGTCCATCATTTTTCTGCATATCCCCTCCACCCACTCACCCTTCCCACCACCCACCCTCCCACAGAAATTAATAAGAGAGTTGCATTAATACAGTGTGGCTGTTGTGCTGGTATCATTTTGTTTTGTTTTTCTTTAATGTGGATGTCATTTTAAGCATGTTCCGGTGTGAAGTTATGCATTTCAGGACCTCATTCAGCATTTCTGACCAGTGCATTAGGATGTATGCCTGTTTTGTGGTAGTTCTTACCATGGTTATGTGCAGTTAAGAAAACCACAAATACCTGTACTAATTAGAATGCATTTGAATCCATTTTCATGTCTATAAGGTGTCTTATTTACACAAAATAGACGTGTCTATCATTGCCTGCCTATTTTTCATACTACTTACATTGAAAGCCGGTTATTTTTTAGCTGTGAAAGTAAGTATCACAACCACTGATTTGTTCTGTTAAGAAATGGTGTTTTCTAACCAGGCTTAGAGTATTGGAGAGATCATGTTCTTTTGAAAATTGAGAAATGTTGTCAAGTTATGTACACTTTCTTCTTCCTAAGAATGTTCAGTTTCTTTGGGGTCTGAAAACTTTGCTTTCATCTAGCTGATAAGACTATTGAACAATCTTGCCACGGTACTTTTTATATGAGCTTCTTGGTATTATTACAGAGAAAATATGTGTACTAAATTTTTGTGATGGTGTAAATGGTTATGTACATAATGCTAACTGTTTGTGCAGTGAAAAAACAGAAATAAAGGTTTTATCATCACGAAAATGCCACAGGATGAGGCGTCTTGTTTTGAATTTGATGTGTCATAATTATGTCTGTACCTTTAAATATGGAATTTAATTTTGGATTTGGAGTGTCACAACTTCTTGACAGTAAATCTGAGCCAGGGATATATATATATATATATATATATATATATATATATATATATATATATATATATATATATATATATATATATATATATATATAGAGAGAGAGAGAGAGAGAGAGAGAGAGAGAGAGAGAGAGAGAGAGAGAGAGAGAGAGATTATTTTTTTCTTTCCTTTTCTTTTTTTTTTTTTTTGGGGGGGGGGGGGCGGGGGATAGGGGGGCGGGGGGAGAAAAGGTCGTGTGTTTCATTTAGTTATTGTCTTTTCTGCGTCTAATTTTTTTTTTAAAAGTCATATACAAAACCCAGTAGTAGAAGTACTGTCACTATAAAAATAGACTGCGCCGTTGCGCAGTGCATTCCGCCCAGAAGAATGCATCACTCTTATGACAACGGTACCACAGACAAAGCCATACATCCTTCACCGCAAAACTTCAAAGTAAGCGCATCTGATGCAGTACAGCTGACGACAACAAAACTCAGCCAAAGTCGCTCATTGTGATCGACATAACAATAAAACGTGATCTGCTCCACTCTGATATAACAGGAGGCCACATTCTTCGGGTCAAAAGTCCACAGACCATCACTCAGCTGCAAGAGGCATAGATCCTCACGAGCCCCCGCAACGCGGGGGCTCATGAGGATCTATGCCTCTTGCTCGTCGTAGTTTCGTATGTGTTTTTTTCCCCCCAGCGTATTGGTGGCTGCCATTGATTGATGATGTAAGAGAGGGGTAAGTTAAGTGCTGGTATAATAGTTTGGACTTTACGCATGGGAGCCGTAAGATGCAAGATCACAGACTACCACACGCTGCGTGCTAGAGCAGGGCCGCCCGCCGTCTCCATCACAGACAATTTAGAGGGCACTGGAGGCGAATGGTGTCTGCTTGCGCCCGTGGCCAATATAAGTGTGAACGGGATAATGCGTCTTTACTCCACAAGCAATCGTGCCCAGTTGGGACACTTTTGGCAACGGAACAGTGAATCAGCTATGGTTGTTGTTCCACAGGCAATTGTAGACTTTCGCGGGCGTCATGGGGTTTCGTTAACCATCTGTGCGCTCCGTGAAAATAAACCCCAACACGACAACAAACAACACGCCCACACCCACACACAAAAAAAGTCAGAGGCTCAAACACGATACTGGCCTCAATAATGATTAACGTTCTTAACCCATTACATCCTGAGGCTGAATGTTTTTAAATGCCAAAGTGCGATGAAGCCGCTACATTACAGATTAGGAGATCGATCAAACATTTTAGTTCAAGGGTGGTGCCAGAATAACTTGGCCCCTCTTGGCACCAAGGTATTCTGGCACTACCCTTGAACTGTCATGGTCAAATTTATTACATGATAACCTGTCTCGGGATGGATTAAAGGGTTAAATCTTAAATATTTGATCGTCGTCCGTTGCTTTTCGGAATTTTCTGTCCCCAATGGTTCCCCGACTACTCTCCATACCAATCAAACTTCTCGCTCCCCCTCCTCCCCCCCCCCCCCCCCGTCCCCCCCCCCCCCCCATGCCTTCCAAAAAAAAGAAGTCCTTATCAGACTTCTGTGGGTGTGACGTTATGACTGGACCAGTGAGGGACAGTCTCGTCCGGCAGAGGCTATCTTGTTACGAGAATTGTTGTCGCGTGGCGAGCTGCTTGTGTAACAATCGTGTGGTGTGACGTGATTAGAGAAATGAATCAAGCCGCGTACAGCTATACTGTCCCAATTCGCTCTCAAGGGGGCAATAAACAGTACTACGTGAAATCGCGTGTGCTGCTATGTGATTTTGGACCTTACAGACGGAAGCCAGTCCCGCGGCGCGGGATGAGTTGCACGTGTGAAGTTTACATCCATGTTTTATATTGTGACATTGTTTGTTTTTTTTGTTTTTTTTTTCATGCATCCACAGTTTTGCTTGGACATTATTGGTTTTGTAAAGCGCTCAGGGCGCTATTGATTTGGCGGGAAAGCGCTATATAAGTGCACTTATTATTATTATTTAAATTATTATTATCCTGCACAAGCCACTAAGCAAGGTGCTCCGCTATAGCAGAGCACCTTGCTTAGTGGTTTGCGCAGGAAGTAATCTTGCTCGTGCAACTGAGCCTTGATGCCGTATCAGTCACAACCTTCAACTTCAATATGGACGTTTTTTTTTTTTTTTTTGTTTTTTTTTTGTTGTTTCTTTGTTTGTTTTTGCTTCAGGAGCAAGGGTAGGGGTACGTGAAGCCAATTTCTAAGCAAGGGTCCCTGCATCTGCAGAGGCCCATGACAGTCTAGTGTCTTTTCCAGACGGAACTTGTGGATGAAGGACTTGGTGCGTTGGGTGATTGGTGACCGGACGATGGCTTCAATCAATTTAATCAAGCAAGCCAGGAGGGAATAAAATGGCTGCTGCGAAGTGGGTGGATGAAGGAGGGGGATCTCAAGGGCTTCTGATCCCCAATCCCCCACCCCCCCAAAAAAAATGGTATAAAACCCCCCCCCCCCCCCCCACTTCCTCTTTTTCTCTCTATGAGTTTTGGGCAACTGGGAAACAAGTTCTGGCGTCGGGAGGCCATTTGTGTCAAGTTCAAGATCTGAAACAAAACGTTGGAAACCCAGCCCCTCCCCCCCCCCCCCCCACCCCACCCCGGTAGGTAACTAATCCGCCTGTGTGCAATGTTCCTAATGTTGTTCTAATTGTTAGAGTCAAATTTCAAAGACGCTCACATTAAACTGCCAAACCCTCGCAAGCGTGAGTGCGCGCGCACGCACACTCACACCAATTATTCCTGTCTGTGTCAAGACACTCTATACGTCATCATAACTGCGACTGGCAATTTTGTGTGCACTCTTGTAGCGGTAAAGCAGAGGGCACTGGACCGTCTTATCTAACCATGATGCGGGACAGACACAAACAAAGCCACAATTCCCATTCATCCGCTAACAAGGCTGTCACAGAACCAGGCAGGCTGTGAGTGTCTACGGTAATCCGCTAAACACCGTCTGGCAGCTATCACGGATCTCGCGTCAGAAACCACTGCAAGATGATGGACATGCGCGTAAAGAACACAGACTAAATGGGAACAGAAACAGGCACAAAGAACACAGGACTAACAAGAGACATAGATCCTCATGAGCCCCCGCGACTGCGGGGGCTCAAGAGGATTTATGTCTCTTGCGGCTGGTTAGCGCTCGCCTTGCTCCCGGCAGTTAGGAGGTTAAACGCTGTCTGGCAGCCCGTTTCATACACGACGGTGTCCAGACCACAACAGGTGAATAGCCAAACGTGTAAAATGCACAGAAATATCCGACACCCCCCCCCCCCCCACCCCCCCCCCCCCCAAAAAAAAAAAAAAAAAAAAAAAAAAAAAGACGCTTAGAACGTCAACAGAAACACAGTTTATTGATTTTTCGGGTTAATCCATTTAGCTCCGACGCCCTACAACAAGAGATGTGACCATGATAATTCAAGGGTAGGGCCAGATTAGCTTGGCGCCTGAAGGCGCCAAGCTAATCTGGCACTACCTTTGAATTACCATGGTCAATGAATCTCCTGCAACTGTGAAGGCGCTAAGCTGATTTATGATTTAAGCTAATCTGAAACTACCCTTGAAATAACATGGTCAATCCATCTCCTGCAACTGGTACGTAGACGTTAGGTAGCACCTCCAAAATTTGGGAAACGCGGCCGTGGGGTTAAATGGGTTAAAATCCTTTTTCGCAAAGACAGAAATACAATATGCTACTTATCCTTTTGAGGGCGTAGATACGAGTTGCCTCAAAAGACAAGTAGCAAATTGTATCTCTGTCTTAACGTTTATTTTGGACAAAATACACACAAGGATTTAACCGGAAATGTTCATAAACTGTGTTGAACTAACCCTTGTCCTTTCTAAGCGTGTTTCCTTCGTTTTTGTTGAGTATTTTTCTGTCTCAAGTAGAGTTTCTTTCGCGATGTTGCTTGGTCGCGTTTGCAGACGATATAATTATTCCGTCACACATTTCCTCACCATGCAATGTCAAGACTGGTGCAATTTTTGTCTCTTCTTGCGACATATGCAACGGCCGAACAGAACAAGACAGCGCACTGGTAGTGCCCAGGTGCTCTGCCGGAAAGGAAAACCGCCGGTGTCGTGAGCGATAGGGATGTTCTAGTGTTACAATCTACATTACTCACACTAATCTGTCTCGTTACCGTAACTGAACCCCGTCACAGACCTGAGCGTCCGAAAACCTCCTCCACCTGGGCAGTAGAAGCCTATGCATGCACCCAAAGCAAGAGGGGTAGATTCTCGTGAGCCCCTGCGAATGCAGGGGCTCATGAGGCTCTATGCCTCTTGCAAATCGGGAAAACGCAGTTCCCGTGAAACTATTTCCATTCAGCTTTGCTCTCGTTTCGAGCCTCGCACTAAAGACGTGGTTTATTGGATGATGGAAGGCACGCTATTTTCCATCGCTGAAACGGCCGCACTCAGACACGGAGCCTTAATCCCGAGGCAATGATTCTCATGAGCCCCTGCAGCCGGAAAGGGTAGGCTATGTAGGTACCTCCCCCCCCCCCCCCCCCCACACACACGCCACCCCTTTTTCAAGACACTGTTTATTGGGTAATGGATGCACAGCCGATGTCCGGGCACTAAAACCGCGCTAAAAATCACTTACTGCACAGCCCTCAAGCAGCTGTATAAGCGTTGTTAGCGTCAAAGTCGGCATGGTCTCGCCTCGCTCCTCCACAAAAAGGAGGACGTCGACCTTCATATGCTTAACCCCTTCACAGAAAGTAAAAGACGGACACCGCACTACGGCAAGAGGTATAGATCCTCATGAGCCCCCGCAATTGCGGGGGCTCATGAGGATCTATGCCTCTTGCTGAAACCACTGTGTTCATGGGACGGCCGGAGCTCTTTCGCGCTGAATCGACACAGAGTTCAGACTACATTAACTCATTCTACCCCAGACACACCACAGCAAGATATGGCTCGACCATGATAGTTCAAGGGTGATGCCAGAATAGCTTGGCGCCTATGGGCGCCAAGCTATTCTGGCATCACCCTTGAACTATCATGGTCGATCTGTGTCCTGCGCTGCACTGCATTCTTCATAGGACGACGGCAACATTTGCGGATTTCGGTGTTTGGGTAGAATGAGTTAATGTGCGTACAGTGGCGGTCAAGGGGTTAACTCATTTACTTCCACGGCCAACCGCTGGAAACGAATCCAACGAGAAAGCTGAAAACGGCAGTGCCTGGCGCACGGAGAGCTGATCCGAATCTCATACTATGCAAGTAACGCGTTGTGGAAAATGTGTTCATAAACCATTGGTAGCCTACTAGCCTATGTACATGTGGCTGAAATTGTGGAGTCAGTCTGGCGAAAATAATCCTTCTTTGAAAACAAAACAACAAGAGGACAGGTGTACACACACTTCTACAATTAATCCATATTACAGTTCCACCATTTGTTAAAACAAACACCCGAAGTGTCATACATTCCAAAATAGCGCCTTTAGAATAGCTCCGAACACTTCTAAAGTTAGAAGCGAATAATCTTCGCTAAAACAGTTTTAAAACGTCCGTGCACCGCAACTAACTACGCTAAACACGATTTCGCGAAACACGATTTTACATTTTTTTTTTTTTAACTTGTAAATTTGAACTTTTAAACCCGTCTTAAGAGCTTGATGCCAGCCGTGCAAACGGGACTAAGCTTGCTCATGCAACTGGCCCCAGAAGAAGAAAATCCCAACAAAGAAAGAAGCAGGGACAATTACAGCGTAGTTTATTAATTTTTATTTTTTTTAAACTCATTACACTCTGAGGAGGGAATTGTCATTTTTAAATATATCTTTTGAGGTCTACATCACTGTTCTGCAGACTGATCGACCATGATAGTTCAAGGACTACAGGCGACAAGCTATCAAGACACTACCCTTGAACTATCATGGTCGCCTACAGGAGCCAAGCTATTCTGATACCACTTTTGAACTATCATGGTCGACCCACATCCTGTCGCAGCCTGTCAAGGGTTAACCTGGAAACCTAATAAAGTGTATATCTGTAAGGTGTCAACCCCTTATCAAACTGAATATATACACGAAAGAAAACAGGTCACTTTTTTATCTTTCAGTTTCAACTCTGCTGCTCTTCTTCTGGCAAATGAAAAATAAGCAGTCAATTGTTCTGTCTGCGTGTCCATTTTGAAAAAAAAAAAGAAAAAAAGTTTAACCCCTTCATGCCAGCTGACGCAGATTGCGTGTCGGCAACATTCGTTAACTCATTCTACCCAAGACCCACCACAGCAAGATAAGGATCGACCATGATAGTTCAAGGGTGATGCCAGAATAGCTTGGCGCCTATGGGCGCCAAGCTATTCTGGCATCACCCTTGAACTATCATGGTCGATCTGTGTCCTGCACTAGAGTGCAGTCTTCAGAGAACAACGGCAACATTTGGGCTTTACGGTGTTGGGGTAGAATGAGTTAACTCAACGTCAAAGAGCCCCATCCGTCCCAGGAACGTGGATTCAAAGTGGTGTCAGCAAGAGGCACAGATCCTCATGAGCCCCCGCAACATCGGGGTGGGGGGGGGATCATGAGGATCTATGTCTCTTGCGGTTGGATCATGTTCACTTTTTTCTCGACAGTCAAGGGGGTTAACCCAGAAATGTAATCAATTGCGCTGTAATGGTCCTTTCGCAGCACGCTTCTCTCTTTGTTGGCATTTCCTTCTTCAAAACCCTGAACAGCGAATTCCATGAAAATTACAAAAACACTTTAACCCATTCAGGCCTGACGCACTACAGCAGGAGATGGGTCGACCATGATAATTCAAGGGTAGTGCTAGATTAGCTTGGCGCCAGTCGGCGCCAAGCTAATCTGGCACTGCCCTTGAATTATCATGGTCGATCCATCTCCTGCAACTGGTGCATAGTCATTAGATGACGCCTCCAAAATTTGGGAAATGCGGCCGTCGGGCTGAATGAGTTAATAAATTACAACACAGTTTACTAAATTTTTGAAATTTTGAAATAAATTGTGTTTGTAATTAAGCGTGTTTCTTTCTTTGTATTCTCCACGCTGGCTCTGGATACGAAACGATCTATGTATGACCAAGGTCAACACCATATATATACATCTGGTCTAGCTTTTCCCATTAGTCCCTGGCCCCCCAAAAATTGAACGTCAATGGATTCGTTTATTGTTTCCACATCTAATCTTTTCCAACGCGGCGTGTTGAAAAGTGTGTGAGAATTGCTAGCGAGCAGAAGGCCTCACTTTATTCTGGGAGAAAATGGAGTTGTCAAGCCGATATCTCGTCTCTCGCGCGCCAGTCTCACAACAATCCCAAAATAGTTTTCTACTTACTTTCTTTTCTACATTATATTAATGTCTTCAGAGTGAGTGAGTGAGCGAGCGAGCGAGTCTGCAGGAATCGCCACAACAAAATGCTCTACCGACAACCAAAGGTTTAACTCGTTCAGCCCGATGGTCGTATTTCCCCCAAATTTTGGAGGCGTCATCTAATGACTATGCACCAGTTGCAGGAGATGGGTCGACCATGATAATTCAAGGGTCGTGCCAGATTAACTTGGTGCCGACAGGCGCCAAGCTAATCTGGCACGACCCTTGAATTATCATGGTCGATCCATCTCCTGCTGTAGTGCGTCAGGGCTGAATGGGTTAATTCATTTAACCCCAATGCCACATTTCCAAAATGTTAGAAGTGTCACGTATAACCCAGCTCCAGGAGTTGGATCGACCAGGGGTAGTCCTAATCTGGCACTACCCCTGAATTGTCATGGTCGATCCACCACCACCTGCTGTGATGCTTTGGGGCTAAATAGCTTCACACAGACACAATTCTCGCCTAAAATTCGGGCGCTCCGTGGCGCAGCGGTAAAAGCGCCTGCCACCAATGCAAGAGGTGCGAGGTTCGATAAACGGTTCCGGCGTCGGACTTTTTCTCCTCTAGTGTCACCATTAATTCGGGCGGACCGTCGGGGGTTCTTTCTCCGGGTACCCCGGCTCTTTCCTCCCACACGAATTCGGTATTAATTTCAGTCCACTTAATCAAATTTCAAAAACATAAAAAACGATTTAAATTTCCAAAATTTAGGTAGCTCGCTTGAGCTTGCCCTTAGCACCACGTGAATGTTCTGTGTTTATGTAGTGTGTGAGGAAATGCGCGTGATTCACGTGTGCGTGCTTGTTGGGTTCAGTTCGCGGCTATGTCCTGCGCATTGAGTTATATTATAAATATGAGAAATGCGCCATATAAATACTATGTATTATTATTATTTATTATTTAAATGTGCAAATAGACCATTGTCTGTGTGTTCATTTAAAAAAAAAGGTTTTATATTTGAAGAAGGGTTTGCATATTTGAGTAAAAAAAAAAAATGAATAAACTGTGTTGCACTTGACCTTTCTAAGCGTGTGTTTTTTCTTTTTTCTTTTTTTTTCTGGGGATTTTCTTCACTCACACACACACACACCAGCATCATCTGCTGTATGCAGTGTCTGAAGCCGGAGTGCCGGAAAGCGCGGAACATCAGTAGTGCTGCGAACTATAAAATTGAAAGGAACTACATACGCCAAATTTACAGGCACGAACTCGAACTATCACAGTCGATCCATCTCCAGTAATTACTGCTGAAAGCGGGTCTCACGCCGCTCCATACATAACTATACCTACTAGCAAAAAAACCGCGACGTCATTCGACTCATCCGTGTTTCCGATGATTCTGATGCCGCGTTTCATTTGATCGTCATTGAATTACATTTCCCCCGCGCATCTCTTCAATGTGTGTTGGTCTGTGAATTTGGACCTGATGACCTACAGCAGCGAGATCTAAATCACAGATTCGCGCAATTTCTCAGTGCGCGTCCGATAAATGGATTTGCAACACTGACGAAGCCTGGTATAACTCCACTATCAGTCCATGTCCGTCCCACCTGTTGTAACCGCGAGCGGGAAAGACAGAAGTTGTAATTCTATTCAAATCCGACCCAGGGGCCAGTTGTATGAGTAAGCGTAGTCCTGCGCCAGTCACTAAACAAGGACCGCCGCTACAGCGGCGCACCTTGCTTAGTGGCTGGCGCATTACTAAGCTCACTCATGCAACCGGTCACAGTTCTCTCTCTCTCTCTCTCTCTCTCTCTCTCTCTCTCTCTCTCTCACTCTCTCTGATCATTATACTGATATCTACCCTAGCCTCTACTAGGCCTCCAAATGACCTTTCTAGCGGGCAGGTCCACCCGTACGAAACCAGGAGAATATCTTCCAATTTAGCACACACCGACTGAAATTCCCAAATCTCGGAGTTGCACGGCTCTAGAGGGCTACCTTACACAGATCGACCATGGTAGTTCACGGGGGGTGCCAGAACAGTTTGGCGCCTCTAAGCATCAAGCTATTTTGGCACCATCCTTGATTTCGTTGACCAAAGTTTCAAGCCTGAAACAGCGCAGGCATACATAGAGTCTGCATGTTTGACCTCGATATTGAACTTTGGCATTTCCCGCCGGGGATCTATTAGGGTACTGGAAATGGCTTGTTTTTGTCTTTTCACTAATTTCTTTTGACTGTTTAGCAAAATCAACAAGTTAAGTAAAAATAGGTCGATTAGGAAAGTTAGGCACTATATGATATTTGTTCTTAAAGTGGTACCGAAAAGTGTTTCTTTGTGGAGAAATTGGGGGTGGCGGGGGGGGGGGGGGGGGGGGGGGGGGCCATGCGCTCTAATGTCAAACGGCCTGTACTGCAAGATTTTGAATGTGTTTACTGCTAAAATCTCTCTTTTCACAAAAATGTGCCTACTGGCTTTTTTTTTTTTTTTTCTCTCCATGGTAGTGGTCACTGTGATAATCATCGCATACAGTTGGCAGTGGAACGTTTTCCAAGGACCTCGCTGGATGTCGGTAGCTCTATTAGTCCTGCCGGGAATCATCGCGACTAAAACCGTTACCGACACACAACAGGTTAAAGTACTGAACTGGACGCTGTCGGACACATGGCCATCCAACTAATCCTGTCTAACAAGGTTAACTTGTGTACGGGTTTCTAAAGCACGGAAACAAACAACAAACAAAAAACAACATATCAAAACGAACCTGCCAGAAAATAATTTAAATATCAACACAAAATAAATCCGAGCTAGTCCCACTTTGTTAACCCAAGATTTCTGAAGACTGTGAGTCGAAAACAATTAGTTAATTAGTTGTACATTGCTTAACGTCCCGACAGCAACAAGACTTTCTCCGGACGTGCCTGCACTGCTGGTGAAAAAAACAACAACAACTAAACAGCATATTGAATGTATGTCGCCAGCCGGTCTAATACGCTAAATAAACCTAAGACCATTTAGCAACACACATCCAATATGATATATCAAGAGCTACGGGCAGCGCAGACAGTAGGGAGAGTTGAAAAAAGGAAAATACAGGTGAATGGACCAAGGGTAGACAGAAACACATGCCCCAGAATAGATTGATTGATTGATTGTACATTGCTTAACGTCCCGACAGCAACAAGGCTTTCTCAGGACGTGCCTGCACTGCTTTTAAAAAAAAAAAATTAACAGAACATTGAATGTATGTCGCCAGCCGGTCCAATACATTAAATAAACCTAACACATGGGGCCTAAATAAAGCTAAGACCATTTAGCAACACACATCCAATATCAAGAGCTACAGGCAGTGCAGACAGTAGCGAGTTTTAAAAAGGCAAATACAGGTGAATGGACAAAGGGTAGACAGAAACACATGCCCCAGAATAGAGAGAAAAACCCACCCTGTGGGGCTGACCAGGGTGACCCTGGGAACTAAAAAGTAGTTAACCCCGCCCAAGTCCCCCAGGGCAGACCCGGGTTGGGGAAGTCGAAAACAAGTTCTGTATGACACTCGGAACGTTGTTTTTGTAAAGTGACGCGAAAAAAAAAAATGCAACGGGAAAGTCACACACACACACACACACACACACACACACACACACACACACACACACACACACACAAACACACAAACACACAAACACACAGAGAAAAAAACCAAGAATAAAACGATTCTGAAACGAGCCCGGACGCGTTCATTTCTGGCGTGACTGGACAAACAGCAAGGGTGTCGTCCTTTCCACAAAAATAAAAATAAAAAAAAATCGGACAAAGAGGAAGAAGAATAAAACTGACGTCTTCAATTTACCGACAAGTGTCTCCCAAAAAGGTTCCCATCCTTGCTACCATTAACAAATCAATGTCAATCACAACTCAGTGTAGATAGACCCCCATTATTCGCACACTGAAACACAGAAGATGTAATGCCAGCCAATCCTTGCCGTAACAAAAGGCATAAATTCAGGGGCTCATGAGAATCTATGCCTTCTTGCATACCTCGTAAACTATCTGCGAGTGTAGATCCCATTACTCTAAAGCACACATATTATGTAAAGGAAGCCAAGCCTTGCCATGGGAAAAGGCATAAATTCTCATGAGCCCCTGCACCCATAGGGGCTCATGAGAATATATGCCTTTTGAAGACACTGTAAACTATCCTGTCAAGTTGGCGATTTTTCTGCGTGTTCCGTCCAGGTACTAATGATCGCTGATGACAAATCTATAATTCTGCTTGGCGGACGCGGGCTTGCGTGTGTTACTGCCACACTCGGTCAAAAACCCAACATCTCCTCCGTATGAAGGAGGCAGACAGGAGAAGATGGGACAGAAACTTTGGTTACAATATAAACAAATGTAAAAAAAAAAAAAAAAATCCGTGTGTGTGTGTGTGTGTGTGTGTGTGTGTGTGTGTGTGTGTGTGTGTGTGTGTGAGAGTAAAATAGGTAAACCGGGCAGGGCTACACTTGCAGAGACCCCCCCCCCCCCGCCCCCTCCCTCCCCTTTCTTCTCCTTTGTCAGCAGAATATGTCTTCCGGCTCTACACAAGGGGCTGAAGAAAACTCTATTTACATGTATACCCACTCACACAGACTGTGAAATTAAGACAGGCAAGACAGCACTGATAACCTTGTATCGGCACATATCTCAGCAATCCAAGCCCCCCATGGAGCAGATGAGTCGCTTTACAAAAGTTGCCCCGCCAAAATCCGTATCAAGTGTACATAGAAAGTGAAAATCTATGCTCTGTCCAGCACTGAGATGACATGTGTGCTACTACTAGTAAAACCGCGCCATCCTTCCCAGAGTGGAGACGGGAGGGCTGGGTAGCTCAGGTGCTAGAGCGTTCTACTATCGTACAAAGCGGTCGTGGGTTTGAAAACCCAGCTGGAGTCAAAATTTGTTCAGGCCCTGACGGTACTCCGTCTTTGAAATCACCTTAATTAATATGGTGGACCTCAGCGTTTCCTAGGTGGTCGGTCAGGAGGCTTCTCCACACCATCCCTGTTATCAAGTCCTTACTCTACAACCCCATCCCACCTCAGAATCGAAGTAGTGGCAGTACTGCGATGCCGCAGTTGGGTAGCTCTATCTCAAACGCCGTCTGCGTGAGCTTTCCAACACTGGTTGTCTACCTCAATTCGCTGCCGCTGAAAGCGGCAGCGAATCGAGGGATACATCCAGTGTGGGGCGTTCCTTGTCATAATATGCGTGTCCGCTATATTCTTCGACGGCTGACAAACAATTCTCCTATTCCGTTCAAAGCCGATGACGGGCCCACCCTCCACCCCACTCCGTCCTCTCGGCCTGCCGGTCCCTGTGACAGATTCATTCAACTGCAAGCGGCACAGGGTTTCGTGAGCCCCTGCAGCTGCAGGGGCTCAATGAAACCCTGTGCCTCTTGGTAGGCAGCCGTCTGTTCCATATATCTCATCCCTGCTCCTAACGCGAAGGTGCTGGTGGGGTCTGGGCACCCCCCCCCCCCCCCTGACTGCGCGCGTCCGCCCAGCCGGTGGTGACTGAAAGACACCAAAACCGCAAGACCTGCGGCGCACAGTTCAAAACAAAACCCACGCGGTGCCACACGCGCCGGACTCAGCTGGACTCAGGCTGATTGTTTTACACTTCAGCGCAACTTCTGTTATACACCAGCGCAAGTTTTCTCCAAGTTGGACTGTCCGTTTCTCTTTATACTCCGGTGCCACTTCCATCACCTTATGTGAAAAATCCGTGCCATAAGTTATGTATTTATGAGCGCATTACCAGCACACAATGCGCAGCCCCACTGGACACTTCAGACTAATGATTATTAATACACTTCTGTGACTGAAATCTAAGCAAGCACTCGCTTCGAGAAGTCTACAAGTTGAAGCACTAGTGCAATCTACCAGCCATCTAGAGCAGGTTCAAGTAGCGCTGACTTCTACGTGAGGTCAGTGAAGGATTTCCTTTGGACAATTACTAGTCATTACTGACAACAAAAAAGACACTTGACTGAAAGTTGTATTACGGTGCAAGCTAGCAAAACGTATTCGCGAGAAAAGGACAAGTACTGTTACAACGTGTTCTGCTGCCAGTCTTTGGCATGTGATCGTGTTCTACAGATTTTGTCAAAAGGTGAGTTGAACTTTTAACTATAATGACGAGCATACTGAAGAAATGTTGGAGTCATCGGAAACGCTTCAGTGTTTTCGACGACTCCCCAAAATGTCGCATTTCTTTTGCTCGTGATCATACATCGTTTACTTCTTGGGATGTCGGTAATGCTTCCTGTGGCGGCAACCTAAATGCGCTACCAACAGCCAAAGGGTTCAGTAACTTTCGATCGGTGTGCCACGCTGTAATTTTGAATCATACGACCATACTCCATAAGGTTCAAAATTACACACCTGCACACAATTCTTGTATGCGTTTCTTTTTCGTTTTATTCTTTTACAGTAGAACCTGTGTGAGCAACCACGTTTGCAAAGAAAACTTGGTCTTAAAATGAAAGCTCTTCTCTCAAAAGAAGGGCAAAAGGTGTCACCTGTCATTAAAGACAATCACTCGGGTGGCTGCACCCACCTGAATGACGATTTTTAATGGCATGTGACCTCTGATAACCACAGTCTCTCAAAACAAGTTCTGTTGTAACACTACATCTGTGTGCTCTGGGAAGAGCGTTTTTTTTAAGAGGAGATAGTTGGTGGTTTCAGTTGTATTTTTCAACATCTCCCCAAACAGAGAGAGAAATCCAAAACAACAGTGTGACTGCCGAGCGTGGGACAAACGATAAAATACTGAACCAACAGAGAAAAGACAATGGCTTTAAAATGAGATTCAGTTCAGATTAACCTCCCGTTAGGCAAAACAAAATCACGAGTGCTCAGTTCGACCGATAAAATGCGAGCTTCGCTCGCATTTTATCGGTCGGACTGGGCACTCGTGGTTTATTTTGCGTAACGGTGGGTCCGTCGTAATTTCATATATTATTATCTGACGTCTTGTTGGAAGGGTTTTAACCTCAGCATCGACGTAGTCGCAGTACTGCGGTGCCGCAGTTGGGTCGCTCTTGCTGTACCCCGCCTCAGTGACTGATCGCTGTTTGCGGCATTGCAACGAAACGATCGGCAGTGCGGTGGAGACAGCACAACCTTTATCGCCCAACACAATATCACCCACCACACATGAACTGAATCGTTATGTGGCATTGTAAACGAAACGGTCAGCAGTGCGGTGGATATAGCACAGCCTTCATCGCTCACCACAATATCACCCACCACACGTGAATTGAATCGTTATGTGGCATTGCAACGAAACGGTCAGCGGTGACGTGGAGATAGCACAACCTATATCACCCAAAATGTGGTGGAGATAACACAACCGTTATCACCCACCACAGGTGAACTGAGTCGTTATGCGGATATGCAAGGAAACAGTCAGCCGCGCGGTGGGGATAGCACAACCTTTATCACCCACCACACACGAACTAAGACAGCCTTGTAACAACACATGGTCGGGAAAAACATGCAAGATATATAAAAAGGATCCATACATGTGGTACCTGTGATTCTGTACACGTATACCGTCTTTTCTAGCTCCAATTGCTGACACCCCCACCCGGGTCTGCCCTGGGGGACTTGGGTGGGGTTAGGTATTTTTTAGTTCCCATGGTCACCCTGGTCAGCCCCACAGGGTGGGTTTTTCTTTCTGTTCTGGGGCATGTGTTTCTGTCTACCCTTTGTCCATTCACCTGTATTTGCCTTTTTAAAACTCTCCCTACTGTTTGCACTGCCTGTAGCTCTTGATATTGGATGTGTGTTGCTAAATGGTCTTGGCTTTATTTAGGCCCCATGTGTTAGGTTTATTTAATGTATTTGACCGGCTGGCGACATACATTCAATGTTCTGTTTATTTTTTTCACAAGCAGTGCAGGCACGTCCTGAGAAAGCCTTGTTGCTGTCGGGACGTTAAGCAATGTACAATCAATCAATCAATCCAATTGCTGACACGCAAACCCAGCAAGGTCAAATGAAAGTCATTCACGTCCCAAAACACGGCGGGCACTAATCCCTTGATTACTGTAGAAAGTATTTCTGAACAGTCGGCAGCGAACACGAGACGGTGTCACTTGTGTTAATGCTCTGCTCTGCAGTAGTCGAATTTACACTGCACACACACACACACACACACACACACACACACACACACACACACACACACACACACACACACACACACACACACACACACACACACACACACACACACACACACACACACCCGCACACACACCCGCGCGCGAACACTGTACAGGCAAGACGAGAATGAAATCTCAGACGCGACGGTAGGTTCGCGGTCTACATAAAATCCCCTTGACTGCTACTGACGATACCCCGCCGTGAGATGGCCTTAGTCGCCAGCTCGGTGTTAAACCCAGATAACTAACTGACGATAACGCTCGGCGAGAAAGACGCGTGACCACGTGCCGAGCGGTGTCGTCAGCAGCCGAAATCATGGGGTTATTTGTTCATCTCTTCTTGCCTTTCCAAACATCATTGCCCGCCGTTAGGAAGTTAATCCTAAGCACCGTATCAAATAACGTGTCAATTTGGAAGATTGAGCGCCCACTGGATCTGGAAGTGAAACAGATACCTCCCGGCCAACCACGCAAGTCAAACGACCACCGCTGGTCTAAGTAGCCAGTGTCCACGTGATTCTGTTAACCACCTTACGGCTACGCAGTGACGATACCGCTCGGCGAAAAAGACGCTTAACTCGTTCAGCCAGAAGCACGTATTTCCCAAATCTTGCAGGCGTCGTCTAACGACTATGCACCTGTTGCAGGAGATTGATAGGCCATGATAATTCAAGGGCAGTGCCAGATTAGCTTGGCGCCAAGCTAGTCTGGCACTACCTTTGAATTATCATGGTCGATCTATCTCCTGCTGTAGTGCGTCAGGGCTGAATGGGTTAATTACGCGTCCTTTTCGCCGAACGGTATTGTCTGACTATGAATAGACGATACGAATATTTCTGCGGTTAGCAGCAGACAAGCGGTTTAGGCCCACAAACACAAGATCTGCGCGGCAAATAAATGACCCGAAAGAAAAAAAAAAAAGTGCTTCGGAATAACAATTAAAGGACAAAACAGCAATCTACGCTCTTACCCGGGCTCATGTGGATCTTTATCTCTTGGAGATGTTAGGAGTGTTGTCTACGACTGCTTTTGGTACAAGCCGGATATCAGCCGTGACTTCGCTTCTCCATCGTTGCTGGGAGTCGTACGGCGTAAACGTAACCTCTCCATTTATCTGATATCAGGGAGCGTGTAAGGCGCACGTGCGGCCAGTACAGGCGGGTGGAAAAACCAACCGCACAACCAAGCAGTAACAAATGATAAGAAAACCCCAGCAATGAAAAGAGGCACGCTTAGAAAGAGAAAAAGTACAACACCGCTGTGTTGCCCTTTCCATGTGTGTTTCATTCTTCGTAGGGACTTTTTTTCTTCTTCTCATTTTAGACTTGCCTGGCTGTCACCTGATTGGTCTAAATTTAATACCACAACATGACCCAGATGCACGACGAAGACAACTGGGGCCAGTCCCATGCTTAGGGGCTGTCGTAGGACTCGGCTCACTCATGCAACTGACCCCTGGTTACAAGGTTCCCATGTCTGAGTGGTCAAAAAAAGAGTTCGATTGGGCAGGTCCTTTATGGGTGTCGGGACAAAACAGAGACAACAAAGTCCAACGTGCGCACTTTTCAATTCAGGAGCAAAAGAAACACAGCCACATTTGTCATCAAAACAAAACAAAAAACTGTTCTTAAAAGGAGGTGGAAAATGAGCGTGCGCTCTTTTCTCCTAGACCGCTAAGTCCGGCCACAGATGGCTGGTGCGCCTCTTATAGCTCTCCAGCCGTGCTAATCTCGTCAATGGTTTCAATGAGTCTGCCAACGTCTGGAGCACGTGGATAACATGTCAGCATCCGACATCACGCCTGCTACAATACGATAGATTGGTGTAATAACAAGTTTATATACTTTCTTTTCTTGAAAGGAAAGTGTTACGTGGTAATCGTAGTCGTAGTATGATACAATCACACCAGACGCACGCACGTATGGTTTTTGTATATATATATATATATATATATATATATATATATATATATATATATATATATATATATATATATATATATATATATATATATATATATATAAACTTCACTCACTGGAACTCGCCACACGTGGCACAAGGTTGTAGACCGCACTGGAGTAACAGTTGCAACAATATTTTATTGCAGCGATGCGATCTCCGCACAATGCATCCGCGAATGCACCAACTGATACACTGTCTCCTCTACAATGGCATCAACACCTTTGACACACTGCGTCTCTCATACAATGTACACACATATTTCCTAACATCGTTTTTTATACTATTACAGATTCCCATAACAATCCAGCAAATTCTCACAACACAACCTGTCAGAAAAGAAAACGTAACTAAAACTTATTAATATTCATCAAAAGAAACCATAGAACTAAATACAACTTTCTACAAACTTCTAGGCACATACCATAAATGTTACAAAATGTTGCCAACAAATTTGACGTCATATTTGAGGTCACTAGAATAATCGCGCTGTTTCGAGAACGTTCTAGGTCAAACCAGGTCGGACTACAGCAACAATGTAACGAAAGGACGCGTCATTTTAGCTACACAACAGAAATCGACCGCGATTTTCCAAGCAAAAGAAAATGCATCCTACCAAAAAGGTACGTAATTCTTATCCAAAATAACTCAAATTAATATCGGATCTTTCCTATGATAAACACACACATTTTCTCAAAAGAATAACACAACCACAAACATAACAGAAAGAAATAAGATGGGATGAACCATAACCCACAAAGTCCCTTCTATATGAGAGTTGTCATCGCTGTCAATGGTCTCTACCTTTTGTCTTTGACCTGATTCTGATGTTGAATTATCTCCTCTTGAAAAAGTGTTAGCAGATCTGCCAATGCGTCATTGAGTTCTATAAGGGGCGCAGGACATACGCGTCATTGATTTGTCAAACGTCATTTGTCATGACCTAAGTTTTAGTTTTTACGTAATTTTATAGTTTACGTGATATGACTTTTGCTTCATAGGCTTGAGAAAATGGTAACAAAACTAGAACTTCACGGTACAATTTCAGTTTTGCTATAATTTGGTGAACGCGGGTTGACTTTACTTAGCTACATGATATACTAAGTACACGGGTCACCTGCATGCTCTTTCGAAAGCGCGTCGATGTGTGTGTGCGTGCTCCAAACATCTCCAAGAGGCATAGATCTTCATGCGCCTGGAGGGCACATGAGGATCTATTCCTCCTGGAGATGCGCGCATGTTTGTTTGTGTGTGTGTGTGTGTGTGTGTGTGTGTGTGTGTGTGTGTGTGTGTGTGTGTGTGTGTGTGTGTGTGTGTGAGAGAGAGAGAGAGAGAGAGAGAGAGAGAGAGAGAGAGAGAGAGAGAGCCGCGCGCGAGAGAGAATGACGTCATATTTAGAGTATTATGTCAGTGTCTGGGTGGTGACGAAGTTGCCTCTTTTACGTCACCGCCACTGTCTGTCTTTATTTAGAAGTAAAGGGTTTATAATTTTTTATAATTCTTTTCTGAAAAGAGTTAATTTTTACTAAAGAAGTTGAAAAGATACAAAGCTGGCTAACGAACTCATCCAATGTCCTTCTCCAAACTAGCTATATGCAAAAGTTCAAGTAAATATGACAAAAATTACAGACTCTAATCTGGGTCAACCGACTTCCTATAAACGGTGGTTTTAATCTTCAATGAGACATTCTATTACAATATGCTCGGAGGCTCTCTAAGCCACCCACTTAAGAAAGTATTTCGCCAAGTTTCAAGCTTGTGTGTACAGAAATATCGGAGATTCTCTTGTTTACATACATACATACGCACACACATACATATTACGCACTTCGCGCCAAATGTACGTTCAGCAGCGAGTTTAGCGTAACTAGTCATGGCGTCATTTTTATCTTGTTACTTCAATTGTAAAAAAAAGAGGTTTAGCCTACCCGCCTTTGACATCATGGACATGCTATCAAATTCGTCCCACCGCGACCCGTCCTTAAAAAAGATAATGTTTTAAAAATATTTCGCTTCAATAGCTTGTAATAAAATAAGGAAATGATTTGACAATATTTCGCTTCACTTCAATTTCTTGCGCAGGAAAGAAAATTGGACAATGTTTTGATAGAATCAGATCAGATCACAGCGTACTTACATGCATATGGCACAGCATGACTGATTGATTGATCGACCGATTGATTGATTCACCGACTGATTACAATCGACTGAAATTGCAATGTGGCACAATCCTCTGTCATGATTATGTTTGAACATCTCATTTGACTGTCTAACTTCTCCGCGCATGTTACTTTGATGGAAAACAAGCTGTAACATTAACATGAGCACATACAAAAGTTAACCCTTTGGCTGTCGGTAGCGCTTTTTGTCGAGGTGCTACCAACAGTCAAATGGTTCATTTAAAGTGGGATCGTGCACTACGTCATATTCGATGCGGCCATCAGCTGCAGTTCCTGACCAGAGTATCAGCAAGGGCAACCGGAAGTTTAAAAAAAAAAAAAAAACCAACAACTGCAAGAGCTTCTGCAAGAGGTATCCTCATCAGCCCCCGCAAAAGGGGACTCAACAGGACTTATGTCTGGTGCTGGTCAAACGTAATCATTTCTTCCTAAGATTGAGGTGGTAAACAGACGTCCACACGACGACAGTTTATCGGCAAGGCTTGCGGCTACTTCTATGGCTCCCTATTGCTACACCAATAGCCTGAGGACACCGCTAGCTTGTAAACTGCGCTGCTAGCCTGTAAAAAACAGTTGGCCGAATTCAAAAGCTTTCTTGTTAATGCGGTGGTCTACGAGCAAAGATAAACTGGTATTGGTTTCCATCGGCTCATACAGACTTCCGCAACCCGCCCATACAGTGACGCGTGTCCTAGTACTTAACCCACATCATACTGACGCTAAAAGCTTCATTTGTACACCGCTGCCATATGCCGGGCCGCAAGCTACATTATACTTATAGTACTCACAAATAAGGTTATAGACCAATGGCTTTAGTTCAAGAGTGGTGCCAGAATAGCTTGGCGCCTAGAGGCGCCAAGTTATTCTGGCACTACCCTTTAACTATTTTAGACAAACTTATTTCACAAACTGGTGTATTCCGAATGATAAGGGTTAATAGACATTCCTTACGATCCTCCTTTTTACAAGAAATCGCTTTTTTAGGGTCGTCTTCTGCGATAAACGACTGAACCGCGGGATGGAATAACCGTGAAAAACTAAACGCCAACTCGTCCTGGCAGTAAAGGTTTAATATTTCGCAATATCTCGTTTGTAATTTGTGAGGTTATGTTTGTGCCGAACGACTCCCAACAATGAACGAGAGCGAAGTCACGGCGGATAACCGGAAGCATAGAAAACACTCTAACATTTGCAAGAGGCAGATGTTCGGAGCGTTGTTTAAAGTACCATTTCGCATAAATCTGATGACACGTTTCTGCACCAATTATTTTTGTTACGTCTTGTCGACACGCCTTATGAACTTTGACAGCAGTTTGGACACGCAGCAACAGTACACGCGTAATCGCACTTAGTTATTATGTGCAGCCGTTAGCGTTTCAAACTATTTTTAGCTGTCTCTCGTACTGTATATATAGAAAGGAGTGGAGTCATTGTCAGGTACTTGATATTTAAGACGACGTGCGCTGAACTGGATTCTCCTGTGTCCAAAATTAATGAACCATAACTAGACCTGTGTGTAGCGTTTCGTAACCGTTTGTTACAGAAGTGTATCTCTGAACAGTTACGGCGGTAGTGGGCCTTCAACCCATATCATAATTAGGCTAAAAGCTTTAAATTTGTACACTGCCATATGCAAGCTACATTATAGTACTTACAGTTAAGGATATAGACCAATGGCTTTAGTTCAAGGATGGTGCCAGAATAGCTTGGCGCCTAGAGGCGCCAAGCTATTCTGGTGCACTGCCCTTGAACTATTTTAGTCAAACTTATTTCACACACTGGTGTATTTCGAATGATAAGGGTTAAGCTTATTTATTTATAGAAGCTGGTTATATCCGCCGCGACTTCACTCTCGTTTGCTGCAAACGAGACCTCCCCGATGTTCTTGGGGTGACGTTTGATCCATGCTTCCCTGAAGGACTAAGAAAACTCGTTTAACCCGTTCTGTGCGGAGAAAATTCGAACCCCACCCGACTGCAAGAGGTATAGAGCCTCATGAGCCATCGCAGTTGCGGGGGGCTCGTGGGGATCTACGCCTCTTGCCGACACCACTTCGAATCCACGTTCCTGCGACATACAGGGATTTTTAGGTCTTAAATTAACGAAGACTGCAGAAACACAGTGGCACTCAAAGGGTTAACTCTTTCGAAACGTGCCGCAACCGGATTCGCGGCTTAAAGCCGCGAATCCGGATGCGACACGTCTGGAAAGTGTTAATTGTGAACTTTGAATGTCGCAAATGGAAAGGCTTTTCTGCTCCCCTCCTTTTGCTACACTCAAGACAGTGGCGACACCTCTGCTGAGTGTGCCTGTTCACTTGGCATATAAACTCATTCAGCCGACGCACGTATTTCCCACATTTTGGAGGCGTCATCTAACGACTATGCACCTGTTGCAGGACATGGATCGAACATGATAATTCAAGGGTAGTGCCAGACTAGCTTGGCGCCGACAGGCGCCAAGCTAATCTGGCACTACCCTTGAATTATCTTGGTCGACCCATCTCCTGCTGTAGTGCGTCAGGGCTGAATGGGTTAAAGATTGGTTATTCAGCTTCTGTTCTATCGTTCGGAGCATGGCTTCAATTAGCCAACTTCAGTCTCACCCTTTGGCTGTCGGTAGCGCATTTTGTCGCGAGGACTCCTGCCGGAATCATCGCGACAAAATGCGCTACGGGCAGCAAAAGGGTTAAGCGTAGTGCCTGATTAGTTTGCCGCTTGATTACTCCTGAGCTATCCTCCCTAGTTAGAACTGGACGTGAATGCTCTCTCTGTCTCCGTCTCTCAAATCTAGCATATCATTTTCCGGTGCTAAGTCATGGAACTACTGGCCCTCTCATTTAAAATCTATTTCAAAATTATCTATCTTCAGAGCTCGCGTCCATAAATATCTGCTGTCGTTGTGAATGTTCTATCTTTCTGCTCAGTATGTTGCTCCAGCACAGCGTAGGTGTACCTCATGGGAATTCCCCTACTATACATGACGTGTCCGTTCATGACTAGTAGTATGTATACATATACCTCTTATTTTGCCTATACTCAAAGAAAGAGACCCTAAAACCTTCGTTACTTGCAATCTTTAACCGACCTTTTTTTTTTTTTTCATATACATTTAGTTGTTCAGTATTTTTTCTTAATTAATAAGTACTTTGTAGTAGTTTTGCATGTTTATGTACATTAAGTTAGTTACTGATGTCTTGTTATAGTGAATTTTTACAATGTATTTTAGTGAACAAAGGACAGTTTGGAAGAAAGGTATTTCAATGCCTAAAACTTTATCTTGATAAAAGTTTCATCATCATCATCATCATCGTCATCATCTCTCTCTCTCTCTCTCTGACGAAGACAGAAACGCTTCCTCTATCTGGACAGCACTTAATACGCTTACCAACAACAAGCGTAAACAGTGCAATACTATTCCAGAAAGTCTCTCAGCTGAGGGGTTTAATAACCACTTTCTATCAGCCCCCAAAGACTTACTCAGTAATCGCGATCTGTTAATATATTATACATCGGAGAAGCTATCTGAGTTCTGTAAGCAAAGATTGTCTTCAGATGATATTTTCGTCATCCCTGATATTGCTGTACACGAGGTAGGCAAATATTATATTTCCATCCTAAAAATGAAAACGTCTTCGGGCAGTGGTGGTATTAATGGATATATCCTTGACCTGTCGCAACCGTACATAGTGGAACCTCTTACATACATTTATAACCTGTGTATAAAAAAAAGTCTTCCCTGTAGCTTTAAAAAAAAAAAAGTGCCTGTTCCTAAAGCAAAAGATTTCTCTGAAATTAATAATTTTCGCACCATTTCCCTTCTGTCAGTTCTCTCGAAGCCTCTGGAAAAGCATGTTCACAAACATCTTCCAGAATTTCTTGAAGAAAGGTCCTTATTATGTCAGTACCAGTCAGGCTTTCGTCCCAAGCATTCATCTCATAAAATAATAAATTCGTGGATCAACAGCATAAATGATAATAAAATGGTTGGTGCTGTCTTCTTGGATCTAAGGAAAGCGTTTGATCTTATCGATCATACCATCTAACTGAAAAAGCTTGCCACCTACTTCAACAATAAGAGCCCGTCAGCTCTTTCGTGTTTGAAATCCTATCTTACAAAAAGAACACAGTCTACGTCGATGGAAAATGTTCTTCTGAACAATTTGTCGAGTATGGAGTGCCACAGGGCTCTATTTTAGGCCCACCACTGTTCTGTATCTTCATTAACGATCTACCGTTACATGTAACATGTACTGAGGCTGAGTGTGATATGTTTGCCGACGACTCAACATTACATTCCGCTGGTAAAACTGTGCCTGAAATTGCAAATAATCTTCAAGAGAGTTTTCATTAAGTCTCTCGGTGGTGTAATGAAAATCGCATGCTTGCAAATCCCACAAAAACAAAAGGCATGCTTATCACAACCCGCCAGCTCAAACCTCCATCGCTCAACCTTTCTTTTGACTCTATCCCTGTTGAGCAGGTCAGTCAACACCGCCTGCTTGGAGTAATAATTGATGATGATATAAGCTGGCAAAACCACCTATTCTATTTGAGAAAGAAATTGTCCAAAAAGTTGTTTCTACTTTCCAAACTTAAAACTATCATTGACCTTAAGACAATTACACACTATTTTTTAATGCCTACATTAAACCACACGTTGATTATGCCTC
The DNA here is from genome assembly GCA_036245525.1 of Semisulcospira habei. NCBI lineage: Eukaryota > Metazoa > Mollusca > Gastropoda > Semisulcospiridae > Semisulcospira > Semisulcospira habei. The sequence goes on from BTPG01000006.1 coordinate 92,883,863, forward strand.
AACAATATGGGATGGCTGCAGTGAAAATCACTTCAAGAAGATAAACTCACTATACAAGCGAGCAGCTAAGCTTATCCTCCCTGACCCGTCTTTATCCACTGATGCCAAGCTGAAGGCCATCGGACTTCTCCCTCTGGTTAAGCACCTCGCACTAAACAAATGAGTATTGATGCACAAAATTCTTTTAAAAAAACGCCCCATCTTACTTACTAAGCTTTTTTCGACAACCGAAAAGAAATACAGCACCTTGAGAAACAGTCTGTCTATAAAAAGGCCCCGTATAGACCTGTTCAAATCTTGCCTGTTTTATTCAGGTGCTCTTTTATGGAACTCGCTTCCTCCGACTGTTCAACAAACCACGTACCTCTCGGTGTTTAAAAGTAGAGTACATGATTACCTTTCTAAGAGTACGAAATGCTGATCTTCTCTTCTTCTTTGTTTTTTGACATGATACGCTTCATGTTCTCACTTTTCGCTAGTTTTTCTGCTTCCCATTTAGCCTCCAAACTGTTTGTTCTGTTTTCCAACTTGTTTCTGATAGTACACAAAATATCCTAACTGCTTAAATGTTAGATATGTGTGCGCGCACGTGTGTATGTGTATGTACCGGTGCGCATGTGCACGAGTACATGTAAGTGTGTGTGTGTGTGTGCATGTGTGTGGGTGCGTGTGTGTGTGCATGTGTGTGGGTGCGTGTGTGTGTGTGTGTGTGTGTGTGTGTGTGTGTGTGTGTGTGTGTGTGTGTGTGTGTGATGTTTATTTTTAGTTAGTTTTTGTTGTTTGGTTGATGTTTGAAGTAGCTTAGCAAGGAAAGATTGTAAGAAAGGCCTGCGCGCCTAATATCTCAATCCTTGGAAAATAAAGTTTCGTTCCTCTCTCTCTCTCTCTCTCTCTCTCTCTCTCTCTCTCTCTCTCTCTCTCTCTCTCTCTCTCTCTCTCTCTCTCTCTCTTTTGTTTACGCTCATTGCTAATACTAGCCCGATCTCTCGATTGCAGTACATGCAAGTTCGACTAACGCGATCTGATAAACTGTAACTTGAGAGTTCTCACACGACTTCACACCAGGCCACATGGTTCACACTGGCAAAACGAGATGCTAGCCGCCTACGGCGGTATTAGCGCAAAAAGAATTATCAAGATGTCAATTAATGTATGCCTCGCAGATGCCGACATAAATAGAAGTAAATAGCTGTGACGTAGGAACCCTGGGAGTGTGTGTGTGTGTGTGTGCGGGGGGGGGGGGGGGGGGGGGGGGGAAGAAATACCTCATCTGAACATGGTATGACTAGAGTATCGTCGTACCTCCGTGCATGTGGGTCATACCTCCCCTTTCGGCATTTCCTACAGAAAAGATACTCGGGTCAAATCTTCTTCAGGACAACCTTTACCCATTTAGCCCCCGACACACTACAGCAGGGGATGGATCGACCATGATAAATCAACAGTTATGAAAGTTTAACGCCGAGCAGGCAACCAAGGCCATCTCACGGCGGCATGATAAATCAAGGGTATTATCACGGTTGACCCATCTCCCGCAACTTGTACACAGTCGCTCGGAGACACTCCCAAGTAATAATAATAATAATAATACCGTTATTATATATGCGCTTTTTCTCAATTTTTGGGCAAATCGACTCAAAGCGCCGCGAACTGAAACCCAACACGCACACACTCACGTAACAGACACGGATTTACGCCATTTAAGACAAACACAGTACAAGACAGACGAAGGGCCAGTTCAGCTACTGAAGTTACAGAGATTTTTTGATCGCTTGTATTTGAAATTTGTAAAGTGGCCTAAAACCGGTACCAAAGTGTGTGTGTGTGTGTGTGTGTGGGGGGGGGGGGGGGGATGGAAGAACCGGAGTACCCGGAGAAAGAACCCCCGACGGTCCGCCCGAATTAACGGTGACACTTACCAGAGGAGAAAAGTCCGACGCCGGAACCGTTTTCGAACCTCGCACCTTTGGCATTGGTGGCAGGCGCCTTAACCACTGCGCCACGGACCGCCCCAAGTTCGACTAACGCGATCTGAATAAACTGTAACTTGAGAGTTCTCACACGACTTCACACCAGGCCACATGGTTCACACTGGCAAAACGAGATGCTAGCCGCCTACGGGGACACGTGGCCGTGGGTTTAAATGGGTTAATTTGCAGTGCAGTGCAGGGGCACGGGAACTCCTCACCTCCCACTCCATACAAAAAAAAACCCAAACAAACAACAAAAAAAGCACTACCGACACCCAAGGGTCAATTTTCCCGCAGCTGGCCGTTTCCCGCCTCCAAAACTCTTCCTATGCCAATGTTTAGACGGCAAAACGACTGTGTGCGTGCAACAGCTTGGCGCAACATAAACATGTTTTATGCGGGGCTAACGACGCGTGTGAGGGAAAAGGCGTGAGCGGGCCTACTTGCAATTTGATCTTTTATTGACGGCCAAAACCTTCAAAAATAACTCTGGCCTCTCGAAACGGCACTGCAACAATCGTACCACAATAAGAATGAGCATCGAACAGCAACGATTATTTCACAATGAGAGTGCGGTGCATCACCGCAGTCTCAGTTACCCAACGCACTGTTGTTCAAAACTGATTCTAGCCCTCAAAATAGGGCAGCCTTTCCCATACACACAAACAATAACCGACCATGTCACATCGTGCGCTGGTCTGTCATTTTGGACCTTACGTCTTTCAGCCGAAAGGTTCAAAATCACAGACCAGCGCCGACATTTACCACGCATCCGGTGTAGCATCAACCGCGCATCCCACCTGCGCGTGTAAACTGATGCCTTAATAACAGGCGTACTTTATCGCACGCCCTCCCCCCCCCCCCCCCACCCCCCCTCACCCTTCATGTACGCGTGTATTTCATTATCCCGTCTATAAACGTAAGTGGTGCCCACATCAAAGCCGTCTGCTCATTAGCACAGCAGGACCTGTGTTGAGTGGCCATCCTTATGAGAGATCAGCATAACGTGTCTGGAGTGACCATCATGAGAGATCAGCATAACGTGTCTGGAGTGACCATCATGAGAGATCAGCATAACGTGTCTGGAGTGACCATCATGAGAGATCAGCAGAACCTGTTTTGAGTGACCGCCTTTATGAGTGTCACCTGTCGTTAAAGACCATCATTTAGGTGGATGTAGCTGCGACTGTGGGCTTTTAGCCATCTAAATGATGCTCACAATCCAGATAGGTGAGGCTAGTGCTGGATACCAAGGAGAATTACTCAGCTCTGGACAAACTTTTTTTTAAGGGATGTATATGATAGTCTTGTTCTTAACCTGCGTATTTTTCTGTGGGCTGGCGATTCGGTGCCTGATAGGAGGAGGCAGGGGATCTAACTGTATGTCCAGCGCTGAGTCATTCTCCTTGGTATGTGTACATCTAAATGATGGTCTTTAATAACAGATGAACGGAACCTTCGAGACTTCTCTTGAGAGAAGACTGTCTATTAAGACCACTTTTTTTCATTCCAAAAAACATATGACCGCTCAAAACAGGTTCAAATGTACATCCGCTCGAGGAAAATGGATCCACCGTTACGTAGTGCCTAATCTGTTTAAAACGTCTGCAGGTTTCCGGCTAGTTAGGCACCACACTTAAACTCGAAATCGAAAGAGTTGATATTTAAATGTGCAATTTTGTGATTTGTAACCCTTTGGCTGTCGGTAGCGGTTTTTGTCGCGATGATTCCGACAGGAATCATCGCGACAAAACCCGCTACCCGCAGTCAAATGGTTAACATTACTGGTCAGGTCCCAAGTTACATACCTGTACACCTACGTGAGAGACTGTTTTTTCTAAAACGCAAATGATTTATGCAGGGAAAAATTGTAATTAATCCTTTGAGTGTCGGCAGCTGTTTTTGTCGCGATTATTCCTGCAGAAATCATCGCGACAAAAACAGCTACCGACACCTCAAGGGTTAAAATTCCTGAGGTAAACATCTGCTTTCTGATTCTCATTACTGCAATTTATGAATAACAGTTCACTGTCGTTGTGTGCAGGGAAGGCTGCCAGCGTGCTATCGCGAGAGTCTGTATCGGGAATCAAGAACCGCATGCCACAAACATGATGGACCGCACTGCACTGATGAAGCCTGGAACCCTGCGTGGATGCAATGACTTCCAGTGAATATCAGATACTCGGAACTGATCACTGCACGCCCGACCACCCTCTCCGCTTGCGGAATACACATGTACTTAAACAGAAAAAGGAACAACTGCCCACCCGAAGCATCCGACCCCGGTACTCGCTGGCTTTCACAAGACTGCCTTCATTTAACGCAGGTGTCTACTTGTCATTGTTTTCTGTTGCACTGAAGAGATCTTTGACTAAGAAAATACTCGCACACAAATTAACTCATCAGGAACCAAGACTTCTACAAAACATAATGCATCATTCGCTGATTTGCGGCCAAGAGACATTTCTTGATTTGTGAAGTCACAGAACACCAAAGACCTTCATTCCGTGGTCTGAAGCCTTTCAAAATGGTGTTTCTGTTCGAGGACGAGAACATGTCTGAAATACTCAACGGTACTGACCTAGCTTACGACACCCTGCCCTGGAGTGGCGGCACGAACGTCACGTCAGGCGTCAACCTCACGTCGGCCGTGTCCATGACGAAATACGGCGGTCCTGGTATGGCAGAACAGATCGTGTCACAGGAAATGCTGGAGAAAGTGCGGCTTGTGTTCGTCATGGTGCTGATCCCAACACTAGGCATCTTTGGCGTGGTGGGCAACATCCTCAGCCTGGTGGTGCTGGTGCAGCATCGCATGCGCTCCACAACTAACATGTGTCTGGCGGCACTGGCCGTGTCGGACTTGTTCCTCCTGCTGCATTCTCTCACGTTCTCCGCCTACCAGATCTACGGGCTGTACGACCCAGCTGGCGCGTGGCAGGTGCGGATCATCACCTATCCCGTGCTGGGCGCCTACAGCAGCATAGTGTGTGCGCGCATCACCACGTGGCTGACCACCATGCTGGCGGTGGAGCGCTGTATCGCAGTCTACCTCCCCATCCGCGCCAAGGCCATCAACAGTCGGCGAGGCACTCTGCTGGCCATCATTCTCATCTATCTTGTCACGCTGCTCGCCTTCCTGCCCACCATGCTGCAATACAAGGTGGTCTACGTCTCCATGCCAGACAACACCACCGTGGCCAAAACCGAATACTCGGAGCTGGGCGAAAACAAGAGCTTCGTGGTGCCCTACGGCTACCTGCTCAACGTGCTCTTCCGCTTCATCCCCATCGCGGTGCTGATCGTGGTCAACGTGCTCATCATCGTGGCCATCCGACGTACGGGGGCGCTCAGGCGCAACATCAGCCTGCGCATGCGTGATGGCGGGGGGAATGAGCATCGGATTACGCTGATGTTGCTGGCGGTGTCTGGCGTGTTCCTGGTATGCACGCTGCCCGGGGCTGTCAACACCATCGTGTCGCGCTCCATCCCCGTGTACTGCCGCCTGGGCCAGCAGTCCAACCTCTACATGGCGCTGTCCAACGTCACCTTCTTCCTTGAGACGCTCAACTCCTCCGTCAACTTCGTCATCTACATGGCTTTCAGTCGCAAGTTCAACCGCACATACCAGGAAATCTTCTGCTGCAGGTCGCCGCGCTGGCAGTCTGTGGCCTCCACCCGCACGGTGCGCTTCGTGCCCCGCGGCCCTTCCGACACCAGCTTGCTCTCACACGAGATGCACTGCAAGCAGTACCGCCCCAACCCACCCGCACCCGCCTTCCCTAAGAGCAGCGGGGCCCAGCGCCTTCGTTTCCTGGCCAACGGGTTCGCGCAGTCGTCGTTCGACGTCGATGACGTGAAGCTGCTCAGCAACAGCCGCAACAACAGTGTGGTCACCAACTGCAGCGGACAGTCGCGCGGCTCGTGCTGCACGTGCCGCAGCCGCAGTCAGAGCCGCAGCCGCAGTCAGAGCCACAGCAGCGACTCGGCCGCCAACCAGTACAGCTGACTCTCGGGCACCAAGGCGAACACTTGCAGACAGTGCTTGAAAACCACAAGCAGAGACGTCGGTAGATGCGGACAGTGGCACCCTGAAGATGCCGGGCTCATGAGAATCTGGGCCTCGCGAAGGCAAAAACAATCTCTATTATAATCCCTCTGGCAACTGGCCTCTGGTGTTGGTAAGCCATTACCCCTCACGCAGACGAAAGGAGTCGGCGAAGGAATTATTTTCAAACAAAGGATTAACCCTTTAACTGCCACTGGACGCAGACTGCATTTTTCTAAATCACTGTACATTCAGTGTCAAAGATCCCCAGCTGCCAAAGCAACACAGATACAGAGTGGCCTCAGCAAGGACATAGATCCTCATAAGCCCCCGCAAATGCGGGAGCTCGTGAGAATCAGTACCTCTTGCAGGGGGTGGTGTTCACTTCTTCCACCGGCAGCGATGGGGTTAAAGACGCCAACACGTGAGCGGAATATTGCTGTAAACCAGTCTGTGTGTCGTGACAGTGAGAGAGACAAAAGGGAATTCCATTTTCCGGGACTTACGTGCAATACACACTCACACTATCGGACACTCAAAACCTCAAATCCATGAAGTATGTGCAATGTTACAAAAAAAACACAAAAGTGCCATGGACGCCAGTACTGTAAAAATAATCTTTCTGTGCCAACAGATCCAAAACATTTAGCCCTTTGGCTGTCAGAAGCGCTTTTTGTCGAGAATCACCTAGACAAAAAGCACTACCAAAAGCCAAGCGGTTCATGTGTCGATTCAATGGAAAAACAACCCAAAGTGTGTGCCGATCGGTGAAGTTGGGCCTTCCTGGTTCCGGCCATAAGGATCAAACTCACAGACCAGTACACAAATTATTAGCAAGTGTGGTGAGTCACACTTCACAGACACAGTGCAGTCTTGTTGACAAACTACACCTAACACTGAAAAAGCAAAGGATACCAAACGATTGGGCAAATCTACTGCACCACAGAGAGACAGACCAAAGATTGACAGAATATAATGATGATAATAATGTGAATAATAATACAGCACAGCCACCAGGGCTCAGCTGCATCAGTGAGGTTTAAATCCCACAATGCAGCACAGCCACCAGGGCTCAGCTGCACGAGTGAGCTTAAATCCCACGCAAGACACGTGGGATGTAAACTGACTAAGCCCCCGGGACTGTCAACCACAGGTTTTCAACCATGTGCCGGTCTGTGATGTTGGACCTCATAGCCGCAACTGTCGGCAGAAAATCGCTGACCAGCATATGTATGTAAAAGGTGTTTAAACCAAGCTTTGGTGTGGAGTGTTGTGATTTTCTTAAATTTCAAGTTGCAATAGATGCAGACTACACGGAACTTTGCATGGACAAAGGTATTAGCGACTCGTTGACCACGGAGCAAAAACTGACCAAACAGTGTGACCACTGAATCAGTGACTCATGACAAGTCTAAAGCGCTCCTCTTAACACATTCTGCCCCAGGACCGAAATCCCCAAATTTTGAAGTTTCTCTCTGAAGGACTGTATTACAATTCTAGAGAGAGATCGAGTGTGATAGTTCAAGGGCGGTGCCAGAATAGCTTGGCAGCTATAGGTGCCAAGCTATTCTGGCACCACCCTTGAACTATCATGCTCGATCCGTGTCTTGCTGTGGTGTGCCCGGGCTGAATGAGTTAAGGGGAAAAGGTGTGACAATAAAGTTAGTTCTTTAATACGTGTAGTGCCGACGTAATGCAGTATGAGATGGATTGACCATGATAATTTAACAGTAGTGTCAGATTAGCTTGGCACCAAGCTAATCTGCCACTACCCTTCAATTATCATAGTCGTTGCATTTCATGGAACTGCTACATAGTTGTGACAATACACGTTAAAATTTGGTAAAGCAGCCTTGAGCTTAAATGTGTTAACTTGCAGACCTCACAGCCAAATAATAACTCGATTGAGATGCGCCTTCTCTGGATACGTCATAAGCTGCGTATCCGGAGGCGGCACTTCTCGAGTGAGTTAATTGTCCTATCAGCAAGTCATGGAAGGTGGATTGAACATTATAACTCAAGTGCCATATTAGCTTTGGACTGTAAGGGATGGATTTAGCTCTGTAGCTCAGGGGTGATATAGGCCGTTTGACATCGGAGCACATGTTTTTCCTAAATATCTCCGCAAAGAAACACTTTTCTGTACCAATTTAAGAACAAATATCATTTAGTGCCAATTGACCTAATATGAAATATTTTTTACTGAATTCCTATATTTGTCGATTTTGCTGTACAGTCATAAAAATTTGGTGAAGACAAGAACAAGCCATTTTCAATACCCTAAATAGACCCCCACCAGATTTTAATATCGAGGTCAAGCTTACAGACTTCATGTATGCCTGCGCTGTTTCAGGTTTAAAAACTTGGCCAACTCTCGGGGAAAATGGATCTTTCTTATGCTTGGTTTAATACATCTGGGGCACATTTAGGGGTGTAAAATCAGTCATTTTATGAAAAAAATTCAGAATTTTTTTTTTACTGTACAGCAAAACTGACACATTGTTCAAGTTTATTTAAAGTAAATCGTTTTAGGTCAACTCACTGAATGATACTGGTTCTAAGATTGGTATAGAAAAGTGGTTCTTTGCGGTAATATTTGTGAAAAATGTTGTGCACTCCGATGTCAAACGACTTATACACATGCATGTGTTTAGCTCGGCATACCACTGAAGGGTCAACTTTGCTATTTTGAGGAGAAATTACTTTCAGTGTGAATCTAGCCATTGCAAATCTACACAGTGTGAATCCACCCTGAGTAGATTCTCACAGGTGCAAACCTACCCAAGTTTTGAAGTCTCATCGGCCGACATCGAGATTTCATGCTGCTGCCGCAACTGATTGACTTTTCTCTGTTGTGCATACCTGCCCCAAGTAGCATGTTACATTATACTCGGTGCAAGAATGAGAAGTATGGGTAAAATTGCAATGGCAAAAATCTACAACAGGGCGACTTGCAATTGGGTGGAATCGCACTGAGTAGGTTTAATCCTCTTGATAGTGCAGTTGACGCCTTCAGTGTCAGTACCAAGCTAACCAAATGTTATCCTTCAGCTACAAGACTTAACCCATACCTTACAGTGGATAATGGAAGTAACAGTTAACCCTCTGAATCCCAGAACTAAATGCAAGGGTTAATCAGACATGTACAATCATGACAAAGTGTCTTACGTACTGGTAATTAACCCATATCATACTGAGGCTAAAAGCTTCACTGCCATATGCAAGCTACATTATAGTACTTACAGAAAAGGATAAAGACCAATGGCTTTAGTTCAAGGATGGTGCCAGAATAGTGTGGCGCCCAGAGGCGCCAACCTATTCTGGCATGACCGTTGAACTATTTCAGTCGAACTTATTTCACACACTTGTGTATTCCGAGTGATAAGGGTTAAGACTGTACATTTATATATAATATACTTCATAATTTATATTTTTGTTGTTCCAGCTGTTAACTGTGTTGCTTGGCATTGCGGCTATTGCTGTGTTTTGCACTTTACAGTCTTCTACATTTTCAACACTTATTATAGCAACTGTACACAAAAAGATGGACAACACACAAAAACAATTCAATAAACCCATTCATTATTTATATTGACTGGCAAACTAACTGCAAGGAATCACCTCGACAAAAAAGCACTACCGACAGCCAAAGGGTTTTGATTCGAAGGTGTACCACATGCAAGAGGTGGATGAGTCATGACCTTTCAAGGGTTGTGCCAGATCAGATTAGCGTTGAACCCAGGAGAAAGATCGGCCATGATGAGGGCTTTGCCGGATTAGTCTGGCTCACTGGACGATGCCAAGCTAATGCGGCACTACCCTTGAGCTATCATGGCCAATCTGTCTCCCACTGTGGTGTCTCATGGTGAGTTGTCAGAATATGTCCTTGAATTGTACTGATGATACTGCTCGGCTGAGAAGACGCGCAGTTTTGTGTCTTTTCCACAGAATAGTATTGTCAGTAGCATTCAAGGGATCAATTCTTATCTTGTTAAAATCCTTTGTTAACCCAACACAGACACACTACAACAGGGTGTAGCCATGCCAACATAGTTCAAGGGTGGTGCCAGACTAGCTTGGCGCCTGTAAGCGCCAAGCTATTCTGGCACCACCGTTGAACTATAATGGTCAATCAGTTTCCGGCAGGTCTCAGAGGAAAAATTATGACACCTGGCATTTTACAATGGTGATTTCACAAATTAGCCTCAGCTTCACTTTCGCTGCCAGAGGATGCAGGTTGTTATTTTCGAAATCATTGATAGAAAGTTCAACATCAAAGATCCCCAACCAACAAACAAACTTGAGAACAAAGTGTTCTCAGCAAGAGGCATAGATCCTCATGAGCCCCCGCAACTGCTGGGGCTCATGAGGATCTATAACTCTTGCAACTTGGTGGTTTTAATTTTTTTTCTGAGCATTGAAGGCGTTAATGGCCAGTTCACCCTTCTTTTCTGTTACCAGTTGTTACGCATATATCTGTGATGGCTTTCCAGCAGTAGTGGTTTTTGTTCTATGATTCCTGCAGAACAACAAAAGTCGCTGCTGACAGCCAAAGATTGAAATCTCCCACAATGTTGATGTTACTTGTGTTAATTTGTAGCAGTAAAAAAGAGCACATATTTTCCTGAGCACCAACCCAAAATAAGACACGTTTACGAACCACTAAAACTCAATCATGACTATGTCACTGTCAGTCTCGCAGTTAACATACATGTCACGGCTTTTTTAGATCATCTGTCAAAATTGTTTATGCCAGCTAGAATTTCAACAAAAGCAATGCCTCTGTTGAAATTCTGCCATGAAAACAAATACTGATGTACCCTTCCTGATGTATACTCAGCACAGTTCAATTACTCAAAGTGATATTGGAATAAAGTTGTGTGTACAGAAGACTTAAGTCTGTATGTGTGTGTGTGCACGTGTGTGTGTGCATGTGTGTGTGCAAGCAGACATGTTGGTGAATGCCTATTGTTAAACAAGAAGGCAAAGCACTCATGGCTTATGTGCATGACTGAGACACAGTTCTCATACCTGTGACCTTGGCCAAAGGTCACTCAAATGAACAAGTGTTAAAGTGTGCTGATATATTTACCGAAGATGGCAATAGTAATCAAAAAGTCATACGCAATGTGAATTTTTCCCACATTTACTGGCTTCTTGACCTCTGACCTTTAGTTTATGAGTGGTTAACCAAATTTAAAACTACTCATCATCAGCTTCATTTATGCCAAGTTTTAATTTGTTTAATTGAAAAAAAAAGACAGCAAAAGCTAACATTCCATAACAATGCATTTCAACCACATTTGTCGATCCGTTATTACCCTTCACCATTCTGAGAGTCAGCCCAAATTACATGTAGTATGCACACGATGGTCCTTGCATCATGTACCAAGTTGGGCTTTGAAGCTGGAAACGGTGTTTGTGAACAGATGACTTTTCCGAAATGATGACAATTTTTACCTGTTTATTGACCCTATATGACCTCAAACTTTAACATTGGCTTGTGTAAAAAGGCCTTGCCACAAAGCATCCCTGTGCCAAGTTTGAAATCTATGGCTTGGATAGTCTCTGAGAAAATGCCAACTTAAAAGTTACAAAAGATGGGCCGACAATGGCTGGATGGACGACAGATGACCCATTATATAGACACACATTAGCTATCTCACATGAGCCAAAAAACAAAAATGAATTTTTTTTCTAAAATGTATTTTTTTGAAAAATACTTACCGATGGCATTACTATCTGGAATACACTCAATTGCCTATAGATTTCAGCCAAAAGTTGTGAAACCCACACAACTGGGGAGGAGACACCGGGGATCCACGCACCGGGGCCCCGGGTGGCCTCCCCTTACTACCCTATCCCGGCAATCGTAGGGCGACCCTGTCAGTTTCACACATAGCGAAAAGAGGCAAGCGGGGCAGGCGGGAGGGCAGTCTGAATAATGCCATCGGTAAGTATTTTTCAAAAAAATACATTTTAGAAAAAAAATTCATTTGTTTTTTCAAAATACATTACCGATGGCATTACTATCTGGAAGAATGTCGAACAGGCGGAGGGTGCCGTTCCTATAACCGCAAACCCAACCACCCGTTGGCCCAGAGAGAGAGAGAGAGCACTCCCGACGATTTCAGCTATGACGTAACTAAGACGCCAGGGGTGCGCGGAGGGAGTGCCGGGCCGCGGAAATGTCGCCCACCCGTGCCAGGGAGTCACGTTGGCCGGATAGGTCTCTGAGATAAAAGCGGGCGAATGTGGAGTCAGCTCGCCAGCTGACAGCCGTAACAATATCTTTGACCGAGCAGTTGCGGTCCAGGGCAAGACTGGTGGCCACTGCTCATACTTCATGCGCCCGGATGTGAAGTCTATCGCCATCCGGGGAGAGGTCCTGGTAGGCCGACTTAATCACCCACCGCAGCCAGGACGACACTGTCTGGGCCGAAATATCTGGCATGCCTGCGGACAGTGGGAGGAAGAGGCGAGAGCGCCCCCGGCGTCGCGGCTTAGAGCGACGCAGGTAAATCCTAAGCGCCCGCACCGGGTCCTGTTGACGCGACTCAGGGGCCATGTCCGTACCACGGAGAGGCCTTACGGTCAGCATCTGAGGGGCCGCCGCAGGGCGGCGGTTCTTTGCCAAAAAGGATGGGTCGGTGAGAAGCTGTGCAGAACCGTCCGAGCGAAACTGCAAACAGGAGGGAAGTACCGAGAGAGCGTAAGGTCGCTCACTCGGGACGCCGTGGCGAGAGCCAGCAGAAAACATGCCTTCCTGGTCAAAACTGAGAACTAGCCAAATGCAGAGGTTCAAAGCGGTCCGTGTTCAGCCACGTTAGTACCCAGGCGAGATCCCCCTGAGGCACTAGGGACCGAGAAACTGGTCGTCAGAGCTCAAAATGTGCCAGCAAGTCCGTCAGATCATTGCAAGCGCCTGGGTCTGGCCGGCCCAGGTGGCGGTACGTGTCCGCGATCATGGAGCGATAACCTTTGATGGTAACTGTGCTAAGCCTTGTTCTTCAAAAAGCCACAGGAAGAACTCCGCCAGCTCCGGGGTGGCTAGATGTGTGGGAGGGAGACTTCTGGAGGCGCACCAGGTCTGAAGGACCCTCCACTTGCTCTCATATACCCGCCGCGTAGACCGTCTGCGGGCTGCTGCAATAGCCGCCACCGCCGCATCCAAGAAACCTCTAGCGGCGAGGGCTTGCCGGACAACCTCCAGGCGTGAAGGAGGAGGCGCTCCGGGCACGGATGGAAAAGCTGCTGGCGGGGCTGCTTGAGCATCGTAGGAGGTATAGGAAGCTCCAGCGGCGGGTCCGTCGCTAGCTCGAGTAGGTCCGTGGTCCAGCTCTTGGTCCAGTTGAAGGGGGCCACCAGAAGGAGGACTGCGGAGCAACCCAGAAGCTTCCGCAGAACCTTCAGAACGAGGACTGACGGGGGGTAGGCGTAAGCGATCAGACCGTCCCAGGGGATGGAGAGCGCGTCTACCGCCCAGGCGAGCGGGTCCGGGACTGGTGAGACGTAGACTGGGAGCTGTTTGTTCCACCTGGTGGCAAACAAGTCCACTAAAGGAGTTTCCCACCGGGAGCAGATCAGGTGAAAGATGTCCGGGCGTAGGGACCACTCCGTGTGGAGCAGCTGTCCGCGGCGGGACAGGGTATCCGCGATCACGTTCAGGTGACCGGGAATGTGGCGAGCCGTAGAGTAATGCCCCGGTCCCTGCACCAGAGGAGGAGATGGTAAGGAGAATGCACAGGGAGGGCGAGTGTGTGCCCCCCTGGTTCTGTATGTAAGCCACCACCTTCGAGTTGTCTGAGAGAAAGAGAACGTCCTGGTTGGTCAAGGTCTCCTGCCAGAAACTGAGGGCCAGCCAAACTGCCTTCAGCTCCAGCCAGTTGAGGTGTTTGTCCTCCAAACCCCGCGGCCAAAGGCCCGAGGCCGAGACAAAGTCCGGTAACAGATGCGCGCCCCAGCTGGCCTGACTCGCGTCGGTGCAGAGAGACCACCGGGGCGGAGGAGAGTGAAGAGGCACGCCCGTAGCCAGCCAAGCGATGTCCGCCCACCTCTGGAGGTGTGGACAAGCCAGAGGAGTAACCGGTACAAGATCCGCAAGGGAACCCCACGAAGGACGCCAGTGTAGTAGGAGATGTAGCTGCAAAGGGCGGGCATAAAGCCTGCCCAAGGGAAGCAAGTCCGCAGCCGCACTGAGCAGGCCCAGAAGTTGAAGCCAGAACCTGGCTGAGAAGGAGGCCCCTACCTCCATCGAAAGCGCTAGATCGACGATCTTCTGCCGCCGGGCCAGAGGCAGGCGGACTAGATTGAGATCGGTCAGGAATTCCATCCCCAGATGTAGAAAACGCTGAGAGGGAGAAAGATCCGATTTGCCCAGATTCAGAAGAAACCCGAGGCGATGCAGGAGGAAAAGCAAGGTGTCTCTGTCCTCTTGGAGCGCCGAGGCTATCAGATTTCGCAGTAGTAGGTCGTCCAAGTAATTGGAGGCCAGGTTCAGGGATCGTTGGCGGAAGAAGGCCATCACCACGTCGAGGATCCTCGTAAAACCCCACGGACTGATATTGAGGCCGAAGGGAAGGGCGCAGAACTGATAACCGACTCCCCCAAAGGCAAACCGCAGGTAACTGCGAGACGACGGAAGAATCGGGACGTGAAGATAGGCGTCGGACAGATCGAGGCTGATCGCGAAGTCCATCGGTCGGACGGCCGCTCAGAGGATCCTGGCTGTCTCCATCCGGAACCGAGAGGCCGAAAAGAACTTGTTTAGCGCCGACAAGTCGATGACTGGGTGCCACTTGCCTCCTGGTTTGGGAACGAGAAAGAGGCGGCTGTAAAAAGCTGGTGAGTCCTGACACAAAACCACCTCCGTCGCTGCTATGTCGAGGAGAGCCGAAACTTCTCTGCGCAGAGCGTCCGCCTGAAAGGTGTCGAGTGGAGACTGGGTCCACATGGGGGACCTGCGAAGAGGCGGAGGGGACCGGAACGATAGCTGGAGGCCTGTAGAAACCGTGGAAAGGATCAAGGGGTCGTCTGGGAACAGCGACCTCCAATGGTCGCTGTAAGAGACAGCCGTCCACCGACTGGAGATCCAGGAACTGCCGACGGGGGCGAGAGAGGGGGCAAGTCAGCGGGCCCGGCCGCGCCCGGAACTTACGGGCGCCGCGGGACCAAGAGGGGTGGGAGGCGAGGAAGGGCTGAGGGCCTGAGGAGGGAGAGCCCTACCTCTGGCCGAACCGACTGGAAGCAAGGAGGGTCTAGAAGACCGCCGGGCACGACCCCCGGCCGGGCGGGGGCCGCGAAAGCGAGTCGCTGCAGGAGTGGAGACAGGTCTGGGCCACAGGTCCTTGGACGAGTCTTTAACTGACTGCCACGTGTCCCCGAAAAGCTGAGATCCACCTAAGGAGGCCTGTCGAAGCTGGGTCTTCACCGACTTCGGGAGATCTGCGCAGAGATGCAGAAGGGTATCTCGTCGCCAAAGATCACAATTGGCGACCACCGCCATGGCATTGGTGGAGGAGTGGTAGGCGGCCCGGTTGGGCGCTATCAGGAAGGACTGCACATCGCGGAGAGGGGACGGCACCTCCAGATCCCAAGTTCCCTCCAGGCACTGCAAAGCCGCCTGGGTAGCCAAATCCAGGAACCCTGAGCACGCCAGCAAATTTCACCCTAAGGAAGCGATCCTGTCGAGCGGACGAGGCCAAGCTTTCAAGACAAATCTGCGGCCGCCCGCCTGGACTAGGGCCGCCGTAACCACCACTGGGAGAGGGATGGCAAAGGCTTGAGAATGTCCCACGTACCAGGCCTGGCGGAAGCTCAAATTAATCCCTGCAGGCCACCGTGAGTCGGAGAAGAATCCCGCGTCGCCGAAGTTGTCTTGTCGTAACTGGTCGGAGAACGCATCTGGCAGGTTGAGGAAGAGACTTGCAGTGCTTGACGTGCCTTTGTGCGTCGACCATAGCTGAAGCCTGTCTCTTCATCGGGGGTGAAGGGGGACAGAAGTCAGGCGGGAGAAACTTCGCAAAAGCCGGGAGGCCTCATCCAAGGCGCTGATAGTCTGCGATCCGAGCGAAGGGCCGACGACGTCCAAGTAGGAGGAGGCAGACGAAAACGCTGACAGGCAGGAAGGGGATCCCACCGCCGAATCCCGCAGGAAGATGGCCGAAGCCGAATCTGTAGGATGAAGGCTGAGGACATCCGGTTCCGAAGAACTAGACCGTCCCTCTCGTGAATGCGCCGAAAGGTGCGACCGGCTCTGAGAGAGCCGCACCGCCGCGCGAGAGATAGATGGGGCCGCCCGTGACGCCCGCTGGCGGAGCGTTGCGGGGACAGAGGGACTGCGAAGGAAGTCTGTAACGAGTCACGCCTAGCCCGCTCAGGAAAAGCGGAGCGGGGAGGGGACAAAAAACGTGTATGCGGCCCCCGCTCCAAGGCCTCGGAGCGTGGGGGATGCGCTGTGATGTCACACCGTGCCCGCCTGGTCGGAACGGGGCGGGGGGGGGGGGGTGGGGGGGGGGGGGGGGACATTCTAGAGTCACGCCAAGCCCGCTCAGGAAAAGCGAAGCGGGGAGGGGACAATTCATGAACACGTGGCCCCAGCTCAGGCGCCTCTGAGCGAGGGGGACGTGTGTCAGAGTCACACCATGCCCGCCTGGTCGGAACGGGGCCGGGGGGGGGGGGACGACTGCCTATGGTCTCGCCAAGCCCGCTCAGGCGAAGCGAAGCGGGGAGGGGACAATTTCTGAGCACGCGACACCCGCTCAGACGCCTCGGAGCGTGGGGGATGAGTGTCAACTTCACCCTTGGCCCGCCCAGACGAGACCGGGCGGGGGAGGGACGAAAGCGAAGCTGGCCCAGCCCGCTCGGAATTAACCGAAGGAGGGGGCAGCACTGCTAAGGGCCTCAAGTCACGCTCCGACGCCTCGGAGCGTGAAAGAGAACCTCTCTTAGTACGTTTCCTCTCATTCTTACTACGCTTGCGTTCTTTCAACCGCACCCGCTCAGGAGACCCAGAGCGGGGGGTGGCTGACGAACGCTCCGCTCAGCTAGACTGCTCGCTCGAAGCAGAGCGGGGGGTGAGCGAACCCGATGGGCTCAAACCATGCGCTGCCGAAGCAGAGCGTGGGGAGCGCGACTCCGAAACTCGCCTACCCTGCTCCGAAGACTCGGAGTGGGGAGGGCGAACCTGTGAGGTAAAAGTGCAAGAAAGGGACTTACCTGAGGGCCGGACAGCCCGAACGACGGAGCGGCGCGGTGCCCGAGGAGCCAACGTAGCGACGACTACCTGTGGAGGATTCCGGGGAGACTGAAGCGTCCGGGAGTGCCGGTCGCGCCTGTAGAAGTCCCACATCTGCGACCACCGGTCTTCCATCCACTCGTCACACACGTCACAAGTCCTGTCCAATGAACAGCCCGATCACGGCAAGCAGGCGTCGTGGGCGTCGGAGGGCCACTGTCTGAAAGTCCCCGCAAATACGGCAAGACTTCAACACAGGAGTAGCCATAGCGTCACTTATAAACCCGTACGAAGGCTAAAAGTCAAGTCGCACTCCTACAAAGTTCACAAAGTCACGTGCGGAAGCCAACCACAAGGTCACTGGCGAAGCTCACTGAAAGTCAAAGCAGGTCCGAACCGGACGGCGCTCAGTTCAAACACAGTAGTCCACAAACTACGAGTAGGAGAGAAGTCAACGAAGTAGAGAGTCCAAGGCTATGAAAAACCCTCAAAGCGAAGGCCAAAAAACTATCAAACTCTGGTAGAAAAAAGTTTCCGAACGGAGTAAGGCAAAAAACTCAACCGTCCACGGTCGAGCTATGAGTGAAACTGACAGGGTCGCCCTACGAATGCCGGGATAGGGTAGTAAGGGGAGGCCACCCGGGGCCCCGGTGCGTGGATCCCCGGTGTCTCCTCCCCAGTTGTGTGGGTTACACAACTTTTTGGCTGAAATCTATCTATAGGCAATTGAGTGTATTCCAGATAGTAATGCCATCTGTAATGTATTTTGAAAAAACAAACAGGAAAGCAATAAGCATCACACTATATCCTCTGCCTCCTTTACATATCCGGAAAAATTGTATAATAAAATTATGGCACCTATAACAAACAAGCAAACAATGGCCAAAAATTGGCACAGATAATTCCAGCAAGCATGTAGCACTGGGAAAATGAAGTGTAGACTCCTCCATGGCAGTCTACTATTAATGCCTGCCTCAATCTGACCTCTTCCTCTGCACTATGGCATACAGGCGTAATCTGCTAGTTGATTACATGCATAGCAGGGTAATAGGACATCTCTGAGAAGGGGGCAAAAACAAAACTGACCATTTCATACTTCACTGATGAAAACATGCTAACACCACACAACCGCAAGAGGCTATGAACATCATGATCCCCCGCAGATGCGGGGGATCATGATGTTCATGGCCTCTTGCTGTCCCCATTTATATCCATGTGCATTGCTTGGAGAGATGGGCAGCATTGAATCTGCAATGGTTTCACAAAGTTGTGCTTGCTGGCAGTGATGCAGTTACAGTGTGCAACTTGAACAAAGGGAAAGAACTGCAAGACTACTCACATATTTGCCGAAGAAAGATCGGTTGTCTCCCTGTTGCCCCTTAGTCCGTTCCATGTCGTCTCGCTTCATCTTCTCAATGTAGGTCTGTGTGTCTGGTCTGCAGAAAGAAACAAAAGCCAGTATGAGAAACAGCTGTCTAGTGCACTATCACACATATGCTGCAGTCCACATTGTCTACACAGGGGTGGTGCACTGGTGTTTTCAATTGTGTGTGCGTGCGTGTAAAAATGATTATGACAGGGAACAAATTTTATGCATGACACTTTTAGGTCTATTTGTCTTCTTTTTCTTCCAAGACTTTTTTCTTTCCTGAGTTAATTCTTAAACTTCCAGAACTAAATGACTTCCATTCTATAGAATGGAAGTCATTTAATTCTGGGAGTTATGAGTTAAAAAGCGTGCATACATTACACAATGCTACCTTGTCACCACAGCTTTCGATTCAAATCTGATCTACTATCTACTTCTAGAACAATCACAGGCCGATTCACAATAAACACCTGAACGATGAGGGCACCAGGGAACAGAAGATCACCTTGGAAGAAGAAGGGAAAGCACTGACTGGTAGGAAAGCTGCAAACATGTTTGCACAGATCTATGCGAAAGAAAGTGACATCACTGTCCCACGAATGCTTGCGAAAGAAATCAGACAGGAAGAAAGAGAGAGAACAAGAGATGTGAACATCCATGATGCAATGAAGAAGGACATCACCCTTCCAGAATTGAAGATGGCCATCAAACAGCTGAAGAAGAAAAAATCTCCAGGTCCAGACAGCATCTCAAACGAGATGTTACAACACCTTGGCAACACTGCCTTAATGAAGCTACTGGACATCTTTAACCACAGCTGGAGAGGAGGACAGGTACCCCAGTGCTGGAAGGAAGCCAGGATGATCCCAATTTTGAAGAAAGGGAAGAATAAGTTCAAAGCCCTGAGTTATCGCCCCGTCAGCCTGACAAGTTGTGTGTGCAAGACCATGGAGCGCATCATCAACAAGCGCCTGCAGTGGTACCTGGACTCTGAGAGCATTATCGTGCCAGAGCAAGCTGGCTTCAGAAGCTATAAGAGTACAGAAGACCAGACAACACACCTTGCACAGGTCATAGAAGATGCCTTTCAAGATCAGAAGGTGACATTAGCTGCCTTCATTGACCTACAGAAGGCTTTCGACAAGGTGTGGAAGGATGGTCTCCTTGTGAAACTCCTTCGCAGTGGCATCCAAGGGAATATGTACCGGTGGACCAAGTCATACCTGCACAATCGCAGAGCCCGTGTGACAGTGGATGGGTACTGTGGCCAAAAAGTGCTGTTGCGTCAGGGGGTGCCACAGGGGGGAGTCCTGTCACCGACACTGTTCATACTTTTCATCAACGACCTTGTGCCAGAGCTACCAAAAGGAGTACACGCAGCCCTGTACGCAGACGACCTGGTACTCTGGTGCACAGAAGAGTATGCAACAACTGCTACATACAGGATGCAGCTAGCCCTGGACAGGCTGACAGACTGGACCAACAACTGGTGTGTGACCATCAACACAGAAAAATGAATTTTTCAATTAAAATGCATTTTTTTGAAAAATACTTACCGATGGTATTACACTTAGGAAATGGCTCTTAGCTAGCCTAATTTTAGCCAAATTTTGGTTGTGTCCGTATAAGGGGGGTGTTGGCAGGAGTGGGGCGCCATAGACCATGCCCAACCCGAATAGCCTCCCCTTACTCACATCCGGTACAAGATTACCCAGCATACCCCAGTTTAGTTCTTAGCGAACTGCGGCAAGCGGGGCCGGAGGGAGGGACCTTCAAGTAATACCATCGGTAAGTATTTTTCAAAAAAATGCATTTTAATTGAAAAATTTATTTGTTTTCTCAAAACACATTACCGATGGTATTAAACTTAGGAAGAATCCCAAAGAGGAGGTGGGTGCCGCTATAGCGCCCCTACTGCCAACAACATTGCCCACAAACTCGCCCTCCTGCAGCACACTCCCGATAATTTTAGCTAAGATACCTGCGGCGCCTAGGGCGCCGGGAGGGAGTGTTGCGCTGCTGCGGTGCCTCCCACCAGCGAGAGGATCTGTCGCTGGGAGGAGAGGTCCCTCAGGTAGAAGCGGGTGAAAGTGGACTCCGCTCGCCATCTCATAGCCGCCACAAGTCTTTGACTGCACCGGTGCTGTCGCAGCGGAACTTGCGGCCATGGCTCTGACCTCGTGCGCCTCGATGTTCAACATGTGGCATCAACAGGTCAACGTCCTGGAAGGCCGGGCGGATAACTCCCCGGAACCAGGAGGAGCAGGTCTGGGCTGAGATATCACGTCTACCTGTGGACAGAGGGAGAAAACAGGTGTGTGCGTCCCCTGCGCCAGCTTGGTCCGGCGCAGGTACACACGGAAGACTCTCACCGGTTCCTATTGTCTGGTCTACTGAGTGGAATCTGACACTCGTACGGGCGGACAGACATAGACTGTAGGGCAGCCAAGGCGATCACGACTTGGCCCTGAAGGCTGGTACCGTTAGTAGTTGCACGGCGCCTTCCGTCCGTAACTGCCAGCCATCTGTGTGTGTGTGACAACAGCGCGTACGGATACTGACCCTGGAAGAGGTAAGGCTGTCCCCGGGTTTTGAAGTCTGTTCTCCCGGGTGGCGTCCAAACACGCGCAGGGCGAAACAACTGTCGCCGTCATGTAGGCCGCGTCTCGTCCAGGCAGATGTTTCAGGTAGCTGTAGCATGAACCGGTCGACTGGCACTGCCAGCCACCCGGGTGTGTGGACAGCGTGCATAGTACTGAGCCTGGAGGTTGAGTCAAGGACTGCCCTGAAGCTCTCCTCCTTGAAACATCCGTCAGGCGCGTCATGTGCCGGGTTCCAACAGATGAGGTTGAGATCCCGTAAGCCCCCAAGGTAGAACTTGGTCCCTGCTCAGCACAGCTGGGCATTCCAAAGCGAAGGGAGCCTCTGC
Organism: Semisulcospira habei; assembly: GCA_036245525.1. Taxonomy (NCBI): domain Eukaryota; kingdom Metazoa; phylum Mollusca; class Gastropoda; family Semisulcospiridae; genus Semisulcospira; species Semisulcospira habei. The sequence goes on from BTPG01000006.1 coordinate 92,905,415, forward strand.
AGGAGTCGGTTTTGCAGCTACCCGGGTCTGATGAGCGAAATCGCCTGTAGGAGTCGGCGATCATGGTTAGATAGTCCTGAACGGTGAAAGGGGGGCCGTCCTTAGGAGATGAAAAACCCCGAGGAAGCACCCTGCCAGCTGGGGCTTCGTCAAGTTCGGAAGGAAGAAGGTTGTCGTCATTCCCGTCACACAGCGCTCGTCATCTACCCTCGCAACTCGACTGGTTGAGGGTCTGCGGGTTGTCTCGGTAGCACCCATGGCCGCCGTAGGAAGCCTCTGTGGAAGAGGGCTTGCTGCCCAATCTCCGGGTGCGCACCTACATCCACCAACATGCAACACAAGTAATGGCGGACAACCAAGCGTATAACTCGGCATTCAATCTCGATGGCGAGCAGTGAAGTTGGAAGATCTGGCCACAGCGACGCCTCCCCGCGCGGCAGGCCTCCCGCGCACTAGCCTCTCCCAATTACGCCGTCCTTCTCAAAGCAGAAGAGGTGTCAGGTTGAACGGTGATCCCCTAGCAAGTCATCCGTCCGAAGAGAGCTGAAGAAGATACTGAGAGTCCCTCCTACACTGCCCTGCTCCCGTCTACTGGGAGTCCCCTCGAACAGGACGACCACGCACTCCATCTTCGACGGAATCCCCGCGAAGAAAACACGTAGTACCTGTCCCGTAGCGTAGGCCCTCTAGTCGACAGCGAAGTGGGCATGATCCCAGCCTACCGCCCGGCTTGCCAACTGGTTACGACTTCGAAAACTCGAGTTGTCCCAGGTCCTGGAGACGCACCGCTGCTCTCAGGTCTTTGTCTGGCATCTGCCAAGATGACGAGGCACTTGTGTAGAGTCGAAGGACGAAGATCGTGCTCCAATCCACCGTCTAGTGTAAGAGCTGCGTCGACCATACTGCCACAGGCCCGAGCGCAACGACCTCTCAGGAACTAATTCCTGCCAAATTGTCCCGTCTAACTCCCGGTACTTGCGCCCCCGGCCGCAGGATCCACAGCGCCGAATGGGTAACTTCACAAAGGCACAACCGAGGGCAAGTCCATCCGCTCCGGTCCGGCGCCGCAGCCTGCCGGAACTCCAAGTCGCCTCCACCCAGGGAAGCGAACATTTCCGCTAGGTCCCGAAGCTGTCGTCTAAGGAGGCGAGAAGGGTGCATGGTCACCGCTGACTACGGCCAGGCCCAAGCGAAGAGTAGCACCCCGTCGTGAGAATGATGCGACTAGCAGCAACTCATCTCAGCCGGAGCTAAATCTGAACTGTGTGCATACCCCCGATGAAGACGGCGCCCGCCGTGAAGACTGTCGGACCAGTCCTCCACCCGCGCTGACCTCTATCCCTCGCTCGCCTGGAGTATGCTGCCACGGACATTCTCAGTACTGTGCCGTTGGCGTCACAACGTCGCCTCCGTCTCTCGGATGTAAGTCACCCAATCCAGTGCAGCAGACGAACCGCGCCTCCGTGGAAGAGGGGTCCCTGCCAATCCCGTCTGACGGTCCCCAGTGTTCTAAGAAGACTGCTACATCCGGCGGTGCAAGCAGCGTGAATCAGCTGAGCAACAGTCCTTGTAAGCCTCCTTGTCAGACTGCCCAGGGGGCCAAGAAGTTCTCCACTGCGCGGTGCCCTGCGTGGCCGACTCTCCCACTCGGTCGCGCGTAATCGTTTAGGACGGACGCCGCAACCGTCGGCAGCGGAAGAAGTAGGATCAAGCTGAAGCCACCAGCGCCTCCCCCGGCGCCCTGAAGTGGAGACAGAAGCCAACCAGGAGGGGAAGGGACTTGAAATGCTTGGACACGATGAGGGGACCTGCTTCGTCCCAGGCCCGAGTAGACTCTCCTGAAATCCCCGCAGTAGACGGCGATCGCAAGACCTCTCGGAACTGCGAGCGTAGCGATGTAGAGAAGCTATCCTCGTCCAGCCACAGCGAATGACGTCCTCTGGCGTCCAGCGGGAACCATCTGTCCCGCACGCAGGAGAAGGGAAGTCCAACCCCTCCGCAGTCCGGGGAATTCCGGCCGGCGGCGATCCAACGAAGGCGGACCCCGCACTTGGAAGGAACAACGTAGTCTCAGGGGGCCGCTCCCCCGAACGGTGGCGATAATTCGGAGCACCTGTCTTTCCCTTGCGTAGCGCGCCAAGGAACTGGGACGTCGTCTCCTGTTCCTCTCCTACCCCTGGTTTCTGTGAGGTGAGCACCTGCTTCCGAAGGGGAACTGAAGATCGTGAGCGAATGCCGGAACCCGGATCCCATCGTGAGGTCGTCTCTTCTGCACTGCATCTAGAGCGCTCTCGTCTGCATGGTCGGGGCGAGGCGTGGCCCAACATCACTGAGCCGGGATCTTGTAGTGCGAAGTGTAGCGGTCCTGTAGCCCTTGCGGTCGCCACAAGCCCTAGAAAGCCGGTGAATAGCCTGGGCGAGGGCGCCCAACCTAATAATAACAAAAAATAAATTAATCAATGCTTAATGCATGAGTACTATTTGATTGTAATTGCCCTTAAGGGATAATCAAGTTATTTAATTAAATTAAAATATGAGAGACAGAATACCCCTCTGTTTTCTCGTCTCCATTTCCGAACTAAGTAATCGGTTTAGAGGTTCCAGGAATCCAACCTTCTAAGGAGAAGAGGTGTTGCGTCCCAGCGGCCCGGCGAACCGCTGGGAAAGCAGCCTTTTAACCCCCGTGTCGCACCCCGATAAACGTACATACTCATACGTGTTCGCTACCGCACCAACATGCTCTCACAGACACTAGTCACTGTCCTGAGAAGCCGAGCAGTTGCTACTGCATGTCCTGTTTATGAATTGTCGTCTGGCCCGGGACTGGAAGCGTCGTAGGTTCGGTAGCCGACGCCAGCCCTCCGCAGTCAGCGACTACAAGCTCACTGGGCCGGGACGCCTAGGTCACTGCCGTTGACATGGGTCCCACCTTGTTGCTCTGTCCACCTGTTGCTAGTCCACTCTGGCCTGCGGAAGGACAGTGGAGTGGGCAACTCTCGAGGCCGGGTCCCGTGAGAGTACGGGTACAGGGCCGGCGGAAGAATCATTGGTTTAGCCATTCAAGTAGAGGTTGTCAGGTACCTCTCCTGCTGACAAGAGTCCAGAACAAGGTATCGTGTGCGTTACTGGTCCGGGACAACGTCACTGACACTGACTTGGGTTCCACCTTATTACTCTTGGGCGTCTCTGTCCGGCGATCTCTGATAGACGTCATACTCTCTCTGTGGGACAGCAAGTCACTGCTTCTGACTTGGGTCCCCTTTGTGACTCTTGGGCGGCTCTGTCAGGCGAGCTCTGATAGACGCCGAACGCTCTCTGAGTGACAACTTGCCGACCCGTTTACCCCCTGGGTGCAGTCAGTGTATTTTGAACTGACTAATAGTGTACTTTGGACTCACATGTGTATTTATGCACAAGCCAGTGAGTTGTCAGTTTCTCCAAAATGTGTATTTTGTGTATAAACGTGTATATGTATGTGTACCCCAAAGCAAAATTGTGTACTTCAATACGCCGAATGTGTATGGTAAACAGGTCTGAACAACCAAGCCACTAAGGTAGCAACCCAATTTAGTAATTTTTTAGGTAAATACCCCTTGTCAATAGACAAACAACAGAGAATCAGCCACTACTTATCTCTTTTGTAGAAGGGATGTGGCAACCAAGCCACTGCTTCCGTGTCCACGATCCCCGATAGGCGTCGCACGCTCTCTGTGGGACAGCAAGGCCACTGCTTGTGCCTTGGGTCCCACCTTGTAACTGTCAGGCGTCCCTGCCCGGTATCTGATAGGCGTGGAACGCTCTCTGTGGGGCAACAAAGCCACTGCTCTGACTTGGGTCCCACCTTGTCACTGCCAGGTGTCACTGCCCGGCGATCTGATAGGCGTGGTACGCTCTCTGTGGGACAACAAAGTCCCTGCTTCTGACTTGGGTCCCACCTTGTTAGCTCGGACATCAGTGCCCGGCGACCTCTGATAGACGTCGTACGCTCTGTGTGGGACAACGAAGTCCCCGCTTCTGACTTGGGTTCCACCTTGTTAATCTCGGACATCAGTGCCCGGCGATCTCTGATAGGCGTCGTACGCTCTCTGTGGGACAACGAAGTCCCTTTGTAACCTCTAGACTTCTCTGACAGGCGCTCTCTGGCAGGCTTTGTACGTTCTCTGTGGGGCAACAAAGTCTCTGTTCCGGACTTGGCACCCACCTTCTTACATTCGGTCGTCTCTGCCAGGTTACTACTGCCAGGCCTGGAATGGTCTCTGCGGGACAACGAAGTCCCTATTACTGACATGGGTCCCACCTTTGGACCTCCGGTCGTCTCAGTCAGGTTACTTCTGCTAGGCCTGGAATGGTCTCTGCGGGACAACGAAGTCCCTATTACTGACATGGGTCCCACCTTCGGACCTCCGGTCGTCTCAGTCAGGTTACTTCTGCTAGGCCTGGAATGGTCTCTGCGGGACAACGAAGTCCCTATTACTGACATGGGTCCCACCTTCGGACCTCCGGTCGTCTCAGTCAGGTTACTTCTGCTAGGCCTGGAATGGTCTCTGCGGGACAACGAAGTCCCTATTACTGACATGGGTCCCACCTTCGGACCTCCGGTCGTCTCAGTCAGGTTACTTCTGCTAGGCCTGGAATGGTCTCTGCGGGACAACGAAGTCCCTGTTACTGACTTGGTTCTCTCCTTATCGTTGGTCGTCACGGTCGGCCGGTCTTGTATAGGCCTCGGACGTTCCCTGCAGTAAAAGCGCCACAGGTCTGAGCACTCTTCCTCCGGCCATGAGGCGCAGACATCACAGGTATGGGTTGAATCACAACCGGAGCAGGGTAGGCAAAACTCGTGTTCGTCCGAGGGCCATTGGAAATCACGACACCTCGTGCAGGTCCGAACCTTGTATCTGGAACAAGATAGCATAATGAAGGACGAGCGAGCGTGGCCTCTAAGGCCACGCAATAAAAGACCGCCCGCGAAATGTATCGATCCTACTCGAAAAACGAACCGAGTGCACCGCACGTGCCGACGCTCTTTCCCACCCAGAGCGCCGGTCGAGGGCATGCACCGAGATATTACCTGTCCATGTCAGGAAAGGAGTCAACCCACGTCTCTCCAGCGAAGCGAAGACCCCGATGCAAAGGCAGCTCGCCGCTAAGTCCGACCGGCCGGCAGAAAAGTCAAAGCCGCGCTTAGGCAAGGCTCAGTCCCCACTGCAAAGTTCCCGTCACCAGAAACCGCCAGGCTCGGTGAAGAAAAGGCACAGGCGAAGACTAGTAGCCGCTGAGTGCAGAAGCAAGGCATCCAAAGTCGAAAACGACCGGTCAAATCTGAACGGAGCTCGAAGCGAACACAACCGAACTCGGCCAGCTAAGAACTAAAACTGGGGTATGCTGGGTAATCTTGTACCGGATGTGAGTAAGGGGAGGCTATTCGGGTTGGGCATGGTCTATGGCGCCCCACTCCTGCCAACACCCCCCTTATACGGACACAACCAAAATTTGGCTAAAATTAGGCTAGCTAAGAGCCATTTCCTAAGTGTAATACCATCGGTAATGTGTTTTGAGAAAACAAATCATCAGCCACACTCTTCTCTCTCTCCAACAAGGCAAAGGCTGGCAACCTAACACTGGGCAACACCCCGCTGCGGTATGAAGACCAACAGACATACCTGGGAGTCACCCTTGACAAGAGGCTGACGTGGAAGCCGCACATTTGGAATGCAGAAGCGAAAGCTAGAAGAAAGCTGAACATCATGAAAAAACTGGCTGGAACACAATGGGGAGCCAATGAAAAGATCCTCAAAAATGTATATCAAGGCACAGTGAGACCACACCTTGAGTACGGATCTAATGCATGGTTGACGGCAGCCCAGTCACACCAGCAGACCATTGACAGAGTTCAGAACCAGGCACTGCGTATCATCACCGGCGCAATGAGATCCACACCAATTGAAAAGATGGAAGAGACAACAGGCATCCCACCCCTGCGCATGAGAAGAGATTGCAAAGCCTTGATACAGTCCACAAAGGTCAAGTCTTCCAAAGACCATCCTATGAACGCTAGGATGAAACAACCAACCAAAGGGAGACTGAAAAGATCAAGCTTTGTGAAGGAGATGAGAGCACTGCAGAGAAAACACCAGGCAAAGCTGCCTGCGCAGGTAGAGGCTCTGAATCCTGCTAGCGACCTTCCACCTTGGGAAAGTAAGCCAGAAAACATCACCATCTCTTCCACGGTACCCTACATCACCACCAGAGATGAGCACAGCACTGTGAGCAAGAAAGCCCTGACACTGGCCATGCTCGAAGAAAAGTATCCCCAGGAAGCATGGATACGGGCATACACCGATGGATCAGCCACAGATGCAGTTCAGGATGGAGGGGCTGGGGTGTACATTCAGTACCCAAACGGAAAATGGCAGGCAGAGGCAGTACCAACAGGCCTTCACTGCACAAATTACAGAGCTGAGGTGGAAGCCCTAGTCCGCGCAGCTAACACCCTTAGTGGCACTGCAGACCCTGATGCCCAGATTGTCTTCCTTACTGATGCCATGTCTGTCCTTGAGGCAGCAACAGCAAGCAAACTGCCACGTCTACAAGAGGCACTGCAAAACATCAAGTGCACCAGACTGGTGCTGCAGTGGATCCCTTCACACTGTGGCATCTACGGCAATGAAGAAGCTGACAGAATGGCAAAAGTGGGCGCAGAGAAAGAACAAGATGAAAATGGAGTCAGCTTCACAGAGATGAAGACCATCATTAAGTCTGTGTACAGACCACCACAACGGCCCCTAGACAGTTACCATCAGCTGTCCAGACAAGAGCAGGTGACCATCTTTCGTCTGAGGACCGGGCACAACCGACTCAATTTCCACCTGCACAGACGCTTCCACCTCGTGCCATCTCCCCTGTGCCCTTGTGGAGAAGCAGAGCAGACCACAGAGCACATCCTCCAGGACTGTGGGAACCACCAGCCGCTGAGGGAGGAGATATGGCCGAAGCCCGCCACTCTACAAGAGAAACTGTACAGGCCTGTGGAGGCGCTACAGAAGACCACAGATTTCATTTTGAGAGCCAAACTCCAAGTGTGACGGCGTTCGAGAAGAAGAAGAAGAAGACCACCAACCAGTGTGTAGCTGACCTATCACTGACCCTCAGCGCAAATAAAAGGATGCATGCATTTACCTAGACATCACCCTAAAATGTATGACGGGGAAGTGGCGCAGTGGTTAAGGCGTCTACCTCCAATGCCAAAGGTGCGAGGTTCAATACCGGGTTCCGGCGTTGGATTTTTCTCCTCTGGTAAGTGTCACCGTCTGGGCAGTGGGCAGATGTTCACATCTGCACGGGACATAGACGACCCCGGCCCCCACGAGTCCCCTGCTGCCTTGCAGGCTTGGCCGCGGAAAGGCTAAGGGAGGAAACCCCTGACATCAAAGCCCCCGTGTCTCCGGGGAAGGCTTTTGAGCCAGAGACTAAGACAAGGACAGTCTGATATAAAACCTACGACCCGACGACCTCGATGCCACCGTCCCAGCTTGCTAGGCCATGGCAAACGAACCAAGGGTTTAAAGGGTGGGGCCAGTACTGCGCACACTGCACTCCACCAAAAAGCTCCACCGCGCAGGCTTTAGGAAACGCCCACGGACTATGGACGACAAAGTCATCATCCTTGGCGACTTCAACGCCAGAGTGGGCCAGGACTCTGAAGCCTGGAAAGGAGTCCTCGGCAAGCATGGCGTTGGAAACTGCAATGACAATGGTCGCCTACTGTTGGAGCTCTGTGCAGAGCAGCAACTTGTCATCACCAACACTACTTTCCAGCAAAAAGACAGTCGAAAGACCACCTGGATGCATCCTCGCTCCAAGCACTGGCACCTTATCGACTATGTCCTAGTGCGTCAGAGGGACCGCAGTGATGTCCTCCTCACCAGAGTGATGCCCAGCGCAGAGTGCCACACTGACCACCGCCTTGTTCGCTGCAAACTCAGGCTCCGCCTCAAGCTGAAACCCAAGAAAGGGGGCCCCCCCAAGAAAAAGCTTGATGTTGCCAGCCTTCAGCGTGACGACAAGAAAGCTGCCCTTCAGGCCGATTTACAGCGCATGCTCAAAGACACAGTTGATCCAGCAGACTCCTCCCCTGAAACACTCTGGGAACAACTGAAAACTGCTATTGTAAAATCTTCTGTGGAAGTCTTGGGCTTTGCTAGAAAGAGGAACAAAGACTGGTTTGACGAAAACGATGTAGAGATCCAGGAACTTCTAGCAAAAAAAAGAGCCGCCCACCAGGCCCACCTAGCCCAGCCTTCCTGCCCTGTGAAGAAGTCTGCCTTCCGCCTCATCTGCAGCAGTCTCCAGCTCAAGCTTAGAGAGCTCCAGAACGAGTGGTGGTCCAGACTCGCACAGAGGACCCAGCTCTGCGCTGACAACGGTGACTACAGGGGCTTCTACGAAGCACTGAAAGCAGTGTATGGCCCTAGGCACCTGGTACAAAGTCCCCTGCGAAGCGCTGATGGACAGGCACTCTTCACAGATAATACCTCCATCTTGAACCGCTGGTCGGAATACTTTCAGGACCTCTTCGGCGCTGAGCGCACTGTTCAAGAAACAGTCATCCTCCAAATCCCACACCTTCCACTAAAAGTTGAATTGGACGAACCGCCCACCGCCGAAGAGACCCTCACAGCCATCCACCAGCTCAAGAGTGGCAAAGCAGCAGGCATTGACGGAATCCCGCCAGAGATCTGGAAACATGGAGGCCCAGCACTGCACAACAAGCTCCATGACCTCTTTCTCTGCTGCTGGGAAAAAGGAACACTACCAAAGGATCTCCATGATGCAGTCATCATCACCCTGTACAAGAACAAAGGAGAGAAGTCTGCCTGCTCAAATTATCGTGGAATTACCCTGCTGTCCATTGCCGGGAAAATTCTCGCAAGGTTGCTCCTGAATCGGCTGGTACCTGCCATCGCTGAAGACCACCTCCCAGAGGGCCAGTGTGGCTTCAGAGCCAACAGGAGTACCACCGACATGGTCTTTGTGCTGAGACAGCTTCAGGAGAAGTGCCGCGAGCAGAACAAAGGGCTGTACGTAACGTTTGTCGACCTAACAAAAGCGTTTGACACTGTGAGCAGGCAAGGTATGTGGCAGATCCTGGAGCGACTAGGCTGTCCCCCAAAGTTCCTCAACATGATCGTCCAGCTCCACGAGGACCAGCAAGGCCAGGTCAGACTAAACAGTGACCTCTCAGAACCATTCCCCATTCGCAACGGCGTGAAGCAAGGCTGCGTGCTGGCACCGACCCTCTTCACCATCTTCTTCAGCATGATGTTGAAGCAGGCCACAGTGGACCTCGACGATGACGACGCAGTGTACATCAGGTACCGTCTCGATGGCAACCTGTTCAACCTCAGACGACTGCAGGCCCACACGAAAACCCTAGACCAACTGATTTGTGAGCTGCTCTTTGCTGATGACGCTGCCCTCGTTGCACACACAGAGAGAGCCTTGCAGCGCATTACGTCCTGCTTCGCAGATGCCGCCCAGCTCTTTGGACTTGAGGTCAGTCTGAAAAAGACAGAGGTCCTTCATCAGCCGGCACCCAAGGAAGAGCATCGCCCTCCCCACATCACCATCGGCGAGTCCGAACTGAAGTCTGTACACCAGTTTACCTACCTTGGCTGCATCATCACGTCAGACGCCAAGCTGGACAAGGAGCTGGACAACAGGCTGGCAAAAGCGAACAGTGCTTTCGGGCGACTATTCAAGCGGGTGTGGCACAATCAACAGCTGAAAAAAGGCACCAAGATCAGCGTGTACAGAGCTGTCGTCCTCACCACCCTGCTGTACGGTTCCGAGTCCTGGGCCCTCTACCGCAGCCAACTACGACTCCTCGAACGCTTTCACCAGCGCTGCCTGCGTACCATCCTGGGCATTCACTGGAGTGACTATGTCACCAACGTCGAGGTCCTTGAACAGGCGGAAACTGTGAGCATCGAGGCTTTGCTGCTGCGGACACAGCTTCGCTGGGCGGGGCACGTCTCCAGGATGGAGGATCATCGCCTACCCAAGATCACTCTGTTCGGCGAGCTCGCCACTGGACACCGAGACAGAGGGGCACCAAAGAAGAGATACAAAGACGGTCTCAAGAAGTCACTTAGTGCCTGCCAAATCGACCACCGCCAGTGGTCTTCGCTTGCTGCGGACCGTGACACCTGGTGCTCCACCATTCACAAGGCAGCTGTCTCCTTTGAGGACTCTCGCAGAGCTAACCTTAAGGACAAGCGGCTCAGAAGAAAAAACAGAGCTGTCGTAACTCAGAACCCTGACCAGACCTTCCCCTGCAGCCACTGCGGTCGAACCTGCCTGTCCCGGATTGGCCTCCGCAGCCACGAAAATGCCTGCAGACGACGTGGGCAAGCCCTATAGAATCTTCGTTCGCGAAGTCAAGCCAAGAGAGACCCTAAAATGTGTAAGGCCTCCCATAAACGCATGATGTATGCAGCAACCAAAGAAAAAAAAAAGCAATAATCACAACCCCTGTCAATGCCAGCAGTGTTTTGTGTTTATCTTTCTTCTGGAAAAAGTTGACAGCAAAAAGTCGATTCATGAAGCTACAGAAATGAAATGCACATCTCAGAAACACAAACATTGACTTCCAAGTAAGTATGAGTTCTTAGGCTGATGAGGGCCTTTGATGGCTTGCGCAGGACTGTGCTCAGGCCAGCTAAGGCTAACATTGGCCAAATATCCTCCTGCTCAGCAGGCGCTAATTCTACTCACACTGGGCCAGCCACTGTTTGCACGACCTCCACGGTTGTTTTCCAGTCAGTGAGGTTTGATGAGCTGACGATATCCCCTGTGCAAGAGCCTGGGGATGTGTGAATGGACACACCCAGCACTTCTCCCGTCTGGTCAAAGTTGACAGTCAGTCGGTCATTCAGTCCCGACTCGTACACTGCACACTGTAAATAAATAAATGAAAATGATAGCACTGATAGAAACGGCTGATTAACTCATTCAGTGTGCCCCACATCAATAGCTGCATAAGTGTCATAGAGCCCTGCCACGAGCAATGCTATAGGACACTTTCGCAGCTACTGATGCGAGACGAATTGAATTATTTAACCCTTTTAGCCCCAGGACCCTGCAGCAGGAGATGGTTTGATTATGATAATTCAAGGGTAGTGTTAGGTGAGCCTGGCACCTTCAGGCGCCAAGCTCATCTGGCACTACCCTTGAATTATCATGATCAATCCATCTCCTACAACTGGTACATAGTCGTTGGGCAACACCTCTAAAATTTGAAAAATGGGACCTTGGGCCTAAAAGGGTTAAGTCCTGATTTGACTCCTTTGTGCATGCAGTCGCCAGTATTGTGTATCTAGAATCAGTGGCTGCATATATACAAAGACGTTAGTCATTGTCTAAAGCGTGTGCATGTGTGTGCGAGTTGTGAGTGCGTGCTTAGAGTTATAATTATTATAAGATAAGCGCATTATAAATACCGTAATTATTATTATTATTTTTGTTAATTCAAGTGCTACTTGCAGAATGTTTGGTGAAATTACTGTAAATATTCAACTATTCAAATTTCAAATGCAAGATGATTTTGATGGGGTTTTTTTTAGTCCTAAAACAAAACATTTCTGTTCATTTTCAAAACAACACTGAAATTGTACACTACAGTCCTGGCCACCGCATTAGGGTTCAATGTAATCAGACAATATTAATAAAGTCTTACCGCTTTTGTAAAGGTAGAAACATAACCGTTCACATCTGGGCTGCCTCCCTTAGTCAGTGGGATACGCAGTCTGTACATCCCATTTTCTGCTGCAAGTTTCTGCAAGACAATACCATGTACCAAAAATTAACTAACACCATTATTTTAGTAAAAGGTTATCATCACTGTATCCGTAATTTATTTTTCACCCTGATAATCAGTTTTTAGGCTGGTTCTTCCAGTACAAACACCTACTGTGAAGCTGATGTTGCATTAACCTGTTTAGTGCCAGCTGCTGCAGACGCCGTTCCTGCAATATTCGTTAATTCAAGACCAGCGAAACCAATGTCAGAGGAACCCAGATTCAACGTGGTGTCAGCAAGAGGAATAGATCCTCATCAGCCCCCACAGTTGCGAGGGCTCATGAGGATCTACACCTCTTGCAGTTGGGTGGCATTTAAATGTTCTCGGAACTGAATAGGTTAAAAGTGAGACAATCCGATTAACACAGATCTCGGCCTTCAGGCAGACAATCAGTTCAAAAACATAAAAAAGCCACAAAATCAATGCCGAATGTGAAAGCCCGATGACCAATTGCAGAGGTTCTGCTTTAGAACTTAACCCCTTCTCTGTCACAGTACACTCTTTGTTGTTTCTGAAATCTATGTTCATTCAATGACCAAAGGTCAAAACCATCCAAGAAGCATCGATACAAATTGGTCTCCTCATGAGGCATAGATCCACATGAGCCCCCACATTCAGGAGGAGAGGGGCTCATGAGGATCTACACTTCTTGCAGTTGAATTGTGTACACTTTTTTTCAGCAACTGTTTTGAGATTTAACGGAACCTGCAAGAGGCACAGACCTACATGAGGCCCTTATAAGCTGCAGGGGTTCGTGAAGGTCTATGCATCTTGCAGGTGATAATTTTCCATGAGACTTACAGACAGCTGGTCCTTCTCCTGTTGTGAGAGTGGAGCAGTCTGTTGGAACTGAGCCTTGTTGCTCTTCAGAGAATGGATGACTACTGTGCCCCTCCTACTGAACAAAGGGTCCACACCTGCAAGCAAAAGGCAACAAAATGTGTGCTGATCTGCAACTTTCAACTTTACGGATACAGCCAGAATGTATAAAATCACTGACCAACACACATTTTACCTTACTGATGTACCTCACAACCCATTACATCCTGAGGTTGAAACTTTCAATGTTTAAAAGATCCCATTTGAGGTCTATGTCATACTTCATACTCACAGTTCTGGAGTCAAATCAATCATGATTGTTAATGAGTGGTGTCGGAATAGCTTGGCACCTGCAGGCGCCATGCTATTCTGATGCCACCCTTAAACTATCATGGTCAACCCACGTCCAGTTTTAGCAGGTCTGTCACTCTGTGCTTTATGGGTTAAACTTAAAGTAAATAAATACTAATTCATAATCGCAACAGGGAACAAAAGAACGGAAAGAAGCAGGCAATTATTATAATAATGACAATAACTCACAAATTGCATTTATACGATGCCTATCCCTGTTAAAAACAAGCGCCTTACAAACATAAAACAGATAACAAAACAAAAAAACATGATTCATAATTGGTTTTTAGATGTTTGAATAAAACAACAAGCATTACAAACCTGCGTCAAAACTATGTTCAACCTGTAGTGTTCTGGAGCCTTCAAAGTCATCATCAGCCTGAAAAACAGTAACCACATAATACAATACAAAACAAAGGCCACTTAATCCCCATTTTCAGTCAAACACATCAAAGGGTAACCTCAAAATATCTGCCGCTTTTCTCAAAATAAAGAGTTGGTGAACCGACATGTGTTTAAACTTCAGTGCGAATCGGAAAGCCTAACAAATTCACTACCGTTTTCTAACAGCAATGCTACAGTTAATGTATGGTGTAAGGTGTTTCATTTCTACTACTAGAATCAAGAACGCGGCCCACTGAGTGCAACTTGCACTGCAGGTCGACGTCTTGTGACACCTGCGACACATTTTTAGTTCCCCTGCTGTGTGACCGGACAGTATCTTTGCGGTCGATCGAAGGACACCGGTGAGAAACAGACCACAAATCGCATTCAGCACCTGGGTCCTTAGATCTGTTTACTAAATCCATACAAGACTTACGTCAAATCCTGCCAGGAGGGCGAGAAAAATCCCAACTAAAACCAGAACACCCATGGAGCCACAGGGCGCAGCCATGTTGGCAATATGAAAGCGGAAACAGAACCGCAATGAAAGAAGAACCAATCAGCTACAATGTAACAAATTTACTGATTACTGTAGCCAATGGTGTAGTGCCTAAGAATTTGTTAGCTGTGTATTGCTTGTTTCGATCCTGAGGGTAGCATGACAAATGATCCAAACAAGTGCCTCAACCTTTTATTAGAATGGAAGTTGAGCTGTCAGACGACATTAGAAAAGATGACATTATCTTCTATTCGGTCTTGTACTCCTCCGTGACGGTTGCCTTCGGAATGGCTGTGCTGTCAAAATTCCTAACAAATGAATTCCGATTTGGTTTTCGCTCCTTTCTTAGTCTGATTTTATTGTTTTTAGGGGAACCTCTGTGTCAGTTCTTCGTGGAAGGTCCAGGGGGATTAGTTATATTCGCTTTCGGATGTTTGTTTGTGTATAGTATCTTGCCAGCAAGCCACTTTCCAGCAAACAACAAATCTGTTCTAATAACAGGTAAACAGTAAGTAATGCACATACATGCTTACAGCACATTCCCTGATTGTGCAATTTTATGGATGTTTATGCAGTCAGTATTTACAGAACTGCAAAAGTTTTACCTTGAGTTGTAAATAGGCATTAATTTATTCGTTGCACCCACATATAGCAAGAATTAACGTTTGTTTTTACTTGTGTTTTTATTGTTTGTCAAGACTAGTTTTAAAAGTCAATGTCTTTGATTTTTTTTTTTTTTCACCATGGAAATGGAATATTTGCTTCAGATGGTAGAAAGATTATTCCATTGACATGACTCATGAATCTTTGTGCTTGAGTGTATCTCCAGTAACACAGGTAGATAATGTCAAAGCGAAATGTATAGGGCTGTGAAATGTTCATATTTGTATGTCATGTTTGCATTGCTTGATTACAGGTTGTGACAGCGGCTTTGGCCATGCATTGGTTCACAAGCTGGACAGCCTGGGCATGCGGGTGTTTGCAGGATTCCTGGACAAGGATGGGCTGGCAGCTCTGGAACTGCGCAATAAGTGTTCAGCACGGTCAGTATTCACCACAACCACAGCCTGCAGAATTTTTTTTCTGATTACATCCAGAGCATAACATTACCAGTTTTTTTAAATATCCTTTGAGGTATGCATCATAATTTTGGAGACAGATCGGCTGTAATAGTTCAAGGGTGGTGTCAAAGTAGCTTGGCGGCTATTTTTCCAACACCAATCTTGAACTATCGTGGTCGATCCACATGCTGTTGTAGCATGTCAGGGATTTATGAGCTAATGATTTGTCAGTTTATAAATGCAATAAGTCAGAAATTAATTTGGCTAATGTTAGCTGCAGTTAGATGAAGGCCATAAAATCTGGTTCAGCGAAAAAGAAACCAAGCACGAACATGGCGTAGCTTTTATCGTAAGGAAAGAGGTGGCTGGAACTGTCATCAGCTGCACCCCCGTGTCAAGCAGACTAATCTCCATCCGCATCTCCGCCCGACCGCACAACATCACTATCATTCAAGTATACGCTCCAACAGCAGATCATGATGATGAAGAATTAGAAGAATTTTACGAACAACTGGACAACATCATCAAGAAAACACCTAAGAAAGACATTCTGACTGTCCTCGGTGACTGGAATGCAAAGATCGGCCCTGACGCCTACCAACAATGGGCAGGAACAGCTGGCAAGTTTGGCCTTGGAGAAACAAACGACAGAGGCCTGCGACTTTTAGAGTTCGCACAGAGTCACCGTCTCACCGTTGCTAATACCCTCCATCCACACAAGAAGTCAAGAACAGTGACATGGCAATCGCCAGGAGGCCTGGTCCATAACCAGATTGACTTCATCTTGCTGCCTCGACAATTCAAATCCAGCGTTAACAAAGCACAAACGAGGTCCTTTCCTGGCGCTGATATTGGCAGCGACCACAACCTCGTCCTTACTAGCCTCAAGTTGAAGCTGGCATTGAAACGAGATAGCAAGAGCCCTCGCATCAGATTCGACCTCCAGAAGCTAAAAGACCCGGAAGTAGAAGAGCTCTTCCAAGCCCAGGTGGGAGGCAGATTTGCAGCCTTGGCTACTTTGGACTGTGACGTAGACACCCTTGCTGGAAATATAAAAGAGGTGTTACTTTCTACAGCAGAAGAAGTGCTGGGGAAGCAGAGGAAGCGCAAACAGCCCTGGGTCACCGATGACATCCTCGATCTCTGTGATGAGAGGAGAGCCTGGAAGAAAAAGAGAGGCCAAGACCTCACATCAGCAAACAAGTACAGACTTGTCAACAAGAAGATCAGGAAGAGGATGAAAGAAGCCAAAGAAGATTGGATTGAAGACCAGTGTTGTAGCGTGGAAGAGGGCATGGCAAACGGCAACAGCAAGAAGGCTTATGAAACGCTAAGGACCCTCACCAAGACTCAACAGCGAACAGCCACAGTCATCGAAGACAGCAGCGGCCAACTCCTTACGGAAAACACTGCTGTACTAAACAGATGGACTGAGTACTGCCGAGACTTGTATAACTACAAGGCTGAGCCAGACACCAGCATCCTCCAAAACAACCAGGCTGGGGCCAGGAAGGCTGAAGACCTGCCAGTGTTAGCTGAAGAGGTGGAAGCAGCCGTACGCGGCCTGAAGGGAGGAAAGTCTCCAGGTGTAGACAACGTACCTGCTGAACTGTTGAAACATGGAGGAGAAGTAACAACGAAGGTCCTCACTACACTCTGTCAAAAGATCTGGGAGCAAAAGAAATGGCCAGTAGAATGGACACAGTCTCTAGTGATCCCGCTCCCCAAGAAAGGAAACCTGAAACAGTGCCAGAACTACAAAACTATCAGTCTGATAAGTCACCCTAGCAAAGTAATGCTTAGAATCATTCTCAACCGCCTCAAAACTTTCGCCGAGGAACTGCTGGCAGAAGAACAGGCTGGCTTCAGAGTTGGAAGAAGCACTGTAGAGCAGATTTTCAACTGCCGCGTCCTGATCGAGAAACATCTGCAGCATCAGCGCGAACTCTACCACAACTTCATTGATTTCAGGAAAGCATTTGATCGCGTCTGGCACGACGGACTCTGGCAAGTCATGAGATCGTTCAACATAGAGGAGGGACTGATCCAAATGATAGAAGTGCTTTACAAGAACGCCTGCAGCGCGGTTCTACTTAACAATCAGTCAGGCGAGTTCTTCAGGACGACGATCGGTGTCCGTCAAGGATGCCTGCTCTCTCCTGTCCTTTTCAACATATTCCTGGAGAAGATCATGCAGGAAACCCTCCACGACCACCATACTTCAATCTCTATTGGTGGCAGATCCCTGTGCAATCTTCGATTCGCAGACGACATTGACCTCATGGCAGGCAGCAATAGTGAGCTCCAAAACCTGACAGACAAACTTTCAAGTAGCGCAGGGTCTTATGGCATGGAGATCAGTACGGATAAAAGCAAAGTGATGATCAACACCACAAGCGACAGCAGCAGCAACATTCACATGAACGGCCAGAAGCTAGAAGAGGTCAATAGCTTCAAGTACTTGGGAGCCACCCTGTCCAAAGACGGTAGTTGCATAGCAGAGATCCGTATCAGGATAGGTACAGCAACATCCGCAATGGCCAGGCTGGACAGGATATGGCGAAGTAACTCCATCAGCTTCACCATCAAGTACAGGCTTTACAAGTCCCTCGTAGTGTCTATTCTACTCTACGGCTGTGAGACTTGGACACTGCTTGCAGACTCAGAAAAGAAAATCCAGGCCTTTGAGAACAAGTGCCTTAGGAAGTTGCTCCGCATCTCGTACCGCGAGCACAAGACCAACGAATATGTACGGAGCATCGTCACTTCCCTGGTGGGCCCACATGAACCCCTTCTGGCAACCGTGAAACGGCGCAAGCTTGCTTGGTTTGGCCACGTGACCCGACACAACACCTTGTCCAAGACTATCCTCCAAGGCACTCTCGAAGGAAGTCGTCGGCGAGGTCGTCAGAGAAAGAGTTGGGTCGCAAACATAAAAGAATGGACCGAACTCGAGATGCCAGACTTGCTTGCCATCGCCCAAAATAGAACTCAGTGGAGAGCACTGTCTGTTGCTGCTGCCTTTCAGTCCCCCCAACGCCCAGTTCGGGCAAGGGACTGATGATGATGATGAGCTGCAGTTCTGTGCACATTTGTGTAGCCCAAGGAACCTTTTTTTTTTAACCCTTTGGGTGTTGGTATCGATTTTAATCACGATGATGGGCCAGCTGGAGCTGATGTCCACCTAAGGAACCTTTTTTTTAACCCTTTGGGTGTTGGTATCGATTTTAATCATGATGATGGGCCAGCTGGAGCTGATGTCCACCTAAGGAACCTTTTTTTAACCCTTTGGGTGTTGGTAGCAGTTTTGGTCACGATGATTTCTGCAGGAATCATCACAACTAAAACCACCACTGACACCCACCCGTAAGATTAATTTGGTAGTGTAGCCAGAAACTAATCCGTCACCCTGCAAAGGAAGATGGAGTTACCCTGACAGATGAGTAGTGCCAGATTAGCATGGCACCTGAAAAGACATCAGCTTCAAGAGAAACTGACTACTCTTGAACTATCCTGGTTGTTCTGTCTCCAGCAGCTAGAGAGGAAAGTTACTGGACCCCCGCCAACTGGAGAAACTCAGTCATACTTGTAGACTTTAAACTTAAAAGAGTTAACCTTTTGGCTGCTAGCATCACTTTTTGTCACAATGTTTCCTGCAGGAATCATCATGACAAAAAGTGCTTCCGACAGCTGAAGGGTTTAGTTCTCAGCATTGCTGAGAGTGTCAAACTCATACCTGTTGTTGTAGTGATAAAATCCAGAACAAAAAGGTGATATGAAGCATGCAAAATGCAAAACAAAACAAAAGAATATGTTTTCGTGTTAGCATTGAGAATGAATACTATACTACTTTGGCTGTCAGTAGTACTTTTTGACACGATGAGTCCTGCAGAATTCATCGCAGCAAAAAGTGCTGCTGACAGTCAAAGAACCCATTTAGCCCCAGGACCCTGCCGCAGGAGATGGGTTGATCATGATAATTCAAGAGTAGCGCCAGATGGCGCTACCCTTGAATTATGATCAATCCATCTCCTAAAACTGGTACATAGTCCTTAAATAACGCCTCCAAAAGTTTGGAAATGCGGCCGTGGGGATAAGAGGGTTAAAGTACAGTCCCTTAACTGTTCTGTTCTGCCGGCAAGAGGCAAAGATCAACATGAGTCCATGGCTCTGCAGTGGCTGATTAGAATCTTGGCCTAGTTGGTGCGAGAGTTTAGGCCCATTTAGAAGGAATCGTCAGATTTCATCATCTCAGCTTAAAATTATGACTATAGGTGAAGATATATCTTTACACATAGCTTGTGAAAAATAACAGTAGACCAGGCTTTCCATTAACGGAAAATTCTCTGTATTTGTTGGAAAATTTTGAGATGAACAGAAAAATAGATAGCCATCTGTTCCCAGCACGGACAAATCTTGAGAAAAAACAAACTTATCCCTGCAGTGTTTCAAGTACACAATGGACTGTAGAGCGCCAGTGACGGATTTTTTGTTATGCTGTCCGTCCTGACGACAGACAATTTTTAAATCCTCGCAGAAAGTCTGATAGCCTCATACTTTTGTTTATGTGAAAATGGAGTGATGTGAAAGTAACCCTTTGGCTGTTGGTAGAGTGTTTTGGTCATGATGATTCCTGTAGGAATCCTACAGGAATCATCACGATAAAAAAGGGCTTCTGACAGCCAAAGGGTTAAACCCCTTGACTGCCAGTGGACGTCGACTGCGTTTTTTGTAATCTTCGTTAATTCAACGCCTGTGAACCCAGACCATCACAGTGACATGGATTTAAAGGGATGGCAGCAAGAGGCATATATCCTCATGAGTCCCTGCAACTACGGGGGCTCACAAGGATATACGTCTCTTGTGGTAAGCACATGTTCACTTTTTCTCGGCAGTCAAGGGGATATTCATCTTGCTCTGTGGTTCCAGGCTGGTGTGCTTGCAGCTGGATGTCACTAAAGGCAAAGACATAGAATCCGCTGCAGCGATCATCCAACAAGCAGTGGGCGAAGAGGGTAAGTCTTTGTCAGTAATATGTTATCTTGCACAGTTGCAGTAATGTTACCTTGCCCCCCCCCCCCCCCACCCCCCTTCTTTAACTGTTGGTAGTACATTTTGTCAAGGTGATTCCCTCAGGAGTCACCATGACAAAAAGTGCTACCTACACTGCCTACAGCCAAAGGGTCAATAGTTACAGATTACATGTACCCACCCCACTCCCCCCCTCTCCCCCTCCCCCTCCCCTCCCCCTCCCTATTGCACACACTTGCACCCCTGTTAAACTCTCTGGAAGAAACATTGCACATTCAGCTGTGTGTCTGTTGCAGGTTTATGGGGGGTGGTGAACAACGCGGGAGTGTGGTATTTCTCTGAACTGGAGATGACGTCAGAAAAGGTGATGCGACGAGTGATGGACGTCAACCTTTTTGGTGCAGTCAATGTCACCAAGTCACTGCTGCCTTTGGTGCGCAAGGCCAAAGGCAGAATTGTCAATGTTTCCAGTTTATTGGGTATGTCATTTGATTTTGGGCTCACGTGCGAAGCAAAAGTGAGTCTACGTTTTGGGCCAGTGGTCGTCCGTCCGGTGTCCGTCCCCCATCATCCGTTGTCCGTGGTAAACTTTAACGTTAGCATTTTCTTGGAGACTATTCAAGCCACAGTCTTCAAACTTGACCCAAGAATACTTTGTGGCAAGACCTTTCTAAATATACCAATTTCAGTGACCTCTCGCAAAGGTCAAGGTCACAGGGGATCAGGAAATAGGTCAAAAAAGCCATATTTTGACATAATGGATTCGAGCCCGGGTCTCCTGGCCGCTAGTCTAATGCGCTAACCACTGTGCGATGGAGGCCTGTCTGATAAGAAGAATAGAAGAATAAGAATAAGAATACTTTATTATCTCGAAAAGAGAAATTCAGTTGTGGTACATTTATAACAAATAGTACAAACAAGACATGAAAACATAAAATAATTATGAGCATTTTCTCCCTGCACGTACACAGCTACAAATTCCAAATGGACATAAGTAAACACTACAATATCTTTACACATAACTCTTACGCATCTCACACATAAACATCTTTAAATTTTCTGAACTGAACTGAGCGGCTCTTACACATTCACACCCACCTCTATACATGCATACATAATACGCGTGTTCCAATTAGTTAGTTATTGGGTTTAACGTCGAGCAGGCAACTAAGCCTCGCGCTGGGACCATACGGCGTTGAGGCGCGTCCCCTGGGTGGTGGATAGGGGGTCCCTCGTGAGAGGGGTGCACCGAATGAAATAATGTGCCGTGAACCAACATGGTCTAAGGGAAGGTGACCCCGACAGAAAACCCCTGGTCCTCCTAGTAAGGGGGTTGGGCGTGGGGGTAGCTTCCCCACCCTGCAAAAAAGGAAATAGCTACAAAAACGCCGACGAAAAGACTAACAGTAATTCCTTTCCTGGAGGAGGAAGGTTCTTCTACTAGAAGACTTATGACGTCCTGTGGTGAAAGCCGGAAGTCTTCGGAAGCCACAGGACCGAGCCGCCTCTCTCTATCCAGGGATACAACCATGGGCACATGGAACGTCAAGACCATGTACCAGAGCGGCAAGGCCGCCCAGATAGCAGCGGAAATGCAAAAGTACAACCTTTCCCTGCTAGGCATCAGTGAAGCCAGATGGACGCAGTCTGGCCAGAAAAGGCTGTTAAGTGGGGAGATGATTCTGTATTCAGGTCATGAAGAGGAGAATGCCCCCCATACAGAAGGAGTAGCACTCATGCTGTCACCAGTGGCACAGAGAGCGCTGAAGGGCTGGGAACCTCTTGGGCCAAGAATTATAACAGCAGCCTTTAGAACCAAGAAAAAGCTCAAGCTGAACGTCATCCAGTGTTATGCGCCCACCAATGACAGTGACGAGGAAGAGAAACAAGAGTTCTACGACCGACTCCAGAGTGCCGTGGACAAATGTGAGGAGCGAGACATCACCATCGTCATGGGCGATTTTAATGCCAAAATAGGGGAGGACAACACCGGATACGAAGAGGTGATGGGGAGACAGGGACTAGGCTCGGAGATGAGTGAGAACGGGGAGAGGTTTGTAGACTTTTGTGCTCTAAACCGACTTGTCATTGGAGGCAGCATCTTCCCACACAGAAGAATACACAAAGCAACTTGGGTCTCACCTGACCATACAACAGAGAACCAAATAGACCATATCTGCATTAGCAAGAAATTTAGAAGATCCCTTCAAGATGTTCGAGTGAGGAGGGGAGCAGGTGTCGCCTCGGACCACCATCTGCTTACCTTAAGAATGAAGCTCAAGCTAAAGAAAAGCCGCACAGAGACAACAAGAAGACAGCGCTATAATGTAGGCCTCCTGAGAGAAACTGGAGTTAGAGAAGAGTTCAAACTGGTGCTGTCCAACCGGTTTCAAGCGCTACAGGAGCTAGTAAATGAAGA
Source organism: Semisulcospira habei (assembly GCA_036245525.1). Lineage (NCBI taxonomy): Eukaryota > Metazoa > Mollusca > Gastropoda > Semisulcospiridae > Semisulcospira > Semisulcospira habei. Next base: position 92,927,836 of record BTPG01000006.1, read on the forward strand.
GGAGGCGGTCACCACAGAGCAGCATTGGAAGGCAGTTAGAGAGGCGCTGAACTCAACCTGCAAAGACACTGTAGGGTTCAGGAAACACCACCACAAGGACTGGCTGTCGGCACAGACCTTGAAGAAGATAGAAGCGAGGAAGCAGAAGAAAGCAGCGGTCAACAACAGTCGCACGAGAGCAGCCAAAGTAAGGGCACAGGGGGAATACTCGGAAGCCAACCGCGAGGTGAAGAGGAGTATCAGGGCAGACAAGAGGGCCTACACAGACAGCCTGGCAGCAGAGGCAGAAAAGGCAGCAGGCAGCGGCAACATGAAACAGCTCTACGACATTACCAGAAGATTGTCGGGTAAGTATGGCCATACAGAAAGACCAGTAAAAGACAAAGAAGGCAAGCCTATTGCAGACAGAGCAGACCAACTCGACAGATGGGCCGAGTATTTTGAAGAGTTACTGAACAGACCTAGCCCACCCGACCCCCCCGACATCCAGCCGGCAGAGACCAACCTACCCATCAACTGTGACAGACCCAGCCGGGAAGAGATCAGAAAAGCAGTGGCATTTTTGAAGAATGGCAAAGCAGCAGGGCCAGATGGCATCCCAGCGGAGTCTCTGAAAGCAGACCTAGAGACAACAGTTGAGATGCTGTACCCACTGTTTGGAAAGATCTGGGAAGAGGAGGTGATGCCAGCTGACTGGAAGGAGGGGTACCTAATCAAGCTTCCCAAGAAAGGCGACCTCAGCAAGTGTTCCAGCTACAGAGGAATCACCTTGCTGTCAGTACCAGGAAAGGTCTTCAACAGGATCATCCTAGAGAGAATGAAGAGCTCCGTTGACCCCCAGCTGAGAGACCAGCAAGCAGGATTCAGGAAGAACCGATCATGTACAGACCAGATCGCCACTCTCCGCATCATCGTGGAACAGTCTCTGGAGTGGAGCTCCCTGCTGTACGTCAACTTTGTGGATTATGAGAAAGCATTTGACAGCGTGGACCGAGAGACTCTGTGGAAACTCCTACGACACTACGGTGTACCCACAAAGCTCATCCGCCTGATCAAGAGCAGCTATGATGGCATGACATGTCGCGTGATCCACGAAGGGCAGTTCACCAGAGAGCTCCAGGTCAGAACTGGTGTCAGGCAGGGGTGTCTGCTGTCTCCGTTCCTCTTCCTACTGGCCATAGACTGGGTCATGAAGATGACCACAGAGCACAGACGAAGTGGAATACAGTGGACACTGTGGACACAGCTTGACGACCTCGATTTTGCAGACGACTTGGCATTACTGTCCCACACTCATCAACAAATGCAGGACAAGACCACGAGGCTTGCTGACATCTCGTCCAAAGTGGGCCTCACCATTCACAAACAGAAAACAAAGACAATGAGGCTGAACGCAACCAGGGAAGAACCAGTCTTGCTTGCTGGCACCCCGTTGGAGGAGGTGGAGTCCTTCACCTATCTCGGGAGCATCATAGACAAAAAAGGCGGCACTGATGCAGATGTCAGAGCACGAATCGGTAAAGCCAGAGCAGCCTTTCTCCAGTTGAAAAAAGTGTGGAGTTCCAGAGAGCTGTCACAACATACCAAAGTCCGGATTTTCAACTCCAATGTAAAAGCAGTTCTCCTATATGGAGCAGAGACATGGAGATTGACAAAAACCACAGTCAACAGAGTACAGACCTTCATGAACAGTTGCCTTAGAAGAATTTTGAAAATCCACTGGCCAGAGAAGATCAGCAACGTCAGACTCTGGGAGAGAACAGAGCAGATAACAGCAGAGAATGAAATTGGATGAAGAAGATGGGGATGGATTGGTCACAGTCTGAGAAAGCCAGTTTACAGTATCACTAGGCAGGCATTGTCATGGAACCCCCAGGGAAAGAGGAAAAGAGGCAGGCCGAGAAACACCTGGCATCGAGACCTCCAAGCAGACATCAAGAGACTGGGAACCACCTGGAGTAGAATCGAAGGAGAAGCGCAGGACAGGAGTTGCTGGAGGTCTCTCGTCGACGGCCTATACCCGGGTAGGGGTGACAGGCGTAAGTAAGTAAGTAAGGCAACTAAGGCCATCTCACGGCGGGGCGTGTTTCAACCTAATCTAACCCTCACTGCTTATTATACAAATGTCTCAATACATTATTACACATTATTTCACCAGCTGCGTAATTAAAACCTACCTTAGTGAAATAATTAGTGGGTAAACACACAGTAACAAAATTCCCAATATGTCCATGTTCTTACTTACGCCTGTTGCCCCTCCCAGCGACTCCTGTCCTGTGCTTCTCCTTCGATTCTACTCCAGGTGGTTCCCAGTCTCTTGATGTCTGCTTGGAGGTCTCGATGCCAGGTGTTTCTCGGCCTGCCTCTTTTCCTCTTTCCCTGGGGGTTCCATGACAATGCCTGCCTAGTGATACTGTAAACTGGCTTTCTCAGACTGTGACCAATCCATCCCCATCTTCTTCATCCAATTTCATTCTCTGCTGTTATCTGCTCTGTTCTCTCCCAGAGTCTGACGTTGCTGATGCGTGGTGGTCTACAAATTGCTTAGAGTGATGGATTTAGAGATGAAACTATGCTGTAGTCTGAGTGTCCTAGCTTTGTGCGTGCAGAGTCTGCGGCCAGAGGGGAGGAGTTCTTAAAGGTGGGCAAGGACATGGGATCTGTCTGAAGCTATCCGCCTACCCTTTCTCACCACACGCTGTTCATACAGGGACTCCACACTTGCTTGCTGACTGACAATCACCTTTCTGCAGATGTTTACCATTTGTGCCAAGGTGTTCTTGTTCTTCACACTCAGACCTCCATACCAGCACACAGAACCGAAAGTGACGACAGACTCGATAAAAGAGCAGTAGAAAGTTTGAAGGACAGAGGGGTTCACATTCAGCTTCCTGAGTTTGTGAAGGCAGTAGATGCGTGACTGACATTTCTTGTGTATGAGGTTGGTGTTTGCATTAAAGGACAACTTATCATCGTTCCAAGATACTTATATTCAGTCACACGCTCAACAGACACATCATCAATCGTCAGAACAGGACAGGTACAGGGTTTCTTCAAAAGTCTATTAGTAGTTCCTTGGTCTTACATTTAGGTCTAGAAAATTATCTTTACACCAAACACTAAAACGTCCTACTTCTGCAAAGTAAGTCGCATCACTATTGGAGAGATCTTCTAAGGCAGTGTCATCTGAGTATTTTTATAAGGGTAGAGTCGGTGCCACTGGAGAGAACTGTACCTTGAGGGGCGCCTTTGAAAGTGGACCTAAGGGATGAGAGAGCTGTTTGAAAGTGAACTGACTGGGTCCTATTTACAAGGAAGTTGACAATCCATAGGATAAGCCTTGGAGTTACATTGTAACAGAGAGGTTTTTGAGCTATGAGATAGGGTTGTATAGCGTTGAAGGCTGAAGAAAAGTCTATAAAAGAATGCGTACAAAAGAGTCAGGTTTTTCTAAATGTGTGTATGCATGGTGCAGGAGTGTGAGTGTGGCGTCCTCTGTACATCTGTTTTGCTTGTATGCAAACTAGAAAGGATCTTGATAGGGCTTGACCTGATCGAGCAATCTAGAAAAGGACAACACGCTCAAAGCACTTCATTACTATCGAGGTGAGAGCTACAGGGCGATAGTCACTGAGTGTCTTGGGCTTGTTGTTCTTGGGGACAGGGCAGAAAGTAGATCTTTTCCAGAGTCTAGGTACAGTGCAATCCTTCAAAGACCAGCTAAACAAACGGCTATAAACAACAGACAGCTGACTGGCACATGATCTCAAAACTCTGCCGCAAATATTATCAGGCATGCTAATTCAATTTGCGAGTATTCTTCTCCTGTAATATAGTCACCCTTTTAGAAATTATGAAGCACTGATAAAAAAGAAATTAAGTGCATTTTCCATGCATTTGATTTCATGTTTCTGTATCTTTCAGGAGGTTGTACTGGTAGGTATGTGCATATGGCTGTTAAACCCTGTCCCTGCCACTGGACACTGGTTGTGTTTCTGAAATCTTCATTAACTCAGTCCTTTAGCACCAAAGAACTTGCCAACGGGGCGCACACGTGCACTGGCCTCGCTTATCATTGCTGACCAGGCGTACACATGTGTGTGCTCAAATTCCAGTTTAACGAGCAAAACTGGCAGTACGGTATAAAGAAAGCAACCTACTATAATATTCCAAGCCCTCATTTCTGTACTGGTAGAGCGACTTTTCTTGTTTGTATGGGCTGAAACAAGCGAAATGGAGGCAAAGTGACCCCACAAGCATGGGAAAATGGCGAGTTTGAGTGGTGATGATGACCAGGCTGAAGTCGGTGAACCTGTTTGGATATGATGTAAAAACTTTTTCGTTGTGCCTTTCTTTCTGGATTATTTACTGGACTATGTCTGGAATGCAAGGCAAGGAGTAATTTTCACACTGTGGATAACTAATACACTAACAGCATGTGTTTTCATAACCCAGTGCAAATCTGACCATTTTTGTTTTTTGGCTTCTTACCCCATCTTGTTTATAAACCTCTAAAATCTTAACAATACAAAATATTTTCTTCAGCATAGTGTCTATGTGTTCACCTTGAATTGTTTTTTCCATTGATACCAAATGTGTTGGGGTATGATAAGATTTTTACTACAGACAATGCCAATAAAATGTGTCAACATTACTATGGTAGCAGGGAAGTGAGTGTAAGGCATATGTTTAGGGGGAAAAACCTAGCTGTCAGACTATGGTGACAAAGAGTTAAGAGTGTGACAGGTTTTTCATTGTGGGTACAGTTTTGTTTTGCCATTTCAGGTCGTCTGAACATGGAGGGTACAGGAGCCTATAGCATGTCCAAACACGCCCTAGTGGCCTACACTGACACACTGCGACAAGAGATGTCCAAATGGGGCGTCCATGTTGCTATTATTGAGCCTGCCGCATTCCGCACAGGTAAATTAATGATTCACTGTTCTTTAAGCTGAAAAATGTACCAATACAGATTGATTGATCTATCGCAATTATGATTTATATATGTTGTGAGAGGACTGCAAGAGTTTCTTATTCTCTTGCTGGTAGCTGCATGTAAATATAGGCTAGTCTCACTATACTGTGGTACATGGTAGCCATAAAGTAAGGCTGTTGTTTTTTCAAAATACATTACCGATGGCATTACTATCTGGGAATACACTCTATTGCCTATAGATTTCAGCAAAAATTGTGTGTAGCACACAACTGGGGAGGAGACACCGGGGATCCAAGCACTATGACCCCGGGTGGCCTCCCCTTACTACCCTATCCCGGCGAGCACAGGGCGACCTCGTCAGTTTCACTCATAGCTCGACCGGGGACGGTCGAGTTTTTGCCTTTCTCCGTTCTACGGGTTTCAGTGGTTTTTGACTTTAGGCTTGAATTGGAGTCTTCGATTCAGCCCTGGACTCACTACATTCGTGGTTTTTCCTTTGGCAATTGGACTCATTGTGACCTGTGCGCCGACCGGTTTTACCGGCTCTGACTTTGTGAGTTCACCCTTGGCTTGGCCTTGGGGTTCGACGACGCACGTGACTTGTGCCCGGCTGTTTTGTGCACGGTTGACTTTCTTCGCCGGCGTATCTGGGTTTAGGGCCTTATGGCTTCTTCTGTGTCGAAGACTTGCCGCCGTGCGGGGACTTCCAGTGGTCGGATGATGCACACGTCTCTTGCTTGCCGTGTTCGGGCTGTGCTTCGGACGGAACGTGTGACGGTGGCGCCGCTTGGACGGAAGACAGGTGTTCGCGCAGGTGGGACTTCTTCAGGCGTAATAGACCGGTCCCCTCGCCCGCTTCGGTCTCCACGGGATCCTCCACGGGTGGACGTACTTCCCTCGGCGCATCGGGCTTTCCGGCCCACAGGTAAGTCCCCTTCTTGTACCGTTACCTCGCAGGTTCTCCCTCCCCTCTCCGAGTCTTCGGAGCAGGGTAGGCGAGTTTCGGAGTCACGCTCCCCACGCTCTGCTTCGTTAGCGCGTGGCTTGAGCCCATTTTGGTTCCCACCCCCCGCTCTGCTTCGGGCGAGCGGTCTGGGAGAGGTGAGCGTTCGTCGGCCACCCCCGGCTCTAGGTCTCCGGAGCGGGGACGGGTGACGGAATGCAAGCATAAGAAAGAGAGTAAACGTGATAAGAAATGCTCTCGCTCACGCACCGAGGCTTCGGAACGTGACGAGACCGTTAGTAATGCTGCCTCCCCGCTCTGTATTTTCCGAACGGGCAAGGCATGCTTCGCTTTCTTCCCCCCCCCCCCCCCCCCCCGCCCGCCCCGTCTCGCCTGGGCGGGCCCGGGGTGTGGTTGACTCTCGCCCCCCACGCTTCGAGGAGTCGGAGCGGGGGTCGCGTGCACATTATGGTCCCCTCCCCGCTTCGCTTCGCCTGAGCGGGCTTGGCGTGACCGTAGACTGTCCCAACCCGTCTCGTATCGACCGGACGGGCCCGGTGTGACTTGGACCCTCGCCCCCCCCCCCCCCCCCCCCCCCTCGCTCCGAGGCTTCGGAGCTGGGGCAGCGGGCTCATAAATCGTCCCCTCCCCGCTCCGCCTTTCCTGAGCGGGCTTGGCGTGACCCTAGACTGTCCCCCCCCCCGCCTCGTATCGACCAGGCGGGCCCGGTGTGACATCGCGCGTCCTCCACGGTCCGACACATCGGACGGGGGGCCGCGTGCCCGGTATTTGTCCCCTCCCCGCTCCGCCTTTCCTGAGCGGGCTAGGGGAGACTATTGGCGGTCCCCCCCCCCCCCCCCCCCCCTCGCACCGGTTCTCCCGGGCGGGCCAGGGGTGACCAGGCCACTTCCTCGGTATTCCGATCGCGGTTTGTCGCTCACGTCGGCTGCCGCGTGCGGATCCCGACTTCGAGGTGGACCGTCGCTTTGCCACGGTCCCTCCGTCGCCGCGGCGTGCCTCTTTGCGTGCGTCGCGGGCGGCTGCGTCTACCTCGCGCGCGGCGGTGCGGCGCTCTCGTAGCCGCTCGCCCCTTTCGTCTTTGCCGCGAGAAGATCAGTTTTGGAACGGACGTCCTCAGCCTTCATCCGTCGGACTCGGCCTCGGCGATCTTCTTGCAGGACTCGGCGGCGGGTTCTCCTTCCCGCCTTTTCCGCTGGCGCGTCGGCCTCCGCCTCGTCAGACGTTGCCGGCCCTTCGCTCGGATCACAGACGGTCCACGCTCTGGGTGAGGCTTCAAGGCTTATCGCCAAGTCCCTACCGCCCGACTTCTGTCCGCCTTCGCCTCCTCCGAAGAGACAGGCTTCGGCCATGGTCGACGCGCAGAGGCAAGTCCAGCGCCGCAAGTCCCTCCCGCAAGCCGGCTTCCGGGACCTCACCGATGCTTCTTCGCCCAGCTGCGTAACGACGCTTTCGGCGACACGGGATACTTTACCGCCGCTCGATCGCCGGTGGGAATCAACTTAAGCTTCCGCCAGGCCTAGTACGCTGGACACTCACAAGCCTTCGCCATACCTTTTCCAGCGGTGGATGCGGCGGCCTTACTACAGGCGGGCGGCCGCAGGCTCGTCCAGAACTCGTGGCCTCGGCCTCGCGACAGGATCGCCTCCTTAGCGCGGAACTCGCTGGCGTGCTCGGGTTTGGAACTGGCTACCCAGGCAGCACTGCAGTGCCTACAGGATACGTTGGACCTGGAGGCTCAGTCCCCGCTTCGTGACGTGCAGTCCATCCTGATAGCGGCCAACCGGTCCGCCTACCATTCTTCCGCCACCGCCAGGGCAGCAGCTGCCAAATGCGACCTCTGGAGGAGGGATACCCTTTTGCGCCTCTGCTCGGACCTTCCCTTGTCAGTGAAGACCCAGCTCCGTCAAGCCCCCTTAGGTGGTCCTCAGCTGTTCGGCGACACTTGGCACACCTTTAAGGAATCTTCCAAGGACTTGTGGCCCAAGCCTACATCTAACCCAGCCTCGACCCGCTTTCGCGCCCCCCGCACGGCGGGGGTCGTGCCCAGCGGTCTTTCAGGCCCTCCTTTCCTACAGTCGGATCTTCACGAGGTCGGGCCCGTCCATTCCAGGCTACTCAGGCCGGCCCCGCCCCTCGCCCTGCTTGGCCCCGCGGTGCCCGTAGATCGGGCCGCGGTCGGGTTCATTGACTCGCCCCCGCCTCCGCCCCCGCCTCAGTAATCGGGCCTCCCGTCGGCGGGCGGCCGTCGCTCTTCAGCGATCTTGGAGATCGCTGTTCCCGGACGACCCCTGGATTCTTTCCACCGTTACCACAGGCCTGCAACTTTCGTTCCTGTCGCCTCCGCCTCTTCGCAGAGCACCCATGTGGACCCAGGAACCGCTCGACGGCACACAGGCGGACGCTCTGCGCGGGGAAGTGGCGACCCTCCTCACCAAAGCGGCGACAGAGGTGGTTTCGCGGCAGGACTCTCCGGCGTTCTACAGCCGACTCTTCTAGCTCCCAAACCAGGCGGCAAGTGGCGTCCAGTTATCGACTTATCAGCTTGGCCCCTCGATTCAGGATGGAGACGGCCAGGACACTCCGTGCGGCCCTCCGGCCGATGGACTTTGCGATCAGCCTCGATCTGTCAGACACCTATCTGCACGTCCCGATTCATCCGTCGTTTCGCCGGTACCTTCGGTTTGACTTGGGGGGATCGTCTACCAGTTCTGCGCCCTTCCGTTCGGCCTCAACATCAGTCCGTGGGTGTTTACAAGACTGCTCGACGCCGTGATAGCCTATTTCCGTCAGCGCTCCTTGAGCCCGGCCTCCAATTACTTGGACGACCTTCTACTGCGCAACTTGGTTTCCGCAGCCCTCCAGACGGACAGGGATGCCCTGCTTCCCTTCTGCGTCGTCTAGGTTTCCTACTCAATTGGGGAAATCCGATCTTCTCCCTCTCGACGTTTCTACATCGGGGGATGGAATTCCTGACCGACCTCAACCTTGCCCGCCTGCCTCTGGCCAGGCGACAGAAGATCGTCGACTTAGCGACTTCGATGGGGATGGGATCCTCCTTCACCGCCAGGGTCTGGCTTCAACTCCTGGGCCTCCTCAGTGCGGCTGCAGACCTGCTTCCCTTGGGCAGACTTTATGCTCGGCCTCTCCAGCTACGTCTCCTTCTTCACTGGCGACCCTCGGGCGCTCTGTTGGATCTAGTACCTGTCACGCCTCTGGCTCGTCCTCACCTCGAGAGGTGGGCGGACCTCGCTTGGCTGGCTTCGGGGGTGCCCTACACTCCCCGCCGCCTCGGTGGTCTCTCTGTACAGAGGCGAGCCAGGCCGGCTGGGGCGCGCACCTGTTACCGGATTTCTCTCGGCCTCGGGTGTTGGCTTCGGGAGCTGTTCGGGAATCACGTCAACTGGCTGGAGCTGAAGGCAGTTGGATTGGCATTCGACGTTTGGCAGGAGACCTTGGCCAATCAGGAAGTCCTCGGGCTCTCCGACAACTCGACGGTGGTGGCTTACATACAGAATCAGGGTGGCACTCACTCGCCCTCCCTTTGCATTCTTCGGTACCACCTTCTCCTCTGGTGCAGGGATCGAGGCATTGCCCTACGAGCCCGCCACATCCCTGGCCACCTCAACGTGATGGCGGACGCCCTGTCTCGTCGCGGACAGTTGCTCCACTCGGAGCGGTCCCTATGCCCGGATATTTTTCGCCTGCTCTGCTCTCACTGGAAAACGCCGCTAGTGGATCTGTTTGCCACCAGATGAAACAGCCAGCTCCCGGTCTACGTCTCGCCAGTCCTGGATCCACTCGCTTGGGCAGTGGACGCGCTCCCCATTCCTTGGGTCGGCCTGATTGCTTACGCCTATCCCCCCGTCAGTCCTCGTTCCGAAGGTACTGCGGAAGCTTCTGGGATGCTCGGCGGTCCTCCTGCTGGTGGCCCCCTTCAACTGGACCAAGAGCTGGACCACGGACCTCCTCGCGCTTGCGACGGACCCTCCTCTGTAGCTTCCTACCCCTTCCACGATGCTCAAGCAGCCCCGTCAGCGGCTTTTCCATCCGGGCCCCGAACGCCTCCGCCTACACGCTTGGAGGTTGTCCGGCACGCCCGCGCCGCTAGAGGTTCTCGGATGCGGCAGTGGCGGCAATTGCATCAGCCCGCAGACTCTCTACAAGGAAGGTGTACGAAGGCAAGTGGAGGGTCTTTCCGACCTGGTGCACCTCCCATGGGCTCCCTCCCACTAACCTAGCCTCCCACCAACTGGCGGAGTTCTTCCTGTGGCTCTTCGACGACCGGGGCTTAGCCCCGGTCGCCATCAAGGGCTACCGCGCTATGATCGCGGACATCTACCGTCACCGGTGTCTTCCGGACCCAGGCGCCTGCAAGGATCTGTCGAATTTCTGGCTCACTTTGAACTCCGACGTCCGGTTTCACGTTCCCTAGTACCCCGGTGTGATCTTGCCTGGGTACTGACGTGGCTGAATACAGACCGGTTGAGCCCCTCCCCTTGGCTCGGTTCTCAGACTTGACCCGGAAAACCTGTTTCCTTCTGGCTCTCGTTACAGCGTCCCGAGTCAGCGAGCTTCACGCGCTCTCGATGCTCCCAGCCTGTTTGCGGTTCGTTCCGACGGCTCTGCGCAGAGGCTCTCCGATCCGTCCTTCCTGGCCAAGAACCGCCGCCCGCGGCGGCTCCTCAGGTGCTAACGATACGGCCCCTCCGTGGAGCGGGCCTCTCCCCTGGATCGCGGCAACAGGACCCAGTGCGGGCGCTAATGATTTACCTGCGCCGCTCTCAGCCGCAGCGCCGGGGGCGCTCGCGCCTCTTCTTACCTTGTCCGCGGGCAGACGCCACATCTCGGCCCAGATCGTGTCATCCTGGCTGCGGTGGGTGTTTAGGTCAGACTACCTAGACCTCTCCCCACGCGGCGCTGAGCCTTTACAAATCCGGGCGCATGAAGTGAGAGCAGTAGCCGCCAGTCTAGCCCTGGACCGCAACTGCTCGGTCAAAGATATTGTGGCAGCGGGTGGCTGGCGCTCAGACTCCACTTTCGCACGCTTCTACCTTAAGAGACCTATCCGGCCGACGTGACTCCCGGGCACGGGTGGGCGACATCTCCGCGGCCCAGCACTCCCTCCGAGCGCTGCTGGCGTCTTAGGCACATCATAGCTGAAATCGTCGGGAGTTCTCTCTCGAGGGGGCCGGCGGAGTGGTTGGGTTATGGTTAGATACGGCACCCTCCGCCTGTTCGCCATTCTCCCAGATAGTAATGCCATCGGTAATGTATTTTGAAAAAACAAATGAATTTTTTTTCTAAAATGTATTTTTTTGAAAAATACTTACCGATGGCATTACTCGGATGGCCCTCCCGCCTGCCCCGCTTGCCTCTTGTGGCTATGTGTGAAACTGACGAGGTCGCCCTGTGCTCGCCGGGATAGGGTAGTAAGGGGAGGCCACCCGGGGTCATAGTGCTTGGATCCCCGGTGTCTCCTCCCCAGTTGTGTGCTACACACAATTTTTGCTAAAATCTATAGGCAATAGAGTGTATTCCCAGATAGTAATGCCATCGGTAAGTATTTTTCAAAAAAATACATTTTAGAAAAAAAATTCATGTTACTGGCAGTTGCATTATTTAAGTGCTGAATTTTACGTCAACTTGTGAAGAAAAACCATGTGTATGGTAAGCTAAAGGTCCTTGGGCTGACATCAGGCTTAGTTGACCTGCACACAAAGCTCATGTCAGCCCCAGGACCTTTTGCTTATCAGGCATCTACTTGAGAACCAGAGACCTGTGAGTGTTATATTACTGACCTCTGGCATGTATTTGCTAATGATGCAAATTTCGAAGAGGAATCCTTAATTTGTATTTGCACTCCATTGTAAATAGCTTTCTTGGTGTTTTGCAGGTAACACACAAGAGCAGCTGTTGCGAAGACGTCAGGAAGAAATATGGGGCACGTTAGACCCGGAAACACAGGCTACGTACGGTTCAGACTATCTCGAAGCCCTTTACTCTCACGTCATTACAGCTTCAGCCTCTTTCTCATCAGACCTCACGCCGGTGGTGAGGTGTCTTCGCAGCGCCCTGCTTTCCATGCGGCCTCGAGCGCGGTATCCATGTGGCACTGGGGCAGAGTTCATCATTTGTGCGCACCCCTTATTGCCGGTGTGGATTGCTGACAAAGTGATGGGCAGCATTGGCCTGCTGCCGCGCCATCTCAAACCTACAGCTCTCTTGAAATAAGGGAACTCTGTGACTCTGCCACAAACTGTGTGGCCTTGTTTTGGCTGTGTCATTTTATCCCTTTCGCCTTCAGGGCCAATTAGGCAGGGTCCATGGGATTAACACATTCGTGGCCAGCCACATCTGGATGAGCGGCATAAACTGCGCATCCGGATGCGGCTGGACGCAAATGAGTTAATAAATAAAAGAATGTTATTCCACAATGACCTATTAAGATTTCTGTAATGGGGAAAAGTATCTTGTTCATGTTGGCTAAACCAGGACATAAGACCTATCTGCAGACATTTTTAGCCCTTTTGGTTGTCGGTAGTGCATTTTGTCAAGGTGATTCCTGCAGGAATCATGTCAACAAAAACCACTACCGACACCCAGAGGGCTAGTTGCATCCCTGAAAGAAAAAAAGAAACAAACACGCTTTAGAAAGACTAAAAGAAAACATTTTACTGAATTTTATGGTTAACCCATTTAATTCACAGGCCTCATTTCCAAAATGTGGAGGTGTAACCTAACGCCCAGGTACCAGTTGCAGGTGCGGAATCGAACATAATAATTTATGGGTAGTGCCAGAGTAGCTTGGTGCCTGGTGGCGCCAAGCTAATCTGGCCCAACCCTTGAATTTTCATGGTTGATCCATCTCTTGCAAAGACGTCAGGAAAAATATGTTGGGCGTTGGGGCTAAAAGGGTTTTAATAAATGTTTTGCAAAGTATATTTAGACACAGAAAGAAGAAAGACAGTGATTTTTTAAAGTAGTGTGTTTCTTTCTTTGTTGGTTAGCTTTTGGTACTAGGTTAGCTCTGTGCCTCAGGTGCCAAGTTTATCTGGCTCAATCCTAAAGGCCTGGAAGTGTCATGGCAAAATCAACTCCAATAGCCGGTACACACACGTTACAGACGCCTCTTATTGCAGTTAGTCCTGATGCTCTACAGTAGATCAATCAACCATGATAATTAAAGGGCAGTGCCAGATTAGCTTGGTGCCATAAGGCACCAAGCTAATCTGGCACTACCCTTAAATTATGGTTAATCCATCTCCTGCAACTGGTACATGGTCATTAGGTGACAACTTTGAGATTTGAGAAATGTGGCTTTAATTTGGGTTAAAGTAATTATTAAACTGTTTCCACCCCTTTATTGCCACATGCTTGATGGGAAAGATGCATGGTTACATGTCTTTTCTGCCGAGCGCTATTGTTGGCAGCAGTCAAGGGGTGAAACAGGCAGGAAGCTGATGAGACCTGGGTGAGCCAACATGATCAGTGCATCTTCTTCAGCTTGCACAGTGTTTTGCAGAGGATTCTCTTTTTAATGTGGACCATTTGGCACTGGAAGTGAAAGGACGATGGGAAAGAGCTTAAATCTGTTTTGTTGTTTGTGCGACTTTTTGAATGGTTTGCTTTGGTTGCTGTGACAGTATGTAAATGTTCGCTTGTTTTGTCGTCGTCGTCGTTGTTTGTTTGTTATTTTTTTCTTCTTTTTTTTGTTGTTGGTTGTATACAGTTTATTAATGTAATGAATGCTTTTGTGTTCATTTACGCTTGTTGTGGCTCTACATTTCTGACTTATGATTAGAGTATACACATTTGTGTTTTCAGTAACGTGCTATACCATTTGCAGGTGCACTCTGCGGGTAGGACCACTCATGCTTGGCATCTTATTTGATTATAAGTGTACATGGGTGACAGTGCAAAAATGTGAAATGACTGAAAACGGTCTGTGGACTAACTATGACCCATGATTCATGACAAACAAGAGACATAAATTCTCATGAGCCCCTGCGAACGCAGGGGCTCATGAGAATGTATGCCTCTTGCCGATGGAACAGGCTGGCTGAAGGACTGTTCTGTCTGAAACAAAAAGCGGAAATAAAGCTGAATCAGTCTCCAGAACTGAAGACTGCCACCCATGCGTGTACTTGTGTACTCCTTATGTGGACTGTTCAGGGAGTACATCCACCAATGGTACAGGAGTGCTTTGGTTTTTCTTGTACATTGGCAGTCAGTTGAGCGTGTTCTTGCTTTCTTCTCATTTGAATGTGTTTTTTTCAGGTCTATATTTTAAATATGAATATGATGCTTCTCTAAGTCAAATGTGTCATACAGGCAAAGCTGCTTGTTGCCAAATCATCGTGAAATAGTCCTGTCAGTTTGCATCCGCACAGTGTCACTTCTGTTCAGTTTTGCCAAGATTTATTTGTATTTTAACCCTTTAGGTGGCTGTCAGTAGGCGTTTGGTTGAAGTGATTCTTGCAGGAATCAGTTCGACCAAAGACACTGCCAAAGGGTTGAACCATTTGCATGTGTTCATACTGAGTCTTTAATCCTGTTGTGCATGCAGCCACTGGTACTGTAAATGAGTACTTGTGACTGGGGGCACAGAGGGGGTTAACTGACAGTAAAGTTCAGTTGCCATCGATCTTCATCTTAAACTCCACATTAACCCCTTTCCTGCCTCAGGACATTTTGTTTCTGGAATCTGTGTTCATTCAACGACCAAAAGCCGCAACTGTCCAGGGGACATGGATGGATATGAAGTGGTTTTGGCAAGAGGTATAGATCCTCATGAGCCCCTGCAATTGCGGGGGCTCGTGAGGGTCTATGCCTCTTGCATTTAAGTCACGTTTACTTTTTCTCGACAGTGACCAGGTTAATGCCCTGTGCGTGTGTCGCAAGGTGACCCCAGAATTAATTCATTCAAGCTGCAAGCAGCGCTCTACGACACTTTTGCAGCTATAGATGCAGGATGCCTTGAATGAGTTAATTGTTGCCTGTATGCTTGTGATCTTTCAGTGGTCTCCATATGTCCAGTTTCAATGGTTGTGTTGTTTCAATTGGGTTGTTTAGTACTTTTTTGTATTTGCTTTTTTTTTTTTCTCCGGATGCTTGTGTACTAGCTCTGCGTACACACACACATACACATACACACACACACACACACACACACACACACACACACACACACACACACACACACACACACACACACACACACAGGCAAACGACAAAATGGAAAGGTTTGCTATCATTTGTACATCCCTTATTATGTGCACACTTTCTCAAACCATTTACCTCCAAATCACTACAGCAGGAGATGGATTGACCATGATAATTCAAGAGTAGTGCAGATTAGTGTGGTGCCTCATGGCGCCAAGCTAATCTGGCACTACCCTTAAAATTATCATGGTCGATTCATCTCTGCAACTGGTATGTAGTCATCAGATGATACTTCCAAAATTTAGGAAATGTTGTGGAGGGGTTGTAAGCCTTTAGCTCTTGGTAGTGCTCTTTGGTCGAGGTTATTCCTGCAGGGTCACTGCAACAAAAATCACTTCTGCCGTCCAAAAGGATAGTTTTAAAAAAAGAAGAAAAAATCAGTGAAAGATTTTTTTAAAAACTTGAATTATTTATTTTATTTTTATTTTAACATAATTATATCATGTACACTAATTGTCATGTAAATGTTGTGTGTGCAACAGATTTGGAAACAATATAATATTTTTATGCACGACTGAGTTTGCTCATTTAGAATTTTATGAATTTCATTATCATGATTATGCACATTGCTGCAGATGTGTTGTAACTCTGTGGCTGTTGGTAGTCCTTTTTGTTGAGGTGAATTTCCTGCAGGAATTATCTGGACAAATTAGTATGTGCATTGCTGAATGCCATTGGCTGTCGGTAGCACTTTCTGTTGAGGTGATTCCGCAGGAATCACCTGGACAAAAGGTGCTACCAACAGCCAAAGGGTAAAAATATATCTGTACTGTGGTATTGTCACTTTGCGTTCAGTTGTCCAAGTCTGACTGGCACCAATATAAGAAGAGTACATTGTATAGCTCATATGTACAACTATAGATCTCCACAATTTTCTGACAAGCAAAAGAAATACAACATTTTGCATGTAAAAGCCACAAAGTCTAAAATCGCAGCCAGTATGCACCAGGTATATGATCTGTATGAGAGGCGACATTTAGCTTTATCAACATTTTCCACAGATGTTAGTATATGTAGGGAACAAAAGAAGGCCAACGTTTTCAGGTCATTTTACCAGTTGGCATTTTGAGGGGTAAATATAGATCTTTTCTCAGTAGTGGACATTTAACTCTTTGTCTGTCAGTAGTGCTTTTTGTGATGATGATTCCTGCTACCGACAGCTAAGAAAATGTTTTTATTTCATCAAAAACATTACCGATGACATGACAAATGGGAGTGTCTACTACTTGCTCAATTCTAGCCTACGAACCCACACAACCCGGGAGGCACTCGGGGAACCCCCAGAGGGGCCGAGAGTTGTCTCCCGATCCTGCCTATCCGGTTCCAAGTCACCTGACTCGCCAGTCAGCTACGTAGGCTCACGACCTTCGGACGTGTTCTCTAGCCTCTCGCACTTGGTGTTTCGACCGGCCGGTCTTAGGTGCTATCGGCTCGGTGTGACTTCTTCGCTTCGGCTTTGCTGCGCCTTCTTCGTTGGCTTGGCCTCCTCTGCTACTGGGGTCGGCTCTACTTTGGCGGGCCTGCTCGTCACCCGGTCGTTCGTTCGTGGCGTCATGGACGTCTCTTTCCCCGCTCCCGCTCAGGCAGAGAGGTATAGTAGTTAGTTGCACACTCGACCGGTTCCCGGGCGGGGTACTGGCTGAGCCTTTGGCTTCTGCGTTATGCTACTTCGCCTGTTGACCTTGGGGGACTTGTTGAGCTGGGACTCGTAGCTTGGCGGGGCCCTGGCGCCCTCGCCCTGCCTCTGGTTCCTGGGGTGGGAAATTGTTTTACTTATTCCCCGGGCAGCTTACGAGGAGCCTTGTGTGTTGCGGCGCTTGCGTTCTTAGCTTGGCGCGGGCCCCTCGTGTTCGCGCTTCGTCGCTCTCGCTAGTTAGCGGCTCCGGCTCTTGGCTTGCGTTCAATCCCCAGCTTCGCTTGTGTGTTGATATGTTGCGGGGGGGGTTCTCGCTCTCTATCTAGCCTTAGAGCGACGCGAGACCCTAACCCTTGTGGCGCAGCCCTGTGATTCTGATTGTTATTTGCGGTGCGCGCCCTCCTTGATAGGACGGGCCCCATTGGTCTTGCCCACGTGCCAGCAGGTGTTTTGTGTGTTGCAGTGCCCTCTTGATGACATGCACACAGTGTGGAGGATTCCAGTGGCCCTCGGATTCGCACCAGGTCTGCCTACCATGTGTCGGATGTACCTCTGAGCGTTCGTGTGTCGTCTGCGCCAGCTGGCCGGAGCTCCGCTGGTCCCAACTTTGGAGTTTTTACCGACGTGAACGCCCGACACCTGTGACTGTTGCCAGACCTGATGATGTGCCGGCTGTTGTTTCCGGTTCACCGGCCACTCATGTGTCCGACGTCCCTAGCTTGAGGAGATCACCATGCCGGACACAGCAAGGTAGTGTGGGGAGATCGAGGCGCTGGTTTCCAGGAGGGAACGCGCTTGGACCAAGCCTTACGCCAGGCAGAGAACCCATCTTGCTACAGAGCTCGGTTCAGAGAGATGTGCTTCGTGCCGTCCATGGTCAGCCGGTCCCCACTCGTCTCCTAGGAAGGCCTTGGATTCTCCTCGGCCGCTGCGAACCCGTCTCGCCACAGAGCCCGGCTCGCGGAGACAATCTCACACGCACACCACATCTCGACATGTTTCGGGATCAGCTTGTCGCTCGAAATCGGACCTCCACTCTCGCTCTCCTTCGCGAGAGCGTAACAAGGATCGGGCTTCGCCTCGTCATAAGGAAAGCGGACCTCCTCACTCTACGACTTCCCGGCGCTCTTCCGACGTTCCCCGCCGGTCCCCTCGTTCTTTTCATTCCCCTTCCCCTCGCCCAGCCTCTCCCCGTCCTCCTCGTTCCCGTAGGGCTCCGTCTCCGCCCCACAGTCGCTCTTCGCGTGATCGCCGCCGTTCCCGCTCCTCTAGGTCTCCGCTTCGTCGCCTCGGGCATCGTTCCTTCCCTCGTCCGTCGACTGCCTCTGTCGCCCCTCGTAGTCATCGAGTTGTCCACTCTCGGAGTCCCGGTCGCTGTCGTTCTTTGCCTGCCCCCCGCGAGGCCGACAACGACACTTTGAGCCTTCTCCTGGATGATTCCATCTCGGTGCTCCTCGGAGGTCTCAGCCGCTCTCCTTCGCCGCTCTCGCCTTCGGATACGTCGATGGCCCACGGGTTACCTTCTTCCTCCCGCACGGATACTCTACTGGCCCTCGACGAGGTCGCACGACTCATCGCCGCCACGCTTCCGGCAGAGGACTGCCCTCCATCCCCCCCTCTCAAGCGGAAGCCCTCCGCCTTTGTGGACGCCGGTAAACAAGTGAAAAGGTTTAAGACCCTCCCTCAACCCCCCGGCTTTCGTGAACTTCGGGATGCTTTTTTAGCGCATCTGTTGGCTAACTCCCGGGACGGCAATTTCTTCACGGACCACAAGTGGCCTCCTGAACTCGACATCTACTTTCGCCAGCATTGGTACGCCAGACATTCCCAAGCCTTCCTCTGCCCTCTCCCGCCTGTGGACCCAGCCGCCGTCGTGCAGGCTGGGGGTGCCTCCGTTCTTAAGCGCGCTCTTCCGACCGGATTGGACAAGACGGCTTCTCTCGTTAGGAACACTCTGGCCTGCGCGGGCTTCATGGAGCTTCTTACGCAAGCCTTCCTCCGTCGGGTTGAAGATTCTTGGCACCCTTCCTTGACTCCCCTCCTCGGAGATCTCCTCGTCCTGGCGGAAGCGGCCAACCGCGCGGCTTACCATTCGTCAGTCAACGCCATGGCTGCAGCCTCCAATTGCGATTTGTTACGCCGGCATGCTGTTTTGCAGGCCTGCCGGGGGATGCCGCCGGACCTGAAGCTGCAGCTTCGTCGTGCCCCCCTGGGGGGCCCTCTACTCTTTGGTGACACCTGGCAAGCGATGAAGGACTCCAATTCGGACCGGTGGCCGCTCAAGACTGTCCCACAGCGCTTTCAGTCAGCCCGCAAGGCCTTGGGTCGCTCCCTGCGGACCGCCAGACCCTTCGCCCCGACTTCGGCCGCCCAGCTGCAAGGCCTACGTTGACATCGCCCCGCTTTCGGACGCCGCGGCCAAGTTAGCGCCCCCGCCCCCGCTTGGCCCCGTCCCGCCCGTCGCCCTGGGCGTGGGCGGGCTCCCAGACTCCGCCCCTCCTCCACCTCTGCCGGCCGTCCTGGGTCCTCCAGTCGGCGGCAGGCTCGCTCTATTCAGCAAGGAGTGGCGATTGCTGGTTCCAGACGACCCCTGGATTTTGGACACTGTTACCTTCGGCCTACGGATCTCCTTTCGTTCCCCTCCGCCTCTGCGCTCTACTCCGGTGTGGACCGAGATCCCCACAGACCCGCTCAAAGAGGGCGCCCTGCGTGGAGAAGTCGACGCTCTCTTGAGGAAGGACGCCACAGAAGTAGTGCGCCGCACAGACTCGCTGGGGTTCTACAGTCGCCTGTTCGTCGTTCCCAAGCCCGGCGGCAAGTGGCGTCCAGTGATCGACCTTTCAGCCCTGAATCTCTTCATTCTGGCCCCTTCCTTCCACATGGAGACGGCCCGTGCCATACGTACTTTCCGTGCAGCCGACGGACTATGCCGTCAGCCTAGATCTTTCCGACGCCTACCTCCATGTGCCCATACATCCGTCCACCCAGAGGTATCTGCGCTTCGCCTTCGATGGGACGGTGTACGGGTTTCGCGCTCTACCTTTCGGCCTCAACCTCAGCCCCCGGGTTTTCACCCGCATCATGGATGCAGTGATGGCCAAGGCGCGTCAGTCGTCGTTCAGCCCGATGTCCAACTATCTCGACGATCTCTTCCTGAGGAACCGCGTCGAGACCGCCTTGGAAGTGGACAGGGATATGCTGATGCATCTGTTGTCATGACTGGGGTTTCTCCTCAACGTCGGAAAGTCGGACCTCACGCCCTCGCGTCGCTTCGTACATCTTGGAGTGGATTTCGCCACCGATCTCAACGTAGTTCGCCTCCCGGATTCTCGCATTCGGAAGTTGTCCTCCCTCGCCAGCCAGTTAGCTCAGCAGGAAGCAGCTCCCGCCAGAGTTTTGCTTCAACTACTCGGACTAATCAATGCGGCGGCGGAGCTTCTCCCGCTAGGTCGCCTCTACGCCCGTCCGCTTCAGCTGCACCTCCTGCTCCTCTGGAGACCCTCCTCAGGCGACCTTACCACCCCGGTCCCTGTGTCGCCCTTGGTTCGCCCTCATCTTCTGCGCTGGACCGACACTGCTTGGTTGGCTTCGGGAGTCCCCTTGGCCTCTCCTCCTCCGCACCTCTCCCTGTGTGTCGACGCGAGTCTCTCTGGGTGGGGAGCTCTCCTGCTTCCCCAGTTCATCTCGACGTCCGGCCTCTGGCCTCCGGAGTTCACAGACAAGCACATCAATTGGTTGGAGCTACAGGCAGTCTGGCAAGCCCTCCTTGTTTGGGAGGACCAGCTCAGAAACCAACGGCTTCTCGTCCTCTCCGACAACACGACAGTGGTT
The DNA here is from genome assembly GCA_036245525.1 of Semisulcospira habei. Classification (NCBI taxonomy): domain Eukaryota; kingdom Metazoa; phylum Mollusca; class Gastropoda; family Semisulcospiridae; genus Semisulcospira; species Semisulcospira habei. Next base: position 92,948,425 of record BTPG01000006.1, read on the forward strand.
GCCTACATCCAGAGACAAGGCGGCACCCGGTCCCCCGACCTCTGCATGCTCATCTTCCGTTTGATGCGCTGGGCCGAAGACCGCAACATCTCTCTCCTGGCGCGACACATTCCCGGGCACCTCAATGTGTTAGCGGACTCCCTCTCCCGTCGCAGCCAGTTGCTTCACACAGAATGGACGTTGCGACAGGATATCTTCCGGATGATCTGCGCTCATTGGGAGACCCCGTTAATCGACCTTTTCGCCACGAGGTGGAACCACCAGCTTCCCCTTTTCGTCTCCCCGATTCCGGACCCGCTGGCCTGGGCGGTCGACGCCCTCTCGATTCCCTGGGACGGTCTCATCGCTTATGCGTACCCCCCGACGGTCCTCGTCCCCAAAGTCCTCCGCAAACTTCGGGAGTCCAACGCAGTCCTGCTACTGGTCGCCCCGTTCGCGTGGTCCCGTGCCTGGACCACCGACCTTCTCGCGCTCGCCACTTCTCCTCCCCTGCACCTTCCCACGCCCCGTACTATGCTCAAGCAACCGAGGCAGACACTTTTCACCCATGTCCGGAGCGCCTGCTACTTCACGCCTGGAGGTTGTGCGGCAAGCCCTCACCACTAGAGGCTTTTCGGGTGCAGCAGTGGAGGCGATCGCTGCAGCTCGCAAACCTTCTACCCGGCGTGTCTACGAAGGAAAGTGGCGCGTTTTGTGCTCCTGGTGCGACGTCCGGCGACTCTCACCCACCGAATTGACTAACCCCCAGCTCGCGGACTTCTTCCTGTGGCTCTTCGTGGACCAAGGTTTGGCTCCGATCACCATCAGGGGCTACTTGTCCATGATCGCCAACACTTACCGACACCTCGGCTTCCCAGACCCTGGCGCATGCAAAGACCTCGCTGACCTTATGTCCAGTTTCAGCCTACAGCGTCCGACTCAGCGTTCTCTCGTTCCTCGCTGGGACCTACCTTGGGTGCTGACTTGGCTGAATTCTCCCCGCTTCGAGCCCCTGACGCTCGCCCGCTTGGCGGATGTTACACACAAGACCTGCTTCCTTCTGGCTTTGGCCACCGCGACCAGGGTTAGCGAGCTACACGCACTTTCCACCCGCCCTGACTGCCTACAGCTTCGGGCGGATCGCTCCGTACAGCTTCTGACGGACCCCGCCTTCATTGCCAAGACCAGGTCTCCTCTGACTGCCCTACAGATCATCACCTTGAGACCCCTGGGAGGGCCTGACTGTTCCCAGACGACTCGGCAACAAGATCCCGTGCGAGCCCTCCGCATTTACCTGCGCCGTACCAAAGCTATCCGAAGAGGACACTCTCGCCTCTTCCTGCCCTTACGACCTGGCAAAACTGATATCACAGCCCAGACGATCTTTTCCTGGCTGCGCTGGGTTATACGTTCCGCATACATGGACCTCTCCCCGCTGGTAGCGAAGAGACTGAAGATTCGGGCACACGAAGTACGCACTATGGCCACGAGCGTCGTGTTCGACCGGAACTGCGCTGTCAAGGACATCGTGGCTGCGGTGGGCTGGCGAGCAGAGTCTACCTTCACTCGCTTCTACCTGTGGGATCTGGCGGGCCAGCGAGACAACCTCGCCTTGGTGGGGGACATTACGGTGGCACAGCACTCCCTCCCGGCGCCCCAGGCGCCATAGGTACGCACCTAGCTAGCTAGCTGGGAGTTGGCAATGGGAGGACGGTCAGGATAGCCGGTAGTTTCCGGTGCGACACCCTCTTCCTATTCGTTATTCTCCCATTTGTCATGTCATCGGTAATGTTTTTGATGAAATAAATGCATTTTTCTTTAAAAGGTATTTTTTCGAAAAATACTTACCGATGACATGACTCGGAGGACCCTCCCACCTGCCCCACTTGCCGCTGGTGAGCCTAGTATCTGACTGGCGAGTCAGGTGACTCGGAACCGGATAGGCAGGATCGGGAGACAACTCTCGGCCCCTCTGGGGGTTCCCCGAGTGCCTCCCGGGTTGTGTGGTAACACAACGGGTTCGTAGGCTAGAATTGAGCAAGTAGTAGACACTCCCATTTGTCATGTCATCGGTAAGTATTTTTCGAAAAAATACCTTTTAAAGAAAAATGCATTTTTAACAAATGAGTTACTCAGATGAGCATGATTCAAGAAAATAAGTTTTTTTTTTTGTTTTTTTTTAAATATATATTTTTTGTGCATTTATGATAGATTTGATATAGTCTACATGAAGTGTGACATGGGCATAGGGGCCTGACGAGTGGTGCTTTGAGTAAATGCAAATCTGCTGCGCCACCGCGTGCGTGCCACCGCGTCCACTAGTTCAATTCAGAATACATATTCTGAATTAAGCTAGTGGACGCGATGGCGCTGGGGATTTGCATTTAGTCAAAGCACCACTTGTTAGGCCCCCAGTATGGACGTGGGGTATGTATGATGGAACATACGTACAGACTACTTCATTTGTAACAAGGTCGGATATAACAGACATTGGATGTAACAAACTGTCTCAAGGGTCCCGACAGCACTCTTTGCACGTTAACCCCAAGGTCCCATTGTCTTAATTGTCATAATGTGGCTAAAACCGTACGCGCGCATGTGATCCCAACAAAAGAAAATTTGTCGGCCAGACTGACACAATAAAGTTTTTGAATTGAATTGAATTTCTCAAATTTTGGAGGTGTTGCCCAACAACTATGTACCAGTTGCAGGAGATGGATTGACCATGATAATTCAAGGGTAGTGCCAGATTAGCTTAGCACCTTCACTGGCACAACCCTTGAATTATCATGGTCAATCCATCTGCTGTAATGACTCAGGGCGAAATGGGTTAATTACTTCGCTTGTAACAAACTTTGAATGCATAGGTTCCCCTGGTGATTTGTGATATCCCAAGTCTATTGTATTTTGGGAAGGAAGTCAGTGGGCTTACTTTAGCCAGTCATCTCCTTGTTCACTTCAGTTTAGAAGTTTATTTGAATCTCTGTATTGTTTTAAAACTTTAGCATTTTATGAGGTTTCAAAACCTGTTTTGAGTGACCACCTTTGTAAGAGCTCCCCTGTCTTTAACCCATTACATCCTGAGGCTGATTTTGTAAAATTAGCCTACTGTCCTAAGAAGGGTACATTACAGACTAGGAGATAGATCACCTGTTTTAGTGCAAGGGTGGTGCCAGAATAGCTTGGCACCTCAGGCGCCAAGCTATTCTGGTACCACCCTTGAACTATCAGTTAAATTCATTTCAAGCAGTGGGTGTATCTGAATGATAAGGGTTAAAGACCATCATTTAGGTGGCTGTAGCCACCTAAATGGTGGTCTTTCATGACAGGTGACAAGTTTTGCCCTTCAGGAGGACAACTCTTGAGAGAGCATTTGCAAAGAAGGTAGGCGCTCAACACAGGCTCTGCTGTATCACAGAATTAATTCACAAGGTGGCCATCGGTCTGTTTGATATAAATTGTGTCTTAAGCGTGCATGCGTGTTGTGGTTTTGATTTTACATGCCAGCTCACATACACTGGTTTGCATTTTACTTGTGGACAATTATACATGCGCTCCTCAACTTTATTTTGTTGTTGTTAGCTGTACGTAGCATATAAAACTTCTTTCCTGTTGTCTGCGAGCCTAAGTGTAAACTTGAACATTCTGCGTTTTAACCCACAGAACCATGCAGCCACATTTCCCTAATTTGGAGCTGTCAGCTAATAACAATGTACCAGCTGCAGGAGGTGGATCGACCATGATAATTCAAGGGTAGTGCCAGATTTAAGATTAGCTTGGCACCTGATGGCGCCAAGCTAATCTGGCACTACCCTTGAATTATCATGGTCGATCCCTCTCCAGGTGTAGTGCGTCAGGCCTGACTTGGGGTTAGGTTAAATTCCTCGCATACTTTGTGTTTAACAAATCGGCTTGTGCTGCATTTTTCAGATGTGCTAAAAAATTAAAAAAAGTCCAATTTGTTTGTTATTTTATTGAAATAATGCTGACAAATTGACCCTTTTTTCGAATTGTTTGTTATTTTATTGAAATAATACTGGACTTACCTTACAAATGGTTACATACAAATGGTTACATTTGGTTAGACCCTTGACTCCTGTACAAATGGTTAGACCCTTGACTCCTTCCTATTATATTTTTGGCTTTATGTGCAACATTATTTCATCCTCTCATATTTTTCGGCTTTATGTGTGACATTATTTCATCCTGTGGTTATATTTTGGCATTATGTCTTGTTCTGGTCATAAATTGCCATTTCAAGCAAGAATCAAATCCTTTAGTAAACATAAGTTGTCCAACACGTAGCATTATTTTACTTGCATTAATTATTTATTTCAACATTTATCATATACACCCATTGTCATGTAAATGTATTCTATGTACCAAAGTTAAGTGCAATTGTTTTGTTTCACTAGATCCCAGCAAACATATTTCCATGGGTAAAAAAATGAAAATGAAAATAATAAAAATTTGCTGTGGAACATGCTGGTCTGTGATTTTGGCTCTTACATCTCAATGCTGTAAGGTCCAAAATCACAGGCCAGATTACATGTAGACTTAAAGGAATTATCGTTAACCCCTTTTCTTCAATGTGTAGAAAAGACATGTAACTTTAAGCAATGCTCTGGTGTTACTAATAAACTGTGCAGTTACTTTTTGGGCTCATGTGCAAAGCAAAGGTGAGTGTATGTTCTGGGCCAGTGGTCATCGGCCTTCGTCTGTTGTCTGTCGTCCAAGGTAAAAACTTTAATGTTTGCATTTTCTCAGAGACTATTCAAGCCACAATCTTCAAACCAAGGATACTTTGTGGCAAGGCCTTTCTAAATATACTAATTTCAGTGACCTCTCACAAAGGTCAAGGCCACAGGAAATAGGTAAAAAAAATAGTTATATTTTGGCATAATTTATTTTTTCTCAAAATACTATTCACAACTTCGAACCCAAACTTGGTGCAAAGATAACTAATGGTGAGACCTTTCTATGCATACTAATTTGGTTGATCCCACGGAAAGGTCAAGGGTCACAAGAGCTCAGGAAATACATCAAAAATAGCCAAAAAGATGACAAAAGACGTTTTTTCTCAAATACTATTCACAACTTCAAAGCCAACCCTGGTACAGTGATACCTGATGGTAAGACCTATCTATGCATACTAATTTGGATGACCCCCTTGGAAAGGTCAAGGGTCACAAGAGCTCAGGAAATAGGTAAAAAACAGCCATATTTTGACAAGAAATGTTTTTTCTCAATTACTATTCACAACTTCAAGCCCACACTTGGTACAGAGATACCTTATGGTAAGACCTGTCTATGCATATCATTTGGATGACCCCTCGGAAATGGTCAAGGGTCACAAGAGGTCAGCAAATGTGTGTAAAATGCCAATTTTTCATAGAATTGTAGATATTGTCAACATTTTTGCAAACTTTTCAATAAAATTTGGCACAAAGGTAGCTGATGATAAGATCTTACTTTGTATACTAATTTAGTCGAATCATCGCAAAGGTCAAGGGTCACGGGGATTTCACAGATGTGTGAAACTGATTAAATTTTGAGAAAACATGGATTTTGTTGGTGCAGAAGCATCCCTTTACGTAGTGTCACACGTGTGGATTGGTCATACACGTGAGCCATAAGGGCTTTGCCTTTCTTGTTTAAAACGGGACAAAATGAATGCAGTTACATGTAATTATAGATTAAAACTCATTTTCTTTCAAGTTTGCCCATTCTCTCCCAGTTTTTGTTAAATTGTAAATTCAAAGCCCGAAAAACCCCAGCCGTCCAAACATGGCCACGAAATAGGGGAAGCAAGAGTAATAGAACCTCATGAGCCCCCGCGACTGCAGGGGCTCATGAGGTTCTATGCCTCTTGCAGTTGGGTGGTCCTGACTGTCATTGCATTCAAGGGGGTAGGCCTTGGTACAAAGCGACACTTTCACAAAAATTTGCATATATAATCAGATATTATTTATTAAAGCTGTCACTTTTTCTTTTTTTTTAGTGAGTAACTGTGCATTCATGTACATTCAGAGCATGGAATTTTCCTCTTTTTGGCGGATTTCCGCTTAAATGAAACTGCCATTCCGCCGAAAATAAAAATTTCCGCCGAAAACAAAATCGTAAAGTCACTATTCCAATACCGTGTTTCGCGATCTTTATGTGGCGGATATCCCCAAATCGCGTATTCAAAATTGAGCGAGGCGTTAGCTTTAGCTCGCACACGTCGCTTCCGGTCTTCAGTGGTAGTCGTCTGGTCAAAATATGGCGAAGAGAAAATACTTAAACGCGGAGAGAGAATAGACGATTCTGGAGCCAAGAATATTTGGAGATGGACTTGGCTCGAGAAAAGCGTAAACGACGAGCTCCGCGCTCAGTGTATTCGCAAGTTAGCGGCCTGTGGGCAGGCGTATTGCCGCGAACTGCGCAGAGTTTGATTAACTACGCGGCCGCGTAGCTCTTGATGCTCACGTGTCTACAGCGAAACACAAGAAAGCTAAAAGCAGTGCCATTGGAAATATTACTCTTGATGGTGAATAAATTTATTACAATGTATTTTTTTCCAGTAAAGTTTGATGAAATTATGTTGAAAAATCTATATAACCTTTCTCCAGTTCAGTGACATAGTACATTGTATTAAATAAGAGAGAAAAGGAATCCATACTTACAGCTGATTAATCAGAGATTATTAAAGAAAGTATATATATTGTATAATTAAACTCAAATTTAAAAAAAATGAAAAAATGGAAAGACATTCAGATGTATTTTGAATAAGCATTTGGATATATTCTGTTGAATACTTTAAGTTTTAGTATAACTTTTAAACCTTTGACACAAAAAATAAAAAGTGCACCCAAAAAATAAGAAAAAAAAAAGCAAGATTTTTAGGTGGTTAAAAGGCTCAGTTTCTCTCTAAAATGCACCAGATTGCACAAATTTTAATGTAAATTTTCAAAATTTTTCCGGGGGGGGGGGGGGGGGGGGGGGGGGGGGCATGCCCCCGGACCCCCCTAGTGAAAAGGGGTTTTCCTCTTTTTTTAGTACGAGTAATTCCATGCTCTGACATTAGAGGAGCTTTCAGCCCATTGTGCATGCAGTCACCGATACTGTTCAGTGACTGCATTCATGAAGTGGTTAACCCTTTTAGCCCCAAGATCCCATTTCTCAAATTTTGGAGGTGTTGCCTAACGGCTAAATACCAGTTGTAGGAGATGGATTGATCATGATAATTCGAGGGTAGTGCCAGATGAGCTTGGTGCCTGAAGGCGCCAAGCTCATCTGGCACTACCCTCGAATTATCATGATCAATCCATCTCAAGCTGCAGGGTCCTGGGGCTAAAAGGGTTAACGACAACTGCGCAGGCTAGGTAGAATCAATCTTTGTAGCCTATTCTAGTAGACATGCAAGTGAACAATTGACCCCTGTTATGTTAGTAAACATTAAAGATGATAAGAAAAGGGGAGACTGCCATATTAAAGATGGTAGTTATACATAATGTACAATATTGTTTATTATTATTATTTATTTGTCTTTTGTTCTTGCCTTGGTCCAACATTGTGAAGAATAAAATTTGTACACGATGACATGCTGTTTCATGAGGAATGTTTTCAGATTTATCAGTTTGTGCCCGGTATTCCAGCGACCTTTACCATATTCCAATCGCTACGTAGACTTTTGCTTATGCAGCAAGATATATATTCCTAGAATTGTCTGCTAAGAATTCCGCACAAACAGCAGGACGTGAGTTGGGCTTATGAGAATCTGCCAAAGCTCACAATAATCTATTCCTTTGACAGATGTATGGATCTTTGTGTGTGACCTTTTTATCTGTAATGGCCAGTATCTTACATGTGCGTCCAACTTCGAGTTGTTCCTATGTATTATTTTCTCAAATATGTGGATGCATTTGTGTGCTTATTGGATGGTATAACAAGTGTATCCCTTGCCCCTACCTCCTGTGTGACTTGTGCCATATGGGCTCCACTCGCTCCTACCTATATGAAAGTATAGGTGGGCCATACCTCCTCCCGGCCCAACTGTCAAGTTGCTAAGGTGTGTTGCAAGCACTGAAATAGGGTACATCTGTAACCCAGAAACAGATACTTAACGCATTTAGCCCCGAGTCCCTACTGCAGGAGATTGACCATGATAATTCGAGGGTAGTGCTAGATTAGCTTGGCGCCTTCAGGCACCAAGCTAATCTGGCACTACCCTTGAATTATTATGGTCAATCCATATCTCCTACAACTGGTACATAGTCATTAGGCAACACCTCCAAAATTTGAGAAATGGGACCTTGCGGCTAAAAGGGTTAATCCATTAAACCCCAAGGCTGCAATTCATAAATTATCTTCAGTCTACTCCGCAATGTTGAATGTAACAAAGGTCGGATATTGCAACACTTTTTCCAAGATCCCAACAGCAGTTTTTCAACGTAAATTACTTCGCTTACAACAAACATCGGATATTACAACAAGAAAAATAGGGTCCACTAGCGATTTGTTATATCCAGAATTTACAATATATATATATATATATATATATATATATATATATATATATATATATATATATATATATATATATATATATATATATATATATATATATGTGTGTGTGTGTGTGTGTGAATAAAAAATCATAAGGCCAGGTCTGGGGTAAATCCAACATCATTTGTTTATTTCATTTCATAGGCAGAGCATCAAACAGGGGATTTTCTTGTGTGTGTAGGTATACACTGAGTTGGTATACCTCGCCCTGTGCCTAGTTTGAAATGCACTCTAGCAGCGCCATTACTGCGATTTTTGCTTGGACCGGTCCTGTGCACTAGATCAGCCACCTTAGAGCGTGTGCTCTCTGCACTTGTAATGAGCAATCTCTGAGAAAGAATTACGTGACGTTTGACTATCAGAGCACTACTACTATAACTATCATGGTCGATCCACATATCTTTGTGGTGTGCCTGAGAATTCTTGACAAATAGCGTGACGCCTAGCAATAATACAGAAAAAAACGAGACCATACTATGAATGTTCAAAACTACCTGTGTGCGCAGTTCTATACAGTTTACATTACATATTCAAATGAGGTTGGTGAGGCAGTGCAAGGACCGGTGGTTTTTTTGTTTTTGTTTTGTTTTTTATTCTTCTGCCTTCTTTGGCATTTTGTACAAGGGCAGTTGGAATTTGCTTAAAATCTCTTGATAGATGAGAAGACACATGTTTGGTACTTTGAGGTGTGTACCAGTTTTGGTTGCGCTTGGATGTAGGGCTGGTATGGAATCATGTTGCTAGCCAAGAAATGAGACGGGTGATGTCCTTTTTTTTTTTTTTGGTGCATGGCAAATGTGCAGCAAGTGGGCGGTAGTGTTGTTTAGGGGATTGAAAAATTAGGGGATGACTGGGACAAACTATGGCTAAGGCATTTTAACAGCTGGGACTGCAGGGGAGGCCGACTGTGTGCTTTTGACCTGTCAAGTGCACAGGACCAGTCCGAGCGACCGGACAAGTGCGAACATCGCAGTAACGGCGCCACCAGTGCATTTAGCCTAGGTACAGGGCGAGGTATAACAACTCAGCGTATATCAGTAAGTGTTTTGAGAGCCTACAATATGTTACGGCAAGAGGCAACAATTCTCACAGCCCCTGCGACTCATGAGAATTGTTGCCCCTTGCATGTGGAAGAAACTGTTGGCTGATGGGATCTTAATTAACCAGCTCTGCGCAAAATCTTGCAGGTGCATCCGACGCTGACCGGTTCCCAAGTGTGGACGTAGTTGTAGGCGCCGTGGTGACAGCCTGAGCGACGCAGCACCCGCACGTTGAAAAACACCGGTGTGCAGACGGCTCTGTGGCTGTTCTCAGCAAATACACCTGGCGTAATAAAAATTTTTAAAAAAATAAATACATGGGTGACAGTCGTCAGTCCTGAAGACTGATTCAGATGTTCAAAATCCCAGAAAGCTGAATTTCAACTTGTTGGTTCAGACAACAGCCCTCAAGCCAGCCAGTTCCATCTGCAAGAGGCATAAATTCTCATGAGCCCCTGCATCCGCAGGGGCTCATGATAATTTATGTCTCTTGCCGACCATGGAACAAGGGGCATAGTTAGTCTATGGACCGTTTATAGTTTGTTTTTCACTGTCGCCCTTTTAAATAGCTTAACTCATTCTACCCCAACACCGAAATCCTTAAATTTTGCCGTTGTCCTCTGAAGACTGCATTGCAGCGCAGGACATAGATCGACCATGATAGTTCAAGGGTGATGCTAGAATAGCTTGGCGCCTATAGGCGCCAAGCTATTCTAGCATCACCCTTGAACTATCATGGTCGATCTTTATCTTGCTGTGGTGTGTCTGGGGTAGAATGAGTTAACAGCAAAGATTTTAGAAATAATTTACGCCGCGTCCAGTGGCAGGCAAGGGGTTAATGTGTATCCTTTGGCGGCTTGGAATCTTCGACGGTGGATTTGTAATGGTTTGACAACTACCACAATCTGCGTCCACTGGCAGAGAAGGGAGTAACAAAACACGTGCACGCGCGCACACACACACACGCACACAAACTGCCATTTAACAAGATGATTGAGGATTTCATATCCGAGGGGCAAAGATCCTCATGAGCCTGGAGAAGCACAGACAGCACTCCAAACATCTCGCGTTTACGACCAATAGACCGGGAATGTTTTTGCTGAATTCCAATGCGAGTCAAAGTAGTCATAACAAGTGCTGAGGATTTTATCCCAAAGTCTACCGTATTGTTTGGAGCTCACGTGCGTTTTTCTTTTAGGAACATTCAGAGTTGTTCATATTTTAAGCTTATCCTTCTGATCCATTTTCCTCCTCTCTAAACAACCTCTGATCAACACACACGCCGGCGGCACACCGGCAAATAAAGACAGACATCGTACAGCCCTTCCCGCCATTAGTATGCTCTGTGGGCTGGAGTAGCGACAGCCAGAATTTTGAAGAACTTTACTTATAGCACGAGCAGCAAAATGACGTCACTATGATCTTCATGTCATGGCATCGCTGGTCTCACGACGCCGCCGGTGTACACTGTGACGAATTTGGTGTTTCAAGTCGCTCAACCGAAAGGCACGATCTTCCATAACTGACTGCTTTGTTCCACACAGCCTCTACCAGGGGTGACTGTTTGGTGGGAGTAAATTAATAGTGGCTCCAAAATTTGCAAAAATGAATTAATTATTATTGAAAAAGTTGAAGAGGTACAACGTTGGATTACGAACTCATTACTGAAGTATCTCATTTTAATCCACCTCCCCCCCCCCCCCCCACACACACACACCCCTTCCGCCTGATCCGCAAGGCAATGGCACACACAAACACTGTGACAAAATGAACGACAGAATGGCACACACAAACAGACGGCAGACACACGGCGCTTTCTACCGATTATACATACTGTGGGCTGGCGTAACCACAGCCATTTTAAAAAAATAAGGTGAAATGGCCCATGCCCACAAAGCCTCTTCTGTATGAGCTTGCATGCATATTCCACCTTTACCACAATACGTTCGCAAATATCATACAACAATACACGAAGGAGAACATCGCGCCAGCTCAGTCACACATGTAAAACAGGGACGTGCTCAGTGGTGATTTGCGTCAATTACTGGGAACATTGTATGAAACACTGACGCGTTTGGTCAGTGCTTTTATGTCACCGTCATTGTTTGATTCTTCTGATGAAATCAAGGAGTCTTACTTCTGACATTTAGTTTTCAACTTTTATTTTTAAAAAGTTGAAAAGGTACAAAAACTGGCTAACGAACTCACCCAATGTCTTTCTACAAACTAATGGGTAGACCATCGAAAACCGATGATGTCGTCATTGTGCATGACTTCTATTTGTGGGTGCGGGTGTGGCTGGCCAAGCCAATCCTGGAGCCACACCTGCGAGGCACTGGAACGTAGCTGTGGAGAGAGTCGACGCTGTCTTTCTGCGAGCTCTGGCACTGGTGATCTGTTCGCGCCGATTGTGTTCAAAGAGCGTGCAGGCTTTCCTGGTGGCGGCACGCCAGCCAGATCTGTCTTGTGCTTGTGCTTCAAGTTCCTTTACCGGGAAGACGCAGTACTTGAGGCTGTCTTTTATGCAGTCTTTGAAGCGCCGTCCTTGCTTCCTGTGGCCTTTTGAGAGTGCACCATACAGGAGTTGGCGTGGCATGCGAGAATCATTCATGCGTATGACATGACCTGTCCAGCGAAGTTGTGTCTTTAAAATCAAGGCTTCAACACTCACTAAGCCAGCATTATCCAGGACTTCCAGGTTTGTCACGTTGTCTTGCCATTTGATGCCCATGAGTGAGCGCAGGATCTCATGTGGAAACGTTCAAGCTGTTTGAGGTGCTTTCTGTACAGCGTCCATGACTCACAGCCATAGAGGAGGCTGGGGAGGACTACTGCCTTGTAGACTTTGATCTTGGTGGAGAGCTTGACGTTGTTGTTATTCAACACACGAGTGCGCAGGCGACGGACCCAGAGCTTGGCTGGCTTTGCTGATACGAGCTGCGATTTCCTTGTCGATAGTACCGTCAGAAGAGATGATCCTCCCCAGTTACCTAAACTGGTCGACAGTCTTCAGCTCGGTGCGTTCGATATACACTTTGGGGGGGGGGGGGGGGAGGGGGGTCACTTGTGCCTGGGGCTGGTTGGTGCAGGACCTCGGTCTTGTTGAGACTGATGGTGAGGCCAAACAGTCGAGAGGCTTCCGAGAACCTCTTGACGATGGTCTGGAGGTCAGACTACGTGTGCGCGATCAGCGCACAGTCATCGGCAAACAGCGCCTCAAGGATCAGTCTCTCGATGGTCTTGGTCCTGGCGTTCAGTCGACGGAGGTCGAAGAGAGAGCCGTCTAGTCTGTACTTCAGGTACACTCTCTTCTCAAGGTCACGTACTGCATGGGTCAGGACACACGTGAAGAACAGGTTGAACATCACGGGGGCAAGAACACAACCTTGTACAAACTAGCCATATCCAAAATGTCAAGTGCATATAATCAAAATTGCGGACTCTAATCTGGGTCAACCGACTTTCTATAAACGGTCTTTTATGTCTTGGCAATGAGACATCCAATTACAATATGCTCGGAGGCTCTCTTAGCCACCCACTTAATAAAGCATTTTTTTAAGTTTCAAGTTTGTGCGTACAGTAGTGTCTCATGTTTACATACATACGCACACACACACATACATACGCACATATGGCGCTTCGCGCCAAAACGACGTTCAACAACAAGGTTAGAGTGGCTAGACTACGTGACGTCATTTTTATCTTGTTACTTTTTTGCGAGACCACGAGCCCCATCCGCCTGTTACTGATGTCCTTTGCATTCTACGGAACGCGCTCCGACCAGCCCCATCCAAAAGTCTACCGTATTTTCAATACGTTAGACAATAACAAAACAAAGTACGACCCCTCACCATTACACCGCCTGTTGACATCTGACAGGTTTGGCGGTCTGGGGGTGGTCTGGTCGTTGTGACATGAATGTCGGTTCCTGCAGCAACAGTTTCTCTCCAGCAGATGGCGCGGGATGCGGTTGTGGTCGGTGTTCAGGCGGTAGTAGGTTGGGCACGGGTCGCCTGGGGCAGCCTCAGTTTCAGAACACATGTCCGAGCCGTGAAATACCTGAGCACAGAGTGATGCGAATGTACTAACACAAATGAAAGACTGCAAAAGTTATTCCAGCTTTTTCACAAAGTAGTGTATGCGCGCGCGCGCGTGTGATTTGGTGTGTGTGTGTGCGCGCGTGTGTGTGTGCGCGCGCGCGCGCGCGTGTGTGTGTGTGTGTGTGTGTGTGTGTGTGTGTGTGTGTGTGTGTGTGTGTGTTTCGGTGCCGGTGTTTGTGCGTGGATAAAAGAGCTAACTTAATTATCTCATTCAGCCCGACGGCCGTACTGATTTCCCAGATTTTGGAGGCGTCATCTAATGACTATGCACCAGCTGCAGGAGATGGATCGACCATGATAATTCAAGGGCAGTGCCAGATTAGCTTGGCGCCGACAGGCGCCAAGCTAATCTGGCACTACCCTTGAATTATCATGGTCGACCTATCTCCTGCTGTAGCGGTGCGTCAGGGCTGAATGGGTTATGAAGTTGGCCGAATATATGGTAAAATGAAAGGGCTTTTCTTTTCTTCAGGCCTCCGTTGTAAGCAAGAGAGTTACTTCCGTTGCACTCAAACGGCAGTGAAAAACTGTGCGCATACTCAAACGATGGATGGTGCAAGTAAGGATAGAAAGTTTCAGCGGACATAGACTGAGAACACGTCGTGATTGGCATTTAGCAATCATAGGCCTGCCGTACATCAGACAGCCCGGCTTTAACCCCTTACTACTATTGATGTCATCGCTCGGCGGAAAAGGTGCGTTGTTTTCCGCCGAGCGGTATATAATCGTCAGTAGCCGTCAAGTTCTTAACCCATTCAGCCCTGACGCAATATTGCAGGAGATGGGTCGACCATGATGCATTCAAGGGCAGTGCCAGATTAGCTTGGCGCCTATCGGCGCCAAGCTAATCTGGCACTGCCCTTGAATTATCACGGTCGATCCATCCGTGTCCTGCAACTGGTGCATAGTCATTAGATGACGCCTCGAAAATTTGGGAAATACGGCCGTCGGGCTGAATGAGTTAACCTCTTTACCCGCGTTATAGCTTCCTTGCCTTTGTACCTACATTGTGTGACCACTGTTGTTTTTGCGGTTCTTGGTTCATTCAACGTCCAAAAGCCAACACCGTCCGAAGAAACATGGATACAAATTGGACTCAGCAAGAGGCACAGATCCTCATGAGCCCCCGCAGACGCTGGGGCTCATGAGGATCTATGTCTCTTGCACTTGGATCGTGTTCACTTTTTTTCGGCAGTCAAGGGGTTAACTGCCGGGGGCCAGGTGAAGGCCACCCATCTACAAGAGCTATAAATCCTCATGAGCCTTAACCCTGGCCGGAGCCTCGGTTGGTTTTTTTTTTGGTTTGTGGCTCTGAAACTGAGGCTCCGATTCCATTCATTAAAGATTGGTGACGCACAAACTTACCGGATGATATGGCGGTGACACATAAGATATTTTGGATTCTTACGCTATGATCGGAAAGTTCACCATAGATATGATGGTCCACAACTGATGCAACTTTAGCAAATCCGTTCCTGTTCGTCGTTAGGAAAACAACAACAACAACAACAAAAACTAACTCCATTTTGAGCACGTGATGTATTTATCTCCGCCGTAGACTGCCATGGGGAAAAAATAATAGCTGGTCAGGTACCTAATCGCTTCAAGTAATCATTTTTTCTCCCTAAGAGAGCCTTCTCAAGGAGTACAGTGTTTTCAGTCAAAGAAATTATACTACTACAAGAATGCGACGTCAAAGAAATTATCGACTATAAGAATATGCCGTCATTCTGCAGTCTAGCGACGTAAATGTTTTCTTGTTACCGTCGATATATGCCGCTAATGACGTGGAATCTATTTATCGCAAAATCTCTAGTTGTGGACAAAATGGCGGGAGCTTGGAAATCTTTCACATCGCTGTAGGTGTCAGTGGCTTGAGCATTGACTAGAACTTTCTACGTCTGTTTATGGTGGCATAGGAGCGCCAGGCAGGTCGTAGCATTATTGTTTTTTTGGGCCATTCTTAAAATTTCTGTCGTTTAGCGCCGCGCCAAAACCCCTACATGTTTTTAAGTTGACACAGCAGGGACTCCAAGCGCTGTACCGGCCTTGATTTACGCTTGGTTTACTGTGAAGGGCTCGGCCTCAAACCGAAAGAACACAGCCGGACTAACAAGAGACAAAATCCGCATGAGCCCCCGCGAATGCGGGGGCTCATGAGGATTTATGTCTCTTGTTAGTCCGACTGTGTTCTTTGTGCCACTTTTGGTCCCATTTTATTTGTGTTCTTCACGCAATTCAGTGTCGGTCGGTGTGCAGTGATTTCAGACGCGCGAAAACCGCTTCCACTGACAGTCAAGCGGGGTTAATGATATTGTAAATCGACTTTGCATTATGAAAAAAAAAGCATATTTGTACCACTACAGTGGTACCAAAAATGCGATTTCCGCCCCTCAACCCTCCCCCTCCCCCTCTCCCCACACCCGCTCTTCCGTGACTCAAAGTCGAGCTATTATCGTTCGCGGTGGAGATCTCGAGAATTACTGTGGTGGGCAAAGCCGGCAGAGGGACAACAAGAAGAGCACGATGGATTTTCAAAACTTACTGTGAGATTTCGCTCCAAAGGCAAGCTAGCTGCTTCGACAGGCACCGGCTCGTTGCCGTAAGCTTCTATGAGTTCCGCGAGGATCGGGGACTCGGCCACGGTCTGATAGTGCAGGTAGCCATGCGTGCCGTACTGCAGATTTTGGAAACTCTGCACTAACTCAGGCAGGTTCGCGGGCTCCGAGCAGTGGAGGTTGTGGTGAGGATGTCGGTGGTGTTGGTCGCTGTTGCATTGTGTTGTCTGGCTCAGTGACAACACGTAGATCACCTTTATAAGAAAAAAGAAAGTCGTGTAAGAGGTGGAAAGAAAAGGTCTGCAGTAATTTGGCAAAAAGCAGTATGTCCGTATAATTTGGGAAAGCGAGATTTTCATTGTTATACAATAAAAACCTCGCTTTTCTAAAAAAAAATTGCCTTTTGCTAAATTACTGACTGATATGAGATCGGTGCGTTTGGGAGACCGTCCGAGCCGCGTTCTCAGCTCCACAAAACACAATCAAATCTTTAATTCATTCAAGTATTACGCATCAATAACTGCGAAAGTGTCGCATAGCGTTGCCGCCGGCAACGCAATGCGACACTTTCGCAACTATTAATGCGAGGCATCTTGAATGAGTTAACGAGTTTCGCACACCTTTAAAAAAAAACGTATTGCATCCAATTTCATCCAACTTCGCCGATTAGCCGCCCAATTCTCGGCTGCCACAAAGACGTGGGGATTATCTCATTGTCCACACTGTGTGCCTCCCGCGATTCGCTACGGCTGATCAGCCCAGCAAATTGACGGAGACAACCAGTGTGCCATTTGGTCTCGTCGCTACGTCGAGTCGGGTCAGCGGTGGCTTGTTTAGTTTTGTAGCCTGGTTAGAAACGAACGTGTTTTCCTTTTAAATCATGATTGATTCAAACCAGTGCTGTTGTTCTTGTTTTCACAGAGACTCTTTTGTTACGAGCATAACGTTGGTCTTCTCATTTCAGTTTAAGTGAAATAGTCATATATTTGAGTGAACTGTCGAGAGCGTAGACTGAATAAGCAACTTCATAAAACTGACTCACCAGAAAGATGATTCTAGACATCTCTATGCTATTAGAAACAAACTCTTCTATTTTCTCTCTCAGTCTTCTCTGAAGATACAACTATGCCCTTGTCTGTCCACGTTGGCAAAACTCGGCGGACTGAGTGTGTCTAGAACTTTGTCCAGTAGAGGGTACAGGCGGTTTTTATAATGAAGGACAAGAAAGGGGAATCTCTTTGTGTATTTCTGCAACTGGTCCACGCAATGTTCCACGATTACCTGAAGAAGGAAGTGCGCGCACCCACGGTGGAACTCGCTCGCCTGGGCAGTCTGTGAGGGCGTTCCGCCGGGCCACTGCGCGGTCACAGCGTTGAGGCATAGATCCTCAAGAACCCCCGCAACTGCGAGGGCTCATGATGATATATGTCTCTTGCATTTGGATCGTGTTGGGTCAGTTTTTCTCGGCAGTCAAGGGGTTAAAACCCTGAACCCGTTAAGTACCAGTTCACGAGGCAGACCTGACGATACACAAAACAAGAAACCTAGCTGCCCCGGGAACATGGATTCAATGTGGTGTCAGAAAGAGGTATAGATCCTCCTGAGCCCCCGCAGTTGCGGGGGCTCATGAGGATCTATACCTCTTGTAGTTGGGTGGTGGTCAGATTTTCTCGGCACTGAATGGGTTTATCTGAGGGTGTGCTAAGCCGACCCTTTGCACGCAGCCCCAAAATAACCAATACCTCAAAACCAGGATAAAACAATCCAGTTGCTCAGCTTTCACAGTGGCCACACAGCTACAACGAATACGGGGAGCGGCCGCTTATCTTCTTTGAGAATGTAACTAAGCCAATAGACAAAAACACATTCCAGCAGGAGGCATAGATTCTCAAGAGCCTATGCAGCCGCATGAGTATCTATGCCTCTTGCAAATGAAACGGGATCGCCAAAGAACTGTGCGTCCCTCTTTGCTGGATCTTTCCGCTGTAGAGAACTGATGATGCGACCATGTTTTGGGGTTGTCCCCTCCCCCTCCCCCACATGTTATCACAAGATAAAATTTTGGCTGCTTCCCCTGGGGGAGGTAGTCGCCACCAAGCGGTACCACCGGACCTACCTAGTGTTGTCTGTTTGATTGGTTGCTGCTTTATATATATATATATATATATATATATATATATATATATATATATATATATATATATATATATATATATATATATATATATATATATATATATATATATATATATATATATATATATATATACACTACACAAACACTACTACATACACTAACTGACAAGGTACAACACATTTTAATGGTCCCTTTCTTGACTAACCAGCAAGAGGCTAGACTGATTCTCATGAGCCCTGCGATAGCAGGGCTCATGAGAATCTATGCCTCTTGCTGACAAAGATGTTTTTTTTTCTCCAAGAGATGGTTTTATATATATATATATATATATATATATATATATATATATATATATATATATATATATATATATATATATATATATATATATATATATATATATATATATATATATATATAAACTCTATTTTGCTTCAACCAGTTTTGAAGGGGGAAAAGCACATAGAAACATAGCAAAGAGAACCCTCGGTGAGCAACTCAAAACCCAGGACTGTACACATGTAGCGGCGAAAGGGTTAAAGAGCAGAGCCAGATTAGTCTTACTGACGCTTGGGAAGGTTCCATGCTGATATGGCGGCACTGCCCATGAACTATCATGGCCGATTCATCTTCCTAAACCTGGTGAAAAGATTATTTGGCTCATAGGAAAGTGATAGTTTAGGAATAGTGCCTGATTAGCTTGACGCATAAAAAGTGGGCAAACTGATCGGGCACTACTGACCAGCTCCACCCATCTCCCTCGCTCTGTTTGCAACACGATAGTAAACTTGAAACCGTCTGCCGTGGGCATGAAAAGTCCCAAGACAGCGGGGAACATAGTTTTCAGGGTCACTGACTTCATTGTATTCCAGTTGTTTAAGCGATTCATGTAGGGGGGACTTAATGGGGTGTGGGGATGGGGGTGGAGGGGAGTTGGTCGACCCAACAATGCACCCTGCCACTCCCCTGAATCTTCTACCACGGCCCACCCCCGCACACTTTCTGACTTCTGAGCCTAGTGTGACCAAAAGCTTACCCACCCCCCCCCCCCAAAAAAAAAAAAAAAAAAAAAAAAAACACCCCGCCGCCTCCCCCCACCACCACCCCCCTCCCAAAAAAAAAAAGTCTACCCAGTAAACAAAGATCCTCGGGCCGACGTCGGCTGCTGTGGGCCCGCTCACAGCTGTGCGCGGGCCCACTGCCGTCGACGTCGGCCCGAGGATCTTTTACTAGTACTGGGTAACCAGACCACCGCAAGCGACCGACCCGCCAGATATAAATCTACGTTCTGGCCACCATGACACGCCACACTCCAGTCACAAGGTACATGTACTTCCTAATGTCTCTTCCAATTCCAGAGGCACGTAGCCCATACTGCCATCTGAATGCAAAAGACGGTAGGAATTTTTTTAATATCTTTTTTTAAAATGTATTTATTTATTTATTTATTTATCTGAAAAGCGAGATTTTCATTGAAATACAATGAAAACCTTGCTTTTCACAAATATGATCCTTTGCCTTCACTGGGCAAGCTTATTTTATGGTCGTCTGCTGGACGCCAAGTGTTCCGGGCGCCAAGCCAATCACGGACATTAACCTTGAGCTGTTAAGATCGATCCATCTCCCCAAGGGTCACAAACAAAAAGTTGGAAACAATCCCCATCACCACCCACCACCCCCAGTAGGTAACTGATCCACCCCTGGGTGCGTGACTGAGTCACAAATTTTACCCAACCGTGCTTGTTTGGATGGGTCTCACACATCTGAGATGTCTGTCAGAATGATCTACAATTTCTCAGACTGTCACGGGGGGGGGGGGGGGGGGGGGGGGGAACTGTTATAAATATTTTTACTGCACTTTCCTGAATGAGATTTGATTTGCTTGGGAAAAAAAATAAGCTTGAGGCCGGGTTGAACAAAAGTCAGGAATAGTAACGTCTGACCAATCTTGAAGCCCCCCTGGACCCGCCCCAACCTCGAGTGTCCCTTGCCCCAAAAGCAGGACGGCTAATATTTTTGTCCGTCCCGTTTTCCGATTATCACAACCTGAAAGACAAACGGCAATGCCAGAATCATGACAGAATGACGTCAACATACTGGATGGAGTTAACTCATTGTGCCCGAGGTACAAAATACCCACATTTTGGAGTTATCCTCTGAGGACCGCATTGCATTTCAGGAGACAGATCGACCATGATAGTTCAAGGGTGGTGGCAGAATAGCTTGGCGCCTATAGGCGCCAAGCTATTCTGCCACCACCCTTGAACTATCATGGTCGAGCCATATCTTGCTGTGGGGTGTCGCAGGGCAGAAAGAGTTAAACGTTCTACAAGACTAAGTACGCTGACTGCCGGTTTTTCTAGCTGTTTTATTGGTCGAGTTGTGATAATCCTGTAGGATTTATGACGGTGTATTAACCCTTGGGATGTCGGTAGCACCTTTTGTCGAGGTGATTCCCGCAGGAATCACCGACCTCGACAAAAAAAGTGCTACCGACATTCAGTGAATTATATATAATCATTACGCCGGTCTGGGTAGCAGCCAACCGTTACACAAAGCCCAGACGAAACGCAGCTGATTGGCCCTTCTTGGACGTGGCCTAGCCTACTTCTTTATTCCTTATGACAGACGCAAATCCGTAAGGTATTTATCCTTGTAGGGGTTACAAGACAAATAGAACCCAGGAGACAATGAGCGTGACGCTGGTTTGAAGTATTCATTTCACGAATCTGAATGACGGTAACAGCTCATGAATGGCAAGATCTTTTCAAGTCAAAGCCGCTACACCCTGATTTCACCGAGAATCCAAGCCGAATTGGCGAATTTCTTAGCATGTTACATGCTTGCCGGAACTTGAGTCACTGCCGGCAAGCGTGTAAAACGCAAAAAAAAAATCCCAGCAAAGAAAGAAACACAAGCACAAAATAGTTTATTCATTTGTTTCAAAATAAACATATGGACAAAAATGGACTACATGTAGGCCTACTATCTATCTATCTATATCCCGTAGTCTTGCCGACCGTTGGGGCACTACTGATGACTTGGCAACCAGCTCCCTCCATTCCACTCTGTTATCTACCATTCTTAGCGTATCGCCCAGCCTCAGTCCTGTCCACTCTGAGATAATTTATTGTCCTCCCATCTTTTCCTCTGTCTTCCTCTCCTTCGTCCTCCTTGCACAGTGCCCTGCAGGATTGTTTTGGCAAGCCCTGTTGAACGCGTGACATGCCCATACCACTTCAGTTTGCGTTTTTTCACAATGGCTAATAGGTCTTCATAGGGCCCGATGGCTTGCCTGATTCTGCTTCCCACTTCCTCGTTCGTGATGTGATCTCTGTATGAAATGCCAAGCAGCCTTCGAAAACATTTCATTTCAGTGGCGTGTATCCTCCTTTCAAGGTCTGCTGTGAGGGTCCATGACTCGCAGGCATACAAGAACACTGAGATGACTATAAGGAGCGCATCAGTCTGATCTTGGAGCAGAGTGTGATGTTTCTGTCCTTCCATATGGTCTTCAATCTTGTCAGTGCTGTTGTTGTCTGCGCAATCCTGGACAGTATTTCTGGCTTTGATCCCTCATCTGTCACAATGGCTCCTAAGTATTTGAATTTATTAACTGTTTCCAGTTTTTGGCTTCCAGTCGTGACGTCAGCGCCAATGCCACTTGTGTTATTTGTCATCAATTTGGTCTTCTCTGCACTGATATCCATCCCATCCCATCCCATGTAGGCCTCCACTGACGAGTAAAAGAAGTGCGACAACTTTGGAATCATCGGAAACACCGATTCCAAAAATGTCGCCTTTGGGAGGTGGGGGGGCGGGCGGGGGGGGGGAGGGGAGCTTGTCTGGTGTGTGTGTGTGTGTGTGTGTGTGTGTGTGTGTGTGTGTGTGTGTGTGTGTGTGTGTGTGTGTGTGTGTGTGTGTCGGTGTGTGTGTGTGTGCGTGCGTGCGCGCGCGTATGTATGGAAACACGAGAATCTCCGATGTTTGTGTACGTACAAGCTTAAAATTTGGGGAAGTGCTTTGTTCAAGGGGTGCCTAGAAGAGCCTCCGAGCATATTAATATTGGGTGTCTCTTTAAAGAAAGAAGGTTGTGCCGCATTAGAGTCCGTAATTTTTGTCATATTTACTAGAAATTTTGAATGTAGCTAGATTGGACAGACATTGGATGAGTTCGTGTAGCCCGCCTGTCAACTTCTCCAGTAAAGATTAATTCTTTTCAGAAAAAAATTAAAACAGTAACGAAAACCTTTGACTTGAGAAAGTCAGACAGTGGCGGTGATGTAGAAAGAAGCAGCTCCGACACCACGCAGGCATTTACGCAATGCAATACTCAACATATGACGTAATTCTCTCTCTCTCTCTCTCTCTCTCTCTCTCTCTCTCTCTCTCTCTCTCTCTCTCTCTCTCTCTCTCTCACACACACACACACACACACACACACTGAGGCACACACACACACACACACGCGCGCGCGCACACAAAAACCACATGGGCACACCTCCAAGAGGCTTAGTTCCTCATGCGACGACATGCAACACACATCGACCCGCTTTCAGAAGATCATGCAGGTAACACGATAAAAATTACGTCATGAGTAGCTACGCCAACCGCGCTGTTGAACGCCTACATATGGCGGGAAGCACCGTGTGTGTGTGTGTGTGTGTGTGTGTGTGTGTGTGTGTGTGTGTGTGTGTGTGTGTGTGTGTGTGTGTGTGTGTGTGTGTGTGTGTGTGTGTGTGTGTCAGTGTGTGTGTGTGTGTGTGTGTTTGTGTGTGTGTAGACACGAGTATCTCCGGTGTTTGTGTACGTACAGGCCTTAAACTTTAGGAAATGCTTTGATCAAGGTGTATTTCGGAGAGCCTCCGAGCATATTTTAAATGCTAGACTCGTTAAAGAGAAAAATTGCCGTTATATAAAGTCGGTTGACCCGCATTTGAGACCGTAATTTTCGTTCTATTCACTTGGAGAGTTAGATATAGCTAGCTTGGAGATAGACATTGGATGAATTCGTTAGCCAGCTTTATACCTTTTTAACTTTTTCATAAAAAGTAATTCATTGCAGAAACAAATTGAAAATTATGAATTCTCCACTTCTAGAGAAGGCTCAGACAGGGACGGTGACGTAAAGGCGTCAAACACGTCGGTCTAACCAAAGACTATACATTATATTGTCTTTGGTGTTACACAATTTTCCTAAATTGTCGTAAGCACCAGATGTCAGTGTTATGCAATGTTTCTGAATTGACATCAATATTCATCACTGTGTACACGTTGTCGTGGGACTAGCGATGCCATGACGTGAAGCTTATAGTGACGTAAATTTGCTGCTCGTGCTGTTCTCAGTCCTCTTCAGAATTCCAGTCGCTACTCCAGCCCACAGACCGTACTACTGGCGTCTTTATGTGTGCGCCGGTGTGTTTGATCAGAGGTTGGGTTAGAAAGGATAGAAACAGATCAGAAGGATAAGATTAAAAATGATGATCAACTCCAAATGTTAGTCCTGAAAGAAAAACGCATGTGAGCTCCAAACAATGCGGTAGACTTTGGGGTGAAATTCTCAACTCGTTTTTTTCTTACTTACTTACTTACGCCTGTCACCCCTCCCAGGGTATAGGCCGTCGACGAGGGACCTCCAGCGACTCCTGCCCTGTGCTTCTCCTTCGATTTTGCTCCAGGTGGTTCCCAGTCTCTTGATGTCTGCTTGGAGATCTCGACGCCAGGTGTTTCTCGGCCTGCCTCTTTTCCTCTTTCCCTGGGGGTTCCATGACAATGCCTGCCTAGTGATACTGGAAGCTGGCTTTCTCAGACTGTGACCGATCCATCCCCATCTTCTTCGCCCAATTTCATTCTCTGCTGTTATCTGCTCTGTTCTCTCCCAGAGTCTGACGTTGCTGATCTTCTCTGGCCAGTGGATTTTCAAAATTCTTCTAAGGCAACTGTTCATGAAGATCTGTACTCTGTTGACTGTGGTTTTTGTCAATCTCCAAGTCTCTGCTCCATATAGGAGAACTGCTTTTACGTTGGAGTTGAAAATCCGGACTTTGGTGTGTTGAGACAGCTCTCTGGAACTCCACACTTTTTTCAACTGGAGGAAGGCTGCTCTGGCTTTACCGATTCGTGCTCTGACATCTGCATCAGTGCCGCCTTTTTTGTCTATGATGCTCCCGAAATAGGTGAAGGACTCCACCTCCTCCAACGGGGTGCCAGCAAGCAAGACTGGTTCTTCCCTGGTTGCGTTCAGCCTCATTGTCTTTGTTTTCTGTTTGTGGATGGCGATGCCCACTTGGGACGAGATGTCAGCAAGCCTCGTGGTCTTGTCCTGCATTTGTTGATGAGTGTGGGACAGTAAAGCCAAGTCGTCTGCAAAATCGAGGTCGTCAAGCTGTGTCCACAGTGTCCACTGTATTCCACTTCGTCTGTGCTCTGTGGTCCTCTTCATGACCCAGTCTATGGCCAGTAGGAAGAGGAACGGAGACAGCAAACACCCCTGCCTGACACCGGTTCTGACCTGGAGCTCCCTGGTGAACTGCCCTTCGTGGATCACGCGACATGTCATGCCATCGTAGCTGCTCTTGATCAGGCGGACGAGCTTTGTCGGTGCACCGTAGTGTCGTATGAGTTTCCACAGAGTCTCTCGGTCCACGCTGTCAAATGCTTTCTCGTAATCCACAAAGTTGACGTACAGCGGGGAGCTCCACTCCAGAGACTATTCCACGATGATGCGGAGAGTGGCGATCTGGTCTGTACATGATCGGATTTTCCTGAATCCTGCTTGCTGGTCTCTCAGCTGGGGGTCAACGGAGCTCTTCATTCTCTCCCAGGATGATCATGTTGAAGACCTTTCCTGGTACTGACAGCAAGGTGATTCCTCTGTAGTTGGAACACTTGCTGAGGTCGCCTTTCTTGGGAAACTTGATTAGGTACCCCTCCTTCCAGTCAGCCGGCATCACCTCCTCTTCCCAGATCTTTCCAAACAGTGGGTACAGCATCTCTACTGTTGTCTCTAGGTCTGCTTTCAGAGACTCCGCTGGGATGCCATCTGGCCCTGCTGCTTTGCCGTTCTTCAAAAATGTCACTGTTCTTCTGATCTCTTCCCGGCTGGGTCTGTCACAGCTGATGGGTAGGTCGGTCTTTGCTGGCTGGATGTCTGGGGGGTCGGGTGGGCTGGATCTGTTCAGTAACTCTTCAAAATACTCGGCCCATCTGTCGAGTTGGTCTGCTGTGACTGCAACAGGCTTGCCTTCTTTGTCTTTTACTGATCTTTCTGTATGGACATACTTGCCCGACAATCTTCTGGTAATGTCGTAGAGCTGTTTCATGTTGCCACTGCCTGCTGCTTTTTCTGCCTCTGCTGCCAGGCTGTCTGTGTAGGCCCTCTTGTCTGCCCTGATACTCCTCTTCACCTCTCGGTTGGCTTCCGAGTATTCCTCTTGTACCCTGGCTTTGGCTGCTCTCGTGCTACTGTTGTTGACAACTGCTTTCTTCTGCTTCCTCACTTCTATCTTCTTCAAGGTCTGTGCCGAAAGCCAGTCCTTGTGATGGTGTTTCCTGAACTCTACAGTGTCTTTGCAGGTTGAGTTCAGCGCCTCTCTAACTGCCTTCCACTGCTGCTCTGTGGTGACCGCCTCCTCTTCATTTACTAGCTCCTGTAGCGCTTGAAACCGGTTGGACAGCACCAGTTTGAACTCTTCTCTCTCTCCAGTCTCTCTCAGGAGGCCTACATTATAGCGCTGTCTTCTTGTTGTCCCTGTGCGGCTTTTCTTTAACTTGAGCTTTATTCTTAAGGTAAGCAGATGGTGGTCTGAGGCGACATCTGCTCCCCTCCTCACTCGAACATTTTGAAGGGATCTTCTATTCTAATTTTTTTGCTAATGCAGATATGGTCTATTTGGTTCTCTGTAGTATGGTCAGGTGAGACCCAAGTTGCTTTGTGTATTCTTCTGTGTGGGAAGATGCTGCCTCCAATGACAAGTCTGTTTAGAGCACAAAAGTCTACAAACCTCTCCCCGTTCTCACTCATCTCCCCTAGTCCCTGTCTCCCCATCACCTCTTCGTATCCGGTGTTGTCCTCCCCTATTTTGGCATTAAAATCGCCAATGACGATGGTGATGTCTCGCTCCGCACATTTGTCCACAGCACTCTGGAGTCGGTCGTAGAACTCTTGTTTCTCTTCCTCGTCACTGTCATTAGTGGGCGCACAACACTGGATGACGTTCAGCTTGAGCTTTTTCTTGGTTCTAAAGGCTGCTGTGATAATTCTTGGCCCAAGAGGTTCCCAGCCCATCAGCGCTCTCTGTGCCACTGGTGACAGCATGAATGCTACTCCTTCTATATGGGGGGCATTCTCCTCTTCATGACCTGAATACAGAATCATCTCCCCACTTAACAGCCTTTTCTGGCCAGACTGCGTCCATCTGGCTTCACTGATACTTAGCAGGGAAAGGTTGTACTTTTGCATTTCCGCTGCTATCTGGGCGGCCTTGCCGCTCTGGTACATGGTCTTGACATTCCATGTGCCCATGGTTGTGTCCCTGGATAGAGAGAGGCGGCTCGGTCCTGTGGCTTCCGAAGACTTCCGGTTTTCACCACAGGACGTCATAAATCTTCTGGTAGAAGAACCTTCCTCCTCCAGGAAAGGAATTTCTGTCATCTTTGTCTTTTCGTCGGCGTTTTTGTAGCTATTTCCTTATTTGCAGGGTGGGGAAGCTACCCCCACGCCCAACCCCCTTACTAGGAGGACCAGGGATTTTCTGTCGGGGTCACCTTCCCTTAGACCATGTTGGTTCACGGCACCTTATTTCATTCGGTGCACCCCTCTGGCGAGGGACCCCCTATCCACCACCCAGGGGACGCGCCTCAACTCCGTATGGTCCCACCGCGAGTTTTTTTTTCTTTCTTCAGTATAGGAGATATTCCAACATCAGAACCAGCGTGGACAGTTTTCATGTAGAAGAGACTTTGTGGGTTATGGTTCATCCCATCTTGCTGATTTTTCGGTCAATGGGAAGCAATACTGATCCGCCCCTGCCGGGAGGTGGTGGCGTTGTTGTTGTGTGTGTGTGTGTTTGAGGAGGGGGAGGGGGGGGGGGAGTCAGAGTAGGTCCCTATTAAAGAGTTAAAGAGGGTAGGAATGTGGCGGGGGGGTGGGGGGGGGGGGCTCCATCACGGATATACGACGATCTTTTTGCGATTCACGAATCACAAATCCAAAACAGCATTCGCGTTTCGCGTTGGAAAGAGACGTCGAAGAGACTGGTACCGCTTTCATCAACTCGAACACTAGCCGGAAACTCTTACAACGGAGTGGGAGGGGGGGGGGGAGGGAAATGCCCAGTAATCAAAGGTCCTCGGCCCCATGACGGCCGCAGTGGGCTAGCGCACGAACGTGCGCGGGCCCACTGCGGCCGTCGTGGCGGGGCCGAAGACGTTTTGCCTACTGGGGTAGGAGCTGTGATGCTGGTACATTGCTTTCTCAGCAGCATACCTCAATTAGTCAGAAAATCAAATGACGGGAGTAGTGGGGTGGGTGGGACATTTTTTACTAGAATTTACAGTATGATATCAATCAATCAATCAGTCAAGCAATAAACTTTATTGTTCCAAATACTGACACTGATATTGCCACGTCAAACTACAGGAAAATTTGTCTCGCCACCTCAGGTGCAACTCGCAGTCACCCACATTCACACAACAGTTTACAAACAACAAATGGACAATGGCTTGGGACGGGTGAAGCCCGTCGCAAAGGCGTTTCATGGCCGGCGCCAACGGCCCCAACCAGACCTGAACCTCCCTGACGGCACTACAAAGCAGACTAAAGACATAGAACAAGACTATCATCTACATCCCTAAAAAGGATGCATCAGGTCTCTTATATAACCCATGTCTTTCTCTGGAACTTAGGAAGTAGGCAGGAGAAACATACATACACAAACACGAAGGTGCATTACTATATGTGGTCGGGTAAATACCTTGAATGCCCACAGTAGATGCACAGAACATTACACAACAATGTAACGATACAAATTTGCCTCGAGTTATACTGAGATACTCACAAACCAGATAGGTGAGGCTTGCGCTGGCAGAATTGTTCAACAAACCAAGGGGAATCACTCAGCGCTGGACAGACGAACAGTTAGATCCCCTGCCCCCGCCTATCAGGCACCCATTCGCCAGCCCACAGAGAAATACGCAGGTATAGAACAAGACTATCATCTACATCCCTAAAAAGGATGCATCAGGTCTCTTATATAACCCATGTCTTTCTCTGGAACTTTTTAGGGATGTAGATGATAGTCTTGTTCTATACCTGCGTATTTCTCTGTGGGCTGGCGAATGGGTGCCTGATAGGCGGGGGCAGGGGATCTAACTGTTCGTCTGTCCAGCGCTGAGTGATTCCCCTTGGTTTGTTGAACAATTCTGCCAGCGCAAGCCTCACCTATCTGGTTTGTGAGTATCTCAGTATAACTCGAGGCAAATTTGTATCGTTACATTGTTGTGTAATGTTCTGTGCATCTACTGTGGGCATTCAAGGTATTTACCCGACCACATATAGTAATGCACCTTCGTGTTTGTGTATGTATGTTTCTCCTGCCTACTTCCTAAGTTCCAGAGAAAGACATGGGTTATATAAGAGACCTGATGCATCCTTTTTAGGGATGTAGATGATAGTCTTGTTCTATACCTGCGTATTTCTCTGTGGGCTGGCGAATGGGTGCCTGATAGGCGGGGGCAGGAGATCTAACTGTTCGTCTGTCCAGCGCTGAGTGATTCCCCTTGGTTTGTTGAACAATTCTGCCAGCGCAAGCCTCACCTATCTGGTTTGTGAGTATCTCAGTATAACTCGAGGCAAATTTGTATCGTTACATTGTTGTGTAATGTTCTGTGCATCTACTGTGGGCATTCAAGGTATTTACCCGACCACATATAGTAATGCACCTTCGTGTTTGTGTATGTATGTTTCTCCTGCCTACTTCCTAAGTTCCAGAGAAAGACATGGGTTATATAAGAGACCTGATGCATCCTTTTTAGGGATGTAGATGATAGTCTTGTTCTATACCTGCGTATTTCTCTGTGGGCTGGCGAATGGGTGCCTGATAGGCGGGGGCAGGGGATCTAACTGTTCGTCTGTCCAGCGCTGAGTGATTCCCCTTGGTTTGTTGAACAATTCTGCCAGCGCAAGCCTCACCTATCTGGTTTGTGAGTATCTCAGTATAACTCGAGGCAAATTTGTATCGTTACATTGTTGTGTAATGTTCTGTGCATCTACTGTGGGCATTCAAGGTATTTACCCGACCACATATAGTAATGCACCTTCGTGTTTGTGTATGTATGTTTCTCCTGCCTACTTCCTAAGTTCCAGAGAAAGACATGGGTTATATAAGAGACCTGATGCATCCTTTTTAGGGATGTAGATGATAGTCTTGTTCTATACCTGCGTATTTCTCTGTGGGCTGGCGAATGGGTGCCTGATAGGCGGGGGCAGGGGATCTAACTGTTCGTCTGTCCAGCGCTGAGTGATTCCCCTTGGTTTGTTGAACAATTCTGCCAGCGCAAGCCTCACCTATCTGGTTTGTGAGTATCTCAGTATAACTCGAGGCAAATTTGTATCGTTACATTGTTGTGTAATGTTCTGTGCATCTACTGTGGGCATTCAAGGTATTTACCCGACCACATATAGTAATGCACCTTCGTGTTTGTGTATGTATGTTTCTCCTGCCTACTTCCTAAGTTCCAGAGAAAGACATGGGTTATATAAGAGACCTGATGCATCCTTTTTAGGGATGTAGATGATAGTCTTGTTCTATACCTGCGTATTTCTCTGTGGGCTGGCGAATGGGTGCCTGATAGGCGGGGGCAGGGGATCTAACTGTTCGTCTGTCCAGCGCTGAGTGATTCCCCTTGGTTTGTTGAACAATTCTGCCAGCGCAAGCCTCACCTATCTGGTTTGTGAGTATCTCAGTATAACTCGAGGCAAATTTGTATCGTTACATTGTTGTGTAATGTTCTGTGCATCTACTGTGGGCATTCAAGGTATTTACCCGACCACATATAGTAATGCACCTTCGTGTTTGTGTATGTATGTTTCTCCTGCCTACTTCCTAAGTTCCAGAGAAAGACATGGGTTATATAAGAGACCTGATGCATCCTTTTTAGGGATGTAGATGATAGTCTTGTTCTATACCTGCGTATTTCTCTGTGGGCTGGCGAATGGGTGCCTGATAGGCGGGGGCAGGGGATCTAACTGTTCGTCTGTCCAGCGCTGAGTGATTCCCCTTGGTTTGTTGAACAATTCTGCCAGCGCAAGCCTCACCTATCTGGTTTGTGAGTATCTCAGTATAACTCGAGGCAAATTTGTATCGTTACATTGTTGTGTAATGTTCTGTGCATCTACTGTGGGCATTCAAGGTATTTACCCGACCACATATAGTAATGCACCTTCGTGTTTGTGTATGTATGTTTCTCCTGCCTACTTCCTAAGTTCCAGAGAAAGACATGGGTTATATAAGAGACCTGATGCATCCTTTTTAGGGATGTAGATGATAGTCTTGTTCTATACCTGCGTATTTCTCTGTGGGCTGGCGAATGGGTGCCTGATAGGCGGGGGCAGGGGATCTAACTGTTCGTCTGTCCAGCGCTGAGTGATTCCCCTTGGTTTGTTGAACAATTCTGCCAGCGCAAGCCTCACCTATCTGGTTTGTGAGTAAGACTAAAGACAGCCCTATCATAGTATCTATTAAACACATAATATAACTATGTTTTTAAACTTTCTGCTTGGCTGAGACTAGTTACACAAATGAGAAATACGCATAAACAAAAACAAAAAAAAAAGACAAATTATATTTTCACAGTTCGGCTACCTGGGGCCCGTCGCCACTACTGAAAGTTGACATGACTCAACAGCGCCGGCCATTCGACACTGAGTCGCTCCGGCATAAACAGTCACCACCTTAATTATAACTTAACTAGTATATAACTTGGGGTGTAGGGGGGCTCTGGATAGAGGTAGCACCTTTGCTGTTCGGCAGCTGCGTCCTACATAGGACGGACGGGCATCACTGGTCCTCATCCATCTCCTTAATCTCTCTCGTGTTGGCTCCAAGCGCCACACCCTGGCAAACCACCTCAGCTGGTGGGCTAAACCACGTGAGGGGATGGTGTTCACATTGCACCACTAGGCGGATGAGCTGACAGCCAACGGCTAGAGGACGGAGGAGATCAGGTTGGATCCAACGGCCAAATGTGGGGGAGTAAACCCTTCAAATCAGGAGTGGAGCCCCGAAGGCAGACAGTTGCCTGTATTCACGCACTGTTCTGGCAGCTCCTGCAGCCAAACTGGTGCCAAACGTACTGCTTTGCATTCCTTTGGATACATCAGCGAGGCCGAGAGGGGGATCTTGACGACTGGGCACCCCATGATCTCCATACACTTTGCCCAGGCTTGCGCCCTGGAGAGGTCACTCCAGTGACTGACCCAGCAAGCGCATATACTCCATTGTCTTCCGAGACAGGATGCCAAAACAGTATATAACTTCATAGTCATTTTATTAAAGCAATAGTAGTAGCGGCTACAGCACTAACGTGAAAGCAGTCCAAATTGGTTTCTGAAAGAGTACACACATGCACACGCTGTTGTAAGAAACACAGTCACTGTGAGGCCGTGTCTGTCGGCATCACATCATCATTCGGCTGGAATGTGGGTGCCTGAGTCTTGCTGGTGACACGGCGCTTCGTTGTATGCACTCGCGCGCTGTTTCGTAGGCAGTGATGTTGAGCGTGGCGGGGGAAGACGAAGCCACTCCTGAGATGATTGAAAGGGGAGAAAAGCACGTTGGTTGTATTGCCACAGCATAATGCGCGCTGTTCTTCTGAGATCCACATTCGAATGGTCCTAACAAGAATCAGCGTATATCAACTCCCAGCATCGCACGGCGCCGGAGCCGGAAAATATAAAACGATCCAATTAACAGTCACAGCACAACAAATGGCCAAAGGTCATCAAAAAGAAACACCAGTCGTGATGTTGCCGGCAGGGCCTCAGTGACATCATATATCAAACGAAGGTACAATGTCTGTTAGAATACTGCGGTTGGCGACCATTTCTGCCGGAGCGGACGGCCACTGCAGGAGGTGTTGCATGGCCGCCATCTTGTCCCATCTGTCACAGACTGTCACCAGAATTTCGTACAGTTTGATAACAGACTTTCACGTTTCACGAAATATCAGGCGTTTTCACTGATCACGAACATCTTAATTTGTCTTGCACGCTTCACGACGACCCCTTCTTTCACGGATCACGAAGCTGAAACAAATGCATGCAAACCAAGGGGAATCACAGCGCTGAACAGACAACAGTTAGATCCCCTGCCCTAACTGTTTCTAACTGTTGTCTGTTCAGCGCTGTGATTCCCCTTGGTTTGCATACAATTCTGCCAGCGCTAGCCTCACCTATCTGGTTTGTGAGTGAAACAAATGCAATCACGCCGAATCACAAAAACAGAAATGAAAGTTTGGAAACGCCAATCACGCATCACGATTTTAGGGCATACCCCCCCCCCCCCACCCCCTAAAAATAAAACTTCATAATTGCTCTTTCTAATTTTCGCAATGACGTACAACTGTTATAATATTAATGCCAACAAAACAACACAATGTATCTGCAGTATATATTTTGCTAGACATTACTTGATGTGCCTCGTTTAGTCGGATGTTAAATTACGAACTCGAACCGTTTGTTACACTTGTTCGTATATCACTAATGGAACTTTGAAAACAAACCAAATTGGATAGACATCCTTCATTTGTTACAGTTATTACTTTATAATTAATCGCACACACACACACACACATACACACTTTTGTTACGAGTGATTAATTGTATAATTAACTTTTAGATTCACACAAACACACACACACACATACACACACACACACACACACACACACACACACACACGGCACACACACAC
Organism: Semisulcospira habei; assembly: GCA_036245525.1. Classification (NCBI taxonomy): domain Eukaryota; kingdom Metazoa; phylum Mollusca; class Gastropoda; family Semisulcospiridae; genus Semisulcospira; species Semisulcospira habei. Next base: position 92,981,758 of record BTPG01000006.1, read on the forward strand.
ACACACACACACACACACACACACACACACACACACTGACACACACACACACACACACATTTTTGTTACGAGTGATTAATTGTATAATAATATTCACTTATTTGTTACGAGTGATTAATTATATAATTAACTTTGTTGTTACGAGTGATTAATTGTACAATTAACTTTCAGATAAGTTCACACACACTCACACATTGCCAAACTGAGGGCAAAAATTACGGACCAGCACACATCTCTACCGTTTTTATGATACTCATATTGGAATTTAACAAAAACGTTCCCGGTCTCTACGTCGTAAACGCGTCTGTCCTGTCATTGCTAAATGAGCCATCGTTGTTTGTTGTTGCTGTTTACTTTATTGTCCTATCAGGGACAACTTAGAGCTGCCCGGCGAAAGATCAAATGGCTGAAAGAGGTGTTTCGTTTGCAACGAACGACTCCCAACAGCAAACGAGAGCAGAAGTCACGCCTGGTAATCAGCGGGTTTCATAAGCATAGACAATTCTACAAACAACTAAAGAGGCATAGATCCTCATGGCCCCGAATGGCTCACGAGGATCTATGCCCCTTGGAGATGTTCGGAGAGTTGTCTATGTTTCTTCGTGCTCATGAGGATCTATGCCTCTTGGAGATGTTTGGAGTGTTGTCAATGCTTCTCCAGATCATGAGGATCAATGCCTCATGGAGATGTTTGGAGAGTTGTCTATGCTTCTCCGGGCTCATGAGGATCTATGCCTCATGGAGATGTTTGGACAGTTTCTATGCTTCTCCGGGCGCATGAGGATCTATGCCTCATGGAGATGTTTAGAGTGTTGTCAGTGCTTCTCTGGGCTCAAGTGGATCTATGCCTCTTGGAGATGTTTGGAAAGTTGTCAATGCTTCTCCAGGCTCATGAGGATCTATGCCTCTTGGAGATGTTTGGAGAATTGCCTAAGCTTACGGTACACGCTGTTACCCGCCCTGACTTAACTTCAGTTCGTTCGCTGTTGGGAGTCGTCCGGTGTAAACGTAACCTCATCATGTTATCACGGTCTAACGTCAGTGTCACAGGTTGGTGCAGGCGGGGACCGATCCATGTGGCACGGTCTGCTGGGCAGCAACACGTTACAGAGTCGCTGTCCCCTCGACCACCGCTCACCCTTTACGTTCGTTAACATTTTGCCCCTGGATCAAAATCCCCAGATTTTGAAGTTGTGAAGGACTGTACTGATTAGAATTTTAGAGACAGATCGAGCGTGATAATTCAAGGGTGGCGCCAGAATAGCTTGGCGCCCATAGGCGCCAAGCTATTATGGCACCACCCTTTAACTATCATGCTCGGTCCATGTCTTGCTGTAGTGTGTCGGGGCTGAATGGAGTTAATCATACGTCAACAATTGTGCACTCAATTATTTGTGGGTCCAGTATCAACTGGAACAGACTTATGGAAACAGTACGAGATGGATAAGGGGGTGGAGATGGGGGTGGAGTGAGGGTGGGTGGAGGGGGGGGGGCTGCTGGGCATAGGCGACACAGAAAGAGACAGCAAGGCACAGGCAAATGATAACACAAAACTAATTTGAAAAAAATCTCTTTACATCACCTATGGCGATCCATGTAAGTTACCCCATTAAATAGCTCTCCCCTGAGAGGAGACAAACAAAATCATACTCCGGAAGTGTGCTTTCCACTGCAGCAAAATGACATCATGACAAGCTTTGCATCACGACAGTTTTCTTATATAGAACACGGTCATGACGTGAAGAATACAATGACGTCATTTTGATGCAATGGACAGCGCATTTCCCCGGACTTATTGCAGGGACGTAACGGGCCACTCCGGCGCTCCGGAGACCGCCGGAGTACTTTTTGGACCAAAAAAAAAAAAAAAGAGAGCAGAGAGAGAGAGAGAGAGAGAGAGAGAGAGAGAGAGAGAGAGAGAGAGAGAGAGGAACCTTTCGTGGTGTCAAAACTTCGCACGTGTATTCATATTTACCAAAAATGGCAACATTTGTTTGCGCCACACTATCTGCACCACTTAGCAGTGGCTGGTAAACAGAAAAGTGTCAAAATCGCCGGCCCTGAAGTACGAAAGCTATTGGCCGAAGTGCATCAACACAACAGACTTCTGCACCACTAGCTCCACCAATTTAGCAGTGGTAAAAAGCAGAAAGAGGAAGAACATGAGGCACCACTAGCCCAATCCAATTAAAAGCCGCACTCGGACTCCAACGGAAACAGCCTCATGACACATTAAACGAAGCAGAACGACCTCCCAATAAGAAACCAACTGGCATTGGAAATATCTGATTCCTACGCCCCGGCCACACCGCAACCAATACTGACAAAGTCCCCCCCCCCCCCCCACCCCCACCCCGCACAGCCCATCCCCCCCCAAAAAAAAAAAACAACAACAAAAAAAAAAAAAAAAAAAAAAAAAACGTGGAAAAGAAAACGGAATGAACCAGAAACACTGAGAAAAACCGCCAGACCTTTGAACTATGGAGCGACATCCAAGAAATCATAGGACCAGCACACAAATGGCCGAAAAAAATAAGAAAATACATATGGACGAAAAACCTTCCACACTTTCAAAGAATCCTAATAGCCGCATTCATCTTCTCCAATGGACTGAACCCTACGATATTCTTTGAATGGATCTACCTCATGGGACAATGGAGTAAGGAAACAACTAGAATACAGTCATATACTTTAAAGAGGGCAGATACAGCAAAGCTTTGTACGCCTACCACATGTGATCAACGGGCGCTACGAATACTTAGCGAACCCCAAAACACCACAGACAACCCCGGGATTGACCCACCAACAATCAAAACAAAGGACACGACATGACACACCACCACTCTCCACTAGCCTTTCCAAGTGATAGTGTGAGCGAGAGTACATCCTCTTGAACAATAATGACAAAATGAACCACAAAACAAACTACAAAAAGCAAAACAACTAACAACAAAGGTTTACTCAAGAAAACAAAAGGGTCAGCACGCTGACGAAGGCAGCCCTTAGCCAATAAAGGCTTAAACATGCCCGAAATACACTGACAGCTAACACAAAACGTGACTGATTTGTGAATTGTCATAAGGGTATACAGCTGGTCACATCAAGCCATCACATAGTGGTGTGCGATGTACAGCCACCTTTTTACCAAAAAAGATCACGCATGCAGGAGGCGCGATACTGAAACATTTAATGGCACTTCACTTCCACAAGTCTAAAACTTCTTCTTCTTAATTCTTCTCGAATGCTGTCACACTTGGAGTTTGGCTCTCAAAATGAAATCTGTTGTCTTCTGTACCGCCTCAAGAGGCCCGTACAGTTTGTCTTGTAGAGTGGCGGGCTTCTGCCATATCTCCTCCCTCAGCAGCTGGTGGTTCCCACAGTCCTGGAGGATGTGCTCTGTGGTCTGCTCTGCTTCACCACAAGGGAACAGAGGAGATGGCATGAGGTGGAAGCGTCTGTGCAGGTGAAAATTGAGTCGGTTGTGCCCGGTCCTCAGACGGAAGATGGTCACCTGCTCTTGTCTGGACAGCTGATGGTAACTGTCTAGGGGCCGTTGTGGTGGTCTGTACACAGACTTAATGATGGTCTTCATTTCTGTGAAGCTGACTCCATTTTCGTCTTGTTCTTTCTCTGCGCCCGCTTTTGCCATTCTGTCAGCTTCTTCATTGCCGTAGATGCCACAGTGTGAAGGGATCCACTGCAGCACCAGTCTGGTGCACGATGTTTTGCAGTGCCTCTTGTAGACGTGGCAGTTTGCTTGTTGTTGCTGCCTCAAGGACAGACATGGCATCAGTCAGGAAGACAATCTGGGCATCAGGGTCTTCAGTGCCACTAAGGGTGTTTGCAGCGCGGACCAGGGCTTCCACCTCAGCTCTGTAATTTGTGCAGTGAAGGCCTGTTGGTACTGCCTCTGCCTGCCATTTTCCGTTTGGGTACTGAATGTACACCCCAGCCCCTCCATTCTGAACTGCACCTGTGGCTGATCCATCGGTGTATGCCCGTATCCATGCTTCCTGGGGATACTTTTCATCGAGCATGGCCAGTGTCAGGGCTTTCTTGCTCGCAGTGCTGTGCTCATCTTTGGTGGTGATGTAGGGTACCGTGGAAGAGATGGTGATGTTTTCTGGCTTACTTTCCCAGGGTGGAAGGTCGCTAGCAGGATTCAGAGCCTCTACCTGCGCATGGAGCTTTGCCTGGTGTTTTCTCTGCAGTGCTCTCGTCTCCTTCACAAAGCTTGATCTTTTCAGTCTCCCTGAGGTTGGTTGTTTCATCCTGGCGTTCATAGGATGGTCTTTGGAAAACTTGATCTTTGTGAACTGTACCAAGGCTTTGCAATCTCTTCTCATGCGTAGGGGTGGGATGCCTGTTGTCTCTTCCATCTTTTCAATTGGTGTGGATCTCATTGCGCCGGTGATGATACGCAGTGCCTGGTTCTGAACTCTGTCAATGGTCTGCTGGTGTGACTGGGCTGCCGTCAACCATGCATTGGATCCGTACTCAAGGTGTGGTCTCACTGTGCCTCTATATACATTTTTGAGGATCTTTTCATTGGCTCCCCATTGTGTTCCAGCCAGCTTCCTCATGATGTTCAGCTTTCTTCTAGCTTTCGCTTCTGCGTTCCAAATGTGCGGCTTCCACGTCAGCCTCTTGTCAAGGATGACTCCCAGGTATGTCTGTTGGTCTTCATACCGCAGTGGGGAGTTGCCCTGTGTTAGGTTGCCAGCCTTTGCTTTGTCGGAGAGAGAGAAGAGTGTGGCTGATGATTTTTCTGTGTTGATGGTCACACACCAGTTGCTGGTCCAGTCTGTCAGCCTGTTAAGGGCTAGCTGCATCCTGTATGTAGCAGTTGTTGCATACTCTTCTGTGCAACAGAGTACCAGGTCATCTGCGTACAGGGCTGCATGGACTCCTTTTGGTAGCTCTGGCACAAGGTCGTTGATGAAGAGTATGAACAGGGTCGGTGACAGGACTCCCCCTTGTGGCACCCCCTGAAGCAGCAGCACTTTTTGGCCACAGTACCCATCCACTGTCACGCGGGCTCTGCGATTGTGCAGGTATGACTTGGTCCACCGGTACATGTTCCCTTGGATGCCACTGCGAAGGAGTTTCACAAGACCATCCTTCCACACCTTGTCAAAAGCCTTCTGTAGGTCAATAAAGGCAGCTAATGTCACCTTCTGATCTTGTAAGGCATCTTCATAGTCCGGTGGGTAAACTATTCTAATAAGTAATTTGTGTGTGTGGTTGGATGTTAATTATTGCTATTCTTTGATATTTACAAGTTGTGTGTTTGGTTGTTTATTTTATTTTATTTTATTTTATGTCTAATATCACCAATGTGTGAAAAGACGTTAAATAAATTCCTGATTCCTGAGGCATCTTCTATGACCTGTGCAAGGTGTGTTGTCTGGTCTTCTGTACTCGTGTAGCTTCTGAAGCCGGCTTGCTCTGGCACGATAATGCTCTCGTAGTCCAGGTACCACTGCAGGCGCTTGTTGATGATGCGCTCCATGGTCTTGCACACACAACTTGTCAGGTTGATGGGGCGATAACTCAGGGCTTTGGACTTATTCTTCCCTTTCTTCAAAATTGGGATCATCCTGGCTTCCTTCCAGCACTGGGGTACCTGTCCTCCTCTCCATCTGTGGTTAAAGATGTCCAGTATCTTCATTAAGGCAGTGTTGCCAAGGTGTTGTAACATCTCGTTTGAGATGCTGTCTGGACCTGGAGATTTTTTCTTCTTCAGCTGTTTGATGGCTATCTTTAGTTCTGGAAGGGTGATGTCCTTCTTCATTGCATCATGGATGTTTGCATCTCTTGTTCTCTCTCTTTCTTTCTGTCTGATTTTTTTCTCAAGATTTCGTGGGACAGTGATGTTACTTTCTTTCGCATAGATCTGTCGAACATGTTTGCAGCTTTCCTACCAGTCAGTGCTTTCCCTTCTTCTTCCAGTTCCCTGGTGCCCTCATCGTTCAATGCCTTGGTCAGTCTCCACAACTTGGTGGTGTCCCTGTCCATGTTTAGTCTTGCAGTCTTCTCTCTCCAACTTCTTCTTGTGCACTCCAACTTCATCTTCAGACACTGGGCCTTACTGTGTTGTAGCTTGATGTTGTTTTCTTGGCTGGGGTTGGTTTCAGCGTCTTCTCTGGCCTAGTGAGGTTGTCATGTGCTTTCTGAAGATTTGCGGTCCAGTATGTGGTGTAGTTTTTCCGGACCCCTCGGCCTCGAGGTATGGCTTCCTTGGCAGTCTTACTGATAATGTCGTTAAACTCTCTGACCACATTGTTGATGCTCCTCCCAGCCACAGCGAGGTCTTGCATTAGCTCGTTTGTTCGGATACTGAACAAGCGCCAGTCTGCCTTTCGGTAGTTCCATCTTGGCAGGTGTGGCGAGCTAGCTGCTGTGCTTCCTTTTAGGGAGAGGACAGGGCGGTGGTCACTTCCTCCTAACTGTGGTCAAGTCTAAAACTGACTCACTCAACTTGATTCGTGTTGCCAACAACTTTGTGGCTTCTGCAGCACGCAGGCAAACAGTTTTGGGGACATTTTCTGAGCTGGATGTGTCACTGAAGAACCAATGTGCTTCAAAAATCGCGTGCAACACAAACGTCCCCTGTCAGAGTTGACTCAGGAGGATGCAAAGCTTTTGTGATGAACATTTCTTTATGGATTATATCTCTTCTTTAATTTTGTTTCGCAAGTCTCATCTACAATAAACGATCTTCAACTCTGACATGTTGTGATCTTCTGACTACAGAAATGCGAGTGTTTTTTGTTTACTAATTGATTGGTTTACCCATGACCACTTGAAGGATTTAAACAATTGTGACATTTCCCAATTCTTGATTCTAAGGCAGCATATCATAGGCAAGTCTGTTTTTGGATGTGAATGTTGTTTCTTTAAAATAGAGTTAACATTTTAGTATCAATAAATAAGCTTCTGGTCGCCATCGTCCCTCAAATAGTTTTCAAACTTTCCGACTTTCTCTGGCAACCGCCGGACTACCTTTCTCATGCCCGCTACGTCCCTGTATTGTGGTACTTTCTGCATCTCTTCTCATCTTTTGTCGCTCGTCAGTATAGCCAGTTTAGCATAGCTTAATCAGTAGTTTGTCAGTATAGCCAGTTTAGCATAGCTTAATCAGTAGTTTGTCAGTATAGCCAGTTTAGCATAGCTTAATCAGTAGTTTGTCAGTATAGCCAGTTTAGCATAGCTTAATCAGTAGTTTGTCAGTATAGCCAGTTTAGCATAGCTTAATCAGTAGTTTGTCAGTATAGCCAGTTTAGCATAGCTTAATCAGTAGTTTGTCAGTATAGCCAGTTTAGCATAGCTTAATCAGTAGTTTGTCAGTATAGCCAGTTTAGCATAGCTTAATCAGTAGTTTGTCAGTATAGCCAGTATAGCATAGCTTAATCAGTAGTTTGTCAGTATAGCCAGTATAGCATAGCTTAATCAGTAGTTTGTCAGTATAGCCAGTATAGCATAGCTTAATCAGTAGTTTGTCAGTATAGCCAGTTTACCATAGCTTAATCAGTAGTTTGTCAGTATAGCCAGTTTAGCATAGCTTAATCAGTAGTTTGTCAGTATAGCCAGTTTAGCATAGCTTAATCAGTAGTTTGTCAGTATAGCCAGTATAGCATAGCTTAATCAGTAGTTTGTCAGTATAGCCAGTTTAGCATAGCTTAATCAGTAGTTTGTCGAAACGGCCGAATGAGTAGTATACAGACGAGCAAACGTAATGCGACAACATTCGAGTCATCGAATTTGTCCGGTTTTTTAAGTCCCTTCTATTTATAGAAGGAACCTTTTAGGACGGGTCGGTGGGGGCGAATTTAATAGCATGTCCATGATGTCAAAGACGGGCAGGCCTAATCAACCTCTTCCAAATGAAGTAACAAGATAAAAGTTACGTCATATCTACCCCGGTTACGCCAACTCGCTGCTGAACGTACATTTTGGTATGTGAGTGTTTGTGAGTGTCTGTCTGTGTGTGTGTGTGTGTGTGTGTGTGTGTGTGTGTGTGTGTGCGTGCGTGCGTGCGTGCGTGCGTCTGTGCGTATGTATGTAAACACGAGAATCTCCGATATTGCTGTACGCACAAGTTTGAAACTTGGCGAAATATTTTCTTCAAGGGGTGGACGAAAGAGCCTCCGGGCATATTGTAACGGGATGTCTCAGTCCTTCGCGACATAAAAGACCGTTTACAGAAAATCGGTTGACCCAGATTAGATTCCGTAATTTTTGTCATATTACTTGAAATTTTGGATATAGCTAGTTTGGATAAAGATATTGGATGAGTTCGTTAGCCAGTTTTGCACCTTTTCAACTTCAGTAAAAATGAATTCTTTTTCAGAAAAAAAAATTAAAAAGGTAAGAAACTTTGTTTGAAGAAAGTCAGACAGTGGCGGTCAGGTAAAAGAAGCAACTCCGTCACACGCAGACACTGACGCAATACTCTAATTATGACGTAATTCTCTCTCGCATGCGCTCTCTCTCTCTCTCTCTCTCTCTCTCTCTCTCTCTCTCTTTCTCTCTCACACACACACACACACACACACACACACACACACACACACACACGCACGCACACGCACGCACGCACACACACGCACGCACGCACGCACACACACATGCGCGCATCTCCAAGAGACATAGATCCTCATGCGCCCTTTGGGCGCATGAGGATCCATGCCCCTTGGAGATGTTTCAGTGTAGCGCGCGCGCGCACACATACCGTGGCACAGACACACACATCGACACGCTTTCAGAAGAGCATGCAGGTGTACTTAGTGTATCATGTAGCTAGGTAAAGTCAGCCTGATTTCATACAAATTATATAGCAAGACTGAAATCGTACCGTGAAATTCTAGTTTGTCACCATTTTCTCTCGTCTTGAAGCAAAAGTGAAACTCATATCACGCTAAATATAAAACTACGTAAAAGCCAAAGATACGTCATGATAAATGACGTTTGACAAACCAGTGACGCGTATGCACTGGGCCCCATTCAGAATTCACTGTGGCGCATTGGCAGATCTGCTAGTCTTTTTCAAAAGGAGATATTTCAACATCAGAATCATGTCAAAGACAAAAAGCCCCTGACAGCGAGGGCAACTCGCATATAGAAGGGACTTTTTGTGGGTTATGGTTCATCCCATCTTGTTTTTTTCGTTGGTTTTGCTCGTCATAAAATATAAGATAAAAGTGAAATAATTTCTTCATTTGCCTGTGTAGCTGATGTGGTCCTTTGTGGCGTGTTTAACCCTTATCATTCGGAATACACCAGTGTGTGAAACAAGTTTGACTAAAATAGTTCAAGGGTAGTGCCAGAATAGCGTGGCACCTCTAGGTGCCAAGCTATTCTGGCACCACCCTTGAACTAAAGCCATTGGTCTATATCCTTATCTGTAAGTACTATAATGTTGCTTGCATATGGTAGTGTACAAAATTGAAGCTTTTAGCCTCAGTATGATATGGGTTAATAGACCGTCAAGTCCACTCCTGTCAAGCTATAAAAAGGCGAGGAATGCTCTGTGACGGCAAGCGAATTGTCCAGTTGCTCGTGACGATCACCGCCATGCTGTCTGCTGCAATCAGTTTTCTCATCGCCTTCGCGGCTGTCAGGGGTCAGTAGTTTACTGAGTTTTTATTTTACTTTCGTTAAATTTGGTTCCAGCTGTTTGTTATTTATCTTAGTTTTATTTCTATTTTATTTTAGTGCCGTTAGCAGTTTACCCACTTACCAGCAAGCTTGAAATTTGGCCATCGGCACGGAGGCGCCAACAGTCGGCGAAAAAACTGTTCCCCATTTAGTTTACAGCTTTTAAGGCGCACATTTTGTCTCTACTGCGTTAGCGGGGAGGGGGGGGGGGGAGGAGGAGGAGGAGGGGGACGCACATTTTTGTTTAAAAAAAAAAAGATACAGACAAGTAATTTATATCATTAAAAGTGTAATCTTTCTACTTTAAAATGTTTTTCTTATAAATCCGTACAAACCAAGCATGTTAACTTATTATTTTTACTGAGTGAAATATCTAATTTTGTTTAGCCACGTGAGTCGAAACGCGTAGCCGGATAGGTGTCGTTACCGCTCTGTCACGCATCAAGTATCTAACAGGGAGAACAGCAGAAAAGTTCTCATTTTACGATATTTAAACTTCATATTAAAATAAAGGTCTATGTGCCATTGTCCTCCTACTGTATTTAGAGCCCACTGACGCAGACTGTGTTTCTGTAACCTTCGTTAATTTAACACCTAAACACCCTGGCTGTCCCAGGAACATGGATTCAAAGTGGTGTTAGCAAGAGGCATAGATCTTCATGAGCCCCCGCAACTGCGGGGGCTCATGAGGATCTATTCCTCTTGCAGTTGCGTGGCGTTCAGTTTTTCTCGGCACTGAACAGGTTATGCATACCTAGAACAGTTTGAAGGGAGACACTGAGGCCGTTTACACTTGCACATCAACCCGGGCTGAACGCAAAATCCTGCGCTGTACAACAAAAGTATTCGTTCAACATTGCATGCTTAGAGATCTAACTCCGGTTCAAACCTGCTTCGGAAGAGCCGGGTTGGAGCGTTTACACTTGATCCAACCCGGGTTGGAGCAGTGGAGTTTAAAACCCTCTTCCGAAGCAGGTTTGAACCGGAGTTCGATCCGTAAGCATGCAATGTTGAACGAATACTTTTGTTGTACAGCGCAGGATTTTGCGTGGTGGTGTGTGTGGGTGTATGTGTATGTGTGTAGAAAGGGAGGGGGGGGGGGGTTCAAATGGCTGCATGAGACGACCAAAAAAAAAAAAAGAGTACGATTTTGTCTTTTTTGTGTGCACCTGCACAGATGTAACGAAGCAAATAAACAAAAATCCTGCTCAACACCAGTCTCATAATTATCAGACAGCCGAACCGTTACCGTCCATGTACCTTTAACACGTCGTTCCTCTTCGTCTTCGGTCTTTTTTCCGAAAAAAATCAAGCAGCATAGAATGACCGCATTTGTTGTCATGTTGCATACTATCTGATTACATCACCTTGCCTAAAGGCCCCGCCACACGTGCCGGTTGTGCCCCGATTTTGAAGCCGATTCCGATCCGTTTGCGATCGGATGACGTCAATTATCCGATCCGGTCCCAATCGGCTGGGAATCGGGTGTCTAGAACCTGCTCTATTTTTCCGATCCGAATCGGTCCCGATCGTAAGCTTCAACCAATCAGAGCGCGTCTCGCAAATCATGTCGTTTCAGCACGGTTTGCAATGGCGGAACACGCCTGTTGTGATCAGTACCACCGCCGTTGCTGTTCGCACGCCTCTTCCCGAATATGATGCAAAACTGCTGATAATGCAAGCACATCATCATCACTGTCAAAACTAGCAGTCATTTTGCAGAACAGGTATGACTTTGATCTTCGGTTCAAACCGGTCGGCTAAACAAGTCGGGAAATGTGTGGCAGTGCACAAGTTTTTTAGTCCGGCCCGATCACCTCAGTACCGATTCGAAAACTGATCGGGAATCGGCCTCAAAACCGGGCATGTGTAGCGGGGCCTTAAGACAATGACGTAGTGACGGGGATTTCTACGCAACCTTCCCATCATGCCGGCCTGATTTTTGTTCTTTGAAGTCTGCGTACCGTCCTTATTTTTTACGTCACCACAGAACCTTCTAGCTAGGGCGATCAAATATTACGCGTCGACTAAAGTTACAATATGTTACTACATGTGCGGCCAACGTGTTTTAAATCAAGTTATTGTAATGGACCTCACCGGCGCGCTAATTTTCAGCCAATCAGAAAATAGAAAAAAATTGCCGCAGCGCGGTTCTGTTGCTGGGTGCCACAAGCTTTCCCGTAACTAAGCAAGGAAATGGCGAACCGCGATACTGTTTGTGCGTATACATTTCACTGAAATGGTTAGGCATTGCCATTGGGGTACCTGCAATCGGGACGAAAGCTACCCTGAAACCATCAAAAAAAAAAAAAGCTTCTGGCTTTTTTTCCCTCCCGAAACCAACGCAATGGGCTGAATAAAACTGAACTTGCTGTAGACCGCACACTGATTCGCGGCATCTCAACATCGGGATACTACCCCCTAGAGGACAAGAGCAAACGCAGAGCTGTTTGTATGCGGTAAGAGTCATTTTTCTAGATTGTTCTGAAAATGGTTACAGTTCACTTACGGAAGTGGTACATAATTCAGCGATCGAGTTACCACGGCCGGAGCGTCTGTAGGCCGCCTACAATAATGTGCAAGCACTCGCTATCAGGCAGTACCGCTACACTGATCTGCACTCTTGGGATGAATGTGTGTGTTTGTGTGATTTTAAATATTGAATTAACTCTCCAGAAACACCATAACCAAAGGTGTATGCCCTTACGTTTCTTCAGTTTGCACTCTCTCACTCATTGTAACAAATCACGAGGTGACAATTGATTGTACATTGCTTAACGTCCCGACAGCAACAAGGCTTTCTCAGGACGTGCCTGCACTGCTTGTGAAAAAAAAAAATAAACAGAACATTGAATGTATGTCGCCATCCGGTCAAATACGTTAAATAAACCTAACACATGGGGCCTAAATAAAGCTAAGACCATTTAGCAACACACATCCAATATCAAGAGCTACAGGCAGTGCAGACAGTAGGGAGAGTTTTAAAAAGGCAAATACAGGTGAATGGACAAAGGGTAGACAGAAACACATGCCCCAGAATAGAGAGAAAAACTCACCCTGTGGGGCTGACCAGGGTGACCCTGGGAACTGAAAAGTACCTAACCCCACCCAGGTCCCCCAGGGCAGACCCGGGTGGGGGAACGAGGTGACAAGCACAAATCGACACATCACTTCTACAGTAACACATTTCATCAGATCTATTTCTGATGAGCATATCTTCATGCAACGTTTTTCTTCTCAGCATTTGTGGGATTGCGAACCCAGTGAGTTGCATCCCTACCCATTCCAGCAGACGAGTCACCTAGTGCCTACAAATCCAGACTGCGCACAAAGGGGGCAGTACAGACTGATTCCGGCTGTAAAATCTTCGCAGGAAGATCAAGTCTTGCAACATACACCTGACACTGTAGCTGGCAAGTATGGGGCAGCGGAACAATGATGCAAGTAGGCCTATATCTTTGTGTATATATGCTGACAATAACAGCAGAGGTGCATACCTAACATTTCGCTTACACTCTGTGATGACATTTCACTTTCCAAGTCAGACTTTCTTAGTAGACAGCTGACAGTGTGAAACAGTGATGCCATGAATGGAATGTCTGGTGTGATTTGCGATACATTTACATCCCTTTGGGTAAAAACAATAACCTGTGATATTTTGGTATCAGTTTCAGCCAACTTAATCAAATTTCAAATACAAAACGATTTCCAAATACCGTCAGTAGCTCGCTTGAGCTTGCCCTTAGCACCACGTGAATGTTCTGTGTTTACGTACAGTGTGCGAGTGAATGCGTGTGATTCACGTGAGCGTGCTTGTTGGGTTCAGTTCGCGGCTACATTCTGCGCATTGAGTTATATTATAAATATGAGAAATGCGCCATATAAATACCATGTAATAATTTAGCTGGCCTTGCACCTGCGTGTGGTTGGAATATGATTTCTTCAGACCCACGCTGGTGTTGTCAGCTAATTTCACACAAAATCCTGGTAACTGACATGCCTCGAGTATGGTGTAATTTCTGGATGCGGATGAGCATTTGACTTTGATTATGCCTGTCTGGCCACTGTCGCACACTTTGAGTTGCTCCTACAAATAGAAACTGTGGATTAACCACAATGCTGCGCTTGTGCAGGTGTCTGTCAGGAAGTACTTCTAAATATTTACTCTTGGCAGTGTCCTCATGTCGTTTACATAAAATGTGGCTGCAGCTGAGAAAAAAGTGTGTGAAAAGATTCTGTCAAGACATTTGTCAGAAACGTTTGCTTTTCTATTTAGATCTATGTGGAAGTTTCATGTTGCTAGTTTCTTGGTTTTTGTTTGTTTGTTTGTTTGTTTGTTTGTTTGTTTTATCCCTCTACCCAGTGATTAGAACTGGTCAGTTCTCTGTTCTATCCTCACGTTTCTCAGAATTCGGACACTAACTGGTCAAGCAAAGGCGATCCAATTCTTGTAGGAGATCAACTGGGGACCTCGTTGTGACACAAATGTCAGCGACCCTGTTGATTCCCTCGCATTGGCTCTCTTTTCAGTCTCCTGGTCTGTGGACAAATATTGAGTGCAGCTTTAGAAATACGTTTGACGTTTTAAGTTAATCATAAACATATACTGTTTATAATTTTGTTTAAATTTCTCTTTTAGGGATTTCACTATTACCTGGCCATCGCTGCAGAGTGCAAATTCTGAAATAGCAAGCTAGAAGATAAAAATAGACCTGCTGGAGGAGGACATCAGATCAAGAATTTGAAAATCTGAATGACCCCATCTCAAGGCTGCAAAGAACTAAAGGTGTGCAGACGCAACCAGCAGAAGAAGAAGTATTTGGAGTGGACTTTGTGAGAAAAAAGGAGAGACAACTAAACAACCTGTTCCAGTTCTACACTGCATTAACACATGTTTGGGTTTGGGCTTTTTTGTCATTTTTGTTGCCAAATGGTCAATCTTTTAAGCACAAGTATAGTGAAAAAGGGCAGACATTCAGCACCTACACTGTAGGTGCTGAAAGTCTGCCCCTTTTCACTATACTTGTGCTTAAAAGATTGACCTTTTGGCAACACAAATGACAAAACAGCCAAAAACCAAACATATGTTAATGCAGCAGTAGTACAGCCACACAATAGACTGTTTCTCACTCTTTGCTGATTGAGAAATTTTGAAGACTTCATAATAAAATGACAATGAGTTTTGAATCTAGTATTTCTATGCTATCAAATTGTAAGTGTCACTGTGAATCAGCCATGTATGACCTAAACCATTATTTCTCTGTGTGTTGTGTTTTGGCATGTGAACCACTCATATCCCAGAATAAAATATAATTTACCAGTTAATAATAGTTTTGATTTTATTTTAGGTAATGCTTACTTCTTGCTTGTGTTGATATGGCATGTTATGGGCCTTTTCGTCCGCTTCTCCGATGGCCTGGCTAGCACACCATGGTTTTATTATTTGGACAGATGCGATCTTGGTGCCTTTTGATATTGCTGCTCACCAGGCTTGTGGCATGCCCCTGCAGCTCAGTCGATTAGGCACATGGGTCAAACAGTTTAGCTGCCCTGAAATACTGAAGAGATTTCTGAAGCCCAATGACATGAAAACAGTGACCATTGAACCTGAAATACAAATCATACATGCATGGTATTTATTAATAATCTCTCTCTTCCTCTCTCCTCTCTCTTTCTCTCTCACACACACACACACACACACACACACACACACACACACACACACACACACACACACACACACACATCGATTCTATTTGTGAGTGAAAGTAATCAGCTCAGCCTGACACTAAACACAGCCAGCAATAGAGAGCGCTGAGCAGCACTGCCATCCTAATACGATGAGACAAGATGGACTAAAATGGCTCGGATAAGAGTGTGCTATTTTTTTTTTAAGCAACACCAATAATAAAAACACATACCCGGCTCTGCGGGCACTGATAGCTTCTGTGACCTGTGCTTGCTGATGCTCATTTTCCACGTACAGTTTGTGTGGATCGGCGCCGCGTTCTTCTAGATCTGCGACCGGTCAACACGGAAGCAACTTCAACGGAATCCCTGCCAGTTGTGAGATAAATACGAATAGCATCAATGAAACTTGATGCAAACTTGCTTTGCCTCGATCTAGAGCCGTTTTTGACATATATTTGTATCCTGGCATAAATGTAGGCTTGTAGAATTTGCAACGCATTCAGTCGAATCACGCGCGCTACCGTCCGCCATATTGCCCAAGGGACAGGAAAGCTTGTGGCACCCAGGCAACAAATGCTAAGGGACGTGGCGTTTGTGGCGCGTGCTCGGTGAGGTCCATAGACTTATGGAGCCACGCGTAGCGTGTTTCTCTCGTGGAGGACGCCATGATGCATTCCTTAGATGCTTTGTCGCGTTGATATGGGCGTGGCAACCCCGGTTCTAAATGCAAGTGTAAATGAACGCACCAACCGGGGTTCAACTCTACTCGGGTTGAACGCGGCTTGGAAGTGTAAACTGACGGCCTCCTAATGAAATAAAAACCCGTAGAATGCCGCTATAAGTCTCTATTACTCTTGTCCAGTCTCTAATGGTGCAGAATGCACGCCTAAAGGACTAGCCGCAGTGTGCGCCCCAGGACATGAAGGACTTGGAAGTCAAGACATGAACGTGGATTTGGCTGCTCTTTCCGACATCCAGATCGTTGACGGCATCTGCACGTAAGCATGCTACTAATTAACCACTTAACTGCCAGGGCAATGGGAACGCTACCCAGTTGCAAGAGACACTGATATGTCTCCTGTCAGTTCTATTGTTACTCGTCCCAATGTGGCACGCCCCACTCGCCAGTGCATGCACAGGTCTTCCGGTCTCGAATTCATCACGTGACCAGTGGAAATACGTGAAAAATATTTCTAAAGCATATGGTGCAGATTTGACCGTTTTAAAGATCATTTTTTTTAAATATGCAGAAAAGTACCTATGTAATGAAGTCATTTTGGACTTACAGAATGTGCGTCTTTTGCGGATTTTTAGAGTCACTGCCTACAGCTACTGACAGATTTATGTAACTAAGATCCATTAAAACGTCATTTAATTTTCTGGATCTATGTACAAATCAGTTTGTAAATGGCGCCATCCCATGGGTGTAACACTCTGCTCTTCTTGCCTATTTTTGTCTCGATTATATCTCCACGCGAATTTCGGCCGAGTCTAGTCGCTTCACAGACACGAAATTCGTAATCACTGGCAGCCGGGAAGGGGTTAAGAAGCTGTACTGCCTCCCAACAGTAACCCCTTTACTGTTATCGTCAAAGCTTAGCCTACATTTTCTCTTTCGTCTCACTGTGTGACAGCGCGTTTGCGGCAGGGCCGCCGGACTGTTTCGTCCAGTTTCAAGCAGAGTGCCCCAACACGCTGATGGACCTCATCTTTCAGAGTGGAAAAAGTTTCCTCTCCTACGTATGCGGAGAAGGAAAGGCGGGTAAGCATGGACTATCCTTTAACCCATTTAACCATGATGCAAAACTTAACGGGAAAATAATCGACCATGATAGTTCAAGAATTGTGCCGGCTTGGCACTTCCAGGCGCCAAGCTATTCTGGCACAACCTTTGAACTAGCATGGTCGATCAGTTTCTTGAACTGTTGTATAGAACTGCCAAATCTGGGATTCTGAAATTTGAGAACAGCACTTTAATTTCCAGTTTGAAACAACAGTACAACACTGAAACGATTCTGGTATTCAAGTTCACTATCAATCACTTGTGTGCCATCTCAAAGCTGTGTTACTACAGCTTTTCAAAAATAGCGCAGCCGAATTTAGTTACGGCGGGAGCGCCCACACATTCTTCGGCGATTATAGTCGCGATTGACGGCCATCCACGTTTTCTTTGCTGCCACATTCACTTTGTAGTTTCTCTATGGGGATACACTTTGTACGCAGAGCTGACTAGGTAATATGTTTTCTTTGATTTTTTACGTGATAACTCATTTTTTGTGCTTTTTAATTGCATAGGCACACTGTTTACTAACACCATAGAATAGAGGACTTTTTTTGCTGCTGAGTGTAAACCTATAGCGGCCATACAACACCATAAACATTCATATGCTACAACATCAGCAACTACAGCAGAGCAACAACAACAAAGGCAGCAACAATGTAACGCACGCAGACTTGCCCACAGTCGTACGCACAGACTCTCACGCAACAGACGCATACACCGCCACTGACTCAGACGGGCGCATTCATGCGGTAAAACACAACACACGGGCTCCCTTTCTAAAGTAACCTTTATACACTATAAAAGAAAAGAAAACGCTTTAAAGACTATCAAACTATATATACAAGGCTCTCTATCACACACTCAAATCACAGTATCTTTGCCAGGCTAGGTTTTAGTCTCTCAATGTCTCCAACCTGTTTGATGTTGTTGCCTGGTTACGTTGGTCCTTCTCACGTCTAGGCGTGAAAGTCCTTCGTCGTACGCGTATTGCCGTCCTGTCTCTTTGGGCACGGACGTCCTCGTTCTCGTACGGTACACTCAGTTCTCGCTTGGACTTGGGTGTCTTGGTCCCAGTCAGAATCACTCAGAAGAGCTGGAGGGATGACCTCACGTAGGTCCACTCCTGCGACTCGACGTCTCGGCGTCCGTCTTCCACTCTCGTTACAAGAACTCTAAATAGATAACAAAAGTCCCAACGTAACACTTGCTAAACCGCACACAACATATTGGATCAATGAGAAACGTCACGTAACCTGGCTGATACAAATAACTCACACGTTCATTCACACACACACACACACACGTGCTTCATAAACTATCTTCGTATCACCCCCATATATCAGTCACTATCTTGAAACAGACTATAGCCTAACTGACACTCTTGCTATACATTACTCTATACACTGGAAAAGACTATGCTTAACCAACCACGTACTATCTTCCTAGCGGCTTAGACATACACACTTCATATTCCTTTAGTCATCTAACTCGGTAAACAACTGTATACAAAAACACCGGTTACTTCACCGAATTCTAAACATACTATAACCAAACCGGAACACCGCTATACAACCACATTAATCTTACCACGCATACTGTCTTTAACTAAACACTATCAATACTAAGTTTATAGCAACACACCTGAAATCTAGGCTTCAGAGTCAGGGAATGCGGGCTAGGTAACTCGAACACAACCGTTCCATACGACAAGACAGCCCGCAATAACCAAACTAGACCTCTGACAGTCACAGCTTCCGCCTAGAACTCACTAAACAGAACTCACTAAAAAAAACCCGTGCTAACCATGTCTTACAGATTTCACGTACGTCTAGTCCAACACGGACTTTCGGCAACAAACCGTTACGTTGACAAAAACCGTACCGTACTAATCCTATTGTGCGAGCACTATGCACAAGCATAGAGCTTCATCACAAACAACAGTAACAACAGCAACACTGAAGAGAAGCTACACCAGAACAACAACATCAGCAGCAGGGCAACAACAACAACAAAGTTTTCTACTACACACCGAAAGCGTAGGACCGTTCGAACAAACGTAACACATTTCTTATTTGATATACTGATGCGCAGAATAAATGCGACATTTTTGGAACCGAAAATGTCGTATTTCTTTTGCTCGTCAGTATACGTCTCATGATTTTGTCACAGCCCTCCTGGCGAATATGGAGTGTGTCGAGAATGAGTCCCTTCACGACAAGCTGCGTGCGTGTTTAGGGCTGTTCCTAAAGGAAGGTGTGAAGAGCCATCCTTGTCCGTAAGTAGCCTGATGTTAACCCATTGGCTGTCCGGCGGCGTCGCGTTTCAGTTTTCACCATGTGGATTCCTGTTAACCCGTTAGCTCTCTACAGGAATCACGTCGACAAAAGGCGCTACCGACACTGAGCTAGAGGGTTAATATGCGCTGCTCTGTGACTCAGTAATGACGATACAGGAACCGCTGCTCGTCTGATGCAATTAAAGACGTTGGACGAGACACGTAAATGCAGCAAGACCAAAATCCTAATCGGAGATATAATAATGTCCATATGTTACAGGAAATCATTGAATACAGTCATCTGTGGACTTCCAGGCATAGCGCATAACGGCCGTGAACGCTACCGAATACGCTGAATGCCCATCAGTATTTTCTAACCAATCGGTGCGGAATGCCTCGAAAAACGCAGTCAGCCATTTCGAGCCGATTGGCATGAACTTGACGGTGTTCATTCCGGCCAGGCTTTCTCACTCGCATGACGTGATTCGAATAAAGAAAAATGCGAAATTCCCAAATTCGAACCTTCGTTTCTGGTCAAACACGGTTACACTCATTTAGTCCTGCGCCAGCCATTTAGCAAGTTCAGTGCTACGCTATACTAGTCGCATGAGAGAGCTTAGTCCTGCGCCAGCCACTAAGCAAGGCCGTCACCGCAGTGCAGCTCGATAGCGGAGCATCTTGGCCCTTAGTGGCTGGTGCAGTACTAAGCTCACTCATGCAACTGACCCCCATCGGATGAACTCCGTGTTATATAACTAACGCTAAAGTTACATTACGGTTTGTTGCCGTGCTTGTATTTAGGCTGTTGGTGTAACTGATGAGACGGTGTTTCTGACTGTTCCACTAGGGTCCTAGCGGACGTGGTGTCGTGTGCAAAAATGGCCGCGAAAGAGGAATCGGTCGGTAGCGAGTTGCAGCAAATTTCGTGGAGTCAGCTATGGCGGCGCAGTTAGAGCCAGAAGTGGCACTTGCAGGCTGCGGCGGGAAGTAATACGTACGTATTCACTGGTAGAACAACTGCCTTGTAAATGTAAGTCTGTGTAAAACGGCAGGTGGCGGTCGTGCGGCGTCAGGGCCATCAGTTGACGGCGGCCCCGCGGCCCGACTAAAAGAGTGGACGGAACAGCCTCCCGGCCCCTGTCCGTAACTTTCAAACGTTCCCCTCCTTCAAATCACTTCTCAAAACCCACTTTAGTCTACAACACTGCCTTTTACTGGTCCATTTCACCACTATTTGAGTGTCGTGTGTGTGTGTGTGTGTGTGTGTGTGTGTGTGTGTGTGTGTGTGTGTGTGTGTGTGTGTGTGTGTGTGTGTGTGTGTGTGTGTGTGTGTGTCAGTGTGTGTGTGTGTGTGTGTGTGTGTGTGTGCGCGCGTGCGTGTGTGCGCGCGTCTGTGTGTGTGACTGTGCCGGTGTGTTAGCTCTGTTTTCTTTGTATGTCAGAGCGTAGAACAACTTTTAGATGATAAGCGCTTGAAAAACTAATGACTCAATTCTGCCCGCGACACACCACAGCAAGACTATGGCTCGACCACGATAGTTCAAGGATGGTCAGTCAAAGGCCGGGAATAGCTTGGCGCCTATAGGTCGATCTGTCTCCTGAATTGTAATGCAGTCCTCACTGAGAGGATAACTCCAAAAACTGATGTGGGTATTTCGTAGCTCTGGCACAATGAGTTATCGGGCGGGTTATGGAAAGGGGGGGTGGGGGGGGTGGGGGGGCAGGGACAGCTATAACCTATGGAGTACGACCTGAACACTGATCAATTCGGTCGCACTGCAACTGTGCCACTTTGATTTAGGGCATGATATCTGGACAAGCCCGTCGTGTTGCTTTGGCAACTTACGGAGGGTGCTTGTGTTTCCAAAGCGACTTGTAATAATGACCTGTTGAGTTGGAAGTAAACTCAACATGTCATTATTACAAGTGAATTTCTGGGAAAAAAACGTTTTATATTTTATTGTCAACAGGTTGATTGATTGTACATTGCTTAACGTCCCGACAGCAACAAGGCTTTCTCAGGACGTGCCTGCATTGCTTGTGAAAAAAAACTAAACAGAAAATTGAATGTATGTCGCCAGCCGGTCAAATACATTAAATAAACCTACAACATGGGGCATAAATAAAGCTAAGACCATTTAGCAACACACATCCAATATCAAGAGCTACAGGCAGTGCAGACAGTAGGGAGAGTTTTAAAAAGGCAAATACAGGTGAATGGACAAAGGGTAGACAGAAACACATGCCCCAGAATAGAGAGAAAAACCCACCCTGTGGGGCTGACCAGGGTGACCCTGGGAACTAAAAAATACCTAACCCCACCCAAGTCCCCCAGGGCAGACCCGGGTGGGGCTATTGTCAACAGGGAGGCTCCGATCGTGGAGGCAGCTGTCAGAACTGACGGACAGACTACCGCTTTAGCTGAGAGGCCGATGAGGCCATTTTTGTGACGTTCCACACTATTGGGGCGTCACTGGCTGTGTTGTTAGTAGTGAAGTGTCCAGCTTCTCCCGATGTATGTGTTTGGCGTAATGACGTCATATGTACATCGTTGTGTATTGGGAGTCATCGTGCTTTCTGAAATGCCCACTGATTTTCAGTTCGTTTTGTAAGACGTCATAACGTCACTTGCAGTTCACAGTGCATGGAGAGTCATCGTACTTTTTGATGTGTCCACTGTTTCAGTTGCAAATCAAACGCCAGCAGTTTTTCTGAACCGCTGTTTATCGCGGATCAGAAAGATTGTTGAGCAAGAGTATATTCCCTTCGTTTTGTTTAAATGTTTCTGGCGTAAGGATATTGAAAACAAATACAGCCAATGTGTGTGTGTGTGTGTGTGTGTGTGTGTGTGTGTGTGTGTGTGTGTGTGTGTGTGTGCGTGCGTGCGTGCGTGCGTGCGTGTGTGTGCGTGTGCGTGTGCGTGTGTGTATGTGTGTGCGTGTGTGTGTGGTGTGTGTGTGTGT